>CAINUL010000014.1:15000-1215000 GCA_903853725.1 Aureobasidium uvarum | reverse complement strand
CGTAAGGTCACGGAAGAATGGCAAACGTTCGACACGGTCTTCGGCTCCGAAGATCATGGCTGCCGACTTCCACATGGTGTCCAAGGCGTTGAAAGCAACATCGCGAACATCTGCAGAGTCTGAAGACAAGCTGTCAGCGATTGCGTCGGCGATTACTCTGCTATCGACAAAGACTGGACCTTCGCCAGACAGAGGCTCGAAGGGTCGCTTGATGTGCTTCTCCTGACCGAGCGATCGGCCAAGTTCAACTATTGTCAAATGCTTGTAGAGACCATCCAGGAAGGGCGTAACCTCCTGCTTGAGTTCGGGGACTGCAGCTGCTATCATGGCAGCCTTGATCAATTTGAGCAGGGTCGCTTGCTGAGCATCTCTCTTAGCGACTGACTTCTCGCGCTCGGATTTCGAAAACAGGTCATGTCCAACATCGTAGTTCTTGTCGAATAAGTCATTTGCCTGCAAGCGAACGAGTCTTGCAAAATCCTCTGGAAGAGAGTCATATCCAACCAATAGCTTGATTTGGGCCTTGACGAGGTTGAGGGCTTGTTGTTTGTGGAAAGCATCAGACTTTTTCGCTGCTGCTGCCTTTGGCTGTTCTCTAAGCTTGTCAATAGCGACGTCAATTCCTAACCTTGCAGGGAAGGCTCGGTCCTTCATCGAGCCTATGAGCTTGATGTCGTAGCTGGCCTCGTCGTCCGCATATGGCTTGTACTCTAGAGCAGGAGGCGAAGTCAGGAATTTACGGTTGCGACCTCCCAGCTTACCCAAGATACGCATAGTGGTGTGAGCATGGAAGTGGCTGTAAGGTTGAGGTTTGAGATGGTCCCATAAAGCAGCCATCAACTCGTCAATGACAGGAGCCATGATAGGGTCGAGGTAGTCTGCTGTGAGGTTATCGACACAGAGCTCCAAAGTGCGAAGACCTTGCGCGATGAGCTCCGAACCGGCACGGAGAGCCACAACAAGCGGTCGCATCAGATAACTCAGATGAGGCAGCAGATGACTGAGACGTGCAGGTACAGTCAAGGACAGTTCGACGAAGAGATCTCTGTCCTGAGGCTTGCGTGCAGACGTGAGCAGGTTGTTCAGTACTTCCAATAGCATCTCAAGTAAAGGTAGAATTTCCTTATAAAGGTTCTCAAACCTACCGCCTCCAATACTTCTGAAAAGCGATCTGAGCAGAAGGAAGTAGTTTGTTGGATCTTCGGCGGTTACTGACAGCTCGATGGACCTTGTGATGAGTTTCGTCACATGCGGCAGTAGTACTTGCTCGTTCTGTGCAGAGAAAAGGGTCACTGCCATAAAAGACAGCTTGAAGAGCCTGAGAAGCACGCTTGATTTCTGGACATCAGAAGTACCGACTTCCTCTAGTCTGCCCATCAGGAACTGTAACATCATGCCACAAAACGCAGGAGATGTTGCCTCACTAGCGAGCAAGAACTGTGCGATGTGCAGAAGAGCAGGATGGTCGAATATCATCTCGTAGAGGTGTGGAATCTCGGCTTGAAAGACTTCATGGAACGTGGCAGGGTCGATATGATGGAAGATGGTTGCAAAAGTCTCGAGAAGGTCTTTCTCTTCCTTTCCACTGCTCATCATGTGGTTGTTGGCCAAGAACTCGACTGGGTTCATCATGGGTGTTTCTGTGGGTGTCTTCTCCGCGTTGTAGTAGCGGAAGACTTGAGCACCCTCATGGAACAGCTTGATCAGTACGTTGACTTCCTCGGCATTGAATCCATAAGAGACATCTTGCCAATTGGGCGGAACGTTCGCTGCGTCCATCTCATCACGGATACGGGTCGGATTAGAGGCGCGTAACGAATAGAAANNAAGCGTCTTCAGGCCATGCAAGAGATTCTTGAACAAGAATTTATTGTCTGCCACAGGGTCTGATCCACGATCTCTGAGGTTGTTCGTCTTGATGGGTGTTGCGTTGAAGATGTCAATTTCATCCCACTCAGGCTTCTGGTTGATGTCGGCAAGGTAGTTTTCAGCACCAGCCTCCATCGTCGTCTCTGCATACTGTGCAGATGCTTTGACAGCGTTGTGATATTGGCGGTTCATCGATGCGAACTTTTCGCCGATTGCATTTAGAACCAAGGTGAGGAAGTAGCGAGCATCCTGCTTGTCTTCGACCTTAGCCATGCATTCAGCCATGTTAAGCAGTAGCTTTGCACTCATGGTCTGGAAGCTAGTGCCTGGGTAGTCGTCATGCAGATTTTTTGTGTAGACGAAGATACTCTTCTCGATCTGTGCTGGTTTCAATTGTTCTCTCACGTGGTGAATCAAGTCGGCCAACATAGTGAACGCTAGAGGTCGTAATGTCTCGTAAACCGTCAAGCCATCGCCAATCAGAGTACGCTCGTCGAGCAACTCATCCAACTTTGGCAAGAAAATGGTTCTGATGTTGAAGTTGACAATGTGTCTGATGGCAACCAAGAGCTCTTTACGCGCGCTAGACTTCTCCCTTGGGCAGTCTTGTAGTAGGCGCACGACGATTTCTGGAAGCTCTTGCAAGAAATCTGTCAGAAGTTTCTGGTAGACACGCAGAAGATAGGCCAAGAAACTCATGGTCTTCACTTGAGCAGTGACAAGCTCTCCAAAGGCCGCGCGATTCTTGATGTCCTTGGCCACGCCGACGAAAGTTGTTCCCCGCTCTCTAGCTTCCTCGTGTGCTCTCTTTTGCGGTCCAGCCTGAAGTGAAAGAATTGCTTTGATACGATGAACAAATGCTTCGACATTCTTCGCTACCATGCTACGATGTGCCTGGAAGATGCTGACGACGATGATAGGACACTCTGCTACAAGCTTGAATGACTGGGTTCCTTTTTGAAGTTGTCGAGTTTGTGGTTGATCGTTACCAACATCGGCAGTCAAAGATGTTGTCGATGCGACTGGTGATGCAGGCCTAGGAGAGTTGTACTGCGGTGTACCTGGCGCGACAGCAGAAGATGTGCCTACAGCTGCTGGTGTATCGAAGGTGTCTTTGACGGTTTGATCCATAGTCTGGAATAGCTCCAGGATGAGGTCTAGAAATGGCTGGACTCTGCTTGCGCATGAGTTCAGGTGGTTCCTCTCAAACTCCATGATGATCTTCATGCAAAGTACGGCATTGTCCTCGTTCTCGGTGCGTGCGAGCTCCAACAGCTTGTCGACTATTTGTGGAGCATACTGATCGGTTACGTCCGGCGTGGACATGGGTAGACGATGGAGAATCTCGAGGGCGCAGTTCCGTAGTCGCTGTTCGGGCGATGTGCTGATGAAGACTGGAGAGCCACTGAGGATGTCGAGTAGGACCGGAACAAACTTTTGCAGGAAGACAGGGTAGGTAGTGCCCTGGCACCAGTGGTCCATGCCATCACGGATCTCGATGAGGAAGTTACATTTCGTCCGGAGATCTNNAGATGAACAGTCAGTAAATGTGGCGGCGACAACCGGAACGTAAGGCGATCTATGGCTACCTGTGTTCGGATCGGAGAGTTTGCTCTCGAAGATGTCGAGGTTTCGCTCCGTCATGACTGCGCTGTGCTGCCCGACAGCAAGCGATTAGATCGTTCAGCTGAAGATCAGTAGTCTCCTTCCATCAATAGAGCGATGTAGCTTTGGATCGTTGCTCGTGTGTGGTTGATTATGGGGTGGTGCTTGTCGGACGCGCAAAGTACTGTAGAGAAGACACGCGGGGTGGAAAGCGAGTTTGGTTTGCGACTTTTGGGTATACGCAGTGGTTCCAGGTCCAATATGCACTTTAAGAAGGGGTATCAAGAGTTGTGAAGACAGAAGTCGAATGCGCCAGTCGAACGAGTCCCAGAAAAGAACTAGCTGCCGTAAAAGAAGATGATCGTTAAAGGCGTCAAGTGTTGTACAGCACGAGCTTGTAGCAGCGAGGAACAGCCAGACCAAGGAGGAGGGCGCGACTGTCGCGACTTCTTGATACGCTAGGCTTCTTCGCGTTAGTCTTCCCGCACTCCAAGCACCATCCGATTCGTTCGCCGGCTTCTTCCATCACTGGTACAGCGAATCTTGCACTTGTACGAGACTCTGTCCAATCTGTCATGAGTAAATACATGGCAGCGTTGGTCAGTTCGAGTAACGGCATGAGAGATTAGACGAATCAAGACGCAGAAAGCGGCAAACACGCCTATCATGCATCAATCTCAATGATGATTCGAGATGCTGTTTTCGTCAAGTCCGTATGGTAGTTGCAGCGTCGCGGGACGTAAGAACCTGCTCGTTCTTTGCTAGGGCACATTGCTCAGAAAGAGCAGACGATCACTTTGACATGGGGCAGCCGCTCGTTTCTTGATCAAAGAGAAAGACTGTCATGTGAAGAGACCATAGTCAGAGGCTAGAAATCCGACTCGACCTTGGCACGTCTACAGCGCGACATCCGGTGTAGAGTACTAATTGACTGTAACTTTCGTGATCCTTTGAGGCCCCAACTCACCTTCCGCTCCTGTCAATGACCGTTCTTCGAGTCATGTGCTTATACTCGTCTTGCTTCTAAACAGAGATCAGAAGACTCCGAACACTCGGCCAGATTCGCATACAAGAACCCTTCAAGCACACCGATCAAGAGCCGCCTTTTCATCGATTAGCCTATCGAGCACTCTGTACTTGATCCTAAATGCGAACATACCGCGACAGGAGCCGCCGGCCACTCCACCGTTCAGACTATTGTTCATCGCTTCGTCAATCATCTGAACCAGCAGACTACACATGCCGCCAGCCATTCTGTCGTCAAGCTCTGAGAAACCTCGATTCGTTTTGCCTCTGGGAATAATATGTTTCAAGTCTCTGTCAAGTTTACTGTAGACAGCGGAGGAGTTACACAGTCTAGTAGTACACACGATGTTGAGGAAGCCATGGACCTTTTCAGAGAATTTGAAATTCTCGGAGGAGCTGTGGACCTCGTCGAGCGTCGAATTCCATACTCACCTGGTGGTGATTGCACGGTCGCCACGAGGAACCGATCATTAAGTTGGCTTCATACGAAGACCAACCCCCAGAACAGCCGAAGATGTCTTGAACATCCACCACTCGTGCTAGTATAATACGCCACGCTTTTTCAGTAGGAAGTGTCAAGGATATGTTGTCAAGCATGGTATTGCAGCCAAAATCTGGCTATTATCTGGTTTGAGAGTCAATATCATCCAACATCGATCAATCCTACGATATCGGCCTGGGATTCACCTTACCAGAAAATTTTCATGGTATTGCTCATTCTAACGGCGATTTAGATAATACCCCATGTCAACGCCGGGGAGGCTGGGGTTCGAGTCAGTGCGCGAGCTTGCTACTGTACATCAATGTCAAGATTGAGGATGGAGAGGATTGTCAGAACATAATCATGGTTTGACAATGTATTGTTACTATGTCGAGGCTCCGGGTGTGAAAGCATTGAAGTTAGAAGTGCCTATAAGAAACAACTGCAGCAAGTCGTCGTAGCGGAAGAAGGAAAGTCAAAAAATGTTATCAGGGTTCAAACACGCTAGCCGTTTTGGGACGTCCCTCCACGTCCATCCAAAAATCTCGCGCCGACCATTCGAACACTTCTTTATCCATCTCACTTCCTTCTGGTGTGAGCCTTGGTAGCTCAAATCACCCCATCATGGTCTCACAAACACCTTATCTGGCTCTGCCAGGCTCTTCTGCATTCTCTGGTTTCCGTACTGCTCGTCTTGCTGCCGCAATCGGCGCCACCGAGGTGCGCGCTGTATGGATGCACTATGTCAACCCCAAGCAGGAGCTCAGCGACGAGGACACAAAGATCTTGGATCAGCTCTTGAAATACGGAACTCAACTCTCCACTCAAGACAGACTTTCACAAGTTCTTCTGGATGCTGTTCACCGTGGTGGTGATGCTAGAGACGACACCACCCGTCTCTACTATGTATCTCCTAGAGCCGGAACAATCTCACCGTGGAGCTCAAAGGCGACCAGTATCGCCCATGTCTGTGGCTTGGAGAAGCAGATCAAGCGTATTGAACGCGGTATGGTTATTGCTGCAAGCTTCAAGGATGCACCCGAGAAGAATGATATCCCCAACCCTGACATGCTTCATGACCGTATGACTCAAACCATCGAATCTGGACCTCCGGATCTCAATCTTATGTTTGCCGAACACGAGCCTGCAGAAGCTCAAGAAATTGAGCTCTTTGCTGAGGGAAGCACTCCTAAGGAAGCCCTTCAGAAGGCCAATCGTACACTTGGTCTTGCTCTGGACGCCTCTGAAATTGACTACCTGGTCGATGCCTACTCAAACCAACTAAAGCGTAACCCTATCGATGTCGAACTTTTCATGTTCGCACAGGTCAACTCTGAGCACTGCAGACATAAGCAATTCAATGCAGATTGGACGATCGACGGCATGCGCAAGCCCAACAGCTTGTTCGGCATGATCAGAAATACTCACAAGAAGCACCCCGAGTACGTTGTCAGCGCTTACAGCGATAACGCAGCCGTTCTCCAGGGTGAGAATGCCAGTCTTTGGGCCCCCGAGCACTCTACTGGCGAATGGAAGCAGACTAAGGAAGTCGTTCATTTCTTGGCCAAGGTCGAAACTCACAACCACCCCACCGCCGTTTCTCCCTACCCCGGAGCAGCCACCGGATCTGGTGGTGAAATTCGTGACGAGGGTGCTGTTGGACAGGGCTCGAAGCCCAAGGCTGGTCTTTCTGGTTTCACTGTTTCCGACCTTCTCATTCCTGGCCACGAGCAACCCTGGGAACTGGATGTTGGAAGACCTGGCCACATCGCTAGTGCTCTTGACATCATGCTTGAGGCCCCTATCGGTAGTGCTGCATTCAACAATGAGTTCGGAAGACCTTGCACTACTGGTTACTTCCGTACCCTGACCACCGAAGTCCCCATTGACGACAACACTACTGAAATCAGAGGATACCACAAGCCTATCATGCTTGCTGGTGGTGTTGGCACCGTTCGTCCTCAGCATGCTCTGAAGTCGGAGGAGTTTGTTAGCGCTGGCGCTTCCCTCATTGTCCTCGGCGGACCTGCTATGCTCATTGGTCTTGGAGGTGGCGCAGCTTCCAGTGTTCAGTCTGGCGAGAGTAATGTCGAACTCGACTTTGCTAGTGTACAGAGAGGAAACGCCGAAGTTCAGAGACGTGCTCAGGAAGTCATCAACACTTGCACTTCCCTTGGATCTAACAACCCTATCCAGCTCATTCACGATGTTGGTGCTGGTGGTTTGTCCAACGCTCTGCCCGAGATTGTTCACGATGCCGGACTTGGTGCCAAGTTTGAGTTGAGAGAAATCGACAACGCCGACCGTAGTCTCAGCCCTCTACAAATCTGGTGTTGTGAGGCACAAGAGCGATACGTCATGGCTGTCTCTCCCGAAGGTCTTGAGCTCTTCAAGAAGATCTGCAAGCGTGAAAGATGTGGTTTCTCTGTGGTTGGCCAAGCCAGTGATCGCGCCTCGAAGGAGGAGAAGCGTCTTATTCTGATGGATCGTGATTCCGAAAAGTACCCCAGCCCTATCGACCTTCCCATGTCGATTCTTTTCGGCAAGCCTCCCAAGATGTCGAGGATCGTGGAGTCCAGAAAGCTCAAGCTTCCGCAGTTCGACAGCACTCTTGCTACTTATCTCCCCAAGGTCTCCACCAAGGATGTCTTTGGCGAGGCCGTCAAGCGTGTTCTCTCTCTGCCTTCTGTTGGCTCTAAGTCTTTCCTTATCACCATTGCTGACAGATCTGTTGGTGGTCTTGTTGTTCGCGACCAGATGGTTGGTCCCTGGCAGACTCCTGTTGCTGATGTTTCAGTCACTGCTACTTCGCTTCTGCCTGGTGTCAAGACTGGTGAGGCTATGGCTATGGGTGAGCGTCCTTCGCTTGCTCTTATTTCTGCCGCTGCTTCGGCCCGCATGTCGGTTGCAGAGTCATTGATGAACTTGGCCGCTGCCAGCATTCCCGATAGACTCAAGCGTATTCGTCTTTCGGCCAACTGGATGGCTGCTAGTGGTCACCCTGGTGAGGGTGCCGCTCTTTACGAGGCTGTTGAGGCTATCGGTATGGAGCTTTGCCCTGAGCTTGGCATCTCCATCCCCGTCGGCAAGGACTCTATGTCCATGAAGATGAAGTGGCAAGATGAGAAGACCAAGGAGGCAAAGGAGGTCACCGCACCTCTCTCGTTGGTTATCTCCGCTTTCGCCCCTGTTGATCACATCGAGAGAACCTGGACACCCACCCTTTCGAGACTCGAGGATGTTGGCGAGACTATTCTGCTCTTTGTTGACCTTGCTGCTGGCAAGAAGGCAATGGGTGGCTCTGCTCTTGCTCAAGTCTTTGGCAAAATTGGTGACGAGGCTCCTGATGTTCGTGATGCCGAGGTACTCAAGGACTTCTACGACGCTGTCGAGTCGCTTCACGAGTCTGGCATTGTTCTCGCTTATCACGACCGCTCTGATGGTGGTCTATTCACCACCCTTGTTGAGATGATGTTCGCCGGCCGTACTGGTCTTGAGATCATGCTTGACGGTATCACTCAATCAGACAAGACTGAGGATGTCATCGAGGCTCTGTTCAACGAGGAAATTGGTGCCGTCTTCCAGGTCAGAAAGAAGGATGAGATTGAGTTCAACCGTTGCTTCTCCAGCTGTGGTCCTCCTCCCGGCATGATCAAGAAGATTGGTAGAGTCCCCGCAGCCACCAAGCAGGAGATTTCGTTCCACTACAAGGCCGATGTCATCTACAGAGAGAGCCGTCACAACTTGCAAAAGACTTGGCAGACTACCTCTATGGCCATGCAGCGTCTGAGAGACAATCCTGAGTGTGCTGACGTCGAGATGGCCAACATTGCCGATAGCAAGGATCCTGGTCTTTCGTACAAGCTCACCTTCAACCCCAAGGACAACATCTTGCCTTTGACCACCACCATCTCGTCTGCCATCAGTGCCAAGCCTCGCGTCGCTATTCTGCGTGAGCAGGGTGTCAACGGTCAAGCCGAGATGGCATTCGCCTTCAACGTTGCCGGCTTCTCACCCATCGATGTCCACATGAGCGACATTCTGTCTGGTCGCGTATCGCTCGCATCCTTTGTCGGTCTCGCAGCCTGCGGAGGTTTCTCGTACGGTGACGTTCTCGGTGCCGGTCAAGGCTGGGCCAAGAGCATCTTGCTGCACTCGGGCGCCCGCAAAGAATTCAAGGACTTCTTTGAGAGAAAGGACACTTTTGCCCTCGGTGTATGCAACGGCTGTCAATTCCTGTCGCGCCTGACAGACATCATTCCCGGCGCTGAGACTTGGCCCACTTTCGAGACCAACGTCAGTGAGCAATACGAAGCTAGAGTGTGCATGGTCGAAGTCATGGATAACCCCAAGCAGCCCTCTGTATTCCTGCACGGCATGAGCGGCTCCTACCTGCCCATCATCACCGCCCACGGCGAAGGCCAAGCCACCTTCGACACCAGCGCCGCCTCCTCTGCTTCCCCACAAGCACTCATGAATGAAGGCCTTGTATCTATGCGCTACGTCGACAACTACCTCAAGCCCACCGAAAAGTACCCTTACAACCCCAACGGCTCGCCTCAAGGTATCACCGGTGTCAGAACCCCCGATGGCCGTGTTCTTGCCATGATGCCTCACCCCGAGCGCACCATTCTCAAGGAAGTCGGCAGCTGGATGCCCAAGGATCAATCAGACACCTGGGGCGAGTTTGGCCCGTGGGTTAGAATGTTCAAGAGTGCTAGAAAGTGGGTTGGTTAGAGACCGAAAACACCAAAGATGATGCCAAATAGGAGATTATGAGAATACTGATAGGGGAAACTGTGGATCTGGGGATGGCGTTTTTGATCGTTTTTGAGGTATAAAGACGGAAACTCTGAGATGCGAAAGGTTATTAAGTACACAAAGATAGGCTGCGAGAAATGCCATATATACTCAGGTGTTTTGCTTGCTTTCCTCATCTTGTGGGTCGTGTCATGGAAGACTTCGGTGTACCTTGACGATGGCGATGTGTTGACGACGATATTGACTGGGTGTGCAGACGGGAAAGAGTTGAGTTGGATTTATTTGTCGCTTGGTGTCTTTTCGTATAAACGTCGAGGGCGTAGCGATGGTTCGGCATCTCACAAAGGCTTCATCTCTAGAAAGCAACCAGCACTTCACGCCTTCCTCCTCTTCACTCTCACAAAGCATGCAGCTGCCGCATGTACTCAAGATTTCATTTTCTTACTCTAATCCGTCCTAGCCTTTGAAGCATCTTGCACAGACCCAGCAAACCCGCCATCACTCTTGATCTCATGAACCTTCATATCCATACCCACCCACAACTTTTTACCCCTCCACACCACGGTGACACCGCCATAGACCGCCCAGGACCAAATCGGCAATGCCAGAGTCTCTCGCGCGAGCCAAGCAAACAGCCATACAGGAAAAGGTCTTCGTCTGCCGTTCTTGGGCGGCCGTGCGAAAGCAGGTGTGTTTTCGTCGACTTGGACGGAGGCGCAAGAGTGTAGTTTGCAGTACAGTGTCCAGTCCACAAAACACCATGTGCAGACACTGAACAGCCAGAATATTACGAATGCCGTCCATGTCTGCGGTACACCTAGCGTGTTGTGGAAGAAAGGCAACGTGGTAAAGGCAAAAGCGCCATAGAGCGAGCATAAAAGGCTTTCGGTGCCAGGCTCCACCAGAGTAGCCAAGGTGACTGTGAACTTTCGTACTCGCAGCCATCTGCTGCGACGAGCGATATATTCAGCCACACTCATACCAGCCATTGGTTGAATGGCCAAATCGCCAAAGACTTGCGCATGTTTACCCCATTTTTCTCCTCTTTCTTCTTCAGGGATTTTGCCTTTCCAGAGTAAGTCGCCAATCAAATGGTCTTCGCAGATGTTTTCAGAGAAGAAATCGATGCCTTGGCCGTTGGTGAGGCTGTTGAGATGGGATCTGCGAAACATTGTTGATTTGCCGACGATGCAGGGTGCAATCAAGACAGTGTTGATGGCAGTGTAGAACTTTGCATGTGCAGAGGACATGAACAATTCTTCAATCCTACCACCACCTTCGCTGAGCACATCCAAAGAGGCACTGTTGGAAGAGCGCAATTGGTGGCCTGCAGTACTGGTCGACACGACTCTGAAATCGGTATCCGGATCGCGATCTTCCAAAAGTCCTTGTGCACTCTCTGGGACAGGCGTGCCTGCAATATCCACGACCAGCGGCAAGAGATGAACGAATTTATTCTTGATGCCACGGTTGCCGATCAAGGTGTCGACCATTCTGCCGCAAGCGCCCCTGTTGACCCAAACATTGCAGTCAATGATCCACACAATGTCGCCCTTGGCTTCTCTGTATGCGCGACTCATGTTTCTGACTTTGGGGTTGGGTCCAAGTCTTGTATCTGCATTGTCCCCTTGAAGTTCTGGGTCTTCCTCTTCAACCAGCACATGAGCGTCGAAACTCGGATTGTCCTTGATGAGTTGCTGTAGAATAGGAAAAGCCGGGTCTTTGCGATCAGCCACGCAGAGAAAGACTGTCAATTTGTCCTTTGGGTACTCCTGGAGGAAAGTCGACTCCAGACATTGGTAGAGGCTGGGCTCAAGGCCTTTTACAGGTCGAATGATGGTGACATGGGGTGCATCTGAATCGGCGAGTTGGGGTTTCGGCGGCGGATACGAATAGTGTCGTCTCNNCTGCACAGAGTCAATCTCATGAGCAACCGTCTCAATCCTTCATACTCACAATTGTGTATAGCCCACGGCGCAAACCAACGAGACGGCGGCATACCACACAGTGCACACTACGGCAGCTCCCAATGTGATGGACGAAATCTGAGCAGCGTGACTGCCGTCACCGCGAGACATCAACGTCTCTGTAATCGCCCTCAATCCGTTCATGCGCTGCGAAATGTTGTCTCCTGAGATGTTGCAAACAAAAGACTCCCAACTTGTTGATCGGGGGAGAGACGAAACACTCGGCCCGAGAGCTGAAACGTCATCTTTGTCTGGGGAATCACCCTGTCAATCATATATCTCCCTTTTCTTCCACCATCATAATGAAGTTGTCTTCCTATCCCTTGTACCAAGGGTGTTTAAGATCCCCTTTAAGACTGATGTTGCGATTTCGGACGTATCTTTGTCTTACTGATTGATATATGCGAGCGATCCGGTGATAGTAGAATCCCAGCCATGATTGTACTACTTATGGTCGTTTTGACCAGCGGGCATGGTGAGAACATATAAAATCGGGATCCTGCAACGATAACGACACCAGTAGCTAGCGCGTATATACACAGCAGTACCCAAGATGTACAGAGTACCATAACACAACAATAGAAAAGATGACTTGCCTCGTAGTGCCCTCATACCACCGACGACCTTGATGAGCATTGTAATTGGTACCACCCTGGCTTCCCAGCCACCTCGCTGAAGAACGATTGTCAACACTGCCAAAGAGATCACGTCATTGCAAGAGATTCGAGTAAGAAGATCGTAGTAAAAGCTATGAGCATATTGATTATGCCATCATCTATAAACATGCTTTTCGTGAGCATGCTGTCAAAAAGCTAAACAGGCCCCTCGTCCTAGTACAGACCAGCCAGCCGGCCAATACACAAAACCTCCCACCTGAATATGAATGTTGCCCCATCAATAACGCTCCTGTGTAATAGCAAATGCGGTATTGGGATGTGTCGCTGAAGAAGAGGAAGAAGAAAAAGCAAAGAAAGGTAATCGGTAAAGAGTCGTCAAGAATGTGTGGTAGTTCAGGCAGCAACAGCCTTCCAGACTTTGTCGGCCTCATATTGGCCGATTCGAGCAAAGCAACTTGACAGAGTTGCCTTGATCGTGTCGTTGGTGTGCTTGGGGAATCTNAAGAATTTGTTAGCACCTTCTCGAGAACATCAAGATACAACCACGTACCTCTTCTTCAGAGCCTTGAGCAGATCGACTTTTGTGAGGTTGCTGCCATCGACAGCGTCTTTGAACTCTGCTAGTTCTGGTCCTTGCAGAGGCTTGGGAGCTGGCTTTGCAGCCTTGGTCGAGGCTACGCTCATGATCGGTCCCTTCATACCGCTAGAGGCACCAATGATGGTCATAGTGTCGTTGGTGTTTGATCTTGGCATCAGAGGAACCTTTGGTGGCTTCATCTTGCCATCCAGCTGCATCTGACCGCCACTAGCCTTGGCAACAATAACAGCTGGTGTGGATGGAGTCTGCCAGTAGCTAGCTGAGAAGGGGTTGATGGAAGGCTGGGTCAANGGCTATCGAATGTTAGAGACAGTCTGTCACACGATATGGCAAAAAGACTTACGAATGAAGAAGTCAATCTTCATACTGTCAAGATCGACAGAGGATTCTTCAGTCGAAGACTTGGACAAGCCCTTAGCGTCTTCCCAACACAAACCTGTGCTGACTGGCTTGAGGTCACCAGTGATCATGTGTCGTTTGCTGTCGGCAGCATCGTCTTCCAAGAACTCGTCCATTTCCTCTGCGTCGCCAACGCTTTCTTCGTCTTCCTCACCGTCAGATCCAATGTCTTCTCCTTCTTCTGGCTCCTCCCATTCAGCCTCGGAGTCATAGTCGTAGTCGGTGTCTTTGCGAAGCTTGCTGAAGGGATTTTTACGGAGCTTAGAGGCATTTGGTGAAGAAATCTTCCGTGAGTACGTGCCAAAGTAAGCTGGTCTCACATCTTCGCCAAAGTGAAGATAACGGACGATGAGAGAATCCAGGAGGTCGGTAGGTCGGTAGTGCTCGCCTGACTCGTCAGTCAGGTCGACTGGAACTTGTGAAGAGCCTTGTTGTAATGACTCGATGACCTCTCTGGCTGTAGGTTGCCAGAGGCCGCGTGAACGTGTTCTCTCCTTGGCGAAGAGTGTGTTGTAGGAGGATGTAGGAGATGCTGCGATTGTTGTGCGCCGTAGGACTTTGTCCATCTCTTTCTGTGATGTTTCAAGCTCGTCGGGGTTTAAGGCTGGTACGTAAGGGGCACACTTGGTGTGTGCCTTGAGCTGGAACGGCAGGAACATCTTGCGATAGTCACTTTGGCTCTGCTGGGGTGACCTCTTGGGGGTTGGAGATGCCATAGGAACATCTGCATCCAAAGGCTGAGAATTGCTACTGTTTTGGCGAGCAGGGGAGGGCTGCACTGGTGTAGAGACAGCTGGTGACTTTTGTGAGGACGGCATCTTGAAGAAGGAAGCGATTTTGGGTTGTGCCTGGATGNNAAGTCAGTTTGTGGTCGACAATGGACGAGTACCATGAGATCCAACCCGTGCTTTCTTCTCCTTCTCCTCGTCCTCTCTAGCCTTCTTCAGGTCTTTCTCACGCTGCTTTGCTTCCTTTTCTTCATTCTTGCGACGCTTCTCCTCATCCTTCTTCTGCTTCTCCTCGTCTCTCTTGACTTTTAGCTCGGCTCTCTCCTTATCTTTCTGCTCCTTCTCCAAGCGTCTTTGTTCCTGCTCGGCAGGCGTGTACTTTCTTCGTTTCTTAGGAGGTGCGTTCGGGTCGGTGGATTGGTCGTTCGCTCCCGATGGAGCACTGCTCAGGGCCGAGCTGCTTGGAGCAGGGCTTGCTTGACGGATGGAGTCTTTGTTGGCAGGACTGGCGGTGAGAGGTGGAGTCGGCACCTGGCTCTCTGATTTTGAGACGGAAGTTTGGTCGTCGTCCGGCAACGAGCGTTTACGCGAGTGGTCTGGTGATGAGATGTCCATTGGTTCAGCCATGATTCCAGATGGCCAGTGATTTTGGCAATGTGACGTGATGCGAGTGAAGGTTGGAATCGGTATGCGTAATTGAAAGTAGCCACAGGTCAATGCCTAGCCGAGTGCGAGTGTGTTGGAATCGAGAAAGAGCGAGACGCGACTGCCTCGCGACCCGCGACTAATTTGCCAAGCCTTACGCTCTCCGCCTTCCCCGCCGACTTCCCCTTCCGCTTCCACTTTCCATCTTGTGCTGGCAACCTCGTATACCATCAATTGAATGGAAGACGAGACTGATATCGACATGCTCTTCGGCGATGGTGCAGAAATCTTTGCCAGTCAAGACGTTTCTCGCTCCGGCGGTTCTCAACTCTGCCGCTGGGACAAGCATCACGACGTCATCACGCAAATCGAAGCAGTCTTCGAGACTATGGCAGACGCTCTCCTCAACGAGAGGGCCGATGTTACTATCTCACTAAACTCTCAATCCTCAAAAGAATCCCGAGACGCGTCTGTCCGAACTCCGAAAGCAGTCTTCACATTTCCAGGAAAGACTGCCAACGACGCATGGAGATTCTGTTGGTATTATCGAGGGTTGGAGTCTACCAGAGTCAGCAGCTAACATCTAGAAAGCCNNGTCGTTGTACGAATCCTAGAACTTATACACGAGTCGCTTTCAGACGGTCTCATCCTGACCAAGCGGCATGTCAAGTGAGACTGACTACAAATTGTTTCCTTCTAATGCCTAGTCATANGCGACCTATACTATCGCGATCCAGCTTTGTTTGGCAGGCAATCCACCGTAGACCGCTATGTTGATCAGATCGCTGCCGCCTTTTCAGTACCTAGGTCATCTCTCAACGTGGTTCGCATATTGATTCCATGAGTACGGACAACACACTAAGAACCACAGACTGCCGGAGTGAAAGGCCTCATGGCTGGCGCCGCTGTGGTACATCGACGAGATGGTTCAAAGATCGACTTGACGAACGTGCAAAGCGGCATTCTCGTGCCGAATATGGAAGAGGTCCTGTCCATGGATCTGACCCGAGTTAGGTGGGTGCTTGTCATTGAGAAAGAGGTAAGAGAGATGTCTAGCCCTTGATTGACCGGCGATTGACCACTCTCAAGGNCCACATTCCAATCAGTCTTGTCATCTGAAGGTTGGCAAGAGATGATGTGGCATGCTGTTCTCGTCACTGTGAGTTCACAGCTAGGAGCCATTAGACGGTTGATCTGACCTTATCTATCAGNNGGCAAAGGATATCCAGACATAGCGACAAGAGCAGTGACTCGCTTCATGACCGTAGCGTCACCTCAGAATGGCTTTGCGGAACCTCCAGTCTTCGGTCTTGTAGACTTTGACCCAGACGGCCTAGCGATATTACACACGTACAAGCACGGTTCGAAAAATATGTCTGAAGAAAATGCCGAACTCATCGTACCGAGAATAAAATGGCTGGGCTTATATAGTCAGACGATCACAGACGAAGACCGGACACACCGGAATCAAGGGCTGCTCACCTTGACACTGCGGGACCGTCACAAAGCAAAGAAGATGCTCGAGTGGGAGCGGCACGCCAGCTTTGATGAAGCGGCACACTGGCGTCGTGAATTGCAGGTGATGTTGATGCTTAACCTGAAGGCAGAACTGCAGATTCTTGATTCTGATCCATCTGGTCTGGTGAACATGATCAAAATGACTGCATATGACACGAGCCCTGACACGAGCCCTACCTGATCATAGGGTAGGCTTGATTGAGCTACTTTTGCTTTGAGATATCGTGCTACGAGAGGGGCACGACATAGCAAAGAATGTATTGCTGACTATGCCGCATGTCCACCAAGCGACTGTCTTTTCTACATGCAGAACGTGGGTCGGCTCCGTTGCATTATGCTACATTATTTGTCTCTATAAGCACATGTGATATTGTTTCACGTTTCTTCGCCGAAGCGTCCCTGATGGTCATGCAAGATCAACCTTGGTAGGTCGATATCCATTGGATAGGTGACACTCCCACATGCAGAAGCCACACTTTCGACGAAACATGTCCAATCCTTCGAGCGTGACGCGGCCGTCTAACTGAAAAGAATTCGGAAAGGCGCCAGAATTTGCTTGTCGCATTACATTCAAATGCCGCCAATGGCAGAATTAGGTGTCGGCGAGGGGTGGTTGCATCTTGACGATGGCGCACTAGCGATTCCGGACCGGAGACGCAGCGTGTCGAGACCACTCACAGAGCTTGCAATCCCGGAGTGATACAACAGTCCATTGCAGCGGAAACTCGTATTGCCTGGACCTGTCATCGCTTGCGCTTCCTTATGCGCGATGCTACCCGTAAGATGAAAGGGACGCTGGTGGTGCGCGCCATTCGTGTTCTCCAAACACCGGAGGTTGTCTTTCCAGCCCTCTATATCACAGCTTGAGCGTCGCCTATAGATCGCCCAGATCCCACTAGATTTTTACATATTTCGACATGCAGCAAGTACTCCTTGCAATCGCAGCCCTCTTGTCCGTGTCAGCCAATGCAGCAGGCTGTCAGCTTTCAGCTTACTCATGCCTCGCCTCGAACACGGCGGCCTCTGCATACTGCACCTCAGCACTCGGCGTTGCAACAGAGGCAATTGTCACATCTTTGGATGTTATAGTAAGAACGACGACACCCTCTGATGTTCCTACCAGCACAGTCACCATCACTTCCACCAAGTCAATCGTCTCCAAGAGCACTACAACAACATTCACGACACCTTCAGCCAAGACGACGGGTAGAAGACGCAGGAGAGCAGAATCATGCGGTACAGCCGAGGATATCCTGTCTGGATTGGACAAGTCGGAGCTGTCAGAAGCATGCTCCTGTATTGGAGCGCTGCCGTCCGTTGAAGCTGCCCTCCTGGAGGCAGCACCATCGACCACGACAATAACCGGCGAAGTATGGTTCACAGTCGCTCCTGAGGTCACGGCCTCGATCACACAGACTGTATCGACTCTGTCTGTCTCGACTGTCAAGATGGCAGCACCTTCATTCACTCAAGTCTGGGGACCAAAAGCTGGCTGTGATGATGTAGGGCAGAAGTCTGTGCAAACGTTCATGCTCGCAACCATGAACGAGTCTCAAGTCACAGAGATATGTAAAGCTACGTGTATANGGTATGTTAGCTGCGCTCCTGAAGAACTTGAACGATACTGATGGATATCAGAACTCTCGACCTGCGTCTTCTTGTACGTCCAGTCGATATACCCAGCAAACCACTTTTGGAACTGCTACTACAACAACCACACATTTGATGAGAAGAGAGATCTCAACTGCAGTAAAGACGAATCGATTTGGGGTACGGCTAAAGGTTACAGGTAAGTACTCCACGCACTTGAAAGCACGAGAGCAATAACTGATGTTTATAGCCTCGTTGGGCGAGGTTGAGATCGGTTCGTCACAAGTCTCGACGTCTCCACAACACAAGTAGCTGGACTACATGAATGAAGTGTCTTTTGTAAAACTTGCTTTGTTCAAAGTCGGAGGAGAATGGTATAGGCTGGTTTGAGTAGGGAAAGTTTGCCGAAGGATCCCCAGGTTTGACACGGACGCGTTTGTTCTGGATCGAGCCAATGACGCGGACTTAACGGCGGGCCCATGTGTTTCGTAGCAACCTGAAATAGCAAACCAATTCCCTGTCAACATCACTTTCTCATGTCTGCAGACTTCCGACAGCGACGCGCTCAGTATGGATGATCTTTTGAACACGGATTGGACTGCGGCCGCGCCGGCAGCCAAGCAGAATGCCCTACCCTAGNCCCCGCGGCCAGCATTCGGCATGCCCATGTCCATGCCCAGTGCTGCCTCGAGCTCGCGTGCCAGTCCGGCTCCTTCACCTTTCGCCAACAACCTGCCTGCTGCCAAAGCTCCCTCTCCGTTTGCCGCCCCCAAAGCTCCGTCAAAGACTGCCTCACCTGCCAACGACATCTTCGCCAACCTCGTGTCCACAAACGCAAACAAGAACCAAGGCAACCTGAGCCTCCTGGAACGCCAGAAACAACTCCAGCAAGAGAAGACTAAGCAAGAACAAGAGCAGCGTCAGAAATATGCCCAACAGTATGGAGGCGAAGCAAACTTTTGGGACAACCTGGGTAGTGGAAAGGGCACGCCTCAGCCACCATCACAACGCGTTGCGCCTCGTGCTCAGCACGACGAGGACGACCTACTTGCTGCCTTCAACTCGGCCGCCCCAGTCGACAAGTCGTCTCACTTTCCAGTACCAGCTGCTTCTACTGTGACCAGTGGTCGCAATACTCCCGCCGTTGCGAACCAGTCCAACTCCACCTCCCTGCTCGCAGACGACGATGACGATCCATTTGGCCTAGGANGCAGCCCCTCAACGCAAGCCAAGTCCTTACCAGNNCCTCCTCAAGCGACTACAAACGACGACGACGACGACGACGATATCCTCGGAGATCTTGGAAAGCCCGTAACTGCCAAACCACCCCGCCGCGAACCTCCTAGACGCGAGCCCGTCGATGAAGCCTTTGATGTCAACGCCCGCCGCTCTCCTCCGTCTTCGGATCCTCTCGACCGTCCGATAGCCGAACTGGTCGATATGGGCTTCCCTGCTGATAGGTCACGAGCTGCATTGCAAGAGACGGGAGGTGATGTACAGTCAGCTGTAGGATGGTTACTCAATCAGGCACACCAACAATCAAAAGAGAGGACACAAAACCGTGGTAGTGCCCGTGCGAGTCCAGTACCTCAGCCTCGTGACGAACCACGACGCGGCAGAGGCGATGAGGATGCTTCGGTGCCTGCTTGGATGCGACAGGAGTCGCGTCCGACTTCTAATCAGCGCAGACAAGATAATGGGACGCCTGCCTCGGAAAAGGATGTGGCTGCCTATGCACAAGAGTTTGGTACTTCGTTCCTCAAATCTGCAGGTTCCCTCTGGAAGACTGGTCAAAAGAACTTGAAGAAGGCCGTTGCCGAATTCCAGCAGCCCGAGGGTGACACAAACACGCCCAAATGGATGAGAGATGCAAGTGCTGATAGAGCGCCTACGCGACCCGGACGCTCTTCGACTCCTCGTACAGCAACACCTGCACAGACTGCTGAGGAATTGACCAACGAGGCTATGCTTTTGGAGGCAAGAGACGAGAGGCAGCGACCGACAAAGGCGCGTACTCCTGAGATACGTGAACCTGTTTCTAGACCTGATTCTAGGGTCCGATCTCCTGCTCAGGACCTGCCTGTGCGAACTCAGCCGCAATCACGATTCGCACAGCAAGCACCGCCGCCGCAGGCTCAACGCCCCAACGCCAAAGTTAGTCGCTTCGACGTTGAGGAAGAATCATCACAGGCATATGTCAGCTCTGCAAGGCGGAGAAGACCCGCAAAGCCAGAACCACAGCCTGAGCCCGAGGTCGACCTATTCAGTCCAGCACCTGCTCAGCCGGCTCCACAAATTGCATCTACAAGGAACACTCCCGCTCCTCGTCCTGCTGCAACCAAAGCTGCTACACCCGTGCCACAAGCTCCCCGACCCAAAGCGCCGCCACGGAATATCCCATCCATCTCTCCATCCGCACTCTCGACATCTAGCAGCCACCGCCGTGCTGGTACAGAGGCTTTCAAGAGAGGAGATTTCGATGCCGCACATACTTCATACTCTGCCGCTCTTACCCCACTGCCGTCCACCCACCCTCTGATCATCGTTGTACTTTCAAACAGAGCATTGACAGCCATCAAGACCGGCGATCCGAAAGCAGCAGTCGTTGATGCAGACCGTGTCCTCGAACTCATCGGGATCGGCAAGGGTGAAAACGAGAAGATTGATCTTGGAGGTGGTGAGGGCGAGAAGGACATGAAAGAGTTTCACGGCAAAGCACTCATGCGCAAAGCCGAAGCACTAGAAAACATGGAGAAATGGTCAGATGCAGCTTCAGTCTGGAGAGATGCCATCGCAGTCGGAGTAGGCGGCGCTGTAAGTCTACGCGCTCGTGATCGCTGTGAGAAAGCTGCCACTGGTGGAACATCAAAACCCGCACTTGCGAAGCCAAAACCTACGCCAGTCACAAGAGCTCCGGCTGGCAAGCTCCAGCAACCCAAACGCCCTGCTGTCCCACAGGTTCAGTCGCAAGAAGCAGTACGCAAACTGCGTGAAGCGAACGCGGCAGCCGATAGGGCCGATGACGAAAAATTCGCCCTGTCCGACCAAGTCGAAGCCAAGGTCACTGCATGGAAAGGTGGTAAAGCGGACAACTTGCGCGCTCTCCTGGGCAGCTTGGACACAGTGCTCTGGCCCGAAGCAGGGTGGAAGAAGGTCAACATGAGCGACTTGATCATGCCCAACAAGGTCAAGATAGTGTACATGAAGGCGATTGCAAAGGTCCACCCCGACAAGGTATGTCAATGAAGAATCCACTCCCTGATAATCTGTAAAAGATACTAATCTCGATGAACAGNNATCCCGCAGTCGGCTACTACTGAGCAGAAGATGATCAGTGGATCGGTGTTTAGTACGCTGAACGAAGCTTGGGACAAGTTCAAANAGGACAATGGGTTGTGAGCAAACCACTCGATGAGAATATCACCAAGAAAACCAACAACAATCCCAACAGAAATATAGACTTGATTTGCCTTCTTTTGTTTTTTTAATCACACAGAGTTTGCATTCTCTTTGTTTGCATGTATGGCACGTCCCATGCCTTCCCACCGCCGTAGTCTTCTATGGATTACCAACACAAGAAATCAAGAAGCATATGGGTATATCATGTTGTGTGTTTGTGTGTGCATCCTGATCTTCAGACATATCACTGTTGTTGTGTCAAAGAGTTATGGTCGATGGGGGCGGATCCATGGATATCTTAAGAATGTTGCATCCAAGGTTATCAAAAAAAAACCATGGTCGGCTCCTTACACGGAACGTCTTTGTTTTGTTTTCCCTCAAAAGCGCGCCGATACGCTGGATCACGGATAAGAAACAAAGAGATGACAGATGCATGAATTAATATTTCAAACGTGCGACATCAATATCTTGATGCAACATCTCAAACGCCGCGCTGCCTACCAAGCTTTCTGAACCAATATATACCACAAGAATCAGTTATTGTTGGACGATAACCACGCATGTCACAACTGACAGCACTTTACAGCATGGAGAAACAACCTCAGTCATCGAGATCAAAGGAAACAGAAAAAGGTTTGCAGAAAGGACAAGTTGGATTATAGTCAAGAGGTTCTGCGATTGGGGGTATCTCTATCTACGAGAAACATCAAAAAGCAACAAGATCCATGATCATGGCAAGCAAGATATCTTCAAGACCCATTTCTCCAGATGCTCAAAATAATGCCTTATCTTCTGCTCACTAATTCCGTAATCTTCGTAACCCAGTGCGTCGAATCGTGATATTGTACAAGCCCTCCCTAGGAGCTGTGCTCATCGCCGTTGACAACACCTCCTCTACCTCTGGGTGCGAAGCCGCCGCGGCCCGCGCCACGACCTCTACCCTCGCCACGACCACGGCCTCTGCCTCTGCCGCGGTAGTCGTTGTTCAAAATAGCTGGAGGAGGAACAGCGCTCATGTTCTGAGGACGGAATGCAAGGTTGTTGCGGACAACATTCTCCATGGGATCGCTGTTGTCGACAATGGTGTAACCGCCTCTGCCTCCACGACCGCGACCACGATTGGGGTTTCCGCCACGAATGGGAAGGTTGTCGTGACCGCCACGACCGCGTCCGTTCATGGCTCCGCTGAAAGAGCCTCTGAGCGGAGGAGGAGCGTTGGCAGGACGCCATTGCTCTTGAGGAGGTCCGTAGCCATTGTTGACAGTCAAAGGAGTCTGTTTGGGAGGCTGACGCTTCGACGCAGCAGCCTTGCTCTCAGCGATGCATTGTCTATCAGTCAGATTCAAAACGCTGGTCACGGGAACAGTGCTGCCTCTAAAAGGACTGCAGCGATCGCCAAGACTGGTACCAGACATGAAAGAGTAGTCGAACACGACGTCGAGCATGGTCATTCTGGGTGTTTTGGTGACACCGACGACGGTACCTCTGGAAGCGATAGGAACACGGCCAGAGTCTTGGACGTAGACAATGCGATCACCAAGAGTGAAGCGCTGAGCACCAAGACGTTGCTCAGCATCACTAGGCTTGAGCAAAGCATGACGAGGTACGCCACGCATGGGCTTGTCCTCAATCTGGTTGGCAGATAGAGACAAGTAGTGCTCTGCGGCACGCTCTAGGGCCATAACAGTGTCGGAGTTCATCTGTTCAGCGTCAAGAGGGACACGCTCCAAAGACTTGGTCTCGACACTCTTGAGCCAAGCACCAATCTCTTTCATCTTGTCCTTAGCGATGTCAGCAGGGTAGAAGTCGGTGTCGTTGAAAACATCTCCTGAAGGATTAGCTTGAATGCGCGCGACAAACTCAGGGAACTTGGTCATGTAAGTGGCGATCAAGTCAACGGCCTTCTGGCTGTATTCCCAACCACGCTCTGATTTGCGACTGTAGCCCAGAACCTTCATCTTACGAGCCTCGAACTTGAGATTGAGACCGAGGTTAAGCTGCAGTCCTGATGAGTTGACGCGGAAAGATGCAGTCAACTTGGACAGTACAAGAGGATGCAGATTCAGTTCTCTTGCAACAGCAAAGGCAGGCTTGTAAGGGAACTGGCGTTCGGCTTGGTGGGCGATTTGGTGACCGAAGTCAGGTTCTCTGACCTTGACCGTGTTGACTCTGACGTTGGTCTTGCCGTTCTCATGGCCGTCAACAATAGCGGGTCTACCGTAATTGAAATCGCCAAGGAAGAAGGCGCGGGAGTTGAGAGGGAACTCTTCCTCGAGTGGAAGAGCAGCCTTCTCCAAGAAACGTTGGTCGGCGGAGACGACTTCATCAACAATGGCTTGAGCAGCGTAGTCAGCCTCGAGACCTTCAACCATGGCATACTCTTTGACAGTAGCACCCTCATCGGTCTTTCGTAGACCAACAAGCATCTCGACATGGATCATAGCCTCAACATCACTGATGATAACACCTAGTCTCTTAGAATAGACGCTCTCAATGCGACTGGCCTTCTTCTTCCAGTTAGAGATCTCAGGAGCACCGTGAGGAATGGCCTCAATATTGTTTGGTGTAGCCTCATCGTCGGGGTTTGTAAGAATGTAATCGAACAATTCATCAGACACTCTGGTGACCTTTGCCTCGTGTAAGAAGGGGAAGCCGACATGAACGGCCTTTCCGAGCTTGAGCTTGGCATGCTCAATGCTGCTGGTCTCCTCTGCATTCATCAGAGTAACAACCATGCTCTCGTTTCTGCTCTCTTGTTGGAAGACGTTGACTCCGTGGAAGCCAAGGGTGCCGGTGGTAGGGAGGGTGCGCAAGCTAGGGAACCCAGCCAAAGCATCTTCACCAAGCTTGACACCCTCAACAAGACCAATGTAGACGTCCAAACCTTCCATAGTAGGGAGCTCGAAGATGTTTTCCACACACTTGCAGTTAGGAATGTCTGGGAAAACACCGGGCAGGGACGATGGGTAGGTGTAGTTCATCTCAGCAGCGTAGCTGAACTTCAAGCTGACACCAAACTCGTTACGGGCGCGTTGTGCGTCTGAGAGCAGATGATCTCTGGTTGACATGGCACTGAGCAAGCGCTGCTCGTCGATGAAAGGAATCTTGACGACAGCCTCCCACTCCATCTTCTTGCCATTCATGTCGAGATCAAAGTCGCGGGGGTAGAAGTCGATGATGGGTGAGTCAGGGCTAGTCATCAAAGGATGGTAGACGTCGGGCACGATCGTCTTACTTCTATCGGGAAGCACACCCATGAGCTGTTGGTAAGGACGGAAGGGTTGGCCAAGCTTGAAATCCATGTTGGCCTTGAGACCTCTCTTGACGTCGGAGATCATGGGAGAGTAATGGTAACCGTAATACCAGGGCCATGACACGACACCTTGGTAGTAGTAGTACAGAACCCATTGCAAGCCTTGGACGTAGTTTTCGGTCAGCTTGCGGAGCTCCTCCTCATTCTCAGTGCCCCATTCGAACTTGGACTTGTAGTAGGTGTCCTTCCACTGGGCGAACTTTTCGTCGTACTTCTTGGACATCTGCTCTTGAGCTTCTTCGGCGCTGATGTCGACGATTTCAGCATTGTCATATCTCTTGACCACTCTGAGAAGCGCTGTTTGAGCTTCCTCGTCCTCTTCATCGTCCGAGTCATCGGATGGAGGGCGAGGGAAGAACGAGAGCTGTAGATGACGCTCGCCTTGATCGTCAACAACACTCTTCCATTGCAGGTGGAGGCTGTCGGCGAGGTCCTCGACGAACTTTCGGTCGCGTGCAGGAAGCGAGGCGGACAGATCAAGAGGTGCGGGCTCGGAGTCGGCAGGGCGACTGTTGACGTATTGTCTGACGCGGGCGTAAACCTCCTTTTGCGAAGAAGTCATGACAACCTTGCCCTTGTTCTTAGTTCTGACCATGACATCTTCACGGCCAGTCTGCTTGCCCTTGAACCAGCTGGCATCGGCGTTTTCTGATTCGAAGTGGCGGAACTCTACGTGAGAGAGCTCATCGAGGAGTATAGAAAGTCGGTCGAGGTTGATAACACCGCCCTCATTGATATAGCCCTTGGCGAGAGGCAAAATCTTCTTGTAGACGCCGAACATGAGGGCCAAAGCGCCCTCGTTAATGTGTAGGTGAGGAAGATTAGGCAAGAAATCGTTACCGACAAAGAAAGCCATAAGAATAAAGTCGTCAATGACACGCTCCATATCGAATTGGAAACCCAGAACTCCAGGCTCTTTCAATTCTTGGAATTCCAGCTCAAGGTACTCGCGGACTATGCAAAGGTGCATGAGATAGAAATTCTGGTGTTCCAGTTCCTTCGACTTGGCCTTGCTCTGGCGGCCAAAGGTGACCTCTTCACGCAAAAGACAGAAGTGAGGGTCGTGGCTGAGAAGACCCAGCATGATAAGATCAGCGTCGAGACCGTAGAGACAGTGGCGGACGTTGGGGTCGTAGTCGGGTTGTGATTTGGCTTTGCGGATGTACTCCATGATCTTGTGTTCTCCTTCTCCAGGGACTTCATGTCCAGAGAGGACAATCTCGGGACCTTGCCAGTCGATGTCTTCGGAGACCTTCTTGGCGATGAAGTACTTCAAGTGTTGTGTGAGGCGAGCCATGAACTCGGTTCCAGGGGTAATGCAATTGCTGTCGAAGGGGGCTTCCTTGGGCATTTCAGTACCAGCAGCAATGGCCTTCTCGCGAGCATTTTCAGCATCGAGAGCAGTACGGAAACGTCTGGCACGCTGCTGGTTCATCTTTGCTCTGGGAGCGACACCGTCGATGGCCATGAAGAAGAGCTGCTTGGGCTTGATCTTGCCAAACAAGTGCTCGATGTAGTTGAAGATGGCGATGAACATCTCATCCTCGGTCATGCGTTTGGTGACATGGTCTCCGTCCTTGTGGGTGCAGTTGTGGATGATACCGTTCATATCAAGGTAAAGAGCGTCGAACTCGGGAATGCGGTTCTCGGCGATGAGCTGGGAGATGGCGGGATAGCGCTCGCTCATCCATCGGAAGAATTTGGGGACACCTGGAGGCGCGCAATGTGGTTAGCTACGAGCATTGTGGTGGTAGGACTGCGAATGGCGACTTACCCATGATGATCTGTGTTCCAAGATCAACTGTTGGGGTCTAGGAATGGGGGGAGAGAGAAGGGGGTGAGAAGAGACGCGGGTGTGGAAAGGGCGTATGGCGGGATATTTCGACACGGAGTCCTCGAAAGAAGGAAGGAGAGAGCGTCGAGCGGCGGCGACTTGATGATGTCGAGAGTGACTGCGCACAGACGCCAGCTAGAGCAGCTGCCCCGGATTTCAGACTTGCTTGGCAGCCAATCTCAGCGCAAACGCCAACGCGTCCCAAGCTCGACAGGCGCGTTTAATCGCATTTGATCATCTTTGTCCCGCCCTCTGTCTCTGAAGCACCAACCGGCACTACAAACCATGCCCATCATGGATCAAGGTGTGTCTTTCTGTCTCTCGCCTCGCCATCCTCTTTGACCTCACCTCCACCCTACCTCCTACAACCTCATAGCCTGCTCCACCCTCACAGCCTTCTCCAACTAACATCGCCATGGCAGACATGCAAGCACAGCCTGCCGGCGTCAGTGACCCCGCCGTCGAGAACAAGATCATCAACGAAGAGTACAAGGTCTGGAAGAAGAACGCCGTCTTCCTCTACGATGTCATCTACAGCAGAGCCCTGGAGTGGCCCACCCTCACAACCCAGTGGCTGCCCGATGTCCAGTCTCTGCCCGACAAGAACTTCTCCACCCACCGCCTCCTGATCGGAACACACACTTCAGGCGCCACACAGGACTACCTACAGATCGCCTCCGTCGACCTCCCCAACAAGCCCGCCGTCAACCCAAGTGACTACGATGCAGAGAAGGAGGAGATTGGCGGCCACGGTGCTGCCAAACAGCCCATCTCTTTCAACGTCATCCAAAAGATCAACCACCCCGGCGAGATCAACAAGGCCCGCTACATGCCACAAAACCCCGACCTCATCGCCACCATGACCATCCAGGGCGACGCTCTCGTCTTCGACCGCACAAAACACTCGTCCATGCCGAAGACGAACCAGGTCGACGCCCAGATTGAGTTGAAGGGTCACGAGAAGGAAGGCTTTGGTCTCGACTGGAACCCTCACTTCGAGGGTCAATTGGCTACTGGTAGCGAAGATCAGACTGTCCGCGTTTGGTATGCTCGTCGCCTTTTTGCCATTATCCTCCCACCCAAACTAACTCTCTCCCAGGNNGACATCAACAACTTCTCAAAAGCCGACAAGACCCTGACCACCGCCCGCATATTCAACCACCACAGCGCCACGGTCAACGACGTGCAATGGCACCCCATGCACGGAAAGAACCTCCTTGGAACAGTCGCAGACGACAGGACCTTCTGCCTGATGGACCTGCGCACAAACTCCAACTCAAAACCTGCCATAAGAATCACAGGCCACACCGATGCCATCAACACACTCGCTTTCCACCAGAAGCACGACGTGCTCTTCGCTACAGGTTCGGCAGATCGCACCGTCGGAATCTTTGACATGAGATTCCCCGAGCACGGCAAAATTCACAGCATGGAGGGACACCAGGACGTCGTCACTAAGATTGAATGGCATCCTCACGATCCCTGCATCCTCGCCAGCAGTGGCGACGACCGCCGTGTCATCTTCTGGGATATCAGCCGTGCCGGTAGCGAGCAGACTCCCGATGATGCTGAAGACGGACCTCCAGAAATGTATGTGGCTGATCTTCTCTTGGCTTTCTACTTCAAAGCTAACATGATACTAGGCNTTTTCATGCACGGTGGTCACACCAGCCGTGTTTCAGACTTCAGCTGGAACAAGAATGACCCCTGGATGATGTGCTCGGTCGCCGAGGACAACCTGATTCAGTGCTGGCGTGCATCGAGAAACTTGGTGGAAACCTTGCCTCCCGGTATTCTACGCCGAGAAGTGTCTGTGTCTCAATGAGTAGAAAGGCTGACTATAGATTTTACTTTACAGCCGCTATGAGAGACGTTCAGGACTAGAAGACCCCTGAGCCACAGGTCACTGTCAGCAACTGGATGGGAAGCCTCAAATGAGAGGCGCGTTTATTTGGGAACAGCACGGCGTTCAAGGCGTGATTGAGAGAAAAAAGCAATTTGCCTGGCTCAAGATATGGACATGGCCACGGCATGGAAGGGAGAGAGATATGTATCATCACGAGACTGGAGGGAGATCGATCACAAATCGCACAAGAGTATATTCTTCATTGATCTCTCAACACTATGCTTGGTCTCAGTGAGAAGATCACCTACACAATATCAGGTTGAAAGGTCTAGAAAGCGTTCAAGTGACCAAATGCAGTAATGACTACAACCAGGATAACGATTCATCTCGAGACTTTTGCATATGAGAATGCGAAACAAAGACCTCACTACACTCGCACGAAAAGAAGTCCTATAGCTCTTATAAAAATCACGAACAACTTCTGCAAACATGTCCTACCATGTCAAAACAAGCATTCAACACACCACGACAAGGAGAAAAAGGATAAATGACTGGAACCGAGTGCTCGACCGCATCCAACGGCCTTGCCAGCAAGAACAGAAGAGATGAGTGACTTTTGGGACATGACAAAATAGCAGTCAAGACTTATCAGACGAATCTTGGAGGACATGGAAGTGAGCATGTTGACCGCCCTTGGCGGGGACGTTGCTCATAGGATTGCATATTTCCAGTTAGACGTCGTGCCTACCAGGACATTGTCGATGAGACTTTGGGTACTAGCTTGGGCATTGTTACCCTTGGAAAGAGATCTCCATAACGGCATCTCAAGACCGACTCCATGAGGGTAGAATCCCATGACAGAAAGCTTGGACTCAAGTTGCAACCACATGTCAAGGGCGTACCACAGTCGTGGAAGGGACGAGTACTATAGGCTCGCTTGGCCATGCATACCCATATGCAGACACCACAGTCCAGTCGATGATGGAGGTAGTTCCTATAAACTATGGTGGACGGACACTCTCCAGTACAGAGACCGGATGATGTCTTAACAAGACAGTCGCAAACAACATGCGTATGTAAATCGGAAGGATTTTGCATGATATATAGTCTCGTAAGGCTCTTAACGAAGAGCGTAGAGGATGAATGTCGCGGTGAATGGCCTAGAGTCCCAAACATTGCGCGAATCCACACCAGACTAAGTGAACAGGACACGGGGAGTCCGAACGATACTTGGGTCCCAATTGCCAGTTGGTCAAAGACTGATGATTCGAACAAAGAGGGGGAGTGCAAATCTCAAGCGCCAGCCAACGAATTGTGTGCGCAAGTCAACAGGCACGAAGCCTTGGATGCCGACAAGACAATCTCTCCTAATCTCAATGGCCATCCAATGAATGTCGAATGGGTTAAAGGTGGTTGAAATTGAAGTAGTATCTGCCGACATGTTTGAACATGGATACTCAAATCCTGCTTGGCGGGTGTATGGCCTTCTTGAAAGGATATCTTGGTAGAGGCGCACAAGCTGCTGGGTGAGTTTGTGGATCTCATGGTCCCAAGTCGATACCTCGATGGTTGTGCATCCTTTTAGATCTTGTAGTAGCATGTGAGTGCCGGGAAGCGGTTTGCAATATACAGACTGTATCTTAGTATGATCGGCATTCACGTCTCACGCTCGATGTGCAGAAAGTGGTTTTATAGAAACTGCAGTTTGTATTAAATAAAGCTGATTACATTAAAGAGTGTGTGCTGATATCTTCCACCCCAAGCTAATATGCTAGCGTTCATGCTTCTATTGCCAGTGTATCAAAAGTCGTACAGGCGGTTCCTCTAGCAGACAGTAAGGGTGAAGTCGTTGCTGTCAGAGCAAGCCTTGGTGCTGCCATCAGCACCGTTGGCAGCAGGGCAGTTAGGCTGAGTTCCCGTAACCTTGACACTCTGTCCGTCAAAGGGGTTGCCATCAACGTTGTTCAGCGAGTAGTAGACAACGCCAGCGCTGTCAGAGGCACCCCAGATCAGCTTGGGGGTGTTGGCAGAGTAGTAGTCGCTGTTCTTGGTGAGGCCGTAGCTGTTGCCTTGACCAGAGAGTTGCTCGCTGTAGTAGCCTCCGTTGGCGGCGAGCTTTTGCTGGGTGTGGGATTGGTCGCTGCGGGTGATGGTGAGGAAGACGTCTTGGGGGCAGTTGTTCTTGACTGCGGCCTTGCCGGCGAGGGCAGAGGAGGCGAGAGCGAGGACGCTGACGGTGGTGAAGGTGGTGAAGTGCATGTTGATGGTGTTGTTGTTTGGTTTGAAGGTTGAGGAAGTAGATTAAAGTGGTTTTGGTCGGTTTTGTTGGTGGTCTTTGTAGATGAGAAGAGAGAATTGGATTGTTTGATGATTCTTATCTTCTGGCAGGACTGGAGTGGCCCTTATATACCCTTTGGCCTTACCTCTTGCCTCTACTATGCTCGAGCATCCATGGCTTCAGATGCCATGAGTCCTTGCTATTCTTGGACCTCGTTTTCCTGGCAGTCGATACTTTTGTCGATCATCAGGCGTTCTTCGCATACAATGTGGATGTCTGACTTGACTATACGAGCCAAGTAAGTGTTTGATGGAGCAGCCGCATCGCTCCGCAAAGATGATCATTGCCGCTTATTCCCAGGCCTACAGCTAGAAACTTTATGAGGTTCTTTGTCTCACCTGAGATTGGTGGAGGTTGGAAGCGATTCTTCGCATAGAGGCACTGCTGCAGGCAAGCCATAGTGTTGACCCTGTGACCATCACCAGTAGTTCACAGTCGGTCTCATCTACTCTTTGCCTTGCATAGCAAGTCAGCCGATGTGTATGTTACTCCATGAGTATTGATTGAAAGTGGTCCTGAATGATGTAACCCAAGAGCCTCTCCATCAGCCTTGGCAGGGTTTTGACGTGCCAAGCTTCTCGTATATCCCAAAAATAGGTCAATCCACAGCCGGCCCGCTCGAGCTTGTTTCCTCACATCGCGTCATTCTTGAGGGGCTGGTATACCAAGAGCATTCAGGATACGGGGTCATGCGTGCTTTCACGAGACTACTATATCCATAAAGTTCAATTCGAGTTCAGAACTGTAGATCGAGGTGACAGGTGTGTGCCAGCAATACTCCGTTTGCGAGCGCGGCGACGATGCACTCCGCTTTAAGGTCGTATTGTTGTCGATGATCTCGAAGCATCAGGGCATTAGCAAGACTGAGGTTTACCTAGGCCTGGTCGTCTAGCCCTGCTGGTGAGCACTGCTCTGCTGAGCCTGAGTAAGAGAAGGCGCAGCAAAGGCAGACCGTCTTGCTCAGACTGACTGTGTTATCTGGGCGACGCGATTGTCAAGACCCGTGATCTGGGGCTTACAGGCGGTCAAGGAATGTGAGCGACCCAAGTCTGTTTAGTGTAACACAATTCGCCGAGCGTTCCGCTTGTTTCTATATTGATGGTCTCGTGTCAAGAACAGGACACGAAAGCATAGAGGACAGCAATGCAAGATCCATGCTCGTCACAACTCAATCTCGTCTATCAGAAACACGATCAAAATTTCTGTAATCTCCTAGTTTCGAGAAACGTGCATCGAAAGTACGAGCTGCAAGGAATGCCAACACAAGTGATCATTTGATGCTGATACCCGTAACTGGGTATGGCATGTGTGACTAAATCTCGGCATCGCTCCTCGTGGGCTTCCGGATCATAAAATCATCTGTGTGAGGTAGAAAGGCAGTGTCCATTTGGTCAGCAGCCTGGCCCAATCGCGTTGAATGCTCCTATGATGAATGTTGGAAGGCAGGACCGACAAGCCGCCCAGAGTCTCACAACCACGCAATAGGAGGCAACTGGGACAGAATGCGAAATGGTCGGGATGTTCTTTCTTGGAGCAGTTGAAACTAGAAATATCATTACAGACGCGCGTCTCATATGTCTATGCACAACCTGTGTAATGTGATTGATAATATATCATATCAAAACGAGGTAGAGTAGGTAGTTGTTGTGCCCACCCAAGCCGTTCGTGTATCGGAGAGTATCAATGGAAAGACGCAAGGTCCCATATGGTCAATATGCGGTGCGCAGTGGAAGCATGCAAGCCACACTTTGACTGTAGCACAAGTAGGGCTGTGCCTCCACATCTGCGAACCTGACCCCGGGATACCAATTGGAGAATGATGATCAATCCGTCATCACCAAGCCAACTCTTGCATCCTTGTGACTTCGGGGAAAGCAAAACACAACAGACGCGGCTGAAAAGACAGGAAACACAAAATGTTGACTTACTCGCTGGGTTAATCTTACCTATCCAATACAACTGTCTGTCAATTCAAGATGGACGGTTGTGATATTCCATTCTTCCCCGGAATTAATGGGAGAGAGCAGATGTGATGTAGCACGCTGCAACGGGTAGTGGCTTCCGATATAGTTGCATGAGGGGAAAGGGTAAAGGCGATTGCGCACCGCCATTTGGTGGTGCGCGGCATGTCCGAGTGGTTGAGGATCTGGGGTTACCGAGGAGAGGGCGTAAGCCACCACCACAAAAGATGCCATGACCTTGAATAAAAATCTAGGTTGGACAGGGCGGAACGCCTACAAAGGACGGACAAGAGGAACAAAGAGCTCTTGACGTGATCAGGAAGGTTTTGGCGCTGTGATGGCGGTGATGAATCCAAAGAGCTGGGCTACCTCACACTCCAGCTGTCAGCGACACCCCAAGCACCAAGATTCTTGGAGACGATGAGGAGAGACTGGGGATGGTGGTTCTGGAAGGCTCTCGTCAGCTGCAGCAACGTAGATCTCTGTGCGGGCGAGTGGCGGTCGAGACGGATTTGGTCAATCTCCGGCTGAATGCGGTGCGCTCTCGACCGGGGAGAGGATTGCCAGCCTGCATGTCGGAGGCGCAATTGGGCGCATGCATGTCCTGTCTCTCGGGAACCTGACCTGTTCCAGCACAGCAACAATCAACAGGGCAAAGCAAAGGAAGAGGTACGTACAAAAGGTGGTTTGCGTCCACCTGATTCATCACCCACGGCTCCCCATCGCTTTGTCCAGCTTCATAATCAAGGATCCCTCCTCACTCTCGTTTTTGTCTCTTTGACAAAGAGAAAGCTTTCACCAACAAGAGTCTTCGGAACGAATTGCCAACCCCAGGAAATTCATCCCGCATTCATCCCCCACGGCAAAACAAGGAAAAACGCCATCTTCGACGCCACAAACGCAAGCACACACCCGACCATTTCGTAAAAGTCCGGGGGCGCCTTCTGGTCTAGAGCCTCTTCTCTCTTTTCTTCATCCACACAACTGTCGTTCAATTTCAAAGCCATCACCACAATCTATCGAGTGTTCTCCATCGCATCTCGACAAATACCCAATCATTCAAACATCACTCGCAAAACTCTACTTTGACGAGTCTTTGAAAACTCTTGAGCATCTCCACATCTGTGACCTACGATTCCGTTCACACACACGCGACACTTTCGCAACAACATCCGACACAATGTTCCCCGCCGACTGTCTACCCTCCAACTACGTCGAGGCTCGCGCACAGCAAGACAAAGCACAGCAGAAAGCAGCTGCCGAGAAGAAGAACACACACCTCGCTCAATCCATGCCGCAACGACCAACCGTGTCGCGCACACTGTCATCAGCACTGTTTAGTTTCTTCCCTTCTGCTGGTTCGTCGGCATCGACATCGCCTTCGGCTACACCCCTACCTTCGCCTGGTCTTCAGCAGTCTGCCAAGATGGGCTGGTTTGCTCCTTTGCCCAAGGCTTCCGAGGCGGATATTGCTGTAAGTTTGGCTTCTGTTTCTTCGTCTTTTGAACATTGGACTGACCATCAAACCACAGNNTGTCTTCCTCCTGCTTGGTCTTAGATGCATTATTTGTGCTTATGAACAGGAGGTCGGCTGCAAATGACGTTTGCCAGTGGCCCCCTTATGAAACTCTCCTTTTATGACGACAGAGACGTTGCAAAACGTGCGTCTTTCAATGACTTTCCCTCATAATCATAATGGGGCACAACAATGGCTGGGGTTAGGAATGGAAAAATGGACATGGGAACGGACGGTTTTGGAAAAATGTGTTATCAATAATGACTGAATGCAAACTTGGACTTACCACTTTAACGATTGTGCTTATGACAGGGCGTAAGATGTGAAATGTTGCACCGCAAGCGTCATGTTGGCGCCGCACCTGACCGATTAAATGTTTGACACTCTTGCACATGATGATGATCGGACAATGTAAAGAATGCCATGCATGCCATGTATGTACAGTTTTAGATGTCGTGATACGAAGTCCGAGTCCAAGGCCAGCCTATCTACGGCAGGACAATGTACTTGTGCAAGTTGGTAGGAATGGCATCGACGAGCTTCTTGCTCTCGAGCCACTTTCTCGAGAAGAGGCGGTCGGCGTAGCGGTATGCGCCATCGCAGAGAATGGTCACAACGGTGTTTCCGGGACCCAACTTTTGTGCTACGTTCCTGGCGGCTGCAACGTTGAGAGCAGAAGAAGCACCGAGGTAGAGACCTTCCTCGTCCAGACAGCGGTAGACCATTTCGATACTTTGCTCGTCGGGAACGTTGAGCGAGCCATCCAGGAGGTCAATGTCGGGCTTGAGGTTGTCGGTCACACGGCCCTGGCCAATGCCTTCTGTGATTGAGCTTCCTTTGCGCTCGGTGAGAACACCGCCAGATTGAATGTAACTGTGGAGGACACTGCCTGGCGGGTCGGCCAGGAAGCACTTGACGCGACCGTCACTGATGGTCTTGAGGTAGCGAGTAATGCCGGCGATGGTGCCAGCGGTACCGGAAGCACAGGTAAAAGCGTCAATCTTGCCAGCAGTTTGATTCCAGATCTCAGGACCAGTGGTTTCAATGTGTGCACGACGGTTGGCGGTGTTGTCGAACTGGTTGGTCCAAACAGCATTGTCAAGGCGCTCAGCATGGCGCTTGGCCTGCCAGTTGTAGTTGTCGGGGTTCTCAAAGGCGACGGCAGGAACAGGGTAGACCTCAGCACCCAGCAGACGCAACAGGTCGATCTTGCCTTGTGATTGCGTGTTGGGCATGTAGATGACGAGCTTGTAGCCCTTGCTGCGACAGACGTGGGCGAGACCGATGCCAGTGTTTCCAGCAGTGCCCTCGACGACAGTACCGCCAGGCTTGATCAGACCGCGCTCTTCGGCATCCTTGACGACGTAGAGAGCAGCGCGGTCCTTGACGCTGCCACCAGGGTTCTGGAACTCGGCCTTGCCCAGGATATTGCAGCCCGTCTCTTCTGAAAGCTTCTTCATGCGGATGAGTGGCGTCTTGCCAATGGCTGATCATAAGGAGTCTACCAGTCAGTCAATCGCGAAACAAGGTCAAGGCGTGAGAGATGAGGCACCATCAATGAAGCCATCGTGGGCAATGCGCTGTGCCTTTGAGATCTCGATTCCATGGAGCTGTGGAGCCTCCATTTGGGCGACCGTCTCGGCCGGACGCAGAGCCGTGGCGGCAAAGCGACGAACTGCTGTGCGAAACATGTTTGGTATAGTGTGATGGTAGAAGACAAGAAGGAGGGAACAATTGCCATCGTCACGCAATATGTCAGCCACGGCGGCTGCTCATATCGGAGATGATCGAGATGAGATGATCGAGATAAGATCAACATGAGATGATCGAGATAAGATGAAGCTCGCGTGGAAATGGCGGGGTTGGGCGCTTTCTTTGTTTACGATTCGGCTTTTGTTTCCTTCAGTCTCGAATGCCCATCAACGACAACAATGCCTGCCAGAGTCGCCGGCGCCTCCGCCAAAGGCACCACTACTGCCTCCAAACCACGCTCCTCTCGAACCGCTAGAGCGGCTGCCTCATCACCAGTCAGCAACATCCCCAACGACGGCCCAATTACCAAGCTGCGCAGCCATGTCGCGGCCGTCTTTGCGGATGCCCAAAAGTCAAACACTGGCCACCGGAAACTGGTTATCAACCTGCGCAAGATCCAGGAGGCATGTTGCTACGAGCCGCTGAGCTCAAAGAAGAAGCAGGCCGAGTACGACTTTGACGAGGATGACTTCAACACCGAGGTCGTGCGCTGTGTCCTGCGTGTCCTGCCCATCAAGAAGAGCGAGACTGTCGGCGATCGAATCGTCAAGTTCCTGGGCATCTTTNTGCGGGTTGCCAGCGAAAAGGACAATCAGCTTGTAGCCGATCAGAATGGTGCCCTGCCAGAGACACCTACTTCGCGTCTGACGAACGCCATCCTAAACACTTTGTTGCAGCTACTTTCAACCAAAGACAAGATTGTGCGATTCAGAGCTACTCAGATTAGCGCTCACATCATCAACACGCTCGATACTCTCGATGATCAGATGTTCCACCTGCTCCGCCTGGCCCTGCTCAAGCGTATCCACGACAAAGAGTCTTCAGTCCGCATGCACGCCATATACGGCTTGAGCCGTCTTGCCGCTGAACTTGACGAAGACCAACAAGACGAAGACAGCGACGATGACGATGCTAGTTCGGGTGTCTTGGAAAAGCTCCTCAACGTCCTCCAAAACGACCCATCCGCCGAGGTCCGCCGTGCTCTTCTTCTCAACCTTCCCCTCACACCTACGACCCTCCCATACCTACTCGAACGTGCAAGAGACTTGGATGCCGCAACACGTCGCGCGTTATACGCTCGTCTCCTACCCGCATTGGGCGACTTCAGACATCTCAGTCTGACACACAGAGAGAAGCTGCTCCGATGGGGTCTTCGCGATCGTGACGAGACGGTGCGCAAGGCCACTGCTCGCCTGTTCAGAGAGCGCTGGATCGAGGACTGTGCTGCTCTACCTGCAGCCAGTGCCCCAGAAGAAGAGACGGAAGACGGCAAGAAGAAGCCAGGAGTCACAAAAGCTGCCGATCCCAGTCTTGAAGCTCTTTTCGAACTGCTCGAGCGTATCGATGTCGCAAACTCTGGAAATGCTGGAGGTGTAGCACTCGAAGCAATGAGCGAGTTCTGGGACGGTCGTCCTGACTACAGAGAATATGTCACTTTTGACTCTGAGGCCTTCTGGGACGAGCTTTCACCAGAAAGTGTCTTTGTCGCTCGCACCTTCAACGACTATTGCCGCGCCAAGGACGCCCAAGGAGACGGAAGATTACTGGACATGCTCGAGATGAAGATGCCCGAAGTCACAAAGTTTGGTTTTCTGCTCGAGATTCAGATCAACAAGTTGATCGAGTGCGTGCGAGGAGCTGCTTCTGGCGGACCAGATGGAGATGGCGACGAAGATATGGAAGAAGAGAGTGTTCAACGCGAATTCATTGTCGAGCAAATGCTTCACATGGCCATTAGCTTTGACTACAGCGACGAAGTTGGTCGCAGGAAGATGTTTGGCCTCATGCGCGAAGCTCTCACCATGCCCGAGCTACCAGAAGAGTCCACCAGGTTAGCAGTAGAAACCCTGCGTCTAGTCTGTGGAGACGACAGAAGCGACAAAGGTGAGAGCGATTTTTGCGGCATCGTTCTTGAAGCCATCGCTGAGGTCCATGATACTATCATGGGTGACGAAGGCGACAAGACAAAAAGCTCTACAGGAGAAGAGAGTTTCCATTCCGCAAGGAGTGAAGTCAGCAGCGACAACTCGGCGAAAAGGGGTAAGAACTCTAGACGATCAGAGAACGATGACGAAGAAGAGGAAGACGACGACGAGGAGAAGGCTATCCGTGAGATCATGGTCAACATGAAGTGTCTGCATATTGCGCAATGTATGCTTCAAAACATCCAATGCGAGCTCGAGCAGACAGTCCATTTGGTGACTATGCTCAACAACCTCGTCATTCCAGCCGTCAGAAGCCAGGAAGCGCCCATAAGAGAGCGTGGTCTGGTCTGCCTGGGGCTCTGCTGTTTACTCGGAAAGGTGTGTATCGTGAAAGTGGAGGTCCCTGCAAGTCGCTAACTCATTACAGNNAATCTTGCGCAAGAAAACATTACCCTCTTCTTACATTGTTTCGCCAAGGGCCATGCATCTTTACAAACCATCGCGCTCCAGATCATCACAGATATCCTCACGACACACCCCTCGCTACTTGCTCCTGTCGCGTCGTCGGGTGATGGTGACGAAACCTCTGCTACAGTGTCTGCTACCGAACCCTCGCCACTACTAAAACCTGTTCTCAAGACCTACTCCAAGTCATTGAAGTCTGAAGATGTGGATGTCCAGTCGACTGGCGCATCGGCTTTGTCGAAGCTCATGCTTTCGCAACTGATCACAGATCCTGATCTACTCAAGGGTCTGGTCATCGCATTTTTCGATCCCGAGACGAACGGGAACGCATCTCTCAGACAAGCACTGACATATTTCCTGCCTGTGTATTGCCACTCGAGAGCAGCAAATGCAGAGAGAATGGCTACTATCGCTACAGGCGTCATTACTCGTCTTGCTGCTCTCAGAGAAGCGTTCATCGAGGATGAGGACGTCGAAGAAGGCGAGATGGTAACGCTGAGTGTGGTCGGTGGTATGCTCGTTGACTGGACAGATCCTCGAAAGGTGATTGGCAGCAGCGAGGAAGCAAAGACTGGCAAGCTCAGAGTCGAAGAGGGAGCAGCTCCTGATAGCGACATGATTCACTTTGTGCTCGCAGAGCAGATCCTCGAGAGGCTGGTGACAAGTCAAACAAGCAGTAAGTGCTTCTGTGCATATCTGTCTAAACATGACTAACTTTAGAACTACAGAGNNGACGAACGCAAGGTCTTGTTCTCTATGCTGAGCAAGCTCCACTTGACCGTCTCATCTCCAGACCCTGGCCTGCTCCGCACGGTTCTCGAGCTGGTCGCAGAAGCGATCGAGTCCAAGGTGGCATCTGACGCAACCAGTCGCAACGCTCTTGCCAAGATGCAGACGACGTTACTCAAGCTCATGCACGACATTGCGACAGCAGAAAGAGGTGGTGGCAGCGAGGAGACGGTGGTCGAGGATGCCACTGTTGTACAGAGGACAGATGTCGACGAGACGGCCCAGTCTGTGACGGGTGCAGAGGCAAGAGAAGAGGAGGAAGAGGCCACCGCGGTTGAAGCTGAAGATGATCCGGTCAATGCACAATTGAGACGAGAACTCGAGTCGACACGGATTGAAGATCCTGACGCTGAGGGTACGCGGATGGACATTGACGAAGAGATGGAGGACTATGACTTTAGTGGCATGGCCGACGACAAGGATGTTCAGGCATTGATGGACAGCATGGTGGATGACGATGATGACTTGATTGAATAGGGGAGGATGGGTACAGGGATTTGTTTGGGTGTTTCTGTTCGGTGAACGGAGTTGCGAATACGGTTTGGGTTCTACTTTGATACCACTATACAAGATATGGATGCTTTGCTTCTTGATAGTTCTTGTCTTTTGGTGAGGTGTGATGACCGGGTCGGTGGTGGTGATTGTCAGGGGTAATGGAGCTACTCCACAAATTTCACATGCAAGAGGGTCTTGGCGCGTGTCAATCGTACGAGGGTGTTCTTAGGAAATTACGACCAAGTCAGCTTGAGTTGCGACTTCTCTTACGACTCGACCTGTCAAGGTTGTATTCATACGTCAAGATGGTGGCGAACCAAGTTGGCGATCAGAAGACGGACGCGACGAGGTGGAGGCTTCGAGACATCGGTGGAGAGCAGACATGGCATTACCTGGACGAGGAACAGGCAAAGGAATGGCCTCAGACGACAGCAGACAAGTACTTTCTCGGTCTGCCCACTGTGCGCACTCTTGTCAAGTATATCTACCTCCTGAATGAGCACTGACTGGTGAACAGGNAACAACCAACCCTTCCTCACCCAAAGACTCCCCTCCAGTCTGCCGAGAACGGTCTCGAATTCTTCTCCAAGCTGCAACTGCCCCCCGGCAACTGGGGCTGCGAGTATGGCGGTCCCATGTTCCTGGTCTCCGGTTTCGTCATCACCTGGTATGTCACCAAGACGCCCATCTCGGAAGCCTACAAGATCGAACTCAAGAATTATCTCTACGCGCGCCAGCATCCGGAAGATGGAGGATGGGGTCTACACATCGAGGGAGATAGCTCCGTCTTTGGCACGGCCATGAACTACGTCGCCTTGCGACTCTTGGGCGCCGATGCAGAGGACCCGCGCTTGATCAAGGCTCGTGCTCTGTTGCACAAACTCGGAGGAGCCGTCAATGGCCCTCACTGGGCAAAGTTCTGGCTGAGCGTGCTGGGTGTCACACCTTGGGATCTCGTCAACCCTGTGCCTCCCGAGTTGTGGCTAGTCCCTGACTGGGTCCCCATCGCTCCCTGGAGATGGTGGATTCACATGCGTATGGTCTTCTTGCCCATGTCCTTCATCTGGTCTCGCAAGTGGTCCTTCCCTGCAGACAAGCTGGTCAAAGAGCTGAGACAGGAGCTCTTCATCGACCCCTACGAGTCCATCAACTTTGCTTCTCACCGCAACTCCATCTCGAAAGCCGACAACTACCACCCCAAGACGTGGGTCTTGAACCTCATCAACTGGATCTTGGTCAGCATCTGGATTCCTTTCCTACGGACACAATCGTTGGTCAAGCGTGCAGAGGACTGGGTGTGGTTCTTGGTCAAGCGCGAGGACGAAAACTCCGATTATGCCGATCTTGCCCCCGTGAACTCGCCCATGAATATGCTCTGTTGTTACATCGTCGATGGTCCTGACAGCTATTCTGTTCGTCGACACCGTGAGCGTTTGGAAGAGTTCCTGTGGGTCAAAGATGAAGGTATGCTGGTCAACGGCACAAACGGTGTCCAGAACTGGGATACTTCTTTCCTCATCCAGGCCGTCATCGAATGCGACAAAGCCGAAGATCCCAAATGGAGGCCCATGCTCGAGAAGGCTCTGGAGTATCTCGATATTGCTCAAATACGTGAGGAGTGTGTTGACCAGCATATTACCTACCGTCAGCAGCGAAAGGGTGCTTGGGGCTTCAGCACAAAGGGACAAGGCTACACTGTCTCTGACTGCACATCCGAAGGTATTAAATCCGTACTCATGCTCCAATTCCTACCCAGCTACCCTCAACTCATCTCGGACGAACGCATCAAGGAAGCCATCGATGTCCTCCTCACTATGCAGAATAAGAAGTCCGGCGGCTGCTCCTCTTACGAACCCCAACGCGGCTCCGAATTGCTAGAATGGCTCAATGCGGCAGAAGTCTTTGGCCGCATCATGGTCGAATACGATTACCCCGAATGCACAACCGCCGTGGTGACAGCATTGACTCTGTTTGGCAAACTCTACCCAGGCTACCGCAGCCGAGAGATCGCAGTGTTCAAGAAGGGCGCTTACGAGTACATCCGCAACGCACAACGCGTAGATGGATCTTGGTACGGCAGCTGGGCCATCTGCTTCACCTATGCAGGCATGTTTGCACTAGAAGCCCTAGCCACAGCAGGAGAGAACCACACAAATTCTGCTCGGGTGCGCAAAGGATGCAAGTTTTTCATCGACAAACAGATGAAGGACGGTGGATGGGGAGAAACATATCGCAGCTGTGAGACTGGCGAGTACTGCCAACACCGAGAATCCCAAGTCGTGCAGACAGCTTGGGTAGTGATTGCTCTCATTGAAGCCGGATATCCCGACAGAGCGCCTATCGAAAAGGCAGTCAAGCTCATCATGTCGCGTCAACAGCCCAATGGCGAGTGGCTCCAAGAGGGTATCGAAGGTGTCTTTAACAAGAGCTGGTGAGTTTCTTGTTGTTGTTTCTGTGATCAAGACGAAGAGTGGCTAACTAGTGACAAAACAGCANTGATCTCCTACCCCAACTACAAATTCATCTTTCCCATAAAGGCGCTAGGCATGTTTGCCAAAAAGTTTGGCGACCTCGAGATTCAGTAGAGTGGACTTGCATTGAGACCGAAATGGAGGAATGAAACTTTTGGTTGATAGGATCAAAGAGAGGCTAATAGACGGACACGAGTAACATGAATTGAAAGAACAAAAACCAAAAGCACACCTATTCCTTATCGTAACCCCATCGCCCCCTTTTACTTTACTCGAGTTTCTTGCCTCCCCGCTCGCGGTTTCTCTTCACTTTTCCCGCGACAATTTATTGGCTTGCACCTCCAACAGTGGCGCTGTCTACAAGATGGCAGGTCAGGTCAAACAGAGTCTATCCATCTTCATCTCATCTTGCGCTTCTTGCAAGGGGTTTCGTCTAGCAGATCATCTTCGGCAGCATCGGACATGTTTTTATCAATGTTGTCGTTGCCGTCAACTTCCTTTCTGTTAACCTTGGTGTGACCAGCAAAGTCGACAGAACGGAGACGTTTTCTAGTGGAGCCAAAGACAGGGAGGCTAGTGTCGCTAGTCAAGTCGATGGTCTCGAGGTCTTCGCTGTTGCTAGGTCTGGAAGATGGGGTGTCGATGGTTGGTGAGTCAAGCTTAGGGACGCGAGAAGTGATTGTAAACTTCTTTGAACGAGCCAAGTTGAAGGGCGACTCGATGTCTTCGGATTTGATGGCTCTCTTCGTGGGTCTCTGTGTTCTGGGTGGGTCGAGAGTCACAGACTGTCATGGGTAAGCAAGTGGATCTTGTACATCTAGGGTGTGGGTGAGAGGAGTACCTGCTGCAGAATGGCATTGTAGCTCTCTATGATTGCTTCGGCGTTTTCAGGATGGTCACCCATGACAGGATCTAGATATGTTAGTGTGGTATGGCAGGATGGCAGTCGATTATCATACGCCAGTGGTCGAGGATTCTGGCGGCCATTTCTTGACTTATGCTAAAGTCATTAGTGTGGATGACAGCAAGGAGAAGATAGATCTGCTGTAGAAGTTCTGCCTTGGTAGGCATGGTTGTAGACGACAATGGGTAAAAGTAAGAAACAGATGTGGAAGAGGGATGGAAACTCGCAACCGCCTAGATTGTCACCGGGTGAAGAGTGAAGAGTCTAGCGTTTGCAGGAGACTTGTTGGAAGTAAGTGAAGTGAGAGAAAGATCAGAGCAGACTCTACATCCTTGGAACATAGTAGACTCACTCTTCTGATCCAACCCTCATAGTCGACTTTCACACCTCTCTGAGATCTCTTCCTCCTTCTGTCTACTACACCTACTATACGACAACAGTCAACGGCTATAGTGGCTGCTATGGCTTTTCCACCCGATCCGGCTAAGGACATCTCCTTCCTCCTCGCCGTCCTCGACGGTATAACCATCACTCAATCGTTCGCCAAACATGTTCTTGACATGTGGCGCAAGTGTTCTCTCCTTTCCTTTCACACACCAAACACTGACGATCTATAGCTATCGNAGTTATGTGCCGCTCCCACTAATGGCGAAGAAATGGGCCGTGGCATCGCTGAAATCTGGCAGAGGGTCAGTAGTCTTCGGACGATCTTTCGTGTTTTCTTCATCATGCTGACACTGGAATAGTGGATTGGTAATGCTCTCGTTGCGGCTCCTGATCTCGGTCCTGGTGTTGTGGCTGCAAAGATCTCGGATGACACTTCTCTGTCCAAGGCCATCATCATCGACGACGATGACAGCGATGATGAGATTCGGAAGCCAAAGACTCCCACCTCTACTCGCCCCTTGCCTCGCATGTTTAGAGTCCCACCCGGTGCTAGCCTTGTTACTCCTCTCAGCGACGACAAGGTTCTGGTGACTCCCACAGCTGCCTGCAACGACTCAAAGATTATCGCCGAGTTGGAGAGCGACCATGAGCAAAGCATGACCATCATCAACCGCACTTGCCCTTTCCCTTCGCCTCAAAGCCTCGAGAAGAGACCTACAGCAATCGCGTCCATGAAGCCCGTCAAGATGGCAAATTTCGTCAAGGCCAACAAAGTCAAGTCTCCTCGCCACCATAAATGCAAGAAGGTCGTTGTCGATAGCAGCTCGGAGTCCGATAAAGACATGGCCATGAGCCCTCCCACCATTGGCTCAACCCGCAAGCGCCGTCGCGGCATCGACTACACCAAAGTGCCCAATGTCCAAGACTTTGACAACTCTGACGAAGACTTTCGGCCCGAGGAAGATGATGGCGATAGGCGTATTGATGAGGTGTTTGCATCCAAGTATCCTGTGCTCGAGACGCCTTCAAAGCGTCAGAAGAAGGCCAAGCTTTGAATGTTTGTCAATGCCAAAAACTGGTTTGCAGGTAAGATGGTTGAATTGTTTTGAGCAACACATGCTGACATGGTGAATAGATTGAGCATTTGTTCAGAGGAAGAGGGACAGACTTTTGACCAAGCATTTTTTGTAGCATTGTTCAAGCAAGACAGACTACGAAAAACGACACGGAGAAAGAGAAGGAGCGATATGTTTTCAATACAAATGTTGTTTGTAGGATACTGCTAGATACGGTATCGAAGACTGAGATGGAAAAGCAAGACCTACCTTTTGTTGTGCACACTTTCTAGTCAACCAGAGTATCATTGACATGCGTGCAGGTGACATTCATCATGAGCACGACTGTAGAATGTTGAATCCACAGCATTATCGTTTGAAGAAGCTTCAGTCGAATGCTTGCCCACCTACCTATATCCACTTCTGTGGTTATAACCAGCTCCGAGATGCTGCTTTGTGTCGTCGATGTCGTATGGTGCTCCAAGAAAGTTCGAAGAATCTGAGACATGTGTTAGTCTCTGTGTTCAATCTTCGAGGTGATGTTGATTGACGAGAAGGTAGAAGGATGGTAAAAATCAGAAGTAGGGAGTCTAGTCCCGTGCAAAGCTATTCCGCAGCAAAAAGAGTACAAGTCTTTCTAGGACTGGTGCCAGCTGGTTGTCTCGTCATTTGAGATGTGGGAGGGAAGGTGAAGATGGAAGCGGGGAGGCTGGTAGACTTACAGTGATGTCGAGATTGAGATCCGAGGCGGGTACATCTCAGATGAGGGTTTCCATGCCTGACTACTCAGTGAGAGCGAAGAAGATTGTTTGACGCTTTCTGCAAGAAGAAGAAGAATTGCTCTTCTTATGGTGTGCGATTTTTCTCGCTTCCAATATTCAAGGCCGTGCGCTGGCTGACACATATGGCTTGGCGGAAGCTGTGGGATGTGGATTTTGCATGAAACAGCAAAGGTGCTGTCGCAGTGATATCTCGAGAACGAGTGGACCAGGCAAAGTTGTTGATTGCGTTTTGCTGGGCGTGGTTCTAGGGCGTGCATGGTTGTGATGCCCAACCACAACTTGACGTAGTCATAGCGAAGTACCGCATTTGTGACACATCCAGAGAACCGCAATCAACAGACGCATGTGATGGTATCCACTGCAAGTGGACTGCAACTGGATTGAGGACACGTCATGTCCGTCATGTCCAGAAGACTTGATGGCCTGATGTTCATATCTAATTGCTCAGGTCAGCTTGTGTCCAAATCATGTTGATCAAGCAGAGGAGAGTGATGATTGTGCGTCATGAAAAAATTAGAGTGTTGCGTTTTTGATCTTCATCGAAAAGACTCTGGGTTAAAAATGTTTTAATCCTTCGCAAGGATTGGGGGGAGGTGTGTGTGTGGTGAGGATGATTTACTAACCTGTCCAAAGAGAGAGCGTCGCAACCGCAGCCAGACGGGTACCTTGTGCTGAGCAACGCTCTAGAAAGTGTCGAGGTCAAGTGGTCAAAGTACGATGGAAAGGTAGGAAGGTCCGCGGGTTCGTCGGATATCGTGGTTGCCAGTGAAGATTTTGCAGGGAGATTTTCGGCGCTTCTCGGGTGCGACGTCATCGGGATGGTCGGGTAAAATCTGCCAGTCCTGTCGTCGTGGGTGTCGAAAGAAAGCGAACTCGTCTTCAAGAGTGCTGTTGACCAGGATAGAGCGACCAAACTTTGGACTGAGTGCAAAGATACCCCCAAATCACATCAAAACCAACTGAACGTATGACACACGCACCACACGCAGTCTAACACGGATAACGCGGTTACGGAGAACCAACGGAATCCAAAAGAGACAATTGCATGACGGACACGTGTATCACGATTTCATCTTCATCGTTGGTCATTGAAAGAGTGATTGAGTTGGGTATCGAGGAAGTCGGGTCCAAAATCATGCCCTGTTTTCCCGCCAAAGCAAACAGCAAAAGAGATAAAAGCAAATCGCGTATATACAGATAATTCGTCCGACGGCGTTCCCCTAGAATCGTGGGTTTCGTGTTATACCAACCATAAATCGAGTCACTTATTTCTTGGAAGTAGCGGTACTCGAGATGGCGGAGAGGAATGTAGGCAAGGAGGGTGAAGGCGAACGTGAGCTCGTTGGCGACATCACCGCCACTTTCGCCAATGTGTTTTGCGAGAGGGCCTGTGAACCAAGTCTCAACCATACCGAGGCACCAGCCAACGACACCAATCAGGAAAGCGCCAAGAGCAGCGAGACCGATAGGCAGTTTTGAAGGGGTGTTCCAGCCGTCGAGATCATAGTTGGCAAAGTCGCCCTTGCGGAACCAGTAGTGCTCAAGGAAGACGATAACGAAGTAGGAGGTACCCCAGTAACCGAGAAGAGAAAGGAAGTTCTCCAGGTACTCGAGCAAGTGATCGCGTCCAGCGACGGCGATGGCAGTGACGGCACCGAAGACAACGAGAACCCAGAAAGTGCGAGGGACTCTAGCCAAGGGGCGGGCGAACTGTTGGATCGACAAGGCACAAGAGTAGAGGTTGAGAGCGTTCATGCCAACAGCACTGAGCACAAGCAGGACCAGAATGAACTTGGCGAATCCGCGAGGGAAGAGTATTGTCTGAATGAGATAGCCAAGTCCGTCTTCGTATGAGTTGCTCCATTGGTCGTTGACGTTCAGGACTGAACCAATACAGCATCCCAGGACCATACCAATGCAGGTAGGAATACTGATACCAAGGGTACAGAGAGTGAAGACCTTGACCTTGGAGGTGTTGATGGGGTAGTGAACGTAGTAATCAGCGGCAATGGTGGCCCAAGAGCAGGAGCTGCCATAGACAACCGACAGCAGGGAAAGAACGTTTCCGGCGAGGTTGGCGCCATGGAGTTTGGTACCAGGAATGTCGACAGCATGAGGAGCGGCCATGCCGTACATGATCATGAAGACGATGAAGAAGACGAGCCAGGCATACTTCTCATAGTACAGAATGGCCTTGAGACCGCAGAAGTTGATGACACTGCTGCAAAGAGCGATGATAACGCAACCAAGAGCAGACGAGACCTTGCCATCAGATACGGCAGTAAGAGCAAGACCTNNACGCGATCAGCATCTATCTTTGTATAGTCAACCAATGTACATACCACCAGTAATGCAGCCAACAGCACTCCAACCGGCTTGAGAGATGATGTTGAGGACAGCAATGAGCTTGGTGGGGTACCAGCCGAAGCTGTAACGAGTGATGGACATGGAACGAAGACCGGTGCCAGGGCCAAGAGTGGCACACCAACCAGCAACACTGGATCCCAGAAGGGTGCCGAAGATGGTGATGACGATGCTCTGGCCGAGTGTAAGACCCCAGCTGGGACCAAGGAACCCGGTCGACATGCAAGACAAGTTCATGATACCACCACTCCACAGCAGGGCCATGACTGCCTGGTTGTGCCACTTTTGAGGCACCTTCTCCTCGGGCAGCTTGCGGCGAATAGCCTGAGACTCAATGCCGAGCTTGCGATCCAGGGTCGCTTCCCAGCCACAAAGAGTGTCGAGGATACCGCCGTTCTGAGCTGGCTTCTCATCGACGAGCTCAGTGGAACCTTGAGCGCTGCCAACATCGACGTTGACATCCTTCTCGTCAGGGTGCAGCCTTCCGGCCTTCTCTTCGTCGTAGAACTCCGTCATGGTTTTTCTCCTTCGTCAGTAGCCGGTATGAGGATGGTTGGCTGGAGAACGACTGCGACAAGGCAGAGGGAGAAAGGGTCAATGGAGGGGACGAAGGGGAGGAGTGGAGGTCGTGAAGAGGAGTGGAAGTTGAGCACACGACACGTCAAAATTGGGCAGGGCGTGGTGGATATTTTATTTTTGCGCGTGCGGCCTCGCGCACCCCGCCAGCCCACCGTCGCACCTCTGAATTTGGCAGCTCGTTATGAAACGCGAGAGAGATCTGCCGTTATCAGCTTCTAGAATCTCGCCCAGACTGCGGTAGGACCAACCAGATGCCATAGCGGCCAACTCCGTTAGACCCTTATCGGATTAGTTTATGGACAGAGCGTCAACGTGAACAAGAGTGTGCATGTTTAGCGAGGGTGTTTTATGGGGACGAAGATAGGGAACCAGCTTTCTGGGACACGTCGACGTGCTGAGGACATGGTCGAAATGTCCTTTGCGAATGCAAGTCTATGAGAAGACACTGACTGGGAGATGCCGGCGTTGGTGCTTGTGGGTAGACAATCTTTGAATCTGTGAGTCTCCAAGGTTTGATAGAAGCGTCTGAAAACTGTCCGTTGAGTGCCAGAGTGAACTCAAGCCTCGCTGTCGCCGGCTTGTGTAGGTATCTGCCAATCGCTGTTCATGGCAAGCGACAGAGCATCGCAGTCGCTGCTCCTGAGTCTTGGCCCTCTGTAGTGACGGCGCTCCCCGGTTCACAATCTCGTCTCTCTGTCCTGCGTGATATCAATCCTATGAAGGCGTTGTGAGTATCGCGTGTCGGCTTCATTGCCAAGTGATAAGGCGCACACAAGCCGTGGACAAGACGGCAGTGTCAACCCGTCTGCTCTTGGTTGTACAATCAACATCCTGCAGGACCTTCGCTGTTACAGATCGTATCCTTACCGTTCCATCGCGATGATGTATCGACACATGAGATTGGATGCAGAGAAGGAGTTGCTAATGGCACCAGCAAGGCACGCAGGGACTGATCAGGGTCGGCTTGTAAAGGCAGGAGCTATTCTCCTCACAGGTATTACAGTCCACGACGAATGAAGAACGTGGAAGCGAGACTCTGCAGTTGTTATGACCATATGAAGCATACTTTCTCTGAGTCTCATCACTTTTTGCAGAATGATGGTCCTGTTACCTGCTATATCGAGACACCGGAGGCATGCGGGGTTCTGAGGAGTACATATCTCGGCAGGCCAGAATTCGACATTTCGATGAATACCTGGATTGCATGACACTTGTTCTATTGAATCTATCATTTTTGGTTCCCGTATCATTTGCTAGGATGGGCTTCGAAATCACACCCATGAAGGAGGACGAGATTGGTGTCTGGAACAAAGTGTCCTGGGAAGCCTTCGCTTCGGTGGAGGATAACTTGTCAATGCTGTTGTATCCTGGAGGGCTTACAGAGCGCACACAAGCATTTATGCGCAACAACACTCTCGAGAGCTTATCCGACCCTTCTTTCTCTTACATCTTTGTACGCGATAGCGGCACCAAAGACGTCCTAGCCGTCGCCTGCTGGTACTTTCAAACCGAAGATATGAGCATGCAAGAGGTGTCGGAGAAGGAGGAGAAGGCACGGAAGGGACGCGCAGAGCAGGAGCCCATTCCTGGTATCAACTTTGGCGCAATCGCAGACTTTCGGGAGGCACAGGCGACAAGTAAGCGTGAGATATTGGCTGGCAAGAGACATGCGTTGTTGAAAGTGCTTGCGACACTGCCGGCAGCTCAGCGAAAGGGTGCCGGAGCTGCTGGGCTGATCTGGGGCTTGCAGCGGGCGGACGAACTGAGCATGCCAGCATATCTCGAGGCTTCGGGCATGGGTAGACCGTTGTATGGCAAACATGGATTCAAGGAAGTGAGTACTATTGGTCAAATCGATATGCGAATATGAGCTGATGGTGCGCTGCNNGAGGTGTCTGAACTCCCACTGGATACCAGTCGACATGGCCATCCTCACAGAGCGACACATTATTGCATGCTTAGACCTGCGAACCGTCCAAATCAGTAATACGGTCCAAACAAGGATATCTGTGCCTCAGTGCAGCGTCAGGGCGAGAGGATCTTCTCCACATGTAGCGATTGCGAGTCCCTGTCTGTCGGTCGAGTAGTAGTGCCAAAGGTCTCGATGCTTCTTGGCTTGTCGGAGGCTCGACCGACTCCGCGTCAGATCATTCCTTTTTCGTAACCACAGCTCGATTCCAAAACGTCCCTCTTTCCATCGTCCTGTCCTGCCAACCTATGCGACATTCCGCCAATAGCGAAAGTAAAAATGTCTGCTCACGACCCCCTGATCGTGCCGAGCATCAAGTTTACAGCATCCCAAGTACGGGGAATACACAATATCGTGATCGTATGTAGCCGAATTGCTTAACCATTCTCTATTAGGTCATCTATCATAAAACTTGGAAGAATGGTATACTGAAGCGAAGGTCTGGACGCATTCAGAATCCATAGGCTGAAGCGTGACTTTCAATCGATATGATCATCTTCTCTGAGTAGGGAGAACATTCGACCGGTCCTCTCAACCCTTTCGGCTGTTTCCTTCTCGGTAGGGTGTCCGAGCATCTCGCGACCTCCCCGGCTCCTGGATCGATATTGGGCAAGCGGTGTGTCTTGGAGATACAGGACATGGCACCCAACCCTTCAACTGGAACCATGGCATGATACACCACCTCTTCTCGTAGCCGATCCCGCGACCCATCACAGACTACTCTGCAGGAATGCTTGGATCTGCACACAATGCTTGCGCAAACCGACAGGTCATTGGTATCTTTTTGGCTGACTCGACGGCTCTTTGACCCTCTGTGGGTGGGGAGGCGCCGCGCCATCGTTATGGTTTCGACTCATTTTCCGATCCACCTCTTTTCAATGTCCAACTCTCGGCTAGAGCTTGCATGAGGCAGATTGTGACATGCCTGGCTCTCCGCAACTGCTCGACGGTATTCTCTGTCGGTACGTTCAGAAACATGACGGGCATCAGATCTGGCGGACGCGGACCGCCGTCGACGCCATTCTTTCTCCTCCAGTGTTCAGCAAGGACCGAGTAGTAGAGAAAGTCGCAAATGAAATGACCCGGGTCGCTGCTTTTGCGAATACGCACAGCACCAAGTTCCGGCGAGACCTCTGGCGCATCGAGCAGCTTGGAGCGCCAACGGGTGAAGACGTCTTGGGTATCGAGCGTACTGTCAAGGGTCTCGGGACATCCCCGAAAGAACAAGTCGCCTTCTTTTCCAGGCAGCGCGTGGCCTGTGATATCGGCGTTCTGGTCGTAGCCATCACGGCGGCTGACTAGCTCGAGCGAGTACGAACCTTGGCCAGGGCGCGTGCCAAAATGAAGCCATATGTCGACTTCGTGGTTGTATGCATCGTAAAGGCGTGGTACGAGTGACCGGACCTCGTTGTATATCACGGGTATGTCGTAGGGATGCACGACGATGCGTATCGGGATCTGGCTTGAAGGGGTTGCGGGGAGGAATTTGGGCAACGTCGTCACGATCGAGTATGAGAGGTTGCCAGCTCCAGAATCGTCAAAGGGCTGCGAATGGAATCAATATCAGCGACGTATGACATGCGAGCAGTGGTGAGTGCCGCCATCGTTGACGCTTCGAAGCTTGAGCCCGACGCTGCTGGGCGGCTCGTCCGGAGTAGTCGGCCATCCTGACCCCTTGGTAAGACTAGTCGCCGGCGCCTGGACACTAACACGCTGCGAAGTTGCGACACATGCGCCGACGCAGAAGATTTGCACTTACTCCAAAGCCTGTGACCAGGATAGACACGGGTTTGACCATTATCATCAATCCATATGTCGATGTCGAAGACTCGAATGCGAGGACTGGATGCGGCTGTGTGCAAGACCGACTGGGGAAGATTTCGTCGAGAAGATCCAGACCTTCGGGAGGAAAGGGCAGTGGCTACCTTTATGAGGACGTCAGGGACGCTAGCCTTTGACCATGTAACAACCACAGGCCCCGAATGATCGTCCTTGTTTAAGAACAAGTCCTTCGCCGTGCCACCTTCCTCTAGCAGGAACAGCTGGAGGAGTCTGCTCCGCAAGAACACTACCGCGTCGAATCGCCTCTCGCCAATACCCGTCATTGAATGGGCGGCTGTGGTAATTCGCACCTGGGCTCTGCCTGCTCAAGAAAACAGACTGTCACTCACCAGGCATCTAGGCCGAAGCTAGATGAAATCGGCATCAACATGCAGAAACACAGGATTCGGCAGGATCTCCGTTGTTCTCTGTTCGCAGTACTCGGCTGGGTGACGAGAAGCAGGGCTTCATTGGTCCCCACGCAATGGTGTTTGTCGACGCCCAGGAAGCGGCGGACTTGGAACCGCCGCTCAAAACGGGGCTCAACAGAGGGCAAAGGCTACCGGTATCGAGTCCATCTCAAGGCTATGGCTCCGCTGGGGCTTGAAGCATGATACTCTCATACATATCACGCAGAAGCTATCCATGGGCTTATTACTATGAATGTAACAAGTCACAATTCATCTGGATCGTTCTGTGGCATGGCGTAGCATCGGGACGTGCACGATGAGAACAGGGACTACAAGCTACCAGCTTATTGCCCAACATAGTACCTTACCTCAAGTCAAGTCGACACACGTTGTGTTTTCTGGATCATGACAAGGGAACAACAACATGTTGTGAGGCAGCAAACACAGTGTTACCAGGAGCATGAGCGTTAGACCTCGAGCGTTCTATCGATCTAAAATACTCTACACAGCATGTACACATTGATCGCTCTGGTAGTCACTGGGCATGCCGGCAACCGAATGTCGTCGCCTGCTTCAAATTCTCGATCTCGGAGTCCACTCCGAAACATGCAATTCTTGAAATCCCCCTCGCACCTAGCACCGCCTTTTGCCTCCTAGAGCTGTTCGAGCTTGATCTCGGCAGCCTTGCGCAGTCGGTTCATGACTGCTGCCGCAATATCACCTTCTTCGTCGTCAACGCCTTCCACAATGATGGCATCCACATCCTTGCGATCCAACTCTCTCAATGCCGAGAACAGACCGCGTGCCACACTGGCGGTGTCTGGTCCTATGCACACATCCCATACGATAAAGCGCTTGTCACCCTCTTCAATTATAACTTCTTCTGCGTGCAGCTGCTTCTGGTGATAAGCGCTTTCCCGTAACATGGCTTTCAGAGGGGAGGCGGAGATATCAGCGCCGCTCGGAGTCAACTCCATAGATCCTAGTCCTTGGTCCTCGGCACTCTCAATAACCTCGCCTACCGGCATTCTCTTCCAGGTTTTTGTTCGAACCAATCCCACGCTACTGTTCGTACCGAGCTGGCGTGACAGGTCCAAGGCGGAGGGTTGCTTTCCTCCGATGGCTTCCACCAACATGACAGGTGCTTTCGGAGCATAATGTCGGTATTTCATTCCCGGAGCCCTAGGTGCGGCATCTCCTTTCAGTGAAACGTCATGGTAACCTACCACTGTGTTTTCCCAGCCGGGCACAGTCTTGATTAGATCAATTCCTATGCCACCTGGTCGGAGGATAGCAGGAGGCGAGTTTAGGCCGTCGACCACTGTGCTCTCGACGCCAACATCACATGGACCGCCGTCCACAATCATTTCGATACGGCCGTCCAGATCATAACGCACATGCTCGGCTGCCGTGGGTGATGGTTTTGTCGAAGCATTCGCTGAAGGTGCCGCCACGGGTACGTCTGCAGTCTTGATCAAGGCCAGCGCGAGCAAGTTCCGTGGCATCCTTGCGCCAAAAGTGCGCAAACCTGCAGTGACTTCTGGTGCCAGCTTTGAGCCTTCTGGCACTGGTAAGATGATTGTGATGGGGCCTGGCCAGAAGCGTTTGATCAATTGGTGGTATATTTGCGGTATGGGGTCGACTTCCGGCGTTGTTTCAGAGCTTGACAACAATCGTCTCAACTGCTTCAACGAAGCGATATGCACGATCAGAGGATTATCGGATGGTCTCTGTTTCGCGCGATAGATGCCCTTGACTGCTGCACTGCGAGTTGCGTCGGCACCAAGTCCATACACCGTCTCTGTTGGAAACGCAACCGGCACATCCGATTTCTTGAGACTTGAGGCTGCTAGTTCAAGGTCCTTTCCATCTTGTGTCGTAGTGTCTAGTTTGAGGTCCCAGTCTTCCAGAGGCATTCCCGTATCCGTAGATTTATCCGAGAAGTGACCCAACTTTGTGGCATCGATTGGTAGAAACCGCGTCTGGGTCTGCTGCTGAGCCTGTTGCTGCGCAATCTGTTCCCGCGCAATCTCGGTGATTCGGTTGGATCCCATTATATCAGATATCTTGCTTGCAAATGACAAGTGAATGTTCCGCAGTAGTCCAAAGGTCTGATAGCCAGTTGTCGCCGCTCCAGTAGTAAATCTCGGTGATTGCGATGAGATGGTAAACAAAAGTCCAGGCAGCTGAGGGAGTTTGTATGTATGTATCATGTAACTCCAGTAAGGTGATATGTGTATTGATCGCACTGTCTTCAATTTTCCGTTCAAGCAGTCATTTTTCTTCATAGACTGATGACCTCAACGCCGACCAGAAAAGCTTGTCTTTTGCTTACATAATCAGGCACCTTCGACTTCACTTCTCACACGCATTTCTGACATAAATCTGAAGGCATATCGTGCGGACTTGAGGGGGATTTTAGAGGTCATAACTAGGCCCGTCTTTGGTCTTTTCAAGATTGAGTATTTCCAATACTCCGGATTCTCTTAGTGAAGTGTAGCCTGTTAGAAGCAATGCCACTGTAGCAAAAATATGTTAACGTAAACCGTTCTCAAAATGGGATGAAGTATGAGTATAACTAAGACAGGACTACGTCTCCACCGAGTTGTTACTTTCAAATCACTCCTTAGCCCATAACTGTTCATGTTCTCAACATATTCGTGGCACAATGTGAGTTGCGAAGTAGAAGCCAGGGTGGTATGATCAACAAGACGTCTTGGCATTATATGTCATACCTTGCTATGACTACTTTAGGAATCTATATCACGATCTGTACGGATGGAAACCGATGGAACAAATAAACAGAGATATCGTGTATTAGTGGCTTGATGGTTCATGTCAATGGGTTGCATCAGTATGGAAATCTGAGATCAAATTGCTCAAAGAGACAGGTAATCTCGAGATGGCACATATGTGATAGGCCAAAGTGCTATGAGCTGGCACATCTGACTGCGACTGCACACAGCGAGCTGAAAAGCGTATAATTATTGTGTCCATCAAAGTGAGCAGGGTAAAGGCTGCTCCATGGCTCAGGTACATGGAGCCAGTAGAAATGGTTGTACAGTATCGTAAGTAGGTTGTGGCATCCTGCTGACAGGTCATGTGCTCAGGTATATCCATCGATAGTCGGTCCCTTGAGTCAGGCCGTGCATTCAGCAGAGTCAATCGACAGAAGTTCCTTCCTCAGTCCCTGAACGAGGCATTTTGTGGTTTGAGAAAAGCTACAGATCAAGTCAGAAGTATTCACGAACTCTCAAAATTGCGTGATCGAGAGCGCTTATCTGTAGAAGAGGCTCGCTCATCCGCGACTCGTATCGGTAGACGATCAGTAGTGGGTTCATTCCAGCTTCTTTAGACAGCTGCTAAATCGACTGCAGGCCGTTACATCCGCGTCGTTCGTACGTATGGTGCAGACCGTAATCGATCGAGGGTGTGTTTTTGCTTTAAGGTTGACTCGAGTGAGCTGTTGGTGCGAGTTATGCATAATTGAGTTTTGGCTAGCAAGTGTGGGGAAGTTGATATACCCATGTGCTTTTTCCCTATCTTGTGCAAGAGATCCACAGGCTGACACGTCGTCTACGTGGGGTCAAAGCCACGGTCAGTGTCTCAAAACCTCATCCGCAAGGAAGCATCTTATCGATTTCTCTTTGTTAGAATTGATTAGCGGTGGATGTCAGCCACAGCCACAGCCCCAGCAATCCGAGCCGAAGAATGGATAGAGACGAAGGGCCGCTTCTCAGACACATGATAACACATGATCTGATGCGAAGCCTACCAGTCCGTGGATCATGGTGGAGGTGGCATGATACTGCGTGGGCCGTGGGATAAAGACATGTGGTTTGTTCTGCTCCAGCCACCCGGCCGAGGGCTTCTTGGCCGCAGACACAACCAGACTAGTATCAGATACGAAGAATCAATGACCTCTGAGGAAGACGAGGCGCATATCGCAAGTCTTCAGGCGACGAGTAGGATATCAGAGAGGCTCGAAGCAACACACTCAGCACCAAAGAAGGTGTGAAAGGAAGTGTGAAGTCAACTCTGCACCTCCAAGGATGCCAGTAGCTCGTACTTGTCAGCTAGCGGTATCGCAATAATGTGCATGAGGTGAGATGAGGTGAGGACTGCCGAGAAATGTCCATCCAGAAGGACAGAGTTACAAGCTGTGGTAGGCTTGCCCTTCAACAACCATGACTGTTCGATATGCTGTCGGTGGTGCTGGCGATAGCTTCATCGCCGTCCTTGATCATGCATGAACGATGCCAAGGGCGTTTCTGTCTCGTCAGACGTCGTGCTTCAGACCATCGGTCTTTCATAAAAGTGGGAGCAATCAAACTCTCCAGCTTTTAGAGAAGATGTGCTGGGAATAAGTGCAACGTTTTATGCAGGAGGTGGAGACCGTGGAGTGTGGCTGAACCGCAGAAGTACAATAGTGTGATCGGGAGTCGGCAAGGAAACGATGCTGGAGCCACAAGTATTCATTCGCAAGCATCGGTGTCAATGGCAAGACAGCGGAGAGCTTTCCTTCGATCCACAATTGTTTGTTGCTTCGGGCTTCGTTTACGCGCTTCGCTCCAGCTGGTCTATGTATTTGTTCGCTTGAAGCGAAACGAGAAGTTGTGCTGCCGCGGGATCTCGAGCCGCATCTTCTCCATAAACGAGAATCTCGTCAGAACGAGAAACGAGGAAAACGTCGACACACTGTGATGTCACTGGCATCACGAAACATAGGTACCTGTTCCCTGCCACCAAAGGTCATCGACTCAAGGACGTGAGGAAACGACAATTGAAATGAAGAGTGAAACGAAGCGCGTGCGCAATCTCTCACCCAACTACGTACTGCTGTGGGTAAAGATAGACATGAAAGTGCCACAACGCAAACGTGGCGGCCAAGTTCTGCCAACAAGTGTGGCTGTCGAGCCCCGCAAATCCGAGCAGCCAAAACATGGTTTCACACTTGACCGTCCACTCAGAGCCTCATACTGAGCCACAGATCAGGAGGTTGTATGGACATCGCGCGATCGGGAGGGACCTCCCTCCGAAGAACTTTGCACTCATCGGGTCGTGTCCTTGGATGCCTATTGGACGTGCTAGCTATCGCGACGATTTTAACCTTCTTCGACTTCTTGTCGACCCACCTTTCGTCAGACTTTACACAGAAATCAACTTTTGAGAAGCATCTTGGCGGTCGATCAGCAGGGCGTCACCTGCTTTACGCGTCCCACGACTCAAACCCCTGCATTCCACGATCCATCGGCTTTTTGTGAGATGCTCGACCTGCGTTTCCAGTCAAGAAGGTGTGGATACAGCTGCATGATGTCCAACGCTAATTTCCTTTGTAAACATTATGCAATAGTAGCTTTTTGAGACAGCCACCCACTGTACATATATCCACTGGTGTACCCTGACAGCCTTGTCTTCCAACTTTCCTCTATCGCATATTGACCTCTTAACTCGGACGTGTCTACCGCCTGTCATCTCTAGCAATCCTCCGTGCTCACTTGGACAACTGCATTCCTTCCATCACCCTACCAACCCACTGGCAAAGCAGTATCGAATATCAACTTGACTGAAGCCGGTCTTCTTTCAATCAACAACTCATCGCCGATCAACAATCACATCGAAATGACTTCACCAAGCCCAGAAAAGGTGCGTTATACCTATTCCTTCTCGCTACATGACCTCTCAACTAACAGACAAACTTCAGTCCCAGCTCATTCAAGCATACATGATCCTGCACTCTCAGCAGACCAATGTTCGTCGACGTCTATCAGTCGACTCGGACTGCTCATCAGGCAGCCCTAGCTCGAGCATTTCGTCCTCGGCAAACACATCTCCCATGTCCTCATTCACCGCACCTTCGCCCGAGTTCTCATTCTCAATCTCAACAAAACCTTCTCCCTCGGCTGGCTTCAGAAGACATTCACGATCATCTTCAATGGGCTCTCGTCGAGGTTCTTTATCACCACCTACTTCGCCCAACAGGACAAGCATCACATCTATTCCAGAGGAGCCTTCAGCACCAGCACCGTTGAGCGTCGACGAGGCAAAGCTTGTGGACATCTCATCTCGAATCAAGACCACCCTTACCGATCTGTTAAACTGCGACGCTGTCAAGACCGATCCCAGGATGAGAACATGGGTTGCGACACGATTGATGGATGTCGAGCACGAGCTCAAAGAGCAGAAGCGACGACGACACAGCTCGTGCGCTGGAGATGCAGACATGATTGCATCACACCTTTGTGTGTAGAAGGCCAAACCAGCATTCCTTGGACCTTTTCCTTTTATCTATAAGACGTTCTGGCTATGTTCACGCATACACCACGCAACGATGTGAACACGAATATCCATGATGGACACTCAATTTTATTGTACAGCAGGCGCTTGAGGCTTTTGGTCTACGACAGTATATACCCCCAAACAGTTTGATTTCTTGTTAATGTATCAAAATTCTCTTTACCCTCACAACCGGCTCTCCTTTTGAATCATACGTGACTTCCATCCCCTTTTGCGTCTTGTGATGTTTCAAGAAGACGTTCCTGTGTTTCTTGACTGCATAATATACAAGCCTATCATCACCGGGTGGTACCTATAGTAGTGACATGGTTGATCTGTTCCTCAGTATCGTCTTGTCCGTTTTATCAGCATGAACGGGCAAGGCCTCCTGTTCGTTCAACATTTTTTCTCTCCAGTTCATGTTCGCATTATTATTTACCTTCTCCCTACCGTGCATGAACGAGCGCACACACCCACATGCATGCCTTTGTTCCGACAAAGCCGCAGTCCCCAAAGAGTGCCCGTATCAAGCGGCCGATAGGAGAGCACTCTGTCCCAAGATCGCAAACTTTTGGCGACATCGAACAACCTTAAGTTGTGGATACAGTGCAGGCATCGGCTTCTCGCAATCGAGGGTCATGGTAAAGTAGGCAGAGATCTTCCTATCTTGTCCCCATGCGGTAGTCGCAAGGTGTGGCTGTGAAAATGACCGGGATCGGGTTTCTTGCGCGATGTGCTGGCAAGGAGAATTTCTCCGTGATTTTGGCGGTGTCACGGCCTCATAGTGATCGTGGCACGAGGTCTGCGATCTCTTGAGCTCGATCCGAAATCTGTATTGACGTTTGTGATGGGCGGGCGATTCGACTCGAGTTGTCACTGTGTCGCGGTGTGTGTTTGACGCCTCGATGATCGACATATGCGCGCGTGGAGGATCGATCGGGTCATCGGCATCGAAAGTGCATGGCAGAAGAAGGTCGTTCGACTCCTGAAAACCTCATGACAACCAATATTAGCGCGCATAAGAAACAAAAAGGAATTCCTGATTGAGCTGTGACTGTTTGAACATAGGGGCGTGTTTTGATAATAGGCGCAATAGATTTTCGATTTCCGCTGCTACATGCTCTTCTCTTGTCGCAAAGGGCTAGCCCAAGCCGTATCAACAGGATAGTCGAGCATCAGGATCGAGCTGATTTTACCGTGTCCTGTTGCTGCAAAAATACTGCCAGAGGTCGGTCACTTCGAGAAATCCACCGTCGTTGTTGAAGTCATCAGACATCCCCTTTCGCGTTCGGGACGTCAATCTGCCTCCAAGCGAAGAAACACTCGTTTTGGCATCATTGCTAGCGACGAATAAAGTGCAGTATATGGATATAAGGAAATGAATCGAGCGGGAGTTCACGAGTGGCGGGTCAGATTGCGACGACAGCATTCTGCAAGTCGCAGCCGAGATGAAGCACTTGCAAAGGGGCACTCGAAGGTCGAATCAATGGCGTCATATCCATAGTATTGTAACTTGTCATTATGACCGTGCCGTCCATAGGGCTATATCTACTCTGATAAGAGGCGAGCTCAACGATTGGCGGCGATAAGTTCCACTCGAGTCTCAAAATACCCAGCTGACCCAAGGGCTGACCACGATCGTGTGTTCTTAAAGAGTCAAGGTCCTCCAAGTTCCAACCCAACTCCACGAGCGCATAGACCTCCAATCGAAAGCCACGTACCAAGATCAATTTCCTGGGTGCGGGGGGATGTGCAGAGCTCGGTTCGAACAGCAGCACACTCATGGGTTCGTCCCTTGCGATTCTCCCGTCGACACAAAGCAGCATAGTGGCAAGAAGTTGATAGAATTTGGAGACTGAGACAAGCTGCGCTGGAAATAGCACAGTTCGTCCTTGTCACCGGCGATGAGAAAGCCAACAAGTCTCGGACACACCGCAAGAGTTTCTCGAGTCGTGGTCTCAAAAGTTCAATAATTGTCGCCTCAGGCCCTAAGGCCGGCTGGCTGACGTCGACGAGGAAGTTGGAACAGGCAAGAGACCGGGAATGGCTTTCGAAAACTCACATTTTTCTTGGAGAAAGGTCGCGGGGAAACCGGTCGCTCTACTCAAAGAGCCTGCACCTGCTTCACTTGCGCCATTTGACTGGCGCTTATCTGCATGGCTCACACGAGGTAAACTTTTCAACCTTCAGCCTGTTGGGCATGCTTCGCCATGCGTCGACGGACATGTGTCTCAGTCACACATCAGCAAATGCTACTTTACTCCTCCAGCTATCAGATTGAGATTCGCGCGTCGCTTCAGCTGAGATACGACCTTGAAGATCCTGTGCTCGAATAGCAATTCGCGATGTTGCCTTTCATCTCGCCATGCTTCGGCCTTATGCAGGAACCCATGTTGCCCTTGCAGGTTCCCACGCTGAGACATTGAGAGCGAAGAAGGGTGGCGCCCAACGGCGAAGTTTAATCACCCAGAAATCACCAAAATTGTCCGAAAGTGCAGAGCGTAAGCGGACATGTCAGCCAGGCAAGCCGGGGCGCGCATGAATAGTGACAATTTTTAGAGTCAATAGTCCATTTAGCGATTGCGCTAAACATGTTCCTCACCATTTGCCAAAAGACTCAGCCACTGGCTGGAAGGATACGACTGTCAGTGTCCCGCATTGGGGATATGGGAAATTGCATTGGCACATGGCTGTCGCCACTCCGGACCTCAATACGGGGAAGCCTGGCCCTGAGTCCTGCGTGCCTGTTCCTGACATGCTTGATTTTGGTCTTCTGCTAGTTGCTGAGAAGGCATGACGCCGCAGCAGAATACTACAATTGCGACAGTGATACTGCCGGACGTTACTTCAGTTGAGAAAGTCGTTCGCGGAACTGCTCGAAGAAGGGTCAATGACAGCAACGGCAGGGCAAATTCGAGAACCTAAAGGTGAGACAGACTCTGACTCTCCAATCCCAGGGCTTCTTCTACACATTTCGCTGGGATCCGGGCGTGGGCACTAGCAATTAGCGGACGAGCCGGCTGAGGGTGAGGCTTGCGCCAAGGGTCAATGCGAACAAACACTTGACCATGGCAACTTGGTATATAAGGACCGGACTTTTGCCCTGCTAAATGCTTTTCCCTCTCTCCATCCACTCACTAATCAATCAATCCAACTTCGACTTCGGTCTTACACTCGCTTCAGCAACCAATCCAATAATATAATCCTTCGCCTTTTCCCAAACCACCACCACTCCAACACCATCACCATCAAAATGCAGTTCACCATCGCCGCCATTGCTGCCTTCGCCGCCTCGGCCTCTGCCATGGCTCTTAACACCACCGCCTCCGTTGCCCCTGTCTATGTCACTGAGGTTGTGACCCATCTTACGACCTACTGTCCTGCCGTATGCAATCCTTTCTCCCCAGCGAATATGGGTCGATTAGCTAATTCTTATAGGNCCACCGTTGTTACTGCCGGTTCTCACACCATCACCGTCACTGCTGCCACCACCCTCGTAAGTCTCCCGAAGCCTGTGGACGAAAATATGGGTTGGGGCATTCTTGAAGCCTCGGTCCCAAGCTTCAACCACCTTTTTCTCAACCACGATATTAACTAGAGACGTCAGACTATTGAGGACTGCAGCTGCACCATCGTCAAGACTTCAAGCGCTGTTGCTCACCCTACCGCTCCTGTTGTCTCTGCCCCCGTTGTTACCGGCCCCTACAACAACGGCACTATTGCCACCAAGACTCAGGGTATGGCCTCTGGCACTGGTGTCGGTGCCTCCAGCACCAAGCCTGCCAAGTTCACCGGCGCCGCTTCCTCCATGAACGTCGCTGGTGCCGCCGCTGCCGCCCTCGGCATGGCCGTCCTTGTCCTCTAAGCACCTCACACGCTAGGACTGGGGCTGAGATGATCATAATGTTTTCCGGGATCATCTGAGGCTTCACAGTATTGTGATAAATGACAAGAGACCTCTCGTATATCTTGAACATTTTGTTTTGATGCTTGCTTTCTTCTTTTTCTGTTCTTAATGATACCCTTCGTCTGTACGGATGAGGATGTACGGTTTATATACCCTCCTGCAAGGGCTTTTGTATATTGGGCTTGCTGTCTAAAAACCAATCAAAGAAAAGCACTTGAGATGCGAATCTCCAGGCTACAGTTCCAAAACCTTTTCGTGGACATCGCTGTGGATGACAATGCTGTGCATCGTTTATAGGTACATGTGAAATTCAAACCTGTCCGTGAAGAAACTCGAAGGAGCAACAACGATCTTCGCTTTAGGAAAAGACGTTAAGAACGGAACCAACCCGTTCCGACTCTTTCATAAATTGACTTCGACCTTCTGTTGGGCCGACGAGAGAGATCACAGCTAACAAGGATCCGAAGGATGGGATGGGGAGCTCTATCGTTTTTACTTGTGAGTACTGTGCAGATTCAAGTACGAGCATCCCGGTCACAGTGCCGTGACTCGCAAACAATTTTCTCCACTCGAACGGGGTCTGATCTCAGAACCGAGGAAGCAAACCATGAGGATCATTATTGCATAGCACGAGTCATGAAGCATAGAGGTTGCCTCATTCTGTGACGGCGCCTGCGGTTCGTGACCATGTTCGAGCTATAGTACTGCAATTCTTACACGGTGTCGCCGTCGGATCAGTGTTGAGTATCTATACTGCGGAAACAACCACAAGGGCAGACAACATGCAATCCAATAGACGAAGCTTAAGGATTGTAAGACGGCTTTGCACGTCAACCGACGTCGAGCATCAGGAGATACGGAAGTAATGCACAAGGGTGAACCGTCTAGAGTGCGGAAGTCGAGAATATAGTGTGGTTGGTCATCGAGACTATGCCTGCAGATTGTTAAGTCTAAGGGCCCTTAAGCTTTGGAAAGATGTATGAAGTGAAGCAAGATTAAAACACTTCTAAAAGAACACCGACTTCGACTATTAGCAATTGCCGTGGACTCTTTCACATTCTCTCTACAAGCAACATGCCAGACACCTCCAAGAAATCTACACCCACCAGAGACTTTCGCGCCGAACACAACGCAGCGAAAGTACTCTACAACAACGACCAGCTGGACGAATGTATTGAAGCTGCAGATGAACTCCTTCGACAAGGAGACTTACCCTACTTCACTCGTATGAGGACTCTTATCATGTTGGCGCTCGCGACCGAGGGCTGGGACGATGATGATGAAACTCGTTGTACCTACAAGACTCTCTGGACCGTGGCAAGCAAGAACTACCGCGACCATCCTGACGAGAAGATCCACCCCGCTCTGGCATCTACTCGCGAATCTCTTCACATGGTGTTTGAGTGTTTGAAGGAAGATATGCTGGAGATGGAGAAGTCGAGGAGACTTATGGAGCTCGAGATGGGGAAGCTCAAGACTGAAGAGACAATCTTGGATCCATACTCTGTAAGGATCCAGGAAGTTGGGTCTTGTTCGCCGCATGTAAGTGCTGAGTCTTCTTGGCACACGAAAGCAGTAATGCTAACGTGTCTCCATAGGAGCATCGAGAGGTTTGCGCGCGACCGAATTTGCTGACTTTATGTAATATCACATTATGCATACTTACCGGATCGCCTCGAGATACCAACCACCAGAGCACAGAATGGGAGAATGATGGATGAGGAATTCAAGTCAGATTGAAATCTGAAGAGTAGAACCAGAAAAGCAGAACCTCAAGAGCAGAACGAGAATATTGAGGAGATAAGAGATGGGTGACTCACAACTGGATACTAACATCCTTTTTGCTCCTTTAGGAAGATGCATGTTCTGGCGCAATGATTCAAATCAGATGGCATTCTCCCATCCGTATCAGTCCATCGTGACCAAGCTCTGAGAAGCTTGCCAAACGAGATGATGGCTGTCAATAGGAGGTTGCCATGCTTCTATGCATTGAGCGTCTTTACAGCCTACCTAAAAATGATCATCACGCTGTCTGTATGTTTGCGTGTCGTGAGCTGGAGAGATGTTTCCATCTCGCTGGAGGTCTTGCTGAGTTGCCTAGTGGACCTGTGTCTATTCGCGAAGTCCAGACAAGCTGAGTATACTGAGCTAGTTGTCGTAGGAACGGTTGCTGGTGCTTTCCCGTCGTGCTAATAATGGCAGCTCTGTATCTGACACGAGCAAACAGCGGTGTTGGTATGTTTCAACTCTTATCCCAGAAACGATGAAGGCTAGTCGAGGGAGATCGACACTAGACCCCAATCGAAACGATATTTGAATCGTGGCAGGAACATTCAGATCATGGGAGCCGCAAACCGTTGAGCCATCGGACGCCTCTAATCCATCGAGGTATCTGATGGAAGTTCATGAAGAGTGGCAGGAGAGGCATTCTTGGGCTGCAATGAAACAGAGCAATCGCATTCTCTTCGGTACTGCAGTGGGATTCCACGGTCATGCCGGCACAATGGCATCATTCTTTTGATGGACAACCTGTCTCAGTCTCTGACCTTGCCAGTTGGGGGTTGGTGTTGGTAGGACAAACGCTACGGCGGAAACGGTGGGTGGCACAGAGAGAGAGTCGCGTTATGCAGGAAGCTTACTTATGCATGCATGGAGCAGCCAACGCCCAATCAGATGCGAGGACGGACGTTTCTGCCAATGCCGAAGATGAGGGACATTCCAATTTCGGCAGGAGTGGTACTTGGATTGGCGCTTCGACCAGACACGAACGACGCGCGAGGGAGGAGCGAACGCGACCTGCGACGAGTACAGGACATCCACGTCCCCCTTGTCTACCGCTGACACCATCCTCTCCATTCGCTCTCTCGTCCAATACGCTTACACTCTTTCTACGTGTCGGCGGACAATCTCTTCATATCCTGCATTATTATCATCGCCGTTGAGCAGAAGTCTGTGACTGCCAAGTAAACAGATTGTAAACACAGAGGCACGACCATCTGATCGGCGTAACACACCTCGCAAGCGATCATGGCGACTCTCTCGATGCCCAGACAGCCTTTCGGTGTGCTCGACAGTCCTCGTCTGGCTCATCTGTCCGGTATCAAGAACCGTCAGAATGGTGAGTACAGGCTTCAGCAGGGCAGATGGTGTATTTGACATATTGATGGCTGACATTAGCGTCCATGCANNGGCATAGTCAAGGCTCCCAGTCCGCTGTCTGGCAAGGCAAAGATGGTTGTTCCAACATCGTCACCCAGCCTGAAGCCTTCTGCGAAACGCCGCATTACTCCTTCCTTTGACGACTTTGATGGGCAGAACGACGACGCCGAAAATGTGAATCCCAACATGTTCCTGTCTCCTGTGAAGCGTACCAAGATGGACCTGTCTTCGACAACACTCGAGCCCAAAGGCCTAAGCACCTTGCCATCCTCGTTCAACTTCACATTCAATCCTACCAAGACGACACCTGCGACTTCCATGCCTCCTCCAGCCATCGTTCCTTCCCGTCTGTCCACTCCGATGAAATACTCTGGTGTGACCAAGCCTTCGACGAGGACACCTCTCACTGCTCCTGCAGGACGATCCCCCAAATCAAAACGCGACCGTCGTAGACTCAGTGCCCACACTCCCACTCGTATCGACGCCTCCACTCTTTCTCGCTCAGCTGCTCGTACCGGACTGCCTTTCAGCATTGATGCTGCTCTCACCGCCTCACTGAAGACTCCTGTCCCCGCTGTACCTTTGCCGAAGCCTGCAACCTCGATTGAAGAGTCAATGCCCAGTTCATGGTTCTTTGCCATTCACGAGGACACTGCCGAGGAAGAGGCCGAGAATCTCATGGAACACTCTACTCTGACTCTGGACCTCTCTTCGGATGACGAATCTGCCACGAAGGCTAATGAAGACCGAGGCAAGGAGAACGTTGCTCCTGCCGACTACGATCCCATCTCTTCTTCATCTTCCTCTCCTCGTGCATCTCGTCGTTCACTCAAATCAGCAGCTGATATGGATACCGACGAGGCTGCCCGTGCTCCTCTCGGCTCTCTTGACACTATCGAATTCATTCCCGAAGGCTTGACAAAGGACTCGATTGCTGTTATTAGTGAACTTCCTGAGCCGTGCACTTTCGNNGAGTCACCTGCCGAGGAACAGGAACTCAGCTGCAACCCACCAATCATCATCTCCCCACCCAAGAAGACATGCATGGCAGATCTCAAGGAAGATATCTTCATCTTTGAAGACGAGTCTGCTAGTCCCGCTGTGTCTACTGGTGGAAAACGCAAGAGAAGTGCTGATGACGACGAAGACGAGTAAAGTGATTGTTCCTTTACAGTTGGCGAAGAGTCAGTACAACAACGTGGTATCAAGCGACACGGCGTACCTTTCGAGCGATTTTTGAGTACCTTTAATGAAAGTGGGTATGATTACGACGGCATTCTGGCGCACACAATGGCATGGAAGAGATGGGACTTGTTTGGGCGCAATTCTCCATGGTTCTGGACTTTCGGAATCTTTTCTTGCTTTGCTCTTCTTGCTTGACACATTTGTTATTCTTATTAGCGTTGCCTGGCAGCACACTCATGTCTTTAGATTAGTAGCTGTAGCATTCAAATCAAACGACAGCCTTATTCTTATGCAGTGTCTGTTCTCGACCCATTTCTCACACGACAAGGTGGCATGAAGAATGCACACGCGACTTTTGAGTCTCCGTTCATGGCTTCAGCCTTGCGTAGGACAGTGGCTTCGTGTGATGGTAGCACGACATGTCTCTAGGATGGCCTGTAGTGACAAGAGACTGCCATCTCCAACAAGCAAACGTTTCGGTTGCTGTGGAAAGTAGTTTCGGGTGCTCGATAACGAGTTGTACAAAAGATGTGGTCTAGACCATGTCGGCGCTACCCCGCTCGTGCCAAAGTCAAAAACCTGGAGCAGGCAGGTGCGTTCGTGCTTCCTTCTCTTTTTGTTTTCCAGTCATCTCGTCGAGCTGGTCTGGTCGCCACTAACATTCGTGACATGTAACTTAGATTTCTACAGAACAAATAATCCTACTCTTTCCAGTTGCTCCACGTCCACTTTCAAGACAAAGCGTTACAGTACCATTGCAAGACCATGGCTCCCTGGTGGCCCTCTCCGTCAGGGAGCANNGACGAAGCTCGTCGTGATGATGACCCCTTTGCCGACTTTCGCCGTTTCGCTGATGAGCAAATCAACGCTCTCGTCGAAGGAGTCAACTCCCTTCCAGGCTTCAGCTCTGCCTCTCTCGGTGCCGAAGAACAGCGATGGTCAGACGAGATGCGAGACTTGCGCAAGCGTCTGGAGGAAGACTTCCCACCACTCTTCGCCTCCCTCCTAGGTGCTCCAGAAAGACGATCCTACCTTGGTGGCCCCATCAGTGAAGAAGCCCGTCAAGCAGCTCGCGTACTGCTCCTCCAAGCACGCAATGCCAGTTTCGGAGTCGACCCAAGAAAGATCCTCAGTCTGTATCAGGATCATGGTCAAGGTATGATGCCGGTTCACAGCAAGTTTCCCATCCGTACCACAACCAGCAATACCACTTGGCTTGGCATCGACTGGTTCAGACACAGTCCCTACTCGCCTATCCAACTCGAACAGCACTCTACCGCTCACCAGCACGGCGGTAAATGGCGTGCTGCCTTTGAAGATCTACTCTGCGCCCATCTCGACAAGCCACAAGTTGCCCATAAAGCCTGGGAAGCCGAAGATTCCATTGCCGCATCTGATTCTGACAATCAGATCTTGTACAATCACTGGGCTCAGCCCGGAATCGATTGGATGCTTGGCCTACAATGCAGAGGCATTTTACCACCTCAGCTACCTAGTCTGTACAACATCACCCCTCTTGAGACCAAGAAGCTCGACCGCGTCTTCGGTAAGATCGTGTCTGGAGTTAGCAACTTCTGGACGCCATACGGCCGTTCCGTGTACGACGACTTTGCGCAGTTGGCGAGGATAGTGGCTTCGCCTGATGCAGAGGACTTGGTCGTGAGAAGCAACCTGCAGCCTGAAACGGAGATGGAAATGTACGAAAGCTTGTGGAGAGTCAAGGATGACTATGCCAAGGATGATATAGATGCACCCAAGTCACTGTCTACATCCAACGACCTTGCGCTATCGACCTCATCTTCCGCCAAAGATGAGGCAGAGAAGCCGAGCGTCATCTCAGTCATGACCACCACAGAGATGCGCACTATGCCTGACGGATCAGTCTACACAAAACGGGTTTTAAAGAAGCGCTTCTCTGATGGCACCGAGGAGAATAGAGAAGAAGAATCGACAGGACAACCTGACCCCGAGAACCGGCCGGAAAGCGGACACGGCGGACACGAGTTGCAGGACAAGAAGGGCGGTACTGGATGGTTCTGGAATTGATATCGTGAGAGGGCTGTGCACTGTTGCTTTGCTGATAGCTGCCATGACTGATCGACAATCTTGACATTCTTATACCCTTTCTGCAATTAGTTGGGACAGTTATTGAGTTCTTGCGAATCATTAGCATTGTAAAGGGGTATCTTGCAGTAAAACAGTAAAAGCATCAAAGTGACTTCTCTCCGTCGATGGATTGTCATCAAAGACCCAGTATGTCGAGCCTTCTTGCAAGAATCTCATTCTCAGCCCTGTCGTTCTCGGTCTCTTCGTTGACGTATGAACCTTGGTCAACATCCTCATCTTGCCACACACCGTCCTTGTCTGCTTCCCAGATGATCTGTTCTTCCTCAGGCGGGCCTGCATTCCAATCCCTGCACTTGAGCATCCACTCCATGACATCTCTCCAATTCAGCTCCTCAAGCTGCATCCTATTTCTCAAGATCTTGCCAGCAGGGTTCTTGGGGATACTTGCCTTGAAGCGTATATTCAGCGCCACTGTCTTGTACTTTGCGAGCTTGTCCTTGCAGTGCTCTGTCAATTCGGTCATGATGCCGAATTGCTCGTGATACAGCGGCACACCAGCTTTGAGCACCACATGCGCGACGGGAGTTTCTTGATCAACGTCTGAGCTGTAGAATCCAAATACTCCGGCATCGGCGACAGCCTCGTGAGTGAGTAGACATGCTTCTATTTCCGTGGGAGAGATTTGCCAGCCGCGATACTTGATGACGTCTTTTAGGCGGTCGGTGATGTAGAGTTTATGGTCGCGGGAGAAGTAGGCAACGTCGCCTGTGCGCAGCCAGGTGTTGCGGAGGGTGTTGAAGGTTTCGGAGGGATTGTTGTGATAGGAGTGCATGGTTATGGGGCCTTTGACGAAAAGCATACCTTCCTTTTGGGTTGCGGTGATGTCTGTGCCGTCTTCATCCGAAACNGATCCTAATGATTTTGTCAGTGGGAATGGTCTTGACGAAACGCATCGAGGGAGAACGTACATGGCTTCGTAAGATGGGAGAATACGGCCAACCGAACCGGTCTCGTCCATCTCAGGAAACTTGAATGTCGTGATCCAGCCGGCCTCGGTCATGCCGTAGACTTGAACGATGCGTGCGTATTTGTAGAACATGGCTACAGCTTCATTTTGCATCTTGGCCGCCATGGGAGCACCACCACTCCAGATGAGACGAATTGAGCGAAGCGCCGTGCGTTCGGCTTCGGGTACCCGACGGAAAGCCAAAAGAACAGGAGGGGGTGCTGCAATCTCTGTGATGTTGTAGCGCTCGACGTACTCCAGGCAACTGTTGACATTGAACCGAGGCATGACATAGGTGGTTCGGCCATGAACGAGAGCATCGACCAGAGCCAACGGGGCGGTAAAGCCATGAAAGAACGGGGTGAAGAGCAAACGGGCGACCTCGTAGTTCTTCGCAAGGCCGTCTTGGATGGCCAGGTTCTCAGTGACAAGACTCAGGTGTGATCGGGCAGCCATCTTGGGCAGGCCGGTGGTGCCACTCGTCGACATGAGGACGGCGACGGTGTCCCTAGCCCGGGTCTCGTCGTCGAAGGTGACGGGGTCGAGGGCCGGTGCACCAGCAAGGCCAGCCAGAAAACCGTCGAGCGAGTACCGGGCACCGATCGACAAACCGGCCTCTTCGTCACCCCAGACGACGATGTTGCCAGTATCGAAGAGACCTTCAGAGGCCTCGGAGACCGCAGCGAGGGAGGCGGGATCGGAAAAGACAAACTTGGTCTCCGAGACCTCGAAGTGGTGGCGGAGCTCACCAGCCTTGTACATGGGGTTAGCCCCTGAAAACACACCNCCTGCCATGATGATGGCCAAGAAAACCACTGGGTACATGATCNNTGTTACATCTCCTTAGCAATTGCATTGACGAAGTATGCCGCCTTGACTTACGTCGTTCAGATGAACAACACACACCGTGTCTCCGCGCTTGAGGCCCACAGCTTGCAAACCTTGCGCCGTCTTTTCCACCATCACCTTGGCCTGTGCCTTGGTGATGGCCCTCTCTGGGGCGGCGGCGTCGATGAGGACTGGTTTGTCCTCATCTAGCCCGTGGTCCAGGACGAAGCGAGGTAGGTCCCTGTAACAGGGACGAAGAGCTTGCGAGCTTGTGGCCATCTTTCTCAACTACCAAGAATTGAATTAGCTTTGTTTGTGCAACCACGCAAGGAACATGAATGGCAAGAGATCATATGGAGATTTAAGAAAGAAAGGGGTGAAACAGGAAGGCGGGTGAGAGTGTAAGGAGAATAGGGAGGTGAAAACAAGAGAGTGCTTCTCGTAGCGTGATATCAACTACGGATGGGACGATATCCCGCGCAAAGACGATACATATTGGGTAGGATGCTTGTAGCATAACGCAGTATGTTCTCCAAACATACTGCGTTCAACTAGCTACGAAGGAGATGACAGCAGGGTAGGTAGTGTAATTGACCTGATTGATGATGTGGGGGAGGAAGTGGAGATAAAGAGATGACTTACAGAACTGGTACTCGATGGCGATGTTTTCAGAAGAAGGCAAACAGCCAGGGCTGAAATCGAGCTGCCGCATCGCATGCCGAGACTTGCTGCGGGAAAGCAAACGACCCAAACGCAACCACCAGCATTGTCGATCTAAGTCTCTCCCAATAGCATCTCAACATTGGCGGCGCCTTCAAAAGGCAAGATACAATTTGAACCCTTCAGACTGTCCATTGAGATGGCTATACTTTGACAAAACTTTGGGCCTTCAGCGGAGATTCACAATCTTGGTTATGGTTCGTGCATTTTGATAGGCGTCTGAGAGGAGTATCAGTATTACAGGAGTTGCATGTCAACGGGATTGCAGATTGTCATTGTTGACTAAACATCGAGCCTCGAGCGGAGGTGCGCAATCTCAAGAATGATTTGCGCATTTTGCTAGACGTCTGAAGAAGTTGCAAGCAGAACAGAGACAGTCTCCTATTGAAGCTATAGACCGCCATCAATAAGGAAGCATTGGGCTTTCAGCGGAGCTGCATGATCTTGAGAATTATTTGCGCATCTCAATGGGCGTCTACAAGGGGTGCAAGCGGTATGGGAGTAGCATGATCTCAAAAGTTCGATATACTTGGGCTATCGAGCCAAAGTTCCGGATGATAGTGTTGTGTAGTATGGACCAGGTGCTATTCGAACATACAAAAGCACAAACGCTGATGATATTGATGTCACCGAGTTCGATGCTGCCGAAGTTTAACCTCCATCCACCCAATCTCATCGACCAATTGGCGTCGTCATATGAACCGATGTTTAGCCTTGATCAGACACCTTCAATGTGTGAGGCTTGTTGAGGACATCCTTCCCTTCATTCGTGATGCTTATGACGCGTCCACTTGTCCGACGATCTAGTTTACTAATTTTCTAGTCGACCATCTGTAGTTGGTGTGCAATATCCAACAGATCCCTTCGTGATGATGTATTCACTGACTCCAGAATCAAAAGTCATGTCCTCAAGGAAACTGCAATTGCTGAACTACATACCAACCATCGAAACACCTGGAGTATCCGACAGAAGGAACTTGTCGATTTCACTGACGGTCAGCATTGATGGTATGTCATGAGGTAAAGTGGGGACAGAACAATCGGCCATACATGCAAGCTTGTTCAACGTTTGTTGCAAATGGAGTGCAGTTGGACGCAGTACCAAACGGCGAAACATATACTTCGACAAGCACGGCGGATAGAAAGTTATAAGGTTGTTGTTGACAGATCTAGGTAAGAGAAGCATCCACCTCTGTTCAGGTAGGTAAGTATTGAGGGAATTCTGGATACCACGTATCGGCGACTGCATGTCAGCAGAGTTATTCGATCCACATCCTGCCTTCCTTCAGTTCCTTCGGGAAAGCTCAACGGGACTTGATGCTCCAACAGCCCGGTCCTTGCACAGATACGCGCGTCTATCGGATTGTGCGGTTAGTCGGGGTGGTCAAAGCGGATGAAGACTCGGAAAACTCACATCTCATCCATTCACAATTTCCACTCTCACACCTACGACCTATATCCTACGACATCCTGAGGTACTTTCACCCATTGTTCGCCCATTTTCTTTTTGTTCTGTCATCTTTCTTGTCTGTTGCGCCGTTGTGTTCATCCAGTTTGGACTGCATTGTCTTTCAACTCTCATCGATCAGAATCGTGTCCACCCAGACACAGCTCTGCCGTAAGGAGGCATCTGTAGAGTCACAGTTTACTCCAGTATCTCTAGGAAAAAGTAAGTCAATGGCACTGGCCAGAATACACCCGCCGACGTTCACCTAACAAGGTCAACCCAAGATGTCTGCACGCCGCTTCTCTGGCCCTCCAGCTGTGACTGTGGTCATCAAGATGAATGCCGCCCGCCCTCGCGCCAACTCCGAGCCTGGAGCTCACTATGGCTCTATTAGTCTACCCCCTGAGGAAAGACGCGTTGCTCGTGCCCTTCGCCTGCAGACTAATTCATACTCAAACCATGGTTCGGCCGAAAAGCCGTGTTTACTTCCTCTCCTGGAACCTCCTTTCACGCCTTCTCCCATCCCCGAGGAGCAGGAGCAGCCCTGTGAGAAGGGCCAGGACCCCATCGTCACCGATAAGGATGAACTGGAATGGCTTGCTTGCGCCCAGGAGCTCCCTCCTCAGCTGGGCACCGAAACCACCAGACGTTTCTGGGATTTTTTCTCCCTTTACAGACTAATCTTCGCCTTCACCATCCTTGCCAACCTCATTGTCACCACCATAGCCATCTCTCTCACCCGCATCACCAGCTCGGACGCTGCCACGGGCGCCGCCATCAACCTTTGCATCGCCATCCTCGTCCGCAATGAGCACGTTGTCAATGCCATGTTCCGTTCCGTGTGCACTCTCAAGCCTTCAGCACCTCTGTCGGTGCGCAGAATCGGAGCCAAAGTCTATTCATATGGTGGCTTTCATTCCGGTTGCGCGACAGCTGGGACGCTCTGGTACCTGGCCTTCACCATTCTCCTGGGCGTCGACGTCAGGAACCCGGACAACAGGCCCGCTTTCACCCTCGCCGCGTTTGTCAGCGTACTTCTCCTGGCTATTGGCTTGTTCGCGCTCCCTGCCTTCCGTGTCTCTCACCACAACGCCTTTGAAGCCGTTCATCGCTACGCTGGTTGGACCTGCATCGGCCTCCTTTGGGCCCAGCTCGGTGCCTCCGTCTTCGTCTCGCACCAGCTCCACGGCGAGTCTCCTGGGTTTGTCCTGGCCGAGAGCNCCCTGTTCTGGTATGTATAAGGGTGAAAGCACTCCATCTGTCAGAAGCTACCATTGTCCACACCTACCGCAATGCAACATGTTATACCTCTCTTAGCATTTTCCATTGAGAGTCTGTTCTGGCATGATTCTCAGTGGACATCTAAGTTGTATTGTATAACCATCTGCATTGCGATGGATGTACATGTTGGACGATGACTTCATGGGAGATTTGTGTTTTGATGACTTTGCTAATCAGGTTCACTTGTTAGGTGCTTAGTTGTCATCACTTTGGCCATTGTCTATCCATGGAGTCGTCTCAGAGAACGTGAAGTCCGTGTCCAGATTCTCTCCCCAGTAGCCGCTGTGCTCCACTTCGATTACAAGCGCATGGACACATGTCAAGGCATCCGCATCACCGACAGTCCGCTCAAGGAGACTCATTCCTTTGCTACTATCTCCAGAGCTGGCGACGAACAGGGCTTCAGAGTGCTCATGTCAAGAGCCGGAGATTGGACGTCTAACTTCATCGACAATCCTCCCACTCGCATTTGGGTCAAAGGTGCACCTATCTTTGGCGTGATGCGCGTAGCTCTCATGTTCAAGAAGGTCCTTGTCGTTGCAACCGGCACTGGCATTGGTCCATGTCTCTCGCTCTTGGAAAGCTGCCCCGAACACCCCATGCACGTACTCTGGATGAGTTCCAACCCTAGAGAATCCTTCGGCAACGCTATCATCAATTCGGTCTACACAGCAGACTCCGGCGCATGTATCGTCGATACATCCAAGGCAGGCAGGGGCGATATCGTCAGGTTGGCCCACGCCAGATATGTTGAGACTCAATCAGAAGCAATCATCATCATCTCCAACGCCAAAGTCACCAGAATGGTGGTCGGCGGCCTTGAGTGCCGTGGCATTCCGGTGTTTGGCGCCATCTTCGACTCCTGAAGAGAAGTGGATACAACGCTAACAGAAGTTGTTGGTGGGTTCTATCATGCAGAAAGTCTTGGGTGGAACGAGTCTTCACCGTTATTTGTCGACTGCAAGCAGCGAAGGATTCTTTTAATTGTCATCATCAGAGTGGCCCTGATGGGTCGCTCCATTGCTTTTGGTCTCTTAATTTTGTTTCTTTCTTGGTATTGGGTATCACCTATGGCTCTGGGACTTGGATGCACAGCGCTCTGGATACCTTTGCTTGCAGCCCTTAGTTAGTCCACCTCTACATATGTTAGTTAGAGTATCAGCATCGTCTCTTGATACACACACAGTCGTTGTTGCCAAGGACTAGCATTCTTAAGTGGCGCTCTGCCCCCAATAGGTAGTATCCCGCGACACTCCATTCACCGAAACTTACTGCAATTCCCGAGAGTACCCGCTCGACGTGCATTTCAGGGCTGACTTACCATCGATTCAAACGACATCCGGCTCTCTTGCAGACTACCTAGCCCATAGAACCATCACTTTACAAGCGTCTCAACGTCGCAGTGCATGTAAGAGAGGATCGATGGTGGCTTGATGAAGGTCCACCTCTAGCTTGGCGGTGAGAGAACCAGCCAGCCTGACAAACATGCATGCATGCCCTTTTTTCATGGAGGCTACACGAGCAAGCCGTGCCTTGTCTACGATTTACGACGTACGAGAAGCTTTGCTTGCCGTTAATCGCCTTCCAACCGAAGCTCGGGGAGGGCATTCAGACTTGGCTGTTCTACGGCAAGAGCACGCGGAGACGAACAACAAAGAGTGACAGCGAAATGGGTTCTGTGATCATGCAGGATAATATACTCCACATGTCATTGACACGTCCGTGATGCAGCTCATACCTCGATGAGATATGTTGGTTGGACGGCCGTAACGGCTTCATATTATTGATGTCGTATTCTGAGTGTGTCGATCTGCAGCCTTATAGGGTATTTGGAAATGCTTCGTAGGGCGTCTGCTGATTGGCTGTCTCTTTTACAGAGCACTGGCAAAGCAACAAAAGCTTCTTTCGACAACGATGGAATTTTGTGCAACTCTTGAACGATCCAAGACACGACATGCAAATACCCAGCATATTTGTGTCCCATCGAACCATGCAGGATAAGCATACTTGTCTTGTGGAATCTGGGCCCATTGCCAGGAGAAGAACGTGAAGCCGAAGGACATGAAATGCTTGGTTTGATGAGATGGCAAGTTTAGACTCGAGTTGCCAAGATGGCGTGTTTGGGGATTTGGAATCGACGTCCTCAGGATTCAACTCTTCAGCAGACGGCCCACTGCCGACACACAAACCAGTTGCGATTCCTTCTTCGCTCCTTCGGCATCGCCATGACTAGCCGCGAATAAACGTCTTTACCAGAATCCCAGAGTCAGGTTAAAAGCGGATGAGCTCGCGATGGTAATGGATCTGCATGATTGATCCTTTCACCAAGAACAATGTCGTGCTTTCAAGCAGTGTATTTGTCAAGCTGATCGCGTGTCGCAGTAAGGCTAGTCACCAAACAGACAAGGTTATCTGCAGCTTGTCGTCGGAAACAATTCATCTCCTCAATCAAGGTACAGTGCTGCCATCATCGCGTGGAGTTGAGACCCTGATATCATGGTGCTTCTTCGACTTCGAGTCCGGATCGTGAGCACAAGCCTGAAACCAGCTAGATCGCTTCATGTTTTTCAGGACGCTATCTAACCTCGCTTCTAGCAAGAGCAGCTCGGTTGCAGCGCTGATGGGAGACTCGATGCCAGTGATAACACGATGCTTACAGTTCCATTTGCTTGTTCATGCACAACATTTGTCAGATGGGCCCCTCCCTGGCCTAATCAGGCGTTACCGAACGGCGGCTCCTAGAAGTTTAACCTCGAAACACGCGGGCACAACGGCCTTTCCTTCTTCCTGCGCCCATACACAACCTGACCAACCAGCCGGACATCGATCATGAATCGATGGTTGCATGAACCATATATTTGCAATACGAACACGGTTGTTCTTGCTGTACGCGATGTCAGGGCAGGTTTAAACATGCTCCCGAAGCGTATGCGCCACTTCGAGTTCGTCCAACAATAGACCGTTGGCTTCCGAAACCTACATCAGTCAAGAATTTGTAGAATACACAAATACATGAGGCTGCCCGGCCTTTGAGACGTGTCGATATTAGGGCAGCGTCTCCTCTTATCTTCAAACTGTCAGAAGTTTGTCCTGTTATTTCATTCTCAATTCATCCGTAGGCACAGCTGTATCATATATATCCCGTCCCTCCAGTGTATATATCCTTCTACTGCTTCTCTGCAACTCTATACCACCGACATGTCGTCATTCACCAAATCGTCAAACAGCCTTTCTCGACAGAACATGAGTTCCTCTCCACCAACCACCCACGCCATGCCGGCTCACCCACAAGGCGGATATAATCCATCCGCTATCCAAGCCTGGACTCAATCCCTTCCGGCTCACACTGTTAGCTCTGGCCGACCAAGGGATGCCAACGATGCTGCTATTCAGGCATACCTCCAAGCAAAGATGGCTCTCTTCTCTCGCAACTGATTGATGGGTTTGCCCTCACCATTTCACCGCTACTGCATCTAGTGGGTTCAAACAACCTATAAACTGGATTCCAAGGCTCTTTTTGAAATCTATATGAGCATCGGTCGACATCAAGCATACTTCGCTTGATGGCACTCACATATGAAGCTCGACATGATGCGAGTGCCTAGCGGTATCTGCTTGAATCACGTTTCCACACATACGCATTGTTCTGGAGTTTGGCATAACGGAATGTTGCCATCCATGGCAACGACATATAACTGTTGCAACTCGGGGAGCATCTACAGTCAACCGGCTGGTCTTGACTGGCATGCTGGTTTGACTTGCTGTAGCATACGAGTCACACCCCAGGCACGAACACAGCACACTTGCTCTGAGGTCAGCAGAAACACCCTCCTGAGGTGCTCGCTTGCCTCGAGCTGTCAGCACAGCTACAAGAGTCGTGTTGTCCTGGAGAATGACAGGATAGCCGAGAGCAGAGGTTCGCGTCCTCAGCTAACCTCACACCACCTGCCTATCGTCTCCACATTCAATGCTGTCCAAAGCTTGTACCCCAGATTTCCGATGTCAGAGTTTCCATTCATCAAGCTTGATTCGTTCCCCAAGCTTTAGCTTTGGATGATGGTAGACTGGATAGGACTCAGAAGAGTTAAAGTCACATGGCTAGGTGGAGCACATTCCCATCTGAGGAGGGGTCACAGAACATTACACCAACGACAGCAAGACAACGCGAAAGAGGGAAAAAGGTAGAACTGTTATTGGGGAAATGTCGGTGTCTGTGTGATCTGATGTAGCAAGAGCCCAAGAAAAGAATTCTTGAAAGCGCTCCTTCTGTATCAATGTATCTCCAAGAACTATCCACCTCGCCACACCATTACCTACCGACTTTTTATCACTCTTTGTTCCCTAACCACTTTTTGCAACTACGTTGATGATTCCCTTGGACTTTTGATCAGATATGACGACCATAATGGCGGTGGCAGAGCCGTCGCATCATAAACCAAACCTCCGTTGGGATGCTCTCACGCCTACCATCATTACAACCACACTTGCGACAGCTGTAGTGATATTGAGGCTCATTGTACGATGCAAGTTTGTCAAGGCTGTAGGCTTTGATGATTTTGTCATTATGGTGTCGCTTGTGAGTATCTCCGGGAAGGTGGAAGCTGTGCATGCAGCTGTCTCAGCTCGATATTTTTGGGTCTCTTTTCTTTGCACCCTTGACATCTCACAATCTCCTCACCAGGCCATTGCTTACCTGCTCAGCACTTCTTACTGCCACGTATCACAAGCCCCAGGCTAACATGTCTGCAGTNTCTTTTCTTGGCTTGTTCTTGGTCTTACTGTGGCCATGGTCATGACAGGATTCGGCAGCTACTCCTGGTCCAACCCATTGGATCTCCACTCTACGACAGCCAAACTATTCCTCAGTTGGAACGTCCTCTACGTCGCCCTGATCCATGTCACCAAAGCTTCGATCCTTACTCAATACTTGCGCATCTTTCCCACTCGCACAATGCGACGGCTCACGTGGCTCCTCTTCGCTACTCTCGTGCCCTCTGTGCTCTGGGGTGTTTTTGCTTCCATCTTCATCTGTGATCCGGTCAGAAAAGTGTGGCGACCGATGGTGCCTGGCCACTGCCTAGGGACAAGAACGTATTGGCTGAGTGCCACGGCTGTGAATATCGTGCTCGACTTTGCAGTGCTGGCATTGCCGATGCCTGTCATATCACGCTTGAAATTGCCGAAGAGGCAGAAGATCGCGCTGGTGGGCGTCTTCTTGTTGGGCTTTTTGTAAGGGCTATACTCTTTCATGTGCAGGGGTTGATTAGCTAACGTCAAGCACAGTACGTGTGCGGTATCGGTTGTCAGGCTCGTGCTGGTGCACAACGCGTACGCTCGACACGACTTTACAGCATCTTCGGCAGAAGCAGTGACATGGTCGATGGTCGAAGCCAACGTCGGCATAATATGCGCCTCTCTGCTCGCCTTGAAACCACTCATCGTCTACTTGTTCCCACAAGCCACCAAAGAACGGCAAGCGCCCCGATGGAGCTTGACACTTAATACGGTACCCACAGCTGAAGCGACTGAGCCTGACTCAGAGAAGGGACAAGTCGAACAAGAAGAGCCAGTTGCACCAAAGTCCATGTCGAGTACAGACAGGTTGGAAAAGATAACGGAAGAGCTTGAAGACTCTGACGAGTTGACGCTTGTTGGCACGCGACAGAGTTGCATGCGTACAGATATGAGACAAGAAAGGAGCAGGAGCTGGAGCGAGCAGACTATACTTGACATGGAAGGGGCTATAGCCAGACCTACGCCGGCAGCTACGAGTCCGTTGACGGCACACATGCGCGAGGAGGAGTTGGACGAGCAGAGGGCGGCGCTGGACAGGCAAGGGTCGAAGCCTGGGAGAGGTCTCGATGGATAGACAAGCTGTTTAGTTGCACATGGTCGAAAATCGAATACCTTGTGTCGCTCTGCAGAATATCAATAGAAGACCACTTGGTTACTTGTAGAGAAAGACTCAAGTCGTGGATGGACATGGATACTGCCGAGTCATGTTCCCAACAGCCGTTCCAAACCGATTGCGGAGGCGGCAGAATGCAAGTGGAAAGTTGAAGGCCGGCGACATTCGCAGTCGACAGCAAGCAGCGCAACCACACACACCGCTCGACCATGTTGCTCCCAAGGATACGGGCTCTGCCCACGGGCTCTTCGCCAGCCATTGCCACCATCGAGACCGCTCTGTCGGCTCTGCGCCTCTCGTCGCAAGCAGTCACAAACACCACCAGCATTGCCGTACGCCATGCCTCGCACAAGGCCCAGGGAGCCGCCAACTCTGCAAAGGACGGCGCAGGAAAGAGATTGGGTGCTAAANAGAGTGGAGGTATGTACCACACGCTAGAGACACACATCCCTCGAAACATGCACACGACACGGCCACTGGTTCTCTTTCCTCTTCACCTCCAGCGCATCGGACACATACAAGAAGAACGAACAGCACGAACGGAAGAAGCGAAAGCAGAAAACTGACATTCGAGCCTACTAGAACAATACGTGATCCCGGGCAACATCATCTTCCGCCAACGCGGCACCAAATGGTTCCCTGGCGACAACTGCGCCATGGGCCGCGACCACACCATCTACGCCACCCAACCCGGCTACGTCAAATACTACAAGGATCCGCTCAAGCATCCCAAGCGCCAATACATTGGAGTGGTGTTTGAGCGCGCCCAAGTGCTGCCGCAACCACCCCATGCAGTGCGCAGACGGCGCTTGGGCATGTTGGCCTACCAGATGGAGGGCCCACACCTCGAATCTTCACTGCAAGGCGACCTCGTCACCGGCCCCGAGACTGGACTTTCTGGAAACGCGGGCATGGGCGCAGCTTCTGCGTCAACCATCCGCGAGCAACCCAAGGAAAACAAAGCAAAGGTGGTGGTCAAGGACAAGAGGACTGGTGAGGTAGTCAGGGCGACTCCGACATTGAGACCTGGATACCAGTACCGTGCTGCAAACTGGGAAATTGGAAGGGCTGCCGAGAGGGCTGGCATCAGGGTCACGCCGTTCAAGCCCGGCAACAGATTCTTGGCTTGGAGGAAGGCTGCCGTGAGGAAGGCGAAGAATGCCGAGAGGAGGGGTCTGACCAGAAGACGTTGAAGCAGAGATGGAAAGAGTGTAGGAATATACAGGGCGTTTTTCTTTGGCCGGGGCATGAAAGTGGCATTCTTGTACATGTAGAAGAAATCATATGGCTGGTTCATGGCCGTGTTTCACAAAGCTTTGCGAAAGAGACTAGCAGGCCATGTTTCAAGGCTTTTCTTCTGACTGTGGTATGTTCTTGGGAGAGGAAGGCAGTTCCCTCGGTATCGTCCTAGACAGTGCCATACCGCGGTCTTCTTCCTCGCAGGAAAGGACGTGGGTATGAGAAAATGTGTTTTGGGTGTTATACAGAATTGTACAGGTATATGCAATCAGAAGGTCGCTTTTTCGTATAAAATCACTTGAGGCCAAGAGGGTTCAGTATCCTCTCCCTCACAATCTTGTTTGCAAAGTCTCCTCCCTTCTCCATGGCCACGGCACCGATGATTGAGTAGAGAGTGTGGGCGAGAACGACATCAACACCAGACGATGAGAGGTTGTCAACNCTGTAGAAATACTGTCAGTTCTTGGCAATTTCGAGTTTTGTTTCTTTGCAGCGACTCACGTTTCTCGGCTTCCATCTCACCACAGCATCCAAGCCATATTGCCGCGCCAAAGAGGCCAATCTCTCCTTGTCCAGCGTCTTGTTCTTTGCAAAGTCGGAAAGGTTCTCCACACCCCTCATGGCCGGATGCGACCACTGCTTGTTTGTTCTCGTTTCTTGCCGGCCTTGAAGACTGTGGTGGAAGGTGTTCGAGGGCTGCTCGATCAGAGCAAGCGAACACTGCACATGGCACAGTCGCTTGCCCAGAAAAGCGAGCTTGTCGTTGAAGCCTCTTCTCGCATGATCGAAGGACTTGTGAGTAACGGCTAGCCATTTGATCTCTTCGGGCAAGATGGCGTCGCCATTCTTGCCGAGGAAGGACGTGTATGCTGAGTCGAGGAGGGAGGGGTCTGCATTGACGGAGAAGGGAGGAGATTGGCGTTGGCGAGGGCCAGGTCGTGCGCGCACAGGCATGGCCATGCGTGATGGAGTGGCTGCCCAGCGGGGAGTGTGTGATTCGGACGAGGTAGCATAGCTGTTGAAAGCCAAGCTGGCGCAACGAGAGAGTCGAGGGCGGGTGCAGGATGATCTGAAGGCGGCGCCGACGAGGGCGGGCGGCGATAGTGCGGATGCGCTCATGCTGAGGTTGTGTGTGGTCGTGTATGCGCAGATGGGTCGTTCCAGCCTTGTCTCTGGTCCTCCTCTTGTACTGATTGCTGCTGCTGCTGCTGCTTCTCCCCGTCACCTGGTCGCTGGCGGGAGTGGATCGGGAATCTTTCTTGAACTGGCAGGCACGGTTGAACTTCGGCAGTTGCGGCCGGAGTGTTTGGAGCAGCGAATGTTTAGTGGTTGCCGTCTGTTCTGGTCACTCAATTGGGCAAGCATTTCTAGCGAGATGGACGAAGGGCAGTCGGCGCTCAGCAGGGCAGAGTTGTATTCACGCTTGCAGGCCGTGCTTGGCGCCGGGAGTGCATACAGAATCCACCATCTCTCGACGCGGCCGACCAAGGCAGACGCCCTGTTTGCTGCTCCCCCGGCCACAAGGCCGCAACGCACCAAATGCGAATCTCACTTTCTCACTCTCTCTTCCACACGCAATGTCTTTGTCTACGCCATCGAGGTCCTCGTCTACACCACTGCCTCCCTGACCACCCTGTTCGTCTCCAAGGCCGACTCGACCGGCTATCTGCCCAGACAAGAGTCGCCTATCCGTCCACTTACCTCGACCTTCGTCACATGGCTTGCCGAGACTAGGCAGAGACCTGGCATCCCGCTTGTCGTTTCGCTCTTTGCCAGAGCACAGGATCAATACCTCTTTCCCGGGAGTGTCGACCATGGTGCAAAGCATGTCCTGGATGATCGTCAGCTCGTCAAGTGGTGGTGCAAGACTCTCGACCCCGTTCTGAGGCACCACACCGACGATGCGTACACCACTCGCGCCCATGTCATCGTACCTGGCTTCGATTCCTACGAGACCACCCAGTTCTTTCCTCCCTCTTACCGCTCCGATCCGCCCGACCAACGCAGATGGCGACACGGCCATCCACTTCTCGACATCGCTCCCAATCCCTCCGCTCCGCCTCGCTGTCTCGTGCCACACTTCCCCGACGATCCCAAAGCTCGCTACCTCGATGAACTCGATGCTGAAATACCCGACTCGCAACCTTCGCAGTCCTTCTTTTCGCCCTCCAAGAAAGGCAACGGCATGTGGAAGAGCATAAGGACTCTGGATCAGTTCTGGGACACCATGGCTTTTAGACAAGAGTGTTCCTCTGGCAGAATGGTCGGTTTCATCTGGCTCGTCTTCACGCCGACCCAACCCACCATCCAGTCGTTGGAAGACTCTGTCGCAAACCTGACGCCAGCTACTTCCTTCAATGCAGACGACTTGCTCGGAGCAGATCAAATCTTTTCAAGCCAGGAAAGCCTTGGTCAAGCCTCAGAGGCTAACAAGTCAAGTCCAAGGAAGAGTTCGAGGAGGAAGAAGCTGTCAGGACCAATCATACCCCGTCAACCAAAGATCAAATCGTCTTCTTCAAATCTGTCTTCGCGCTCGGACAAGTCTAATAGCAAAGAGTGGCCAGAAAAGGGTCGCGGTCAGATCTTGCTCGAGCACGCGTCCTACACCAGAGTCCATGACTTGCTGTTACGCCTCGACTTTTCGAATGTCGATGCTGCCACTAGCAGTACGCGCAAATGGCTCAGTGAAGTTACAGCAATCACGATGCCCACTGCAGACTGGGGCAAAGAAATCACAGGCGCGCAGTCAGACGTAGATCGCACTGCCGTCGTAACAGGGGCCGCGACATCCACATCTGACCAGGTCAATGATTTGTCTGGCATGTTGGTTCGCAAGAAGAGGAAGAACATTGACGTTGGAGTCCAGGCATCGGCCGCTGTGGAAGCACCCGCCGTGAATGTCTTAGGAGCGTCCATGATTCGTAAGAAGCCAAAGGTCAGCAATTCTTGATGTACCGGGTCATATCGTCTCTCGGAGGCGGCCTTTTGAGCCGATGAGCTTGAGCGTGGAGACAAGTCCGCCGCTACCTTGGTCTTCATGCTTGTTTTGCCTTGTATTCTTTTCTTATCGTCCCTCCAGGATACCCAAACAGCAGCTTAGATTCAGATAGTCATGATAACGATAATTTCATTTCAGTGCATTTTGAGACTGCAAGGCCAATCCATATGTGTGACTGTTAGAAAAGTAAACGACAAGAAGCAAGCGAAGAGCTTGAGAAACGATGCGTGCAGAGTGTCGTCATTTTCGGAGTTGCGTCCAGCTCCGGTGTCCTTTCGATCCAGATTTCTGGGGAGGTCATCGATCGGATTGATACATACGAGCCTTGTGGGTGCACTCTTTCTTTGTTCAAGAAGAGGGTTAGAGAACACCAACTAGATTGCCAGAGGCAGATGGTATAGCTTATCCTGGCATCTCCGCTTTTTCTGTCACCGAACTTTCTTCTTTCCTCCATCTCATCCGCAGCCGATCCTCAGAGTAGAGAACTCCACGCGGCGACATACAATCTATCCGCATCGACTCCATCAACAACCAAGTTGGCAACATTTCTGTCCCGAGGCTAATTTTGACTTCACGAGGCTTTGGCAGTCCCCATCAGCAGAGCCGCATAACGTACAGGACTTCAAAATGTCGGTCGACGAGCGCGCAGGCTGGACGCCCCCAGCTGCCAACGTCACCACACCTACATCTCTCATCTTTTCCGAAAACAAAGGTATGGTTTCGCTGGAATCTGTCAGAACATCAAATCTCGAGGCCAGTAGTTTGGAGAACTTGGTAGCTGTGTTTGGTATGTCATGTTGCTCATTCATCGCCATTTGTCATTGCCCAATGTTTTCCATATACGTGCTTGGTAGGCAGTGATTGTTTCCTGTCTCCACGTACACATATCGCCTTGGTCTTGTTGGACAGCTTTGGCTTGAGGATACCGTTGCTGACTTGCGCTTGATGCTGCATANNGTTGGAGGTACAAATGGTGTCGCCGAGAGTACAGCCAAGGAGTTGTTTATGCGGACGACGACACCACGAGCATACATTATCGGCAGGCGAGTTCAACCATACTTTTTTGGCACTCTTCGAATATTGACAGTCATATCCAGGAGTGAGGATAAAGCAACCAGTCTATGCAAAGAGCTCAAAGACTTGAATCCTGGATCGGAGGCCATCTTCATCAAGAAGGATATAAGCATACTAAGAAATGTCGACGAGGTCTGCCAGGAGTTGCAACGAAGGGAAAAGAAAATAAATATCTTGTTTCTTTCTGCTGGCCACATGTCACTCAGCGGTCGAAATGGTAAGTCGCTATCGCCGCCATAATGTTGCACAATCATAACATTAGTTACANAAGAAACACCGGAGGGACTCGACCACAAAATGGCTGTCAACTACTACTCCCGAATACGCTTTACCCTGAATCTTATGCCCGAACTCACAGCAGCTGGAAGAAACCACGAACTATCGCGTGTCTTGACTGTCCTTGCAGCAGGATCAGAAGCCGACATTGACTTGGACGATATGGATCTCAGGAAAAACTATACCCTGCATGCATGCCTCTCACACTGTGTTATGATGACGGACTTCATGATGGAAGAATTGGCCAAAAGATATCCGCAAACTTCATTCAGTCATTCCTACCCTGGTACTGTCAAGTCAGGAATCACGAATCAACTCACCGGACCTATCAGGCTTGGAGTCAAGGTACTGTATTCGGTCATGACACCATGGATCTTGAATTTCCGAGAAAGCGGTGAGAGACATCTCTTCCAGATCACCAGCTCAATGTACAAGGCCAGAGATGGAGTGGCTGGAATACCGCTAAATGGGGGTCTGGACATTGCTGTTGGTATAGATGGANCAAAGGGGACTGGAGCATATCTGCTCGATTGGGATGGTAGGCCAGCAGGCGACATGGGCATCCTTGCAACATACCGTGAAAAGAACGCCGGACCGAAGATATGGGAGCACACCATGACGGCCATCAAAAAGNCAACGTCGAAGAAGAGAATGGCTGACGATGATGAGAAGGAGGAGCAGAAGCGTAGAGAACAGCATGCAGTTGGTGCTCCGAACTTGGCTGGATGGAGAGCTGGTTGAAGCGTATGTAAAGCTATCGATACAGGATACGGCAGGCTATTTGTCGTGGCGCTATGGTAGAAGTGTGTGCGTTGTTGAGCTGGATAGTTACGAACTGTCAAGCCTATCCTTAACGAACATGAGTGAAAGGTGCAAGGGAGTTTTGGGGTCGCCTATGCAACCAACTATTTGATATCCATAACAATGATATGTTCTTCCCCTTGACCCAGTCCGCTGTATGGCTACCACTTGATCGTGGCTACAGTCCTCACAGGCTCGGTTTCGTTTGATGTGATACTTCTCGCCTTTACTGCCGCCGACGTCGTTGTTGACAGACCAGACACGCCAGGGTCACTCTCGCAGTGACGCGTCGCTTCGCGCACAGACCACGGAGTTGAGTGAGCTTCACAACGTTCCCAACACGACCTCGAAATTCACACACAGGTTCGAATCTCTCCTTGCGCATCCCATCTGCGCGTCTTTTTCCCATTCACCCGCATCAGGACCATCTCCATTGAGAAGTCATGCCCAGCCATGGCGACTGGCTCGGATGTTTTGTTAGAGCACCTGCTGCTCCAAGTCGCCCTTTCTGGTGACATCGGTACGTGTTTCTCTTGCGTTGTTTGCTCTGCTGTGGTCCGATCTCTTTTTATGGTGGAGACCGAGATCATTTATTCGATTTTAATGCATGGAGAGGAATTTATGTCGCACTTTGCAGTGACCAACGCCATAAACTAATTATAAAAATAACACANNGGACTCACCATTACAGCACTGAGTGCTGCTTTTGTTGAATACAACAACAACGCTGTCGAAGAAGACAACAGTAAAGATGAAGACAATACAGACGATGGAGATCTCCTCTTTTCCTTGAAACCGCCTGGTGCGAATTCGACTGCGAACTCGCAAGCTTCGGATCCGCAACACCTCGAAAAGCTTTGGACTTGGCTCGTCGACCACCCTGATGTTACTGTCACCCAAAATCCCTCTGCTACGGATGATCCATATGGAAGGTTCACTGAAATCGACCCTTCCAGTCCACTCGCTCCAGTCTTTGCTACCCATGCCAAGGAGAGATTGTACACTACCGAGCATCGAGTCTGGCATGCCCTTACCGAACATGATGTCGACTGGAAACGTATTCCGAAACTCGAGTTTCACTGTCTACAAGTCATCGCTGCCGCAGGTCGCGAAGGCGTTCTCCAGCCAGATGTCACCAGAATCACTGGCCAAGACAAACGCTCGGTGCCAAAACGTACCGACTCGCTTGCCACCAAGGGCTACATTACCAAGGAGATGTGCTTAGGTGGTGGGATCAAGACCAGTTTGCTTCGTCTAAAGAAACTGGTACTCGAACCCACTTCTACATTCTACACGATAAAGGCAAAGGCTGGTAAAGGCGAAGGCAGCACTCGTCGCATGATCAACTATGAGCAATGGTTCAGCGAAGTCATGACCACTTTGAAGAAGCATGATGGTCTCATTGCATATGAAGACTTGCGCAAGGAGATGGGCATCCATGGATCACGTTGGGAGACCAGAGCTCTTCATCGATGCATCAAGAGACTGGAGAGAGCCGGCTGTGTCCAGAGACTCCGCGCTCGTCTGGAAGGCGCACGTCCCAAACAGGCAAAGAAGCAAGCTGAAGGAGTTACTCCAGCTTACGATCATCGCTACGAGATTGATCCCGAAGCTCCCACCGAAAAGGTCGACGCCGAGAAGACTGAGCACGATTCAGAGAACGTATTCTGGATTAGATGCATCAAGCTGATGCGCGAACCTGTCGAAAAAGATCTCGAAGCGTTCACCTCTACAATCAAGTCTGGCAAGGTTGGCAAGGCCGTTGAGGATCAGGAGTCCGATGCAGAAGCCGATGCTGACGAAGATGATGATTACGTCGAGATTGATGTTGCGGCTTTGGACGGACTAGGCAAGATGACTGAAATCACCAGGCGTGTGCCACCTCAATGGCGACCGGACATGCATCACACGCAGTTCTTCCAGCAGATCATTGCAAGTGCTGGAACTAAGGGGTTGAGCACCATGGATCTTGCCAACTTCGGACTGGGTCCTTTCTGGCGACGTCCGCTCGACGAGATCATGGGTAGGCTCACCGATGTCTGGACCGTATCACAACCTCTCCATCTTCGCCATCTTGCCACCGTCAGAGATACTTCCCAGCTGCACAGAATCTCGCACTATGTATTTCGAAGCTACCACAACTTCCAGAAAATGGTGGAGAATGGTGAGGCCAATTGGGAGGCAATCGACATCAACCCAGCAGAAATCCAAAGAAAGCCCGATGTTGACAACTGGGGCTTCCCTAAAGTCAAGCCATCCACCATGGTCGGTCACGATGGCACGCACAACATTGCCGCTTGCAAGAACGTTCTTGTCAGATCGAAAAGCAAGCCGAAGAGACCTTTGTGGGAGAAGAAAGCATTTACCTCCGCCGATCCACTATCAAGTATAAGCGCTCTTAAGACACCCAGAAAGAGAGCCACACCTTCCGAAGTGCCTTTGTCAGCCGCAAAGCCAGCTGAACCTGTCGAAGATGGAGAAGATGTCACTCCTGTCTCTACACGCCCATCGACAAACAAGAAGAAGGTGTATAAAGTCATGTTCAAGATGAACCCCAAACGTGTCGAGGCTGAGCTCAACGAGTGGAAGGTCAGATCGCACAAGCTCGCTGTTTCGAAAGCAAAAGCAGAGCTTGGTTTGAACGTCAAGAAGGATGTGACCAAGCCAAAGAAGCGTCGCAGATCTACCAAGGTCGACAAGGCTTATCCTGAGCCTGGAATACTTGGCCAGGCCCTTGCTCCAACTTCAGAATCCTTGACAGCTGCTTCATCAGACGGACCTGTCCTACAAGCGTCCAAGAGGGTAACAGAGATCACGCCATCACCGTCGACTGAAACCCCTGAAGAGCAACCCGGCCTAGAGGACGCCGCCGCACTGGCTCAGGGTCCCACTCAAAGCGATACAAATGCTGCCGAGAAGTCTGACGCTGTTCCTACCGAGAAGATGCTCGTCAACTCAGAGCTTGACAAGCGTGTGGCCGATATTGAGCTTGAGACCCTTAACATGGCCAAGCCTGGCGTCTACATCAACCCTCCGGGCTCTGGTCAGCTGAAAAACGACGTGACGCAGCCGAAGGGGCGCCCTTCAAGGTATCTCATCGCTGTCTTCAAGTCGGAGAAGTTGAAGTCTCTGCCATGGTTCACCGACGAGGACTCTTATCGTTCAACGTCTTCGCAGGATACGACTCCGGAGCCGAGTTTTGCACAATCAGAGCCAAAAACACCGGCTTCGGTGCCTGTGATCAGACACAGTGAGCCTGCTCAAGCAGATGACATGCCCAGATGGGCCACGATGAACTCGGAGGCACCGGCTCCGACAGCACCCTCGCTTCCTGCAGAGTCCGAGAAACCTAAAGACGAAATTATCATCAAGAGAGGCAGGAGAATTCAAGTTCAGAGGCAGGGCAAGCGTAAGGCCTACGAGCCGTTACGACAAAAGGTCGCGAAAAAGCTTGCTGTCGAACAGGCTGTCGATGATGGCAAATGGAGGCCTTTGACTGAGCTCGAGGCATACAACGCGCAAGTCATGAAATCACCTCCGAGTACACCCTTGTCATCGAGGAGAGCAGTACCAGTCCTGGAGACACCGTCTCCTGCTGTCTCACAACTATCCTTTGATACTCCTGGTTCTATCGTACGTCCTGCAGAAATATCACCGGAGGACCTCACTGCAGTGGATTTACTTCTTCAGAGAGCCGACAGTGTTCCGTATGAGCCAGAAGAGGGTCTTCAAGTTGTAGCAGAGGAACGGCAGGCCTCCGCTGGAGCCGCGGACAGCGACGTACAAATGGAAAACGCAGGTGCAGCTGACAACGTCGAGCTGGAGACTCACGCGACAGCAATACCATCACAGGTTACTGAACAAGAACCAGAAGAACCACAACCGCAGCCGATTGAACCCCAGCAAGTGCAATCCACCCATGTCACGAACTCACAGAAGATTCTTGAGCCTTTCTTCCGAAGAGCTTCCAAACGTCCCGACAAACCAGCACCTCCTGTCGAAGAAGTTACTGAGGAGACTGGCTCAACAAGTACACCTGCTCCGTACAATCCATTTGCCAAGATAGAAGTCAAATCGGCCGCCACCGCAGCTCGCTTCGCTTCTCGCGCCAAAGCTCCCTCCAAAGTCGGTGTTGGCCGCTCTGGAGGTATCGTCAGCTACAATCGCAACAGGGTGCTCCTCGAGATTGTACACCAGAATGGCGGCATGTTTGGTGGCGATAGAGAACTCTATTATCCTTTTGTCACAGTATGGGACAGAGAGTTTCATCGCCGACCTGATCGTCATACTCTAGACCGAGTTTTGAACGGGCTCATTGAAGAAGGCAGACTGAAGAAGGAGCCCTTTTCATTCTCCGCATCTGACGGAAAGATCTTCACCAAAACGCTGGTCATGGAGCCACACATCGATCCAGACGGCCCAGAAGCACAGGCACTCAAACAAAAGATCATCGAGTGTCATCCAATGACCTATGTCCCTGAGGGGATTGAAGTTCTGCCCGAGCTCCGTCTTCGTATTGAGCACGATCTGAGAGGTGGCAAGGGCATACCAGATGTGCACAATCCCAACAGTTCCTTCATCTACGATCCCACTGCTGTCGTCAGCCGTATCGAGGGACCTACAAAGGTTCAACTCGGTATGACAGAAGCCAGAATGAAGAAGGGCGTGACAGCCAGAAGACGCAGACGCGAAGAAGAAGAAAGACGCCAAGAGAGGTACATCCAAGCACAGATGGAAGAAGATATTGACAACGCTGTGGCTGCTCTGACGACAGATTTCCAGCTTGACTCTTATCAACACGATCCGTCCAGAGCGGTTGTTGATAGAGGTCCGCGTGGTCGTGGAAGACTTGCCAAACTGCAACGCTGGGGTGCAGAAGACCAAATCGTTCCCAGACGTGCTCTTGGTTTACTCACAACGACCGGAAGAGATGACCAACTCGAAGCAGAACAGAACAGTCGTGATGCAGTGGCAGCTGCTGATTTTGGTGTGTTGAAACCCCAGCTGATCCCTACTATTCCCTCAAGAGAAGTACCCACAGCGCCTAGGGTCCGATTCAACGTCCCTCAAGAGCCTTCTCTCGCACAGATGTTGCATCAGAAGCAAGCAGGCACATTCAGCGTTATTGACGCTTTGTCCATGACTGCTCCTTATCAACGTTTCCATCGTCAATCAGGAACGTTCTCAACTGATCCTGTTGTTATTACCACGTCTAGCCAACAATCACGCTATGGCTTCGTTGGTCAGCAGATGCAAATTCCAAAGTCTCTTGCAGATATCTTCAAGCAGGCTGGAGAGGAAGCCACCTTGCTTGAGTTGCCTTCAGAAAGTCCACATGTTGCATACGACATACCGCGATTCGCAGCTGTTGGTGTCACCAGACTTCCAAGATTACATTCTGCAAGACCACGTCCAGCACCGAGACCTCAACCAGAGTACAGATCTTATGGAGCCAAGGCAGTGTTGCCACGTTCCAGCAGGACCGGTATCTTCTCCATGTCTGAAAAGGAAGAACAACGCCTCATCTATGCTGTTGTGGTTGTCAAGACTCTTACCGGAGGCTTGGAGCAGATTGTCAACTGGGGTCTTGTGCACCAAGTCTTCCACTACAAGTTTGATCCTAACTACTGCCGTCATCGTTGGGTGTTCCTTAGACCCAAGCTCGGCGGTACGGCGGATAAGCTGCAAGTCGAATTCCAAAAGTTGTTCCTCGAAGCTTACGAGAGTGGCGAGATACCTGGCATCGACTTTGTGGAGCCAGAAAAGTATGATTGGTTGGCCATCGTTGAATGGGCTGAAAGAAGACTCTCTCAGACAAACCCTTTGAATGGACTTCCAGAGCTGCCTAAGAGTAGAGAAGTCCTGGACAAGCGCTTCGACGTCAGACACGCTACTGAGGTGTATAACATTCCCCGAGAAGACTTCTGGGTTGCTAACGTTACACATCTGCGCAGAGAAGAGCTGGCAAACAGCTGGACATTCGCCCGTCCACTTGCAGAAGCTGCAGATCCTGTTCAAAATGATGACGACCTCATGCTCGCCTTGTCATGGGTTCGCGCCAATGTCATCACTCCAGATCCTGTATATGATAGTAACCAAGCACACGAGAAGCTCATTAGAATTGAGCAACTTCTTCCGCAAGCACTCGATCATCTGCTTGGAGCCAAGATTATTCGTATGGAGAATAAGGGCCGCCAGATTCCCGGACGTAACTACGACATTTCAGATTCCGTCCTGACAATGTTCAAACGCCAATGGGACGTTCGCTACCTCAAANAGACTGCAGCATTCAAGAAGACTATTGATGAAGCCTTTGTTGATGACGGTAAGCTGACCATCAGTTACCAAGCCACGGATGCCGAGATGACCGCCATGACGAATTTGGTTGCTGCCGGTCGCGCAAAGGTCGTTTCTATTCTACCAGAAACAAATCATACCATGGGAGCTCCCTATCCTCGTCTCACTAAATGGGGCTTCACAGAAGGCAACTACAAGACAGTGCACATGGACAAGTCGCGCCTTCACTTTCTGCTTGAGCTTCATCCAACATCCACATATATTCAAGGCATACCAATCTCGCCTATCCCTGCACCTCCACTCTCCAAACAGTTCCCTGGCGAGATTGGCCCACGTCTACCTATTTGGACCGACATCCATGGCAACGTCATCAAAGTTTACTGGGAGATGACAGTCATGGCTACACTCTGGCTCTTGGCCTTCAGACCAGGCCTCAAGATCGAGGATATGTGCAAAGGTGCATACAAAGGCAAACTCTGGGACTGGGAGATGGAGATGTTCCTGTCGTGGGCTGAGAATGCTGGACTTGCTAAGAGGTTGAAATATGGTGGTGACAACGGCCCTGAGGCCGATGGGTGGGTTGTGCAGGAGTGGTGGTGGTTGGCGTTTGCGACTGATTGAGTCTGTGACATGATGTGAAGAGAAGGGGGCTGCTGTTGTGGCAAAGGGTGGGATGTTTATACCATGCACAGCTTTTTGTATTACTCTAGATCAAAGAAACATATTACTTGTACAAATCATGCAAAACAAACAAATGTGCTGCCGTCTCCTGGGGTTTCTATCACTCACGCTTCCTAACCTAAATCAGATGTAGAGTAGGGTGCAGAAGTAAACCTCGTGAGAGTGTTCGTCCTGTGAGCGAGGCAGAACTTCACAAGAACAACAAAGGACCCCACAGACTCCCATGCCATTGGATCCATCGCCTTAAGGTCAGGGGCCCAACATGCAAGAGCAAAATAACCAGAGAATGTGACCTCGTTCACCGAATCAAGATTGGGACTGAAATCTGACAATGGGACAACGGACCGCTGAACAAGATGGATCAACTGCATGGTTCACTGAAAAGATGCCATCGTCTCCGAAAATCAACAGTGCAGAAAAAGCCACATCCTCTCATCATTGGGAACACACGATGAGACGCCAAAAGAACGGACACCACGAACCAGAGTCGAGCAAAACGTGACGCTTTACACCTAACATTCCCGCCTAACGCACTAGGGATCTGGTTATCGGACAAGTACGAACATGAACCGGCCATTATGCTCAGCTAAACGATTGCACCACGAATTTGTTGGCTGAGCAGGTGGAAGCAAGGCGATTCTGGAGGAGTGTCTGTCTCGTCCAGGGGTCAAGTTTCCCTCACTATTACCTATTGCGTGCATGTTTAGGCAGTTCCTGGCTGCTTCAATGATATACTCGGGCAAAAAACTGCGGCCTAGGCTAACTAGGCTAGGGATAGGTGATCTTCGAGGATGGTGCAGTTCCATACAAGGGTGGGTTTCTCTTCACTTGTCGCAGTCAGATCAACTCACTGTCGTTGGTGACGGAGTATCTGCGAAATCTGGTCACTCCCTAAGTACCTGCACTTCCTTTTGTCTATTGTGTGTGCTGGCCAAGTCCCTCTATCGTGTGACTCTACGTGCATCACAATCCTTTCTCAGCACCAACCATCTCCAACATCATGGACATCCAGAAAACATATCATCAAAAGAGAGCGCATGCGCCTCTATCAACTACCCCACGAGACGACTTGAGATCTCTCCAACAAGTCTTGGACGGCGCCTGCAATGAAAAGAGAAAACTCATGTCGACAATCCCTAGATTTTGGAAAAGTGAAGAAGTTCTGTATGATCACGTATGATGTGCTTCAAAAGACTTGATGCTAATCCCACCTCAGTCGTACCAGTTATGAGGCGGTCCACCTCCAATTACAAGGCCGTGTCGTTTTGATCAACAAGACCTTGCTTCGCCTTTTCTGCCCTTACTACAGAGCAGTCTTCGATAGCGGGTTCGCAGAAAGCAGGCAGAAGATCGTCAGTATGGGTATCGAGTACGAAGACATATCTGTGTTCGGCCATTGGTTGAACTCTGGTCGTCTGGTCGTATCTGATTACGGTCAACTTGTCAGACTCTATGTCTTTGCCGATTACCACGACTTCCCTGCTCTCCGCCGTGCGATCATGCTGAAACTCGACAGAGGTGGTGCTGTGTTGGTCAAGGTTCCGTGCTATCTCGATCAGCTCAAAGAGTATCTACCACGACTACCCGCAGCTTCGCCATTCTATCGATGGCTAGTTAAAGCATGACCTCATCACCATCCGAGAGAAGATCGCTTGCGACTTGATATGCCAACTGAGTTCCGCGAGCTGGTCCAGGATGACTTGGTCAACATCTACTCCAACAGACACTCCTACACATCCTGCAAGTGTTGTCACAATCCCTGCGACTACCATGAACACTCTTGCTTCGTGGAATGGTTTTCCAGTAAGTTTCTTTCTTGAATCACGATGAACGCACTCACTGACGCATCACCAAAAGCATGTCACGCTCATGACAGAAATCTGCCAGAGCCTGACCCGTCTACATATCGCAGTTCATACAAGACAGATTGAAACAAAGTCACACAGGCATGGTTCACATACGCTCAGTTATCACATGGGATAGAAGAGAAGGATACAGAGCATAGAAGAAAGATGGACAATACATGCTCGCATTACAAATTGATCTTCATCGAGTCCTAAAGACGTCTTGCTTTCCATGATCTGAAAGAGTTGTCTAGAGCAATCTAGAAAAGAGCTGAGAAGACATTGTCCTCGGAATCGGCAGAACAGTGAGATTTACTTTCTCAAGAGTAGCATCACGCAAGACGGTCGACTTCATCAAAAGTGAAGAGCATTCATTGGAAGCGCGACGGAGAGCGCGGTCACATGCTTTGAGGATGTAACTGTTCAATCGCAACATTCTTTCCCCCTTTTCTCTTCACCATCACTACAATCACTACCATCATCATCATTGCTTTTGGTACTACTGCCATTATCTTCACCGCCTTCATCGTTCTCGCCCTCAGTGCTGTCATCGTTATTCTGGCCATCTTCGCTAGCACTGCCATCTGCGCAATCCTTGTCATATTCGCTATCATCACAGTTCTTATCGACACTCTTGATTGGCGTCACTGACCCATCCTCGTGACCAAGACGCCAGAAGACATGGACTTGCAGGTTCTCTCGCGCGACTTCGAAGCGGCAAGACTCAGATTGGAATTTTCAGAGAAAGAACGTCTTTGCGCTGAGGAAAAACTTGCATTTTCAATCTCAGAGTGTGACGACTTGAACGCCAGACTCAAAGTTTACGACCAAGACAACGACACATTCAACGCGATGAGAAAGCTGATGGAGATGCAAGGTGGGCTGTATCCTTACCAAATCCCAGACACTTTCAATTGCCTAGATGTCTTTCATCGTCGCCAAAGTCTGCTATCGAGGTTGCTCAACATCAAAGAGTCTCCTAACTGGAAGACGAGAGCCATTGCAGCTGAGACTCGTCTGGCAAACTATCCCGAACTCGAACATCGGGCCAAACTCCAAGCAGCTCAGGAAGAGGTCAGAAAAGCCCACAAACTCAACGGTGATCTGGCAAGCAAGATCTCTGAGAAAGAGACAGCTCTGCACATTCTTCAGCTTGATGTCAACAGAATCCTGGGACTTGAAAAAATCATATCCACAGACAAAGACAAAATTATTGAGTTGGGGTCTGAACTCCAGAACAACCTCAGAGAGGTATCCAGACTGGAAGGCGTGAAAGAAACGCTTTCAGGACAACTTGAGTCTATGTTGGCACAGATGGCTCATATGGACAGCCAAAAGACAAGACTTTTTGATCTTCAAGAAGAGCTTACGTTGACCAAGAACGCTCATTCGACCACCCNNAGAAAGAGCTTACAACAGCAAAGAACGCTCACTCAGTCACTCAGAAAGAGCTTGCATTGAAAAAGAATGCGCATTCAACCACACAGAAAGAGCTTGCAACATTAAAGAACGATCGTTCAGCTACTCAGAAAGAGCTTGAGACCACCAAGAATACGCTCCTTTTCACAAGCAACAACCTCCGCCAGGCCCGCACGGATCAAAGCAAAATCTTCCGGCTAGAGTACGAGATTGCGGTAGCTACCTCATCCCTGGAGGNTAGTCACACGTGCTCTGGAGAGTATCAAAAGCGATTCGACTGAGGCCAAGATCGAGTTACTCAAGACTGCCCTCGGCGAACGTGACGGAGTGTACGAGACCCTCGAGGTGTCGACCTGTCTCGGAGCTCATCTTACCATCGGCAACCTCAAACTTGCTCAGCTGGACAGTGAGGTGCTCCGAGGGGCCATTGGAGACTTTGAAGATCGTGCTGCAGTGCGCGAGATCAAGAGATTGAGGAGAGCAGATGTTGAGTTGGTGAAGGTAGTATCTGCTCTGGATGACGTTCCTGGCAAATCTCTTGTTGCCAAAGTTGACAACCTCAAGACAGTCAATGAGGAGCGCAGCGGTGAATAAAGAGTGCTCTCGCAAGAAGTGGTGGACTGCCTATAAGGGAGTCTTGGCTGCTGCAGGACTCGGTAGTGGTACAATCACGGCTGCTGTGAGTGATACGTACTTGTGGCTGGCGGGTTGAGCTGGAAACCGCGCGGTCGAGCCTGTGCATGCAGAACTGATGCCGAACGAAAAACCCCTGAGGAGATGATTGCTGTAGATTTTTCTAGCTTACTGGTCATGAGGGGTATCTACACACACGGTGGCAAGGCGGACCCCTAAAATGACCATATCTGAAAGAATAGAAGGCGATACATGAAAAACTTGTCTGGGTTCTTATCGTGTGAAGAGCTCAACAACTTGTGCTTCATGAAACCGATCCAACCATTGCCTAAACATTGCCCTTCATATCTCTTCCTTCGATTACCGCAGCCACATCCACCAAGTCATTACTAACGTAACCTTTGCCGATCAGAGGTGTCTTGATCAAATAATACTTGACATGATCCCTCGTCCTGATATTGAACACGGCATCCAATTCTTCAAGTGGACGAGCCTTGGTCTCAGGCAAACAGAACCAAGTAAAGACGAAGCCGAACAGGTTCCAAGCAGCATACCAGCAAAAAGCGCCTTGTGGAGTAAATGCTTCTCGCAGAGGCGGCCACGTTAATGCGAGAAGAAAGTTGAAGCCCCAGCATGTGGCTGTCGCGAATGCCATTCCTGTGTCACGGACGGCAAGTGGCTGTACTCTTTGTCAGCGCAAGAACTTGTGGAGGGAAGAGTGGATATTCACGAATGATTCTGCAGAGTATGTAAGNGGTACCGGACCCATGCCTGGAGAATAGCCAACCATGAAAAGGTAAATGCCTGTAGCTACGCACCCGATACGAGCGGTACCCTCGGCAGGAATGAAGAAGGAGAAGCCAGTAAAAAACAAGCACGCCGCCATGTATGGGAAAGTGGTAAGCAGAAGCCACCTACGTCCCTTGGTATCGATGGTCAGGATACCAGGAATGGCGAAGAGCNNCTATCAAGGTTTAGTATGCGGGCCGTGTGTCGAGACGCCGGTTTGAGCTTACCAGTTGATGATACCAGTACCCATAGACGCAAGCAGTGCTTGTTGTTGTCCAAAGCCAGCGTCACTGAATATAGAGGAAGAGTAATATGCTATGACATTGACCNNTAAAGCAAGGATACAATCAGCATGATCTCACGAAGATGGATGGCAACGACACCACGGTTTTGCTGGATGTTTGAACTCGGCTGTACGAGATGCCGTCCTGGACGGTGTTTCATCATACGAGTGAGACGAAACGCCAGCACTAGTCATGGTATCTGTGCCTCCGGTTTGACTCACGCCGCAGAATTGTTGCATAAACATGACGAAGAAGGCGGACTGCGCAGCACGACGGTTTCTCGGGACCGAGAACAGTTTTGTTGCTCTGGCCCAAGCAGTCTTTGGCTTGAGCTCGTACTCGAGCATCAGGCGGACGTGGATATCGTAGAGGTCTCGAGCTGCATGTAGTCGACATTGGCGAAGCCTACAGAGAGACTCGAATGCCTGGCGATAACGACCCTTGCTCATGAGCCAACGTGGGCTCTCGGGTGCGAAGAAAGTCATACAGCAGACGACGATCGGNGCTACTCTGTGTCAGTCCTCCTTTAAAGAAAGTCCAAGTATAGAAGGGACTTACGGAATACTAGTTGATGCAAGCATCAACCTCCAGTTCAAGCCTGGATAACCATCGACTTGCACTGGGTAGAACGCCACAGATGCGATGAAACCCAACATGATACCGAAAGCAGTCCACATTTGCCACTGGGATCCCAGGGCGCCTCTGATCCGAGGCGGTGAACATTCAGCAGCGTATGCGGGTGTAGTAGATGATTTGGCGCCGATAGCAAAGCCTCCAACGAATCGCGAGGCAAAAAGCTGCCATTTACCAAAAGTCGCACCTTGCCAAGCTCCAGAGGCGACGGATACGAAACATGAGATCCAGATAGTGCCACGTCGACCGAAGTACTTGTTGAGGACAGGTGATGTCCAGCAGCCGATAAGGACTGAGCACAAATAAGGAGCTCCATTAATAAGACCCTGTTCCCATGTGTTTGTGATGCCGAAGTCCTCAAAGTAGAAGATTTGAGCTCCGTTGACTGCAGTTTGGTCCATACCTTGGACGATTGCGGCAGCTCCGCAAAGCACNTTGAACAATCAGCTTCTGTTATCGTCGCGAACGTGTCATTCCAGAGAATCACCTGCAACGTAATACATCATCTTTGTCTGCGACCATTTATCCTTGAAAGCCGAACTCTTTTCTTTGGCAATCCAGTGTCTCTCTTCCTCTGTGGGATCAAGGCGATCGGTATCGTCACGGTTGTAGGCATAGCGAGCGCCGCGGGTGAGTTCTTCTTTGAGGTCATGCAGATCATATTGCTCGACCAGGCCTTCAAGGTCGACAATGACATGGCGCTCTGATTTGCCCAGATAAGGATCGCGTTGTCTCTCCCACAAAGTGGCTTCATGTAAATGCTCGGGTGAAGTGGAGCCAGAGCTTCTTTCATCTTTGAAGTCGATTCTGTCAGTCTCACCTTCAGGACCGGCAAATTTGATGCCGTTAAAGGGNGGCTTCTCGTTGGCCATGTTGGTTGAAAGTGTGTGGAAATGATGAAAACCTGGTCATGGCAACAGCGGGTTAAGTAGAAGAACTAGCATCATAGAGGATCATACCGCCTAGAAGATCTACAGTCGGCAACTTGTCAGGCCAAGCAGATATTGGAAAGGCCATGGCTATGACTCCTCGGCTGCTTCTTGGGCCTGAGGGTGGAGTGACATGTATGAGTCGCCACTGAGAATAAGTGATACTCATGTGTGCTCGAGTTGAGAGTTGGCAATTTTGTAAACGCTCCGGTTCAAAGACATGATAGTCAATATATCATTGTTGAAACAAGATGCCAACATGTCAACATGCACGAATTCAACTATGGTACTGTCAATGTCCACACTCGGAGACAGCCCTATGCTCCGCATCATGTTCTTTCTGCTTCATACTCGATTTGGTGTTTGCGACTTGGCATGGGAGCATTCACTCAGGATTGTCTTGCTACTGTCATGGCTGACGCTGCCTAGCACATTGGCGGAGATTTGCTGTAGGCTTTGGTGTGTTCATGGCCAAGATGGATTTGTGGCTCGGCAAGGCTCGGCAGAGGTCACACTGGATGTACGAGGTGCGAGGGTAGCGGCGGGGCCACGGAGTCCTTGTGGACGTGATTCTTCGCCGGGATGCTTGACTGAACATTTGGTGATGGTAGTCGAATGTATGTACGAGGGAGCAAGCTCCGAACGATGAGACGCGCATTTGCCTTGGAGGTACAGTAGGTAGCACGGGCGCACCGCCCGGAGCAAGAACAGTCCGCCTCCCGAGCCGGTTGGCAACAAACTTCAACGGCTCCTCGCTCGGTGGATTTGGTACCTTCTTTCGCCCGACACCGAACAGACTCGTCTCGACGCCTCGTCTTGCATGTCTCTGCACACTCTTGGTCGCCCGTCGACTGCAGCATATGCTTGTAGCATCATGTCTACCTACTGATTGCGACGCGTCCATTTTATCACAATCTATGGCTGATTCTGCCAAGATCAGCATCGTGACCAACAACAACGTGGACGACAATCCAAGCAGCAGGGACATCGAGCTGAACCACTCGCATGTGCAAACTCCCCTTCAGGCAATCAAGCACCATCCGCGCGAGCTGTTGTGGTGTCTCTATGCCATTTTTGTACTAGTTCTTAGCAGTTTCGACAACCAGGCCGGCGGCGTTGTACTTTCGATACCTCAATTTCGCAAAGATTTCGGTTCACCCTATCATGGCGACTATGTCCTCTCTGCAGAATGGCAATCTGCCTACACTGGCGGTCCCGTCCTTACTTCTGTCATTGGACTACTATTGTCCGGCTGGCTCGCGGACAGGGTTGGCAGAAAGCGGACATTCGCGGTTGGCTATCTCATCATCTTCATATCCATCACGATTGAGACTCTATCGACATCGAACCTGANNCTTTTCTTCGTTGGCAAGTTCCTTGCCGGTTTCGCCATCGGCGCATTTACAACCACCGCCCTTACATACTTGGGAGAGATCGCTCCTCGCCCAGCAAGAGGCGTACTCACTGCAGCGGCTGGTATGGCTCTTACAATTGGCCCTTTTATTGTTTCAATCGTCGTGAAAGTCACAGGTTATCAAGCAACTCGCTGGGCTTACCGCTCGGTTTTCTTGGCCCAGTATGGATTCAGTGCAGCGGGTGCTGTTCTGCTGCCTATCATGCCGGAATCTCCATGGTGGCTGCTTAGTAAGAATCAAAACTCTGAAGCTATTGCTGCACTCTCCAGATTGGGATACACTGCGGACGAGGCTCGGATCTATGCAACTACCACCATCCAGGCACTGGAGCACGCCAGGGAAGAGACAGAAGGCGCGACCTACCTCGAATGTTTCCAGAAAAATAACCTTCGGCGAACAATCATTGCAGCAGCGCCTTTGTCTATTCAAGCTTTGAGTGGCCTCTTTTTTGTATCGTCTTATTCGACATATTACCAACAGTTGGCCGGATACAACACTCCCACGACTTTCAGCCTTGGAATCGCTCAGAACATACTGGCCATGACAGGCAATGCCTGCTCTTGGCTTTTGATAGATCGGATCGGTCGGAGACCTTTGTCGTGTTATGGCATGTTGGCCTTGACCGTCTTACTCTTGCTCACGGGAGGACTCGCCTGTATCGGGTCTAAGTCAGCTATAAAGGGGACAGTTGGGTTGCTGCTACTGTACAACTGGCTCTACTCAATTACGATTGGAGCTACTGCATATCCAATTTTGGTCGAAACACCAACAAGTCGGTTGCGAACCAAAACTGCTGCCATCGGACTGACGTTGCAAAACAGCATATTCGTAAGTTCATTACATGGTCGCTCAAGAAGGTTTCTAATCGTTCTGCAGGCAATGTGGGCATTTGTCATACCTTATCTTTTCAACCCGGATCAAGCGAATCTCGGTGCTCGAGTAGCCTTTATCTTTGGTGCGCTCGCAGTTCTCTCGACTGTCTACCTATGGCTGTGCCAGCCCGAGACGTCTAGACGTTCGTATGCGGAATTGGATGAGATGTTTGTCAAAAAAGTTCCAGCACGAGGGTTCAAAGCATACAAGACAGAAGCCGTGAATAGTGTTCGCCTGAGTGTTCTCTTGAGGGACGATGATATACCAATTCCATAGCTTCGATTCTATCATATTTGTTGATATGTGCTCAATTCATGTTCTCCGAAGTCGGAGTACCGAGAACATGCTCGTCAGCCAAGCTGGAAGGGGCAACCCTGGTCACACAATTGCCAAGGCTGAGCACGGGGATGCGTGAAGCACTTAACGCCTGACGCGTCTTCTCGCATTCAAACTCGCCGCCCTTCATCGTATCAAGGTATGCATCATGGCCTCGATCCAGGCTATCGAGCAGACATCAGTGCATCAGATCCAGTCAGGTCAAGTCATCGTAGACCTCAACTCTGTCGTCAAGGAACTCGTCGAGAACAGCCTGGATGCTGGATCCACGTCGATAGAAGTCCGCTTTCGCAATCATGGTCTTGACGCCATCGAAGTGATTGACAACGGCACTGGCATTGCGCCAGAAGACTTTGAGTCTGTCGGTATGTCTCCAGTAACAAGCTTTGTGCTTGTCAATATCTGATGAGAATGACCAGCACTCAAGCATCACACATCCAAACTACGTAATTACGATGATCTTGAGAATCTGGATACCTTTGGCTTTCGAGGTGAAGCATTGGCTTCACTTTGCGCCTTATCCCAGCTCTACATCATCACCGCTCGTGAAATGGACCGACCAAGAGGTACACGCCTTGAGTTTGAGGTATCTGGCAAATTGAAGGATACAACTACCGTCGCTGCACAGCGAGGTACCAAGGTTGTCGTGGAAAAGATCTTTCACAACCTACCTGTTCGGAAGAAGGAGCTGGAGAAGAACATAAAGCGTGAATACGGCAAAGTCCTGACGCTTCTGCAAGCATATGCATGTATCAGCACCGGTGTCAGATTCACTGTCAGCAACCAACCGCCAANNAAGGGTAAATCATCACGGTTCTGGCAAGCTTCATCCCACGGCTGACCATGTCACAGCTCCAAAATTACATCCTTCTCTACGAATGGAAGTGCAGCTACTAAAGACAACATCATCAAGGTATTTGGCTCGAAAAGTCTACGAGACCTGGTTGCACTCGACCTCAAGTTTGAGATGCAGCCTACCACATCCACACTCTCAACACACGACGATAACACCTCTCGCGGCGTCAAAGTCGAAGGACATATTTCCAAACCAGTGGTGGGAGAAGGCCGCTCAGCACCAGATCGGCAAATGTTTTATGTCAACTCACGGCCTTGCGGTCTTCCTCAAGTCGCAAAGGCATTCAATGATGTGTACAAGACCTTCAATATTTCGCAGTCTCCATTCGTCTTTGCAAACCTGATCATGGATACAAATTCTTACGATGTCAACGTCTCTCCTGACAAGCGGACCATCCTTCTGCATGATCAGGGAGTTTTGCTCGAATCTCTCAAAGAGACCCTTGTAGAGTTGTTCGAATCACAGGAACAGACTGTGCCACAGACAAGGCCTGGTCTCACTCAGCCAAAGTTACCTGGGTACAAGCCACTCACTGTCGTACGAGACCCGGAGCCAGAAGCTATTCCTGCACCTAATTCAGAATCACCGACGACCCAAGAAGATCCAGGTGAGGCAGCTGGAGAACATCAGGAAGGTCCTCCTGAACGCCTGATCCACGATTGGGTTGGCAGGGGTGCTCAAGATCGGGATGATGTTCCAAGGGTACAGGCCAAACCACCAGTTCAGAATGCATTCGACCGCATGCGCCCGCAACGCACTCCTCAACAAGTGGCTGAAATCACGATTGGAGACAAAACTACACGAACTGTTATCGGCAGTGGACACCATACTCCTTATACTCCGAAAAGGCACAAGATTCATATTCCAAAGAATTCAGTGGCAAAGAAACTAAGTCAGTTCGCAATGCCTGGTACTCAGCTGGAGAGCGAAGACGAGTGCTCTGAAGAGGACAGCGAGTATGGTGAAGAGAAACAGGAAGATGCTGAAGAGAGCGATGAAGAGACACTATTTGTGCGACAAACGAATGATCGGCAAATTATACGAGCAGAAAATGGAACGCCTCAACTTAGCTCTCAGACACTGGAAGATCTACACACGAGTCCCATCGATGAGTTCCTGCGCAGCACAGAGCAGGCCGACGAAGAGCCCCATGAAGCTCGCGAAGTTGAATCCGAGTCTGATCAAGAGTACCTCGACGAGGAGGCGAGGAGAATCCAGGAGGATGTCAAAATTGCTCGAATGATTCAAGAAGCCGAAGATGATGCCGCTCGCTCACTACACGACAATATGAAACGCGCTACCCAAGCTCTTCGAGCATCGAAACACAAAACACTAAACTTGAGCCAAATGTACGACATCTCGATAACGTCTATTGCGGAGCAGGCGACCCTCCTCTCGATGGTCTCGGCAGTGCCACAAGAAGTTTCTCAGGCGAACATACCCGTTGCTGATGGTATAGAGCAAGCGGACGCGGAAGCTCGCCTTTCACTGACGGTATCTAAGTCTGACTTCGGTCAAATGGACATCATCGGACAGTTCAATCTTGGTTTCATTCTTGCAGTACGACCTCCTAGCGAAACAGTCACATCGTCCGATCTATTCATTATCGATCAGCACGCTGCTGATGAGAAATACAATTTTGAGCGCTTCACCGACACCCTGACTCTGGAGCCACAGCGCTTAGCGCAGCCCAAACAATTGGAGCTCACGGCCATCGAAGAGGAGATTGTCCTTGCGCATACGGAAGCACTCACTGCCAACGGTTTTATCATCGAGACGGACACTTCCGGCACAAGCGATGTAGGATTGCGTTGTAAGCTCCTTACCTTGCCCACGAGTAAAGGTGTCACGTTCGACCTCAGCGACTTGGAAGAGCTCATACATCTGCTGTCTGATCACTCTGGTGGCATAATCCCACGGCCGGGCAAAGTGAGAAAGATGCTGGCGATGCGAGCTTGTCGGGCAAGTATCATGGTTGGCAAGCCCTTGAAAGAGAATCAAATGCTCAAAGTTGTGAGGAATTTGGGTGAAATGGACAAACCTTGGAACTGTCCACATGGCAGGCCAACAATGAGGCATCTGGCCGATCTGAGCACTTGGGGCTTCCGTCATTCAGAGGCCCCTGAGACCGACTGGAGAGGATGGATCGAGAGGGTGAAGAAGGCGAAGCAAGAAGAAAGTGCGAATGAAGAAGAGGACGGGGACGAGGAGATGGGAGAAGAAGAAGTTGATGAGGAGGATGAATGACTTTGTGATACTCCTTTTGAAAGCCCTGTACATATCATGATACCCCCTTGACGCATTGAAGCCGTTCGAAATGCTAGCATATCTCAACAAACCATTCGCTTTCTTTGTTCATATTGCTGTGATGATTGAGTGAGCGTATTTGAACCTCTCCACGGCTGAAAGCAGGCTCATAGTACAAGACAGTTCTTGGCAACGAGTTCCATGGAGTAGCTGCTCCTTCCGTCAAAAACAATGTTGAACTAGTTCAAAAGTAATCTTATGTTCTTAGATGTTGTAAGTCAAAGACAAAAGGGAACAAAACGTACAGCAGCAGGGATTCCCACGTGGTCACCCACCGTAGTACTAATCTGCCGTTCAACTGCTTATGTATGGCAGAGCGGACGGGATGCCCAGTTTTCAGCTGACTGTGGCCGTACGTGAAGAATAACCCATTGTCATCGTCAATATTGTCCACGCAATCTACAGCAATAGCGGTAACATGATGTAACTTGCAAAGCTCATCAACATCGCAAGTAAGACATCAAACAGCCCGTGGTAACGTTAAGTGTGGAAACTTTGAGTCACCCGCTCGGAAAGGACTGGTGTCACCATCGCAATTTGAAACAATAACAGCTGATTGTAAATGGGCGCTGTCAAAACCAATGCGTTGTGGATTCAGTCTCCCAAAGTCAAGGGGAGAGATCTAACTTTTGCAACTACCACACCGACCACGGCAGCAACGGTCACCAAACTACCCACAGAGATGCCGTGAGTACTTTGCTCTGTAAAGAGTAAACTTTGGTCTCCGTAGTGACCAGATTGGGACTATAATCTATCAATCGGTCAGAAATGTGTTTGTCAGGACCACCACCCTGGCCTTGAATGACATCTGCCTCAATATGGAAACAGCGCCATGCATCGCGCCTGCCAATTGATCAACCATGTCCTACCACGCTAGCTTATTCGGGACGTGTATTTGCGAGAGCTCTCGCTTGATCAATGTGGTTGATCTCGCATGGCAAGACGACGATAAATGCGTATATGCAATTCTAACTTTTCACCTCCTCCTTCTCCTGATCAACAGTCGCTGCCTTCTCGTTGNNTTCCCCTGACTGTCTTTTTTCAGCAATCGCGGGCGCTGCTGGCAAGGGCTTCTCTTTCGGGACATAATTGGTCTGAGGTGGTGGAGGCGGTAGAAGATCTTGTTTCTCCTCGACTACTATCTTGGTGCTGACAGCATCAATGAGAGTCTTGCCCATGTCGCCAAATCCATCGATCTTGCTCAGCTTCGAGTCGAATAGTTGTGCATCCTTGAGAAGCCTCTGTTTGCCTGCAGGAGTCTTGATTTCCACCCCNTGGAAAGCCTTGAGCCATTGCTCTTTATAGCTGGCAAAGATCTGACTCAGGATGACTGTTACATCCATTTCTGCCAGATGCCTGCTCAGCACACGGTGTAATGTGCCTGTTTCCTTGGTCAACGTCTCCATGTATGCGCTCGTGCCACCTGCGTTCTTCTTCGCTTCAGCATCAAAGTCGAGTTTCTTCATCGAGTTGACGTGTGATGTCGCCCTTGCCGTCATGATCTCGACAAGCTTATCGTGAATAGCCATCTGATGATCTTGATATAGTCGCTTCAGCTTGTCAAATTCACCGAGCACTTCGGCTTTGTTGGCTGAGCTTGCATGCCGGCGAACTGCTTCGCGGAGGTACGGTGACATTGCAATCACGAAGCTGAGCGCTTGCGAGGCGAGGGCCAAATGTTTGGTGGTGATGTTCTTCAGACCAGCGATCCGTGTGGCGCCAGCGCCTAGGATGAGCTGTGACGTACGTGAGTTGAAAGTTCGGAGGACATCAATCAAAGCAGGTACAGCGGCGGAAGTTATTGAAGGTATGCTGGTCATCAATGCTAGGAAATTATCAATGGGACGAAGCAGGGAGATGGCAGACGAGACCAGAATGTAGCGCGTTTCGTCAATGTACGCAGGACGATTCGCAGGTTTGGCATCGCTGCTTTCGCCATTGGATGAAGAGGTACCATTCGCGGATTCAGGTTGCGATGGGTCTTCCCACACGCGCGTGCCCTGTAGCCAGATGGCTGGATCCGAGGACATGCCTTCCAGGATGCGTGAGAGCAACACCTGGTCCACCTCCTTGAAATCCTTAGCTTCCCATTGGTCGGAGTCCAAAGTCTGAGCGATACGCTGGTTCTCAGCATCGCTCAAGGCCCGCACAAAAGTGTTGATTTGAGTGTTGACCAGAGCCTTCAGCCGTGTGCCGGAGCGACCTGAGATGGCCTCGCATTCGTCGGCGAATAGGCGGTTAATAGTAAAGTAGCGGAGGAAACGTTCCAGTGGTAGTTGATTTACCTGCTCGGTGCGTACTTTGAGAATGCGCGTAATTTGGGTGTGCGCCACGTCCACTGCCTGGCCCAATAGACTCGACATGTCTAGAGCCTGACTCAACTCTTCTTGTATGCCGCTCACTCTTGGTGCTGGGCTTCTAGATCGGTCGGTTGGCCTCATACTCGGGCTCATGGGCGATTTCAACGAATCTGGAGCATCCATGGTACTAGTCACATCGAGCAGTACCTTGATCTGCATGCTCAGACGTCGCAAAGCTTCACTGATGTCGGTGTAGACATTGACGACCATGTCTTCGGCAGATTCCTCGTCCATGGCACGCAGATTCCTGGCCAGAATGATGGACTTTTCCTGTTGGCTCGCAGCTTTACTGGTGCGTGTAGCAACCGATGTGACAGACTCGTTGTCATCGTCGTTGGAGCTAGGAAGGTGTTTGCGTATCAAGTGCTTCATCTCCTTCATTATAGCCTCCCTGAAGTCGGCTGTCGCTTGTGCAGTCTGACCCGAGTTGCTCAAACCATGCAACGAAGCAAGCAAGTCTTTCCGGAATTGGTCGTCAATCTCCATGTAAGCTGTTGGACCAGTCTGCAGGCCTCGTAAGCGCATTGATGTACTCGCCCAGCGACGCATAGTGTCTTTGGGTGGAACGTGATCGATATGCCTTCGTAGGTCAGAGAGTAAGGTTTCGAGAAAACGAGATTCAAAGCCTCTGCCAATGCGGAAGCGCAGCTGGTTCATGGAATCGGAAAGACCTTGGAGAGCATGAAGGGATCGCAAATCGTGTAGTTCTGTAGGTGATGTTTCTGACGATGGTTCAGCTTGTCCAGCGATCAAGCGATCGAGGCGTAGCATTGCGCCGGCAGCGGCATCGTATTCTCCTTTCTCGACCAACTCTTCACATTTTTTCGCATCCTGCACCACACGGGCGACCTGATCGACAGCGTTGGCAAGCCTTTGCATGTTCTGATATCTCGTCCGCAGACTGGCGATCTCTAGACCACCCATGGCCATGTCCTGATCCAGCTTGGCTAAATCGGCTCTCAACTTTTGAATCCTGCTGACGGAGTCGGAGGCCTCTTGCTCCAGGTCGCGCAGAGAACCCAGGGCGGCGAAGAAGGAGGTCGAGGCGGAAGAGATGGATTGGATCAGGTGAACCTCGACAGTATCCATGTACCAGGACAATTTCTCTTGTAGGATGGCGTTGCTGGCCAGGGTCTTTCGCGGTGGTAGAGGAGCGCCATTGGCGGATTGTTCTTGTTTTGCGGTGCCGGGAGCGATCTCGGCGCGCTCGCTGACGACGTCAAAGGTCCTTGGGTTCTCGAGCTGAAAGTTGTCGTCAAAGTAGACATTCGGGATGGTGGACAAGGGAGTGGGCTCGTTTCTACTACGGCGGGCGTAGGCGCTAGATGTCCGTCGCGGCTGAGGAGAATCGGTGGGAGAGAGGAGGGAGGTGGTCGAGTTATGGCGGCTGAGGACAGGGCTGGTCGGGGCATGGTTCTGTGGTTTGGGTTGGGTGTCGCGACGCAGACGGGAGAGGTTGTCGAATAGGGGGCCGACCCGCGAGATGTATTCCTTGAAGGGGTTTGGATCGACCTTGGGTATGTTGGTCAGAGTGACTGGAGGGATGTCGCGCGTGGTCGGGGCACGATAAGTCGAGGAGGCGGAAGCAGCTGGGGTCAGGAGGCCGGTGCGGACCATGGGGGGCTGCAGGAGGGTCGAGATGGCNTGTAGCATGGTTAGAGGAATGCGAAGGAAATGTTGTAGTGGAGGGGCACCATTCTGGCCGGCTTCCCTGAGCGACTTGTCGGGTCTCACGGGATTGATGTCCAGAGCACCGCCTATTGAGTTGATGGACAGAGCGCTGTCATTGGAGAAGCGGCGCGAGGGGCGTCTCTGATATGACGAGGGAAAAGGGTATGCCGAGTGGAGCGACGAGGGCGACGAGAGCAGGTCGGCGCTGTCTTCGGACATGTCAAGGACATTCTTAGTGCAAGGTGGAGGGAGAGGCCAGCAAGCACAGGTGCAGCACCGTCTTGGGTGATACAGAAGACCCCGGACCCGCTGCGAGCTAATCGGCGGCCGCTAGCCCGGTCGGGCGTTGATTGAAGCTTCACGCCAACGCCAGTGCCTGGTTCCGCGTTCGTGTTGTTTCTGCCCGTGGGCACTTTCTCCCGCGTCTTTACCCCCTCGACCGCATCGCACATCCACACGCCAAACATGGACAGAGAGTCGGTCTACACCTTGAGCGTCTTTCCCGAGGACCGCAGTCAAGCCGGCCACGACTCTCGCGGCGCCACACAAGAAGCCCTCGTCGACTTCATCCTCGACTTCTACCTCCAAGGTAGCAATGTCTACCCCTACAGAGACCAGCTCCGCGAGAATGTCCTGGCCAAGCGATACTACTGCGACGTCGACATTGCCCACCTGACCACCTACAACGAGGAACTCGCCCACCGCCTCAACAACGAGCCCGCCGACATGATCCCGCTGTTCGAGGCCGCCATCAAGCACTGCGCCCAACGCATCGTCTACCCCTCGCAACGCAACATCCAGCTGCCCGCCCACCAGCTCCTGCTCCACTCGTCCATCACTCAGACCCTGATCCGCGGTCTGACGGCCACCCACGTTTCTCATCTCGTCCGCATCCCTGGAATCGTCATTGGAGCCAGCACCCTCTCCTCCAAAGCCACAGTCTTGCACATCCAATGCCGCAACTGCCAGCATTCGCAAAACATCTCAGTCCTCGGTGGCTTCTCCGGTCTGACCCTGCCGCGTACATGTGCTCGTTCCACGCAGCCCGGCGAAGACTCGGCAAAATGCCCCCTGGATCCCTACTTTGTCGTCCACGAAAAGTGCCAGTTCATTGATCAACAGGTCATCAAGCTGCAGGAAGCCCCCGATGACGTTCCTGTCGGTGAATTGCCTCGTCACATCCACATCTCAGCCGACCGCTACCTGACGAATCGTGTCGTCCCCGGTTCGCGATGCACCGTCATGGGTGTTTTCAGCACATACCAGTCAAAATCAAAGGGCTCAGGAGCCGCCGTCGCCATCCGCACTCCCTACCTCCGCGCCGTCGGCATCCAGACCGACGTTGATCATACGACCAAGGGTGGTGCCCACTTCACCGACGAGGAGGAACAAGAATTCCTCGAGATGAGCAGGAGGCCCGACCTATACGAACGCTTTGCCGAGTGCATTGCCCCATCCATCTACGGCAACAGCGACATCAAAAAGGCCATCACCTGCTTGCTCATGGGTGGTAGCAAANAGATTCTGCCTGATGGCATGAAGCTTCGTGGTGACATCAACGTCCTGCTTCTTGGTGACCCTGGTACCGCCAAATCACAGCTCCTCAAGTTTGTCGAGAAGGCCGCTCCCATTGCCATCTACACTTCCGGTAAAGGCTCCTCCGCAGCTGGTCTGACCGCCTCGGTACAGCGCGACCAAAATTCCCGTGAATTCTATCTGGAAGGTGGTGCCATGGTGTTGGCAGATGGCGGTGTAGTCTGTATCGATGAGTTTGACAAGATGCGAGACGAAGATCGTGTTGCCATCCACGAAGCCATGGAACAACAGACCATCTCCATCGCCAAGGCTGGTATCACAACAATCCTCAACGCTCGTACCTCTGTCCTCGCAGCTGCCAACCCTATCTTCGGACGCTACGATGATCTCAAATCTCCCGGCGAGAACATTGACTTCCAAACGACCATTCTCAGTAGATTCGATCTCATCTTTATTGTCAAGGATGAGCACGATCGTAACCGTGACGAGCGCATCGCAAAGCACGTCATGGGCATTCACATGGGCGGCAACGGTAACCAAGACCAACAACAAGCAGCTGCATCCATCCCCGTCGAGAAAATGAAGCGCTACATCAGCTACTGCAAGACTCGTTGCGCGCCCCGTCTCTCGCCCGAAGCCGCCGAGAAGCTGTCCTCTCACTTTGTCAGTATCAGAAGACAAGTCGCCCAGGCCGAAGCATCTGCCAACCAGCGTTCGAGTATCCCCATCACTGTCAGACAGCTGGAATCACTCGTTCGTATCACCGAAGCCTTGGCCAAGATCTCCTTGGCCCCAATCGCCACAGAACACCATGTCGACGAAGCCATCCGTCTCTTCCTGGGAAGTACCATGGATGCCGTCCTCTCACAAAACGGCGAGTCCAACGCTGCAAACGCCGCCGGCATCTCGGGCAACCGTGAGCTCGTTGATGAAATCTCCAAGGTCGAGGACGAGTTGCGAAAGCGTCTGCCCATTGGCTACACGGCGAGCTTGGCCACCTTGAGGCGCGAGTTTGTGGACAGGAAGAAGTTTTCAGAGCAAGCTCTCAACAGAGCCCTCTGGGCATTGCAAAAGAGAGACAGCGTGCAACTCCGCAAGGGAGGCGGTCAGGTGTATAGAAGCGGTGTCTAGCGATTTTGGCACCAATAACGGTATATGTTTGAAGTTGATGGGAAGGAGTTTACGGCTGGTTGCGGTGTGGGTCAACTGACAAGGCGTTCGAGGTGTTGCAAGGGCAAGTGTAAGGATGGCTTGAGGTCATGTTGCGTGCAAATACCAATCAGATACCATTTCATTAAAATCTTTTACAATTTGCATAGACATCTAATACGAGATAGGTGTGCCACCAACGAGAGCACTACCTCCCAAATTTGACAGGAGCTTCAATGACAAATAGCAGAAGATGGGAAGTTCAAGTGATTTACTCATGCTTTCTCTTACATGGAACCAAATCGGTACGCCGAGCAGCGCTTGATGGTAGAAACCAAAGAACAGACATTTTGCCTCCACTTCCATGTTCCCTTGCCGTCATGCTCACCCATCTTGTCTCGTCTATGCTTTGTGATCAAGGTGAGAAGCAGGTATTGCGCCCGAAACCCAAGCGAAGAAAAGAGAAAAGGAAAACTAGAACAGGATACAACTGCGGAGAGACAAGACAAACTACTGCACTTGGCTGACAATCTCGTTTGCCTTGCCCAAGCTCTCGACCATCTGCTGGCACTCCTTGCGTCTGCGCACCGTATAGTCGCTCTCCTTGAGCAGGTCATCAAACTCTTGTGTGCGGTACATTTGCTCCAGAAGCTCGCGCTGCATCTCTTCTTTTGAGAATNNCTGTTGGAAAAACGTCAGTCAAATATCGATAAAAGACGTGCGTGGTTCAACTTACTGCACCAGGGTCAACATGATGGCTTTGGGTACCATGTCGATCATCGTACGGCGCACAATGTTAAAGTAGCTAGTGATGAGGAGCTTGATGACCTCGACCTCTTCACTTTCCTTCTCACTGAGTGTGCCGCTAGCCTTGAGTGTTGGTGGGGGTGCCTCCATGGCAGCCATCTTCTTCTTGTTCTTGCTCGCAAAGAAACTGCCGAAGAAGCCACCCGAGGCGTCGTTGCCATCGAGAGATAGCGAGGGACTTGCAGCACGCGGAGGAACGGCGGACGGGGGTAGAGGCTTGCCGGTCTTAGGGTCTACTTGGGTAGGTCTAGCGGCATGACGGCGTTCGTTGACAATGGCCATAGCTCTGTGACCGTTGAGGAAGTCGGGATGGCCGGTGTTGACGTAGCAGGCCTCCATAGCGACAAGATCCTTGACAAGCTTGTTGGATGGTTCCATGGACTTCTTGAAGAAGGTGATTACAGTTTGGTAGAGCTTCTCCTTCAGTGAAGGATATCTTCTGAAAAGTGGCTTGTTCAAGAGTTGGCCCAAGATGCGGACCAGTTCGTCGTGAACCAACGAGACACACTTCAGACTAGGGTCTTCCAATCTCTTGATCTGTTGCTTGACGATGAGCTCGAATGCGGTAGTACCGACGAACAGAGCAGGCGAAGAGCCGGACGAGTTGTAGAGAATAGTACGGATATCGATGTCCTTGACCTGGTCGAAAGGATCGACAGCCTTGACACCGTTGGCATAGAGCTCATGGAAGACGAAGGAGATTCTGGCACCACCAGAGAGTTCGATGCTGGACAGCTCTTGATTGTTTCCCTCGAGGACCGTCCTGTACTCGTTGGAGAACTCGGTAATGATGTTTAGGACGATGTTCGCACTGTTACCAAGGATCGAGTCGCCAAGAGTACCGAGTTCGGCCGTGTATTTTTGCAAGGATGCAGAGATTCTGGCTTTGATGTCGGGTAGTGTTTGCTTGATGTGCATCATAAGGATCAGGTTGAGCTTGCGAGCTAGGTAGGGGGTACCGCAGTAACTGCTCTTGTTGCGGTAGGCCTTGTGGTTCTCGAAGAAGGCACGCTCATGCTCGAGGGCATAAGAAATGGCCTTCTTGTTTTCGATATCACGCTGACCACGGTTGACAACAGGCACGTATCCCAGACGCAGAGGAATGATTCTACCAGCAAGAATGTCAACGACATCAGTACCGTCGTCCATCAGATCGACCTTGGTCAAGACACCAATGGTGCGCTGACCCTCGGGGTCGACTTCACGGGCCAGCTTAAGACCGTCCGAGTTGGCCAAATCCGTGTTGGCGGCGGTGACTGCGAGGATGATGGCGTTTGGCTTGCTGATCTGCTTGAGGACCATTTCACGGATTTGGCGCTCGATGTCGCGAGGCTGGTCGCCAACAGGCACCTTGGTAAGACCGGGCAAATCAACCAGCGTCAGGGTCAGGACATTTGGCGAGTAGATGCGCAGGTTGATGGGGGCAGGTGAGATGCCGGCGTTCTTGCCAGTCTTGGACTCGGTCTCGCGCACAATCTCTTCGCGGATCTTGTTGAAGTCGTAGAACTTCTGGCCGGGAATGTGCAGGAACTCGCCCCACTCGTCTACGTTGGATTCCTTGTCTGATGTTCCGTCAACAGCCTCGGCTGCTGCGCCGTTCTCTTGCTTGGGGAGGGGTGCGCGGTTGATAAGTTGTAGGATGAGCGGCCGTCTGGTCACAATACCAGTTCCTCGCGGCAGGAAGTCCCTGCCGACTATGTTTTCCAGAACCGAACTTTTTCCACTTGACTGCGAACCGACGACGGCGATTTGAGGGAGGTCGATGGGGTTTTGGACCNNTGCGAGGCGCAAGGTTAACATCGAGTCTCAGCGTGGGGTTGGGCAGTGTCGTACTCCGACGGTGGTGAAGACATCCTGGAGCTTGTTCACCAAGGTGATGAGACCAGGGTCGTTGACGTTGATGCTTCTGTGTGCACAGGTCAGAAGGTGAAGATACCGTGGTTGCTGCCTCCGGGTGTCAACTTACGGCGACGCATTTGTAGCCATGTCTGGGGAGGAGCAGCGCGTGTGCTAGTTGCGCGATTGCGGGCGGAGTAGAGAGGCCTGACAGGGAGTTGCAGAGGCCTTGGTTGTTGTCTGACGAAGAGAGTGGCTCGAAGATGGCAATTGCGGTGTAAATAATGTCACTGTTTAGTTGGCCTCCTGATTGATTGCGACTGTATCTTGGCGTTCAGGCTGCTCCATTGCTCTCCACATTCAGACCCCTTTAGAGTTTGCCCACCGACAAGCTCTCTTATCATGCTGCCTCGAGCTCAGCCACACCAAGGGCCTGTCGCAGCGTGGACAAACAAGTTACCTGTAGCAGTCTGTTTACATCTACTCCATCTTCTGTCTATGCAAAGCTGATCTTCCACCCTGCGCCAACGCTGACGCCGGGGTTCCTAACAACTGCCCAGTCTGCCTTGCCCGATTCCCCGCTAACAAATCCGAATCCGGCCTTCTTGCTCTCACCGCTGCTGCTGCCTCCCTCCTCCGACACGTCCACCTCCGTCTTGCCCTTCCACGAAGATGGCGCATTCACAATCACCATCTTTTCTACTCTGACATCCTTCATCTGCTGGAGGTACTGCGCCGTCTTCTTGTCCTTGGTGCTCACATCTTCCGATGCAAGCGACGACGTAGAGCCAGTGTATGTGAAGCGCCGGTGGATGTATGCGCCTTGCTCGTAGTCGTACGACTCACCGTCGTCCAGGTAGAGCTCGCCCTCTGCATTGCCATCGTTGCCGAGAACCACCACAAGTGTGAAGGGGTCGAATTTCATCAGCCCACTAGATCTTCTAGGACGATCGCGTCTAGGGACAATATGGCCACCTCTCATGAGAAGGGGGATCTTTTCCAGAGGTGCTTCGATCTTTACATGACCGGGACCGCTGTAACTTGTGTAGTCTGAGTAGTCAAAGTACTTCTCACCGTCCGGCAGATATACGTCAACACTGGTCGAGCCCTCCTTTGTAACAGGCTTGACAAGCAGACCAGTCGCTCCGAGATACATCTGATCGTCAATGGCGAAGCCCTTCTCGTCTCCTGGGTGTGCGTAGTACATTGGCTGCACAATCGGTGCCCCAGTCTTGCTTGCCGTGTGGAATGCTGTGTACCACGCAGGAAGCAGGGCGTAACGAAGTCTCAAGGCCTGTGTGACGATACCCTTTTCAAGGTCGGGCAGAAGGTAAGGTTCGCGGCGGCGAGTATCGATATGGGCGTGAGCACGGAAGAAAGGGTAGAAAGCGCCGGCCTGGTACCAGCGAGTGAGCAGCTCGCGAGAAGGATTGCCGAAGAAACCACCGACGTCAGCGCCAGCAAAGGGGAAACCGGAGACACCCAAAGACAGCACCATCGGAAGCGATGCTTCGAGGTGCTCCCAGTCGGCTTGATTGTCACCAGTCCACATGGCTCCCATACGCTGCGAGCCTGCAAAAAATGAGCGAGTCAAGACGAAGGGCCTGACTCCTCCAGCCTTCTCCTCTGCCTTGTTGCGTGCGACCAAGCCTTCAAAGGTGGCGTTGACAAGTGTGAGGCCGTTGAGGTTGTGAACATCTCTGTGCTCCCAGTTGCCATGGTGCAAGTTGTCTTTAGGCATCGTAGTCTCTGGACCGTTGAAGACTGAAGGCTCGTTCATGTCATTCCACAACCAAAGATTGTGAGCAGAACCCTTGAACTTTGCATACTGGAACAACTGTGCCCACCACTTACGAGCAGCGGGAGAGAAACAATCAACCCAGTAAGAAGAACCAGGCCAGCACCAACCCTCGTAGATGTTTCCGTCCTTGTTGTGAGTCGCGAGATCCTTCGACTTGAGCTCGTCGACGACGGAGTATCCACCCTCGTTCTTGATGTGAGGATCAATGATAGCAACAAGCTTTCTCTCATGGTCGTCGAGCTGCTTTTGCATATCGAGCGGGTTGGGGAAGGTCAGAGGGTCCCAGGTGAAATACTTCTTGCCGTCAGTATATTCAATGTCGAGCCAGATGACGTCGTAAGGGATTTGAGCTTTGTCAAACTTGCGGTCGACATCCTTAACATCTTCGTCGGTAACATAGTTCCAACGGCATTGGTGGTGAGCAATGGCAAATTGCTGAGGCAGCTGAGTATGGCCCGTCAACTCGGAGAAGGACGAGATGACGTCCTTGGGTGTGGGACCAAGGAAGACAAAGATATCAAGCAAGCCGGACTCGGAAAACCAGTGAGTCTGGGTGTCAGTGTGAGACCCAATACCAAGACTGAGAGGGTTTGCACTCGACTTGGACTTGACGATGTCGATCCAAGTCTCTGCAGCATTGAGCCAGAAAACACCGACAGTCGAGTCCTTCTTGTGAGCCTGCATGAAGGGGATTGCGCCATAGAGAGTCATGGGACTGTTCATCTCGTATTCAAACACGTCGGCATTGTAAAGACGGTAGGGGTCATTGAAGTTTCCCTCTCCGCCACTGTGAACATGGTAAGCATCCGAACAGTTGAGACAAGAGAGAGCAATTCAAGCTTACCGAGTCTGTCTCAGAGAGAGCGGACCAGTGTGCTCTGGAATTCCAAAGACATGTTCGTAGCCGGGGAACGTTACATCGAGGGCTACACTTTCGGGGCCCCTTGGCTTGGTGTCGGTGTTTCCACCAAAGGCCTCGTCCCACCATGTGCTCTCATCTTCTGTGACGTCCTTGTTGGCCTCATCGGCTTCAGTTTCGCCTTCCTTCTTCTCCTCTTGCGGCTTGTCAATCTTGGGACGCCAGTGCTCGACGTTCATCAGGCCTCTGTCATTCAGTCTGATGTGCGTCTCTCCATCTCTTGTGAACTCAATACCGAACGGAGAGTGGGTGACGATGGCTTCGAACTTGCTTCCAGGACCATACAAGATCTTGGTGGTACCAGTCTCAGCATCTTTAGCGGTGGCAGCACCAGAGCTGAGTTTGGATCCGCCGACAATCGCCCATTTCTCAGCCTCGTTGTAACGCTCTTTCCGGGCTTTGGACCCATGGCGAAGCTCAATATCGCCCTTCTGACGCTTCTCTTCGTCGACAGTGATCCTTGCGGAACCAGATTCGAAGAACGAGATGGTGACGGGCAGACGAACGGCTTCTCCAGAGGTTGCAATAGTCTTGAGGATGGTTCCTGACAACTGGCCCTTGGAAAAGGTGAGGGATGCAGAGTCGAGGGCGTAAGGGCTGGTCCACGAGGAGGATTGAGAGGCGGCCGAGTCGGCGTAGGCTCTGTTACGTTTGCAGAAACCCGACTGGTCACAGGTTTTGAAGTTCTCGTGCTTCACAGACACNTTGAGTGGTTTGAGCTATTGAACCCTTGAATTGGCCTTGAAGTCGCACTTACCGGCCGGTGAAATCAAGCAGCACAAGGCTGCAAACAGCAGGATTAGCTGCGTCCATTTGGACAATGATGGTGTGAGTGCTGCCATGGTATGGCAATGCAGTCGCGACTACAGTACTTGACACTTTACAGCTGGCCGCAGTCGATTCAATAATGGAGAGTCTGGGGCAGCTTGTACGTCAATGCATGCTTATGCCAGGGGGGTTGTGCCAGGGCATAAAAGCGGCGGAGCTGTGGGCAGGAGCACGGAGCTGCAGGCAGGAAGCTTTGACCAAGGAAAAGCTGAAACGTTGCGGTATTAGACCCCGCCAAAAGCACACGGCACCCGCTTTCCGCAGTAGTCCCGACCCCTGCTCATGAATTCCAAAATCTTGCCTGCCAAAGATCGCTCTTTGCTCTACACTGTCAATCAAGCAATCACATCTGCAACAATGTCTTCCAACGAGCAAACTTTCATCGGTGAGTGCTCCTGTCAAGTCGTCCTGTTCTCACTTGGGCGATTCAACCGCATGCTTCGACTCCCGCTGGCCCACACCCCTATACCGCTGCTTCCACTCTATACAACCGCCTCTATCCCATACCACCATCTCTATCCTATGGCACTGCCTGTCTATTGCCACTGCCTCTATCCTATATCGCTGCCTCCACCCTTGTACCACTGCTAACAGACACAGCTATCAAGGTACCACAAAGCGCAACGAACGCTACAAGACACATACTAACAGTAGCAGCCCGATGGTGTTCAGCGCGGCCTCATTGGCCCCATCATCTCGCGCTTCGAGTCAAAGGGTTTCCGCATGGCCGCCATCAAGGTATCTTGAAGAACAACAAACGCTACCCGATGCATACTAACAGCGACGCAGCTCAGTCAGTTACCACTACCTTCTCCTGTCGTCCAGGACACACATTAACATGTCAATGCAGCCACCCCTGGCCAGGAGCACCTCGAGAAGCACTACTCTGACCTCAGCGACAAGCCTTTCTTCAGAGGTTTGATCTCTTGTATGCCACGCCATGCCCTCCGCAGCTCTACACCAGCTTGCTTACACTAGACAACAGACATGAACTCTGGCCCCATCTGCGCCATGGTTTGGGAGGGCCGTGACGCCGTCAAGACCGGCCGCACCCTTCTCGGTGCCACCAACCCCCGCGACTCCGCCCCTGGCACCATCCGTGGCGACTTCGCCATTGACGTCGGCCGCAACGTCTGCCACGGTTCCGACACCGTCGAGAACGCCCAGAAGGAGATTGCTCTCTGGTTCAAGAAGGACGAGCTCAACGCCTGGAAGTCCGCCCAGAACGACTGGATCTACGAGAAGCCTTAGATATCTCAAAAAATTGTAGATACACAGCTGGGAAACAGCACTTGGAATCAAGCTGAATCGTCCCGTTTCACATTGGTGCCTTGAAGTGCTAGCATGCGTGAATGTTGTTAGGTCCTTTCTAGAATTTGCTCCTAAATCCGTTCGCGCCAAATGAAACTTCCTGGGTATCCATCTTGCAACCGTCCAGCCATCAATGCATTGCCCAAAATTTACCTGCCTGGTCATAGTTATGCCTCAGAGCCACCGTTCAGCTGCTGTCGGAACTTCAATGCCAGATTCTGTACGCCGCTCACCAGGCTCTCTCCAAGAGCATCGACAGCTCCCTTGGGACTCATCAAGCTCGGTGGCACCACCTCGCCAGCACGGATCTTGAACAATCTCACATTTGTGCTGCTCCAAATACCACTTCCAGACGTTGACGCATGTTGCAGATCTTGTGACACTACCAGACCCCAGTAGAAAGCTGCATACGCCTCCGAGAAGGGTGCCGTCATAGGGAATGTGTGAATGTTCCGAGTCGTCGTCTCCACACATATGCGACCTAGGTTTCGCACTGGCTGTAGCACTTCATCCATGCCCAAGCCGTCTACAGCTTCCTGGCTGCCTTCCATATCTCTTTCCTCCAACAACTTTGAAGTCCAGGCTTGGAGCGCTAGGATAAGTGACAGTGTTGTGAGGAGAGGCATCTGGGGAAGCCACGTTCGGACCTGTACTTGATCAGCTCTTGAGAACTCTACTCGATTGTGTAAACATACTATATCCATGTCGGTGGTTGGTGAGGTCAGCGCTCTCGCCCTTTCCTCTTCAAAATCCGCCGAGTCTTTGCTCTTTTCGGGTTGCTTGCCCACAGCTCTTGAAGACACTGAAGGCTGTTTCTCCGTTGCATCATCTCCACTGGGTGGCGGCATATGATCCACCGGAGGCACTACCGGAGATGTTGCCGGATTGTAGATGTCACGGAGCTCTAGCCATGTACGTCCTCTTCCGAGACGTGGCCGAGGTGCCTTGTCTTTGTCCAGATTGGCTATGTCACTGGCTGCAACCAGGGGGTGTAACACAGTGCCATCTGGACACAAGGTAGGCTCTGTGATGCCTCTTTCGCGAATCTGCTCCATCACTTGCTTGAAGCTTGGATCGACCTCCATCCTGAGGTCTGCCAGATGTTCGAATGTAGTTCCGTATTTCCATATTGCCCAGAGTAAGTTTTCGTTTTCTNNGCGGTTCATGTCAGCTCTGCTTCGATGATCGTTTGGATGCAACGAACCAGTTCCTGGTTTGTGTTCCTCAAGCATCGAGTTCACCGCGCGGACCATGTGAGTCAAGACCATGGCATTGACCTCGACGCTCGTTGACAAAGAGTTTCGCGTGTACAGGTCTACTAATTGAATCAGTTTCAAGCTTGTTGCCCGACCAAGGTGAGAAATGTATGGAGAAACATTGACAATGATTCCGACTAGTGCAGCGGCCATGGCATCTAGATGGCCATTCTTCTTAGGTTTCAGAAGAGTGAGCAGCCACNNTTGAGGTACATTAGTACGTGGTGATGATCAGAAGTGCGTTCGGTGACTTACAGTGAATAGATAGTCCGCGTAAGACCCGTGAAAGTTTTTGATTTGCATGAACGAGGGGAGATTGTCATGCCCCTCAAACTGCTTGTTCAACGAAATGGCGTACTCGGGATTCTCACTCATTGTCTGCACACACAGCAGACTCACACGCTTGACTCCTTCCACATTCTTGTTAGGGTCTAGGATGTAGAACAAGAGGAAGACAGTCAGTTCGAACTGGCGACCGGTCTCGCAGATGAAGGCACGGAAGTACTTGTTCGAATATAGAGACTCCCACAAGAGCGGAATTATCTCATGGGCCCAGACAAGCGGTCTCTGTACAATGTTTAGTCCGTTACTGTTTGCTTCGAGCGGCTGGCGCAAAATCTTGAGTATCCCATCGGCCAGAAATTGTAGGTGTGTCGCTTTGTGTAGATGGGAGAAAAGATCACGGAAGCGGTTGTCTGGTGGAGCAGAAGCTTCGGCCCACGGTGTTCTATTCAAAAGGTTGACCTGTAGGAAGTGCAGGCATGTCCGAACGTGAGTCTCGTGGACTTCTCTAGGTGATGGCGAGAGGTAGCGAGCGTCTGGTTGATATTTCAGGACCGTGTTCAAGAGAGAACACAATAGGTATTGAACCTTCTTGCGATCGTGATGATTGGAGATGAAGTCGATTGCCTCACTGCCAAAGGTGGTGAAGGCGTTGGCAGGTTTGTAGATGCACTTGCTCTCCAGGACCAGCAGAAGTTGCATAATCTCGGTCCTCCTGCTCTCAAACTCTTTGCTGGTCTCCAAGCGTCGCTCGTAGGCGATTCCGCTCTGCCAGAAGCCATACGTCGGGCCATTCTTGCCGTTCATGTTGGCGGGCAGTGTGAAGCCTGACCAGAAAGCCAGATCCAGAAGCGAATCGATGAGCTCGACACCCAGGCATGTCGGAGGATCCTGGGGTGATGTTCCATCCGAGTGGTCCAGACTCTCTGCTGTGGTGGATTCACCAGAAATGTTTCGGGAAATGTTGGGCATTGACAGGCTCTGTGTGGGATCCCANAAGAAGGACTGCTCCCAGGCGCACAAACGATCGCACTCGTAGACAAAGGGAAGGACGCGTGTGAGGGTGCGGATGCAGTTCAAGGCCTCGCGGATGAAGGCAGCGGGATCTTTGTCGAAGAGAGAGTCGTCGGCCCAGCGCAGATGGATCAGGTGCCTCGAGACGGTCAGGATCAGGGTCTCGAAATTCTTGAAGGACTTGGGGTTGTCGCGCATGGTGCGGAGGTCGGAGGGNGTGATGGTCTCAAAGACATGTTCGGCCGTCTCTGGTCGTTGCCAGAACTGGGGTGACGGCGTGTCAGCAGGGGTTGGGTGAGGGGACGGGGGATCGGGAGCAGCTACAGTCTGCCAGAATTCGGTCAAGGTGGATGGAATAGCAACATCACCCGACGAGGCCTGGACAATGTTGGACTTGAGATCGCTCTGGACGGCGCCCATGATGCAGCAGGGCGAGACGGGCGTGTCCTGGCAGGCTGGCCGAGCTGTCCAAGGGTGCAGCGGTCGTCTAAGTCGTCGTGTTTGTCGGTTGGGTCATCAGGTTGTCAAAAGACATGGACGGCCTGGACTGAAGGAACGAGCAATCACAATCAGCATTTGAACGTGACGTAGCGCCTAATATGCACTTGGCAAGCTCCAGTGGAAGTCCAAAGACCGAGAACCCTGGGTTTCCCCGACAGAGTGGATCCGCCCTCCCGCCAGGGACGAGCCGACACTTCACAACCAACCCCGTCATTCTGTAACAGCATTGGCGCTCTACTACTTGCTCGGTCTTTGCATCATCACGAGCAGAATCTGTCTTTGTTCACTTCTCAGCACTGTGACTGTCTACCGGCAGCCTCCCAAATCCGTGGTCGCCCTTCAGCCGCAATCTGCTGCACGCTCCATCTCTCCTTCAATCTGCCACAGTCCTTGGGCCAAACCTTGACATAACAGCTGCCTCTTTCCAAAATGGATCCCAGGACTCCCAAACCTGATGTCGGACTGCTCCTTGCCAAGGGCAAGCTCGTCGGTTGCCTGACCACCGGACAGTCCAAGCGATCTACCCTTGATTCGTCCGACATCAACAACTTCCATAATCTGCTTCAGCTCGCCTTGAACGACACTACCCGCTGCACCAAAGAGGTCTTTCCTGAGTCTTCGGCTTTCAAAATGCATCCATCGCTAAACTGATCCCAGTTCAAAAAGTGCCTTGCCTGGATTGTATGCCATGTAGCCAAATCGCGCCGCAGGGTTGCTGCTTTCGGTGACTACCTGCTGAAGCTATCTGATTCTCTGCTGCCACCAGACATCTACTCTGATCTAGAAAAGTCTGCCCTTCGCCGCGCTCAGATTGCCTTGGGCGTGCTTCATCTGATAGATGCCATCTTCTTCCGCATTCGCGAGAACCCAGCTCGACTACTTCGCAAGCCGCTCGGGACCTACTTGACCTTTGCCAAAGCCATCGAGCCGACCGTCGTCCAACTCATTCAATCTGCTGCTATCAACCGCGGCACCCATGCTCTTCCTCTCCACCAAGATCTGGCCTATCTTCTGCATCACTGGACACAAGAACGCCTCTTCACTAATCGCATACGTCTGGGTCTCCGTAACATTGCCCGAAAAGCCTACACCGGCTGGCTGGATTGGTTGGCAAGAACTCATCAATCACACTACGACAAGCTGGTCACGAGGATATATTTCGAGAATGTTGAAGATGACATCCCAGACACCCACGGCCTGCCAGGGGATGCCTGGTTTGATCTTCCCGTTGGAACAATGGTCCACGCAATGAAAGCAACGAAACCCGGTCATCCTATTAGAACGACACAAATCAAGCCGTTCGACATGCCCGTCGGATCAGTCGACCCTGACATGATGGAAACAGTCCTCGAACACATTGAGGAATGCAAGGACATCAATGCGATACCCAACATATCTACCACAGCGGATGAAGATGAATTCCTTCTCAATGGTCTAGGCCTTCGGCTGAGCAGAGATCCAATGAGCAACGAAGATAGACCCAAGTACAAGGTCATCGAAGGTTACTACGGCTTCAGCGTGCCTTTTATGAAGATCTTCCAGAACATAGAGAAAGGCCCTTCTACTGGACCAGAGCGCCCGCAGAATTGGATGCCTCCACCTCCACCAGAATTTGTCCAGCCTCCAGCTTTCTATGCAGGGTTTCCATCAAACGTGCCACCGCCGGGCAGAGATACACAACACATGGTTGGGGCCAACTATAGACAGAACGATTATGGTCGTGGAAACAGTGCAGGTTGGCGGAGTGAAGAAATGCAGGGCGGCAGGGGAGCAGGGAATTGGCGTGGACGGGGCAGAGGTTGGGATCGTGGTAGTAGTGGTGGTGGTGGCGGTTATCGACCATACTAAGACCCGATCTTCCTGGCCATGTTATGGGCCCAAGACGATGATTGTGATACTGCTCCGGACCGTCGACTTTCGATGTTGCGTCCAGACGATTATGAGCAATGGTACCATGTTTGTTCCCAGACCCCCGTCGAACCTCAAAACGAAATGGAGTCGACATCTTGTCAAGTACCATCAGTGGTCACCAAAGTTCGAACGTCTATGGACGCCAGCCTTTCATTGGTGGAATAAATCACACGTGCCAAGGACTTGACTTCAACCTGATTATCTTGAACTAACATAACGACTACGTCCAGTCTTTTTGCTCATTTCACTGGACCCAAAAACTCTGAAGATAGCATGCCTGTACATAAGAACCCGATTTTGGCTGGATTCAATCCCGACCCCAGCGTTGTTAGGGTCGGTGAAGACTACTACTTGACAACATCAACAGTTCGTTTTGCTACCCCTTTGCTACCCAGTCCCCTACCATGACCCCGACGACTGATGAATATTCGATCAGTAGNNTTTGAGTACTTCCCCGGACTGCCAATATATCACTCCAAAGATCTTGTAACATGGACCCTGATCGGACATGCCTTGACAAGGCCGTCACAGCTAAATCTCAGGACTGGAGAGCCTGGCTCTGGCATCTGGGCACCCACTCTTAGATTTCACAATGGCATGTTTTACATAAGTTCCTGTCTTTGGACTGCCTACTCACCACAGCAAGACTTGCGAGTCTGGCCTAGGGGATTCTACGTCTCCACCACAGATCCATGGAGAACTGATGGCTGGTCTGACCCAGTATATTTTGATCAACCAGGCTTTGACCAGGACCTTNTTTGGGACGATGACGGCAGTGTCTACCTCTCGACTTGTTACAGGGCAATAGATCATGATGTTAGCAGTGGACTCAAGGGCTTCAAGGTTCACGTTTCGAGGATTGATCTGGCCACAGGAACGTCCCTCGACACTCCTAGAATTATTCGAGCATCACCATCGGGCGTTGCTGAAGGCTCACATTTGATCAAGAAGGGCCACCACTATTACCTGTTCGTTGCAGAAGGCGGTACAGAGAGCGGCCACATGGAGTTGGCGTTTCGAAGCGAAATCGGACCGCATGGCCCTTGGGAGCCTGCGCCGAACAACCCCCTTATCAGTGCCAACACACAAGACGATGTTCAAAACACGGGGCATGCTGATCTGGTCGAGGATGTCAATGGTAGATGGAAAGCGGTCTGTCTTGCAGTCCGGCCACATCGTCAGAGAGTTTCTGACCAGGACGAGGATAATTTTCTGCCCTCGCCCTTCGGTGCGTGGACTGGGCAATAGTCAGACTCTGCAACTCTTTGCTGACATCTACAGNGTCGAGAAACTTTCATGGTGAGCGTGGACTGGGAAAATGATTGGCCGGTATTCAATCAAGGAAACAAAGTCCAACTCACCTTCGAAGCAGATGCAGAACCGGCGCCACCTGCCCTTCCATGGCGAGACAATTTTGAGGAAAGCAAAGACCTCGCTCCTGGGTGGTATCATANNAAAGTATCGCTTGATATCTCGTACAGATTCTCATTTACTGATATCAAAACAGACACGCCGCTGAAGCGGGAGTATTCCCTCTTAGAGCGTGATCATCATCTAAGGCTCTGGGGAGGACCCTACAACCTTCAATCGCTTGAGAGTCCGACGCTGGTCCTTCGCAAACAGATATTTGTGCGTGGCATTTGGGAAACGAAACTGGACTTTCGAGCCCAATATCAGCATTGTGAAGCCGGTACTGTGGTCTACTGGAACCCTTACACGTTCAGCAGCGTTGGTATTCACAAAGGATCAATTGGGGAGAGCAGAATTATTAGATTCACGACTTCGAATTCTCCAGGAGAATTCGTTTCTACCGACCGACCACTCAACCACATGGGTTCTGTCAAACTTGCAATCAAATGCTCCGAGGTCGGGTACACTTTAGGGTACGCAGAGCTTGGTGAGGAGTACGAATGGTTCGAGCAAATTAGCATGAGGACCATGACGGCGGACCCTCCGAAGGGAATGGCATTTACAGGCATGATGTTTGGACTGTATGCATATGGAGAGCTTCAGAAGTGCTTGGAACCCGCAGACTTTGCTTTTGCCTCGTTCACGAGCGACTGAATTGGAGCGACGAAACGGCCATGTAAAATGTTGGGTGTATCACCCTGTCACCGCGCTTCTTACTACCTTCCAGAGGCAATAGTGGCCGTGTAAGAAAAGTATCGTTACCAAACAAGCCTGCTCGCTCTCTAGTTCCGCTATTTGGGATTCTCCCGTGTTGTAATGCATTGACGTCGACGTGTTGTTTAATTTCGTGTTTGTGAGAGTTTCGTATTCCTTTGTCAGGAGTTTCACTCTCCGGAGATCACTCTCAGATGCTACATTGGTTCTACTACCATCTACAACAGGTCGGAAAGGAATGTATTGAGCTGGAAGAAAAGAGCCCCTGCAGCACAGTGTCGAAATGATTCATATAGCTGTCGCAGTGATGTTTTTGGAAAACTCGATCACCTCAAAATCACTGGTCTTCTCGCCAGGATGAACAACACCGAGGAGGTGCAACGTGAGATGAACGAGGCCGCTCTAATCCTACTGTCGATGGCGGACGCTGTATGGGACTCACCCCATGTCCACACTTCCGATGATGAGGCTCACGCACCTCAGACACCGATCGACTACGATAAGATCGAGGCCGCGGAGAGTCTGTTGTTATTATCGACTACCACTCACGTCGTTCATGCTGATGATCAGATGAACTCTGACTTACCTTCCACTCAACCTGTAGAAGACGACAACGACGACATCCCTAGACATACTTCAACATCGCCTGCTTCTGCTGCTCCTGATGTTGTTCCTGATGCTTCTGACTTTCCTGATGCAGCTTCCTCCTTCACTTCTGTCTCGACCCCTGTCAGCAATTCCCAGTGGGCTGGACTAAGTGCCGATCAGCAAGCAATTCAGCAGAGGCGTCTTGATATGTCAGCCAGGCAGCGCCGTCAACACAACCTTCAGTCGTACGACCATGTCAACGCCCAAGGGCATGCCATTGGCCGCTTGTGGCAGACAATCACCGAGCGTCGCACCTTCCGTCAGAACCAGCGTCGTAGGAGTGCGACTCTGTTGCGTGCCGCCACTACGAGGGGTAGATCATTCTCTAACAGGCATTCGAGCAACTAAACGCAGGCGTGGTCAACCTAAACTTGCAAGAGAAATTTCTTGAACAACTCGCCCAGGCCTACCTACTGCATAGACTTCGTCGATACATGGGCAAGTGGCTCTTGTCTAGGCGGACTTTTTCAGCAAGTGGTTCCTTCTTATGTGATACCTTTGACCACCGTCAACAGGACTTGTGTCTTGCAGCATCGTACAGTCGTTGAGAGAGGTCCAAATTGTTTGATCCTCGAACACTGAAGATTCTAAACCATTACGATCATTAATCAAGAACCGAAGTCTCCTGCAAATTGGTCCAGAATCTTTAATGTTCAGTGAGTGGTGAACCGTTTCGTACTGTATGTCGGGATTGTGAGGCGTGTCGCAACCTAAACGATGGAACGCAAAATTCCGTATCAATCAGATCACTCCAACAATGTATCGAATTGCTGATTGTAGTGGTAAAGCTCAAATTGTCGAAATGCAGATGAGGTGAAGTCGTCGGTAGAGAAATGCCAAGACAGCAAACCTCCGTCATCGCTGCCGTGGCTCGCCGCCGAATTGGTAATCATCGAGTCTCAAGGAACTCCCATGAGCGGGTTTCGACCAAGACACGAGAGTTTTTATCAGCTTGAAAAGAAGATCATTTAACTGTCCGATTTTCAAAGCCTCTGGCAACATGTCTCTCGCCAACGTCAACGAGATCATCCTCGTGCTCTCCGGCAAGGGAGGCGTTGGGAAATCAAGCGTTACTACACAGCTGGCTCTTACCCTATCACTGAGAGGACACTCTGTTGGAATTCTAGACATCGATCTCACTGGCCCTTCCATGCCGAGATTTCTTGGTATCGAATCTTCGAAGGTCAAGCAAGCACCAGGCGGCTGGCTTCCTGTGCCTGTGCATGAAAGCAAAGACACGACTTCGAGCACATCAGACAACAACAAACCTATCGGATCTCTTCACTGCATGTCGCTAGGCTTTCTTCTTGGCAGTCGAAACGATGCAGTGGTCTGGCGTGGACCCAAGAAGACAGCCATGGTCCGCCAATTTCTGTCGGACGTTCATTGGGGCAAACTGGACTATCTTCTGATCGATACACCTCCTGGTACCTCGGACGAACACATCTCACTCGTGGAGACTCTTATGAAGAATGCAGCCCCTGGTCAAGTCTCTGGAGCTGTGGTCGTGACCACACCACAAGCAATCAGTGTCTCCGATGTAAGGAAGGAGATCAACTTCTGCAAGAAGACTGGCATCGACATTCTGGGTGTTGTCGAGAACATGGCCGGGTTTGTGTGCCCCAATTGTGCGGAATGCACCAACGTCTTTTCAAAGGGTGGTGGAGAGGTCATGGCCAAAGACTTCAGTGTTCCCTTCCTTGGCAGTGTACCCATAGACCCAGCCTTCATTGCTCTCATTGAGGAGGGAAAGCGACCAATCTATCCGGAAGGCACAGTCATCGCTGGTCAGGACATGTCTGCTCAAACGGATGTGCCCGATAACGACACTGGATCCTTGGTTGAGAAATACCAGAGTTGCTCTCTGTTCACAATCTTTGATGGTATCGTTGGACAGCTACTCGCCAATACCCAACCTTGAACAGCACTCGAATGCCTGAGATTGTTTACAGCAATCTGTTTCGGCATTCTCGGCCTTCATCGGCTACCCACCTCTTTCACCAGAGGAATGCAATGCGATTCGGGCCGAAGATAGGCCCGCCCTTGCGTTTTTGGCTGAAGATCGGCTCGGTATGCCGACTGAAAGCACATAGAGTACTACCCTGCGTCGGCGACTCCGAGCACATCCCCACATCTCACATGCTTGCGCTATTTTCCTAGCACCACAAAGATGACCAAGTCCAATCATGAGCAGAAGCACCAGGTCTGACCCGTTTCCACTTGCCTGGAATGATCAAGTTTGCAGTGCTTGAACGCCCAATGGGATCCCTCTGGACCGCTCACCGAGTCGTATCCGCTTACAATGGACCCAGCAGGTCATTTGGCAATTAACAGGCTGTGCTTGTTTTCATCATATATCACGAATGTCCATACCAAGGAGAGCTTTATCTAAATTAACCTAATCTTCCAATTTCTCGTGAGGTCGTTGAATAGGCAACATATATCCATGGCGTTCAACTTATCGATTCTATCCCGTCTAGATAGACTATCGACGATTGTTATACCATTGCCGGGCCAAGATGATGTTAGGAACTTCCATCGTGCCGTTGATATTACACAATACAACATATATCATTCCGACCAGAGGTGTGGAAAGCAAGTGACCCAGAATCCTGGTGACTTGGATCTAACCCTCTCAGATGTTTGCCAGAGTTCTACCATAGTACTCTCGATATCGTCTGCAACTCTCACTGCTGCAGATGGACTGGTCTCTACATCTTATAGCATCTTTCCAATCAACACCTATATCTCACAGGCTACCGGGCTTTCAACAGCGATCCTCCAATCGAATACGGAGCATTTATACTCTTTTACTGTGCCCCAGAACCCGAACGGAGCCGCAACTACCTCAAGCTTCTCGGACTCTTCTCTTTCGCAGAGTCGAGATCAGTCACCGATAGGACCATCGGGAGATATTGTTTCTCCTCCGACATCGACCAGTACTTCGCATTTCACAATCAGTTCGCTATTGTCCACGTCACTGTCCTCTGTTAATTTCGTTTTGCCTACTCAGACTGATTCTGACGCCCCGACCATTGCGCTTAGCAGTCCTGTCTTTGTATCACGATCAAGCACCTCGACTATCCTGCAGCAGGTCTCGACAACAGCAAGCAGCTATAACAGTCTAGTCATACCGACTGTAAACCCTGTCTACGCCTGTCCTAGGGACAATGGCATGTACTACTCGGATACCAATAATCGTGTCTACCAGCTAGTCTGTAGCACTGATGAGCGAGACTCGACCATCGAAACAACTTACCAGTCGCAACTGCAGTCCTGTGTCGATGCCTGCGGCGATGTCGTTGGATGTGTTGGAGTTTCATATACTGGAACATCTGGCTTGTGCGCCTACAAGAGTAGTGTCATCGATCAAGTGGACTCCTCAGTCTCCGATTCTGCCATCCTAGCTGATTATATCTGCCCTGGCGCTGATGGTACTCGCCTGGTGGATTCTTCTGGATCAGTCTATGAGATTCTCTGCAATACCTTCTTCCCTACAAGCAGCAACATTACCTCGAGCTTGGTGACTGGCGACTTGGCCTCTTGTTCTGAGATATGCTCGTACAACGAAGACTGCTCGGGCTTTACGTTCCAAAACGGATCTTGTACGTTAGTCAGCAACAGAAATTCTGACGATGGAGTCCTTCGGTTGAACGTAGCCACTGCTATACTGTTGGCAAAAAGGATTGCACAAGTTGTGTCAAGTAATGTTGCACCATACCGAAGCACAAGTCTTGTTAGATCCCTGCCAGTCGACGTCTCCCGAACCTCAAGCTCAACGACCCTGACTCCGACAGCTACTTCTACTGGGACACCCAAGTCATCAGAGAGAATGGCAACTGTGACTTCAGAAACTATCATAGTCACCTCGCCTGATGCAGCATCGAGGACAGACCTTGCTACTCATTCAACAGGCTTGGCAAGCCCAACACCATCTTTGTCTAATACCACAGAGCTTACAATCACTCTTTCAAGTAATGCAGTACAGGAGCAGACAGCCAGCCCTACGACTGTGATGGCCCAGGCCACAGCAGAGGTTCCCAACAGCTCAAGCTCGTCAATTGTCTCTGCGTCGATCGTCTCAGAGACACGCAGCTCTAATACTAGAGCTTTGGATAGCATGCCCTCAAGCTCCAACGCCCCGTCGAGCATTACTTCATTGGCGTCAGACAATAGACCGACAACTATCAACCGATCCTCGCAAACGTCAACAGCACTTTCGACTGCATCGCTCCTAAGCGCCACCCGAAGCTTTTCTTCTTCAAACACTGTATCCTCCGATGTCAATACCATTTCTGTCACGACAGTCACCACAGCTTCGTATCCTGTTGTATCGTCTAGCCTGCCTCCCGAGACAAATTACTCTTGTCCTGCGGTCAATGGAGATCAGGTTCAAGCGAACACAGGGGGCTCGTACACAATTGGCTGTGACCAGGAGACCACAGGATCTGACGTCCTGGTGGCCTCTGCGCCAGAATTTAATGACTGTATGACCTACTGTGACCAAACCCCAGGCTGTACAGCTTGGACCTGGTCTGGAAGCTGTTACTTGAAGACAGGGACTTCTACGTCTGACTTCTCCTTTCGACCTTCTACTCGAGGCGCAGTTTCTGGTATAAGATCAGTTCCAGCTGGTGTTTCAAGTCTTCCACAAAGCGGCGCTGCAGGTTCCATTACCAGCTCATCGGCAACTATAGCACAAACAGACTCTGTAGATTCGACCAACAACGGACTCGGAGCCTCATCCACGGTATCATCACTGCCATCTCAGAACTTGCCGACAACTCTTGGAGAATCGACTATCCTTGCTTCGGATCGAACATCTGTGCAGGATTCTGGGGACGTCACATTTAGCACAACGTTTCAGGGCAGCACAACACGACTGCTACCACTTAGCGTCGATACTGTGTCTGACTCGGATCAAGAGAATACCGCAACTGCAACTATCACGAGCGACCTTAGGTCGACTTCCGCAATTGCAAGCAGTGATGTCCCACTTACCACTACAGATGATGGTATGTTGATGAGCCTGTCGATGACACCACACACTACTTTCCCGACCTCTTCCGTTCTTGCACCTTCTATTCCAGTGCCTTCCATCACTGTCGCTACACTGTCATCCACCCATCACAATATCACGCCCACACCATTGTCGTATCCATCTCCATCAACGACTTGCTCGGTCTTCGACAATGTGCTCGACGTCTGCCTCGATTCAGTGATCACGCCCTCCTTGGGTGGAAGTGATATTGGTGTTGGTTTTGGAAGCAGCACCCTCACAGTTCTTGATGCAACAGCCAGTGTGGGGATTGCGCCCTCTGTTGCAGCGAGTGCGGGTTTTGGCATATCTGTTGGAACAAGTGGAGTTGTCGTAGGAGCAAGTGCCAGCTTGTATGTGAGTCCTGGCATCTTTGGCTCCTCGAACCCCACCCCAATCACATCTATACCGTCAGCATCGTGCTCCGTTGGCGGAAACGCGCTGAACGTTTGTATAGACGCTGCCATTACTCCTTCAGTAGGAGTCGGCGGCAGTGCAAGTGCTGGACTCGTGATTGGTAGCAGCACCATCGCTATTGTCGGTGTGTCAGTGTCTTTGGCTGTCGTGCCATCTGTGACAGCAGGTGTGGATGTTGGGCTCTCGACTGGTACAAGCGATATAAGCCTGGTTGGAAGTGCGACCATAGGGGCAAACCTCAATCTCAATGCTTCTGGGATAATCACGGCTGGAATACTGCCAAATATCTCAGCTCCCACATCAACTGCGAATTGCTCAGCCGGTGGCAACGTCGTCAACTTGTGTATGGATGCAACTGTTGCAGCATCCGCCAGCGCTGGCCTGAACCTCAATCTTGGACCCAGCAGTAGTGCGCTCACCTTGCTGGATGCATCTGTCGCGCTTGCACCTTCGGCCGCAGCAGGAGTTGATCTCGGTCTTTCGATTGGTTCATCTGGTTTGGGTCTCACTCCAAGCGCTACCTTGGGCTTGAGTCTGGGTCTGTCAGCGGGACTGAACCTCGGAGGGGCTGGTCGGATAACAACATCAACATCAACGTCGACTGGATCGTCGACTGTCACAGCTACATCCATCGCGTTGCTCCCGACCTCAGTCGGACTGAATGGAGCACTTGGGCTTGGCTTTGGCCAGTCATCTTCATCAACAACATTCATACCGTCCACCACGTCCTCGATCTCATTCGCGATGACTTCGAGTCCATCTACATCCAAACGAGCAACCAGTACCTCAAATGTCGTCCAAAGCCTAGTCGGTGGTCTAGGGCGTCAAGATCCGCATATCGAGGGCCCATCGATTGGACGTCAGGGATTCACCACTCTTGTGCGGGTAGGCCGCCACTGAGCACATATCCAGCTGGTGCATGGTGTTTGTAGATGATGCGCGTGTACAAAAGTCAAGCTCTCTACTTTTTTTATGTGTTAGTGTAGTATAATGACATCTGCTCCAAATTGTAATCCCCAATTTAAGACGAGTGAAATGGCAGAGATGTGAGTGACCGACATGTATGCAAACAAATTCTAGATCCATTGGGACCTCTTTCCAATGTTTGAGCAAGACTTGAGTCTTTCTCTTCTTCAGCTGGCATATTAGCTCTTGCCTGTGGCGTCACGTGCGGTTCTCTTCACTGACTAGCCGGAACAAGCTAGATCGTGCTCGTTCTCGCAGCTCAGATAATGACCTCGCGAGCGATTGTTTCCCACAACTGACAATCAGGCCCGACTGTCTGGAGAAATTTGAGAGCACCTCTAGGACGTAATGAGCAACGAAGATAAATCGGATCTAGGACTTGGTAGCACACAAAGTAATGGCAACAGACTATTGTACAACAAATACAGCAGGGCTTCCCTAAGACCTTCAATCCTCTCACAAGCCAATATACTCCGTTTCGCGCAAAAAGAACACGGTTGAGAATACAGACCTGTAACCGTAGCAAGACCAATAATAAAGAAAGAGACTCAAAGCAAAAGACACCTCTGGTTGGCCAAGGTATCGACGTAATCATACTACTCGTTGTTCACAAAATCATCCATGTGTGTCTCGTCGGGATGATGGTCTTGATCGTGCCCGCCAGCGGCAAATGCTTCGCCGGCAAGCTGGTTCTCTCCTTCGTGACCCAGGGTAGCGTGATCATCATCGTTGTGGACCATATCGGCGAATATGGAGTCGAGATTGGCATTCGTGTTGCTGGTTTGCGGGCTGCTGAACGAGGGACTCGCCTCGGGATGCACCAATCTGGGACTACCAGAAGAGCTTGGTCGCTTGTCGAACATGGCCCCACCAGCAGTAAAGAGCGCAGGATCGAGATTCATCCCTGTGCTGAACATTGGCGGGTGTTGTGGCGGCGAGCGCGGTACCGCAAAGTTGGGCGGAGGTGGCGGAGATGTGTGAGAGTTGTAGTTGTTTGAAGCGAATCGTGCCGGATTGACGGTATGGGAGGGCTCGTCTGGGTTACGAAGTGGTGGCAGGCCAAACGATGGCGGGGCGAACAGTGGCGAGTCTCGATAGCCCGAGTTGACCATAGACTGGGGCTGAGTAGAAGGATAGCTGAACGATGGAGTCTGTCCAGGGTAGCCTGGTCTGCTGCTAGGAGGGCCAGGTGTTGCTGTAGACATGCTGGACGGCGTGTGAGCTGCAGGGGAACCAGCAGGCTGGAGTGGCTGAGGCGGCTTGTTGTGAACTTCACTACCCTTGCGCTTGTGAGGCTTGATCTTGTATTGCGGCGGAAGATCATCAGGGTTGGTGATTCCCAGCGAGGCCATGAGCTTTTGCTGCTTCGTGGGACGTGGCTTGCGGGTTGAAGCAGAGGAGTCGATGACTGGCGGAGCCTCGGGAGCCACGGGTGCAGACTTGTGAAGTTCTTGACGCAGGAAATTGGTCTCGTATGCGAGCAGAATGTCGGCACCCTCGACCTTTCGGAGGTAGAAGCGAAGCGTGGTCACCTCGTCGGGAGAGACGGTCAGAGGATTGACGTATGGGCGGATGTAGTCTCTGAAGGCTTGAGCAGTCTCTATGATGCTCGTGAGGGTTTCTTCTTCCTCGGGCTGGAAGGGCAGATTGTCCAACTCGTCTTGCCACCCGATGAGCTCTTCGAGCTTCGGACGAGCAGCGTCTCGAGGAATCTTCAGACGCCAATCACAAATGGGGCAAGTGTACTTGTCGTCTTCCTTGACCTTGCCACGGGCGATCTTGAGACACTTTCCGTGATACNNCTGGACGTGTGTTAGTGGTGCAAAGCTTGGTGAACTGCAGATCAAAACTCACCATTCGTGGCACAATTCGCACTCAATCATCATACCAGCTTCAGGTCTACGGCAGAGACAGAAGACGTCCGGGAAGTTGTTCTTGGTGTCGAGCTCCGGGGTATGTTCCCTTGAAGAAGGCTCGACTGGCATTCTCGGCTTGTCGCGAAGTTCGAAACATGCATCGTTCCTCTCCTTGACCAAGTTCATGTGCTGATGCAAGATGTGTAACGGCGCATTGGCTTTGCCGAACAACTTCTTGCCGCGGCGCATCCAATCTTCATGGCGGCGCTGCTCTTTCTCAAGGTCGACGGTGCCAGCGGGCTTGTTGTTCAACTCTTCCAAAGATGCCATGACATCTCTGACGTCCTTGTACATTGGCCGGGATCTGAAATCCGGATTCTTACTCTGTTGGTAGAGAGCGAGAATCTTTTCTTGGGCTTCGCGCTGCTTCTTGAGTATAGCATCGACTCTTGCAAGTGTCTCTGCAGTGACGGGCAGACCAGCTGCCTGCTTGGAAAGAGCGTCCAGTTGCTGGTAATGGACGTTTTCAACACTCATAATCTCCTTGGCCTTGGCTTCCCAGTACTCGCCTTGGGTCCTTGCGTCGCGCAAGCGAAGTATATGCGGATTCGTCTCGGGGATACCGATCTCCAAGCCACGAGTGATGAAAGTGTCGACTTCTTGAAGTGTTTGCAGATGGGCGGGACGGGTGTGGGCTTCGTCAAGCCATTTGACGTGATTGAGTAGCTTTTCGAGGTTCTCGAGCTCGGGAAGGTCGATGTTGAGACCTTTGCCAAGCTCAAAGACTTCCTCAATCTCCTGGGTAGAGCGCGGGTGGTGTTGCTGACCCATGCAAATAGCGACTGCCTTTGCTTTGAAGTCGTTGATGTCGGCTTCTCTTTCGCGCAGAGTCTTGTACTCTGGGCAGTCGAAATGGATGTCGTCGGCGGTGGCGAGGAGCTTTTGCATGTTTTCAAAGTTACGAAGCTCCTTGTCGCGCTCGTCCGATTCAGCAACCGTCGACTTCTTGCGCGAAGGCTTTCCCTTGGCTCGGTTCTGCTGCTTACGAGTGATGTAGACGGTGGCCTCTTCCACCCATTCATTGCAACGCTCGACATAGCGCTTCAGGTCTGCAAGCTGCGGAATGTCGAAGGGAATACGCTCGCCTTCGTTGAGCAACGAACGCAGAATCTTGAGCGAGGGACGGGGTTCCTGGCCAAGATAGTCGTCGACCTTCTGTGCCCAGGCCTCAGGGAGCTTGGCTCGGTCAACCACCTTNTGCACCATTGACTTCAACTCCTTGTCCGTCATGCGAAGGNNGGAGAGGACGTGGTCGTGAGCTGCACCAGCATAGCGGTCTGATTCTCTCGAGTCGCAGCACTCGTATGCGCCAGCATGTAGCAGACACATGACCTTACCCGACTTTTTACACGCGTATCGCGATAGGAAGCTGTAACACTTGCAAAAGCTACAGACATATTCCTCCTCGTCCATGTCTTCTGTGAACACCTCGGGCTTGCCAGTATATCTGTCGCCTTGGTAGGTACCGTCTGTTGGCTCGGCATTGTCGGGCTGCACAAGGAAGTGTTTGCGAGCATCCAGCTCCTTCTCGAGCAATCTTTCCAAAGCAGGAGCGAGCCACTTTGCAGTATTGATTGATTGGTCACGAGAAGCGGCTGTCAGCAGGAGCTCGTCGTGAGAGAAGCATGGCTGACGGCGATAGTCGCGCAGTCTTTGTACACCGCTTTCGCCAAAAGGCTCCCAGTCGACAGGTGCAAAGTTGACAGCTTCGTTGAGATTAAAGCCGTGATTAAAGCCAGCGTGGTACGCTTGAGGGAAGGTAACGACCATCTGACCAGCGCGTTGATCGATAGCATAGACACGCACACCAGCTTTCTTCAGCTTCTCCGGCGGCATCAAAGTCACCAATTGGAACAAGAGATCTGGTTGCGTCTCGAAAAGCTCCGGCACAGCTTCTCGCATGGCATTCTCGAACTTTTCGGCATCTTCTCCTGGAACGCCATACCACGTCTTGGTTGCTCCGAAATGTTGGTAGTTGGCCGAGAAGGCATAATGGTCCTCGTTGTGCCAACAAAAGGTGGAGAATACCATACCGACGTAGAGCCATGGCACTGTCATGCCAGAGATGTCTGTCTTGATGTGCTTGAACAAGGACTCGCCATACAGAGGGAGAACGTTCAAGTTCCAGGGATCTGTCGAGTAAGGATCGCGAGGCTGCTTCTCGATCGTGGGGAAGCCACTCCCATGGGTAGTCGAATGGATATCAGCACCGTATTCGACCTCAACCGTCTCGGTGATGTTCTCGACCAGCCTCCAAAACTCGCGCTCAACATCATCCTCGTTGACTGGTCTTCTTTTGTTGAGGATGGGATCGAAGGGCATCTTGTCCGCGAAGTGGTTTTCCTTGAATCTGTTTGCTCTTTCCTGGAATGCTCGAAGCGAGTACACCTCGCCTTCTTCGAATCCAAACTCTCCAGTTCCGACGAGACAACGGGGACAGTGCCAGTCGTTTTCGGGTTGCTGCATCTTTACAGGAGGCTCAAGACATGCGCCATGATAACCGCAATCGCAACTGTCGCATATCAAGAGCAAGCCAGGATCTTCCGGCTTTGCGCACGTTTCACATGCTTCGCCTGGAGGGAAGTTGCTGCGTTCGCGTGCTGGAACAAATTTCGGTGTCGAAGTCCTAGGCTGGTGCATGTGTGAGCCTGCTACCATTGGGGCCGGCTCTCTCTTCAGTCTCTTGCTTCGTCTTCCAGATGCGTCCAAATCTCCGTTCGCGTCCTTTTCTGCACTATCAGTCAGAGGTCGTTTGTTGCTTGGTTCAAAGGTTGGCGTGTTGCTTTCGTGAAGCTGTGGGCTATCCATAGTCGATCGCGGTATCGAACGTGGGTTCTCTGGAGTCGCGCGAACTCCGTTGGGTCCGTTTACTGGAGTAAAGCCTGAAGGGCGGTTGACTGATGTAAACCCTCCATTCACAGGAGTGAAGCCTTGAGTAGAAGCTGGAGCCGGGGCTGGAGGAGTCGGCTTGACTGGTGTCTGCTGGACCACGGGCATACCGGCGTCCAGAGAAGCGTTCAGCGCAGCAGATGCGCGCATGGCTGGAGTGCTCTCACCATTCGGGGTATTGTTCTGCGACTTCTTAAGAGGCGAAGTACCGGGAGAAGGGGTGAAAGGACCTCCATTTTCCAGTTCCAATTGGTGTTGAACGCCCGGTTTTGCGACTCGAAGGTAGTCTTCGTATGGTTGGAGCCATTTTTGATAGGAATTCTTGAGGGAAGTCGAGAGGCTGGACATGATCTTTCCACTATAGCCAAGATCGCGACCAATCTCGGCCCATTTCTTCTGCTTGCAAACTCTTTCAAAACCCCCCCTGGCTTCGACTGCCTTTTTGAGTTTGTAAAGGTCCAGTGGTCGTTTGTCCACACTGGGAAATCGGTTGAGATTAGTGCCGTGTTGCCTATGGAATTTGGATAGTTGATCCAGATAATTCAGATTTGCTCGAGTGCCTGATTTTGAATAAGCCGATATACATCTGATAGCCTTCTTTGCGACTCACCACCCNTCAACGGAATTCAACTCCTGACGTCGCACACGAAAGTGGAATCGNCTATCACCCGGGTTAGCGTAGAACCAGAAACGTCATCATGCAATACGCACTGATGTGTCAATGGCGAAAGGCATCTGCCAACCTTCAGGAGGGATGATCTTTGCGATTCCATATCTTCGACCTTCAGGTTCAATCTTGCGCATATACGCCATAGGGTCGCGAAACTCCTCCTCGGTGGGTCGGAAGGTGGGCCCTTCGGGGATACCGTGTAGTCTGTTCCTCTTGATGATCTCAGGCGCAGCATTTGGTTGTCCCCGACGTTCTACAGTGTTCAGGTCCAGAGGCTCTGAGCGTCTTGCGCTGAGAGGCATGGGTGTGTTGTTGACGGCTGCACTCGGCGTATGAGCAGCAGACTTGGAGGCGACATTGCTGGCGGTGAATGTCGGGCGACTTGCTGAAGAGGCAGCAGCAGCCCCTCCGCTGCTTGGGGGCACGACCATTCGCAAAAGTCGGTGGGTGTAATTATTAGGGCGGATGTAATGCAGTCGGCGTTGGGCGACTCGAGAGTAAGGTTGCTGGTGTGTAGTGGAATTAAAGAGCGGCGTTGATGGTGTTAGGGTGATGCTGCAGCGGGCACATTCGAATGTGTGGAGAGAGGGCGGCGAGCGGACCAGATCTGATATACGGGCGCAACGCACTGGGCAAGTGCTGACTCGGGGCGACGACCAGGTGACGGTGGTTACTGTCGCATGCGCATGGGTTCGGGGGTCTGCTCGACCTGAAGGCTGTGAAAAATGAACAAGTTGGAGAAGGAACCTGGGATCAGAGCGGCACAGTGGGCAGGTGCAAAACCCGGGGCGGAGGTACGAATAGAATCGAATAACTTCGGCAGGGTCGACCGAGACCATCCACGACCGCCCAATCGGGCTTGCTGTTCTCCACACCCGCCTAGACTTTGACAGCCTCAAAACCTGTGATACCAATTTTTTCGCAACACGTAGAATGGACAAACAAAAGACATGGAACAAGATGCAATTTTTGGAGTTATTCTCGCACTAACGCACGTGATGTTGTCGTGGTTTGAAATTGTGCAAAGTAACACCCTCGTCAAATATACTTACTCAAGATGGAGGTGAACAAACATCGAAAAAGAAAGCAAAAAATTAGCAAAATCGAATAGTTATTGTAGTTAGATTTATATATTTGCTCGCACTCCTTTTATACGTTTTAAGAAATACTGATTGTATTCAATAATATCTATGCTATGTTTATTTGTTGTTTTGTAAACCCAAAGAGCATAAGAAAAAGAAGAGTCTATCAATCAATCACCACATCCAACCATTTTCATCTAGTCAACCTGGTCAAGAGTGTTCTCGAGTCTCGAGGCTGCAACACGACGACGCGTCTGTACACAAGCTCGACTTGTAGATTTCCATGCTCAAATTCATGTCTACATAATGCGACATGCTCCCAACGCGTAACGACGCGAAATGCGCAAATATTCACGAGGTACGTCGTGGGTGGGGTATGGTGGTGCAGGCGGTGGTAGGTCTGACCTCACCTCGCTCCTTCCCCCCCGGGTGCATTGTTTATTCCGACAACATCTTGCCTTGTATTGCGCTTTCAAACCATCTCTTTTCTTTTCTCAAACATCTCATCAAACATACCATCATACATCCTTCATCAAGCATCTCGTCGTCTCCTTCATCAACACCAGATCTCAAGAAGCACAAGTCACTGCTGCAGCCTGCTCCTCGATACGATGGGCAAGCTGTGGACTGGAATTCCCTCTTCTCGAGTCAAGCGACGCCGCGTCAATGGACTCTTCCGCGATAACAACAATCCTCAGGACGCTACTCGTCTTGGTGGAAAGGGACTTCGAAAGAGTATCGCTAAGCGTCACCGGTACGTACATCTAACCACCTTTGCTAGGACGATATCCCTACTGACTGATACAACAGTAAGATCTTACGCGACAATATCTAAGGCATTACGAAAAGAAGTATCCGGTGCGCAGCTGTATCATTTATACTGGTCGAGCTCGACTGACAGGATATCCAGTCGCTTGGCCCGTCGCGATGGTGTCAAGCGAATCTCGGCTACTGGTCTTGGTTCAGGAAGGCCTCTCTTCCTATATGATCTCCCTATGGGACACGAACCAGGGATCTGCAGACTGCTGAAGCTCAGGGCCAGACAGAGGCTTGATCATCCAATTGCAACCAAGCTCAGGTTTGTTTAAGTCCTTGCCATACTTGCCAAATCATGCCTAACATGTTCAACAGCAAGCATGACGACATGGGATATTGGTCAAATGAAAAGGACTAGAAGAAGGACGAAACAGGCCGCGACATTGACCGAAAGTTGACGCCGCCGCCCATGATACTCACAAAACGTCCTCGTTCACGGCATCAGTCTCGCCAATCTCGAGTCTTTGGCTGGCGAAGAGATACAGTTGAGCCGTGACTGCATCAGAGGCTTCACGCGACGTTGACGCCCGTCCAGTACAGTCGACCACATACAACTACTCACAAAACACAGCAATTCAAAATCTGACTATACCACTTGTCCCCGCCTGTCACAACCCTGACGATTCCATCTCCAACCATTGCAATGAAGCTACCAACTCAGACACCAACAACAAAGGCCTCTTGAGCTACGTCTGTCTTGCCTTCTCCCTCTACGTTAACCTCATCAGCAGCGGTCTGCTCCTCCTCTTTAACGGCACGACCAAACATGCCATCCACCTCATTGCTCACGGTCTACTCCTCTTCTTCGTCGGCATGATCAGACTAGTCATCAATCTAGTCACCCGTGGTCTACTCTACATCTTCGTCGGCATTGTCAGCCTCGTCGATTGGCTGATGCTAATTGAAAGTTCTCAAGTCTTCATTCGCGCCTTCGACGAACAAACCATTGGCCATCTCCGAGGCTACAGTTAGGAAATCACTTCCTTGATGATCTACCTAGCAGAGCTCTTTGGTGGGGACCAGTGGGGGTCACTGTGGTATCATGAACAATGTGGCGAGGTGTTGTGAGTCTGTCTTACTGTGTGGAGAGTTCTTCATGTCAGCTTGCGGGCAAGTCGAGTACTGTCTTCTTGGGGTCTGGTTCCGCGCCATTCAGCTTTCCAGATTGGATCATACAGACATGATCCTTAACCGCGTGATCGAGACATTCAACGAACTGCAACGTGCCTAAGGATCGATGGACACTCATTCCAGTCTCATTGACAACGTGGCGCATGCCACAGTCTTTGATCAAGAAACGTGCTGTCGCTGTTCGCTTTCCGCCCGCCTTGCAAACCCACAAGGAGAATAGAGTACGACGATGCTGGCACACCAACACGCACAGCACGTATCAAGAAGGTGCTGTTCAAGCCTAAACTCATCTCAAAATATCCAGACTCTGCGGACAACGAATTTCTCAAGCATTCAACCTGTCCAGACTTTACACGCTACGCGTGCAGTGTACCTGTAGATGGTCTCAAGCCATCGCTGAAGACACTAAATTTCGCCAACGTCTGGCATTGCAATCCAGATGCACCAGAATGGGCGCGAGAACAGGGCATTCGGGTTGAATATCCGCAGAATGCCGATGTGAAGCCAAAGGGACGCAATATTCGGCTCGAAACTTTCCTCACCTTCCAGCAGCTCGTGGATACACATGACGAACGTGGATACTCTGCTCTCTCGGACTTCGAAATCGAAGATTAACGACAGCAAGGTCTTCCTCATTCAGCCTGTGTGTGCCGACTTGATGTTTTCACCGCGTATCACTATACCAGATTAGTACCACATGCGTACACAAGCGCTCTTTCTAACCTTGGACACGTTGGCCTTGGTCTTGGTTGCAGCCTTGGTATCGACCTTTATAGATGCAGCGGCCTTCTTGGTGTAAGCTTCTATTGTAAAGGTCTCTCGAAGCAGATAATCACTCGGTCGCTGCACGCCAGAACTCTAGACCAACTCCAGTCTACGAAGCCTCCTCTATCACACCCTCCAGATTTTCCCTTTCTACTCTTCAGCAGATTCAAAGCAGCCATGGATACATGTCATCTCCAACGACATCTCTCGGCGTTGATCTTTCATTGCCAATCGACAACAAGGAGAACGAGTCTAAGCAACACAAACTCGCTTCGCCCAAGATTCTGCTACATGCCAGAACTCTTGTCCATGACACCCTTGTCGCACCCCCTAGACTTGCCCACTCTACTCTTCCGCAAATCTACCGCCACTATGAAGCCATACCACCTTTAGCAAGTATAGCAGATCCGAGATGTCTTTGGACCTTTCAGGCTTCCATTGAGCTGCTCTGGGAGTAATCCAATCTGTTGGCGCAAAAGAAAAGGAAAACTTCATAAGAACCGATGAGCCTCTTTGCGACGCCGTCAACCTGCATTGTCTCCCCGCTGGTGTTTTACATTCACTGACCGAAGCCTAAGAGGTCTGGCCAACATGTCCGCAGATAAAGATGTCGTGGCAAGATGCGATACCATCAGTTTTCATGAAGTGGGATGACCGCACTTGACGCGTGGCGCGTCTGAACTCAGAGCACGCCGGCCCTCTCTCTCTTCTCTCACCTGACAAGCAGCTCACAAGTCTAGCCAAGTTTCCAACCTTCAAAAGCTCACTACGATGTCAAGTGTGCAAGAACTGCGCGAGTCGTTTTGGTACAGGATATGAGAAGCGAGATGATAGCGCGACAAGATCGCAGAGGCGAATTTTGAGGCGTCACGGCACGATTACGACTGGTCTTGAAACCAAGAGTATCTGCTGGCGGAAGAAGAAGGTCTGCCTAAATTGATCCCGGCCATGACCTCTCAGCATGATGCAGACGCAATGTTGCAACGCGACAGATTCGGCCACGAAGGAGTTATGAAGACGGCATTCGAGTATGAGAGTCTCGATGGTTGATTACAGTCAGAATGATTCATGGCACCTCTTTGAGCAAATTCGGGCGTGTGTAAAACCCCTCGAACGGGCAGAGAACATTGCTACGAATGTGTGTTAACTCACAACCCGAACCAATCCTACGCGTCTCGCCGGACCAGACTTTTCTCTCCTTAACGACAAAGCCCCCCGCAAGAAACACTCCGAACTTAGTATACCCTCCACAGACTCGAAAGAGCAGGAACCAGGACAAGCAGAAGCTGGAAGCGATGAAGCTAAAGACATCGTTTTAAACACCACCCTGCACATTCCCATCCCAGAGACAAAGGTTTTCGCCCTCTCCCACCTAGCGTGGCGAGTCCAGCGCGAATATGGCTAGGTTGAGAGCCGCTACCTCATCCTCCTCCTCTTCCTCTTCCTCCCGACCCTACGTCCAACGCAGCAGAGCAAGAGAGATCAAACCCACCCCCGCGTGGCGAGCCTAGTACGAGCATGGCTAGGTTGAGAGCTACTTGCTTGTTTTGTCCCCTTTAAACACGACTCGATGCAGCTGCATTGTCTCCTTCAACCGGAGACGTTGCATCATTACCACATGGCTTGACGAATGCCGTCTCCCATACCGTGTTGCCGTCTTTAACAGACGACGTTCCCACGTACGACAACCCTCCTTTCACCAAGGCCACTTTAAACAGCTCATTTAAACAACAAGGCAGACTTTTCTTAGCATCGTCCGCAAACATGGTTCAAAAGGTTTACGTCGACTGCACCTGGACCGGTCCTCAGGTCAACGTTGATGGCAACGACAAGCTTACCAACACCGACCGCGAGATTAAGGGTACGCCTACTGTCAACCTGTGAGATCAAGCTAGTCCTAACGACAAACAGAACGGTCCGGCTGCATCAAATTTGAGCTCTTCGATAACGTGGTCCCCAAGACCGTCGAGAATTTCCGTGCTCTTTGCACTGGCGACAAAGGCTTCGGCTACTATGGCTCCAAGTTCCTCCATGTTATTAACCGACTTTACTCTACCGATACACACTAGCTAGGGCTAACAAGCGACGATACGATCCCTACGACGATGACGGCTCATCTCCACCATATTCTCCTAAGTGCCTCCAAGTCGATGGCCAACGTGCAGAAGATACACCCTTCGAAAGCGACGACGACGATCAAGGCTACACCTACTAGTACCACAGTCATGTCAACTTCCTCCACTCCACTCCACACACGCACAACCCAAGTAGTAATCGTATGGGTAGCACACGCTCGCGACGCGGACTCGCCTTCAGCTCGCCCACGCCGCTCGCGGCTTGGGGTTAGAGGTTTGGAGTAGCAGTCGAGATCGACAAGAGACACGAAGCAAAACACAGCTATAGGTCAGGTTTAGGGTTCGTCAGATTTGGGTAGGATGCACATAAAACAGACTGTCAGGCAAGAGAAAAATAAAGAGGTCATAGTCAGGGTCGGTCAAGTGTCGATGGAAGAACTCATGCATACTACGCAAAAGTCAGAGTTACGGTGAGCCAATCTAAGATGTATCATAACTCACGGTGTAAAGACCAGGGTTAGGGTGAGTCAAATTTTGAAAGGTGTGTACGTCGAAAATATCAAGAAACTCGCTAGAAAGTCTAGCTACACTTCCACGCATATGTCGACACAAAACAACAAGGTCAGGGACGGTTGGGCAAGTGGAAATACGCATACAGCTCTAGCAGTCTAGCTGACAGGAACACTTATGAAGACAAGGTCAGGGTTAGAGTGAGTCAAATGTCAACACATGCCCGACTTACGTTGCGCAGGTCAGAGTGAGGGTGAGCAAGTCTTGAACAACAGTTATATACACACTTAAAGAATAGAACAACCCCTGCCACAAGGGTCAGGGTTAAAATATCTTAAGATATTCGAAAATACATTACCGAGTGGTTATATTAGTCCATAGCGCAAGAATAGCACAAGACTAGACGCTCTAGACACCACGCACTGACATGAATAGACAGCGTCAATGGAGAGGCGATGTGCAATCTTTGCCGCCAGACTTGAAAACCGATATCAGCCCATGTCCTAAATCAGATGACAGCTCGCGGCGCATCTCACCTATGCAGCTCAATGTCTGCTACTCGTTCATGATGCAGGTTAATGGCTGCCTAAGAGCTGTCTTGCCGTGTACATGTGTGTTGGCAGCTGCTCGATATTGGATTTCTTTGAGGAGCATGCTCCATCCCGTCTGCACGTCATGTTTTCTTGGACATGCTAGACACTGATTTCTTTAAAGATGTGCTGCATGCCGTCTGCACGTCTCGTTTTCCGGGAGACGGTGTCGGTAGACTTGTTCTAGATTGTGCAGCTGCTGCAGACGTGTCGTGTTGGTGGTGTCTTGTCTTTCTTGCATCAAGTTGTGTCCTGCCCTCTAGCCTGTGGCGACTTGTTTGAACAGGTACATGTCTTTGAATCTCTTTCAGTGTGTACAGTCTCTTCTTGCCGGCGGTGTGTTGTTTGGATCTCCATGAGAATGTCCATGTCTTGTCGTGTGAATGCGTCTGCGTGCGCGCCTTGCCGTCTACAAGTCATGTTCCCATCTGCAACTCGGGTACCTAAGCTTCCATGAGACATGCACAAGGTCCGGTCCCGACCTGAGGATTTACCCTGCATCGGGATTGGTTTTGACATTTGTAGAGCCGCGAGGTGTGCTTCATACTACTTGCCAAGTTTATGTCGTGCGGAAATAGAGTTCCCGCACTCGACAGCCAATCACATGGCTCTCCATCTCACATCGCATATCTTGGTCTTCCTCGTTTCAATTTTTGGGATCTGAACAAAGAGTATTCTTGTTGTATCGATTTGCACTATTTGAACACGAATTGGCAATGGATAGGCCAATACCTGCATTCTATGCTTGCTATCTACTACGTTCTACAGTCCGCCACCAGAACCTCTATGTTGGAAGCACACCACACCCTGTCCGACGTTTGAAGCAACACAATGGAATTGCCAAAGGAGGCGCCGTGAGAACATCGAAAAATACGCTGCGGCCGTGGGAGATGACTTGTCTTGTCACTGGCTTTCCCTCGAAGATTGCTGCATTGCAATTTGAGTAAGTCGATGGAACACCCCTGTCACGTTGTTTGTTCGTCAATGTGCCAGGCTAATGAATTGTCTTTGAGTACATGATTCGTATTTGCTGACCATGACTTCACAGATGGGCATGGCAAAACACACATCAGACACGACATATTGCTCCAGATGAGCGCATCACCCAGGCCAACACGAAGCAAAGATTCTCACCTAGAAGTGGCAAGGTACGCAAGCGTGCAGGACGTCCTCGTATGTCAATGCACGACAAGCTCGCCAACCTTCATATCCTGTTACGAGCAAAGAGTTTCGAACGTTGGCCGTTACAGGTCAAGTTCTTCGCCGAAGATGTGTACAAGATGTGGCACAGATGGACGGTTGATATGCCTGAAGTCATCCGTCAAGGCATTGAAGTTGAGATGGATGAGTCAGTTCTACAAAAGCCAGCTCCGGAAGAGGCCTCTTTGAACCCTATTGGCATTCATAAGATTGATCCTACCTACCAACACATGAAGACGGCACTAGAAAAGAGCCGAAAACTGTTACTAGCTCCGAGCACCAGCTGTGTCATATGTTGCTCTGCACTCGCCTCTACAAAGGAAATGGCGCTTGTTTGTTTCAATCTGGCATGCAACTCCATCTTCCACACTGGGTGTTTATCGACGCATTTCCTCAACGGCGAGTATGGCGCCCAAGACGCGATCGTCCCAACACACGGACATTGCCCGTCTTGCAAATCAAGCCTGAACTGGACCGATTTGGCGAAAGACTTGAGTTTGCGTCTCCGGGGCGAGAAAGAAATCACGGCTCTATTCAAGGAGCCAAAACGCCGTAAGAAGAGTGCAAAGAGTGCTGCCGTTTTGGACGAAGAAGCGGAGGAGCCAGATGTTCTAGTAGACGAAAGTGATGTCGAGGTAGACTTTGAGGACGTCTTGCTCCAGTCGGATTACGAGGACATTGATCAGATACAAGCTACCCCATCGGGTGGCGATGTGTGGAAGCTGGTCGACGGATTGGATGGACAGAACACACCCCTGGCCATGACTTCAACAAGTTCTTCGGCCGCCAAAGTGCGCAAAGCAGTCATTGAAGACAGTGACTGGGACGAAGCCGAGGTCATCGACTGAGTGAGGCAATTTGGATAGACCGATAACCAGAACGGATCATCTGCAGTCCCCGCGACTGTTCAGACCAGCGCCATCTACCATGGCTGAATGCGTCGCAGAGGGGCCGAGTGATTTGTTGTGCTGATGCAAGCTTCAGCATGGTTGCGAATCTCACTTTCGACCTCCTCGAGACTTTGACCAGCATTGATGGTTACAAAGTCAGAACCGTCATCCGTGGCTCGAATGTCGGCAAAAAGCTGGCGAACACGATCTTGAAGCTCCTTCTTCTCGTATCGCTCTTCTCCCCAACCACCTCGCCTTGCAGCATCTTCTGCTGAGATGTCAAGGAATAGGCACAGGTCCGGACGAGGAAGACCTTCTTCGGGATGACGGCACCACACGAGGTCAAGGCTAGGGTTGTTCTTTGCGGCAGAATAGACGCATCCAGAATAGTAATATCTGTCAACGATGACAGTGGTCCCAGCATTGATGTCTGCTTCTATCGACCCTNNCTGCTTGTTGTTAGCAAGTGGCTGACAGTCCTTTGGAAGCACGTACACCGCCTCCCATCTATTCGCAGAAAATAGCAAATGAATGACATGATCTTCTTGCTCGCTTTGACCTTGCAGATAATTGTTGATCATCTGACCAATTGGGGTTGTTCTATCTGCCAGAGCATGAGTATTTCTTCCGAATGCATTCAGTAGCTGCAACATACCAGGAAACCGACGGTGCTTTACTGGCAGGCCTCTCTCGGAAAGATATGACACCAGTCTCTCGCACTGTGTCGACTTGCCCGATCTGTCAAGGCCTTCGAACACAATCAACTTTCCACGAGCCATCATTGCAAATTTGAGAATGTCTGAGAGAGAATACCGATGGTGTAAAAATCAATTAACGCGATGGATGGAACGCGAAATGACGCGCGTGAGTGAAGCAGCCTTGGCAAAGGACTTTACGGAGAGGCTACCTATCCAGTCGGCCCAGGTGTTTCTTAATCAGAACATGACATTGGGTATCATGTCCGAGGAAACCATGTTCAGAGTCGTATCGACGAGCGGTACAGTCAGAACTGGAGTGCTCAACTTGCCCAATCGACAAGCCATCAAAACACCACATTACCTGGCTCTAGCCTCCCGAGGGGCTATACCGCACTTGACCCAGGACAATGTCAGCAAGCACACCAACATTTGTGGTGCATACATGGCAGCAGAAGACTGTACGTTTCCGACTGGGCAACAACCTCTCGCCTGAACAGCGAAGCTGACCGAATGTGCGTGCTCACCAAAAGAAATAAAAANNGTCGTAGAAAAAGGTACTCCAATTCTCAAGTACAATCCGCCGGATGGAACATCGCGACTGCGAGCATACACCGCTACCCCCGACAATCATGTCCTGGTTCTCGGAGCCCGCCGTTCACCCCCCGTGCCCTCGCCAGGAGCAAGCACCGATAGCCAGATGAGCATCATGACTGCTTTTGGCTTTACCAAACTTCAAGACACGGCTTTCCGAAACCTGACATCTTCGCTCAACCCGGACATCATTGTAGGACTGGGAGACATTCCGTATGGATACTACAAAGTCAGTTACAAGAAGATTGACAAGATTACAAATCGGACTGCCAAATGGATGCAAGCACATGTCGACGAAAGAGCGGTGGCCAAGAAAGAGCAAGGAGAACTACCACTGCTGTATGCACCTCTACTACCCATCTCTGCCGAGTCGCAGAGATACTACATTGAGCATCTCGAAGACATGGTGCAAGACATACAAGGATTGACTCTTTACAACACAATCACTCTGGGAGATCTTCCTGAACAGCTGAAAGCCCTTCCTCGACTCGGTCTGACTGAACCCAACAACCCTCGTGCAGTGTTGCAAGATGTGTCTCAAGGCATTGATATCCTGACTCTGCCTTTTCTCAGCACCATCACAGACGCAGGCGTAGCATTGGACTTTCGATTCCCGGTTTCTGGTCCCCTACCAGAGGAGCCTTTGCCGCTAGGTGTGAACATGTGGGAGACGAGGCACGCGACCGATGTATCACCACTGCGGAAGGATTGCCCTTGCTACGCTTGCACGAACCATCATCGAGCGTTCCTGCAGCATCTCTTGTCGGCCAAAGAGATGCTGGCCTGGGTGCTTTTGCAGATCCACAACCATCAGATCATGGATGAGTTCTTTGCTGGCATACGCGAGAGCATCAGTCGTGGCACTCTTGAACAAGATATTGCCGACTTTGAGCGATTCTACGAACCGGAGTTGCCAGAGTCAAATGGTCGCGGTCCTAGGTAGGCAGTTCTCTAGAGCGCATGATTCGTGACCAAAAAGACTAACAAACAGACANGACTACGAGGCTATCAGTTCAAATCGGAGGGCCCTAACGAGCGCAAGAGAAACTCGGCGCCGTTTACGGTCTACAAAGCGAATCCGGACAAGATTGTAGACAAAGGCTCAGTGCCTGTGCCTGGTCCTGATACCGTTGCCGAAGATTTGGAAAGAGTTGGGTTCGCTGAGAAGATTGAATAGTTTGCTCAAGAGCAAAGGAATCGATGGTGTAGAGCAAACAGTTCGGCATAGACCAGCTATGAGTGATCCTGGTAGCATACAAAGTCGTGCCATGCTCATAAGCAAAGCCTGGATATTACTCGTGTTGGTCAATGATGCTCACAACAAGCCCCTTCTCGCCAAATCAATCTTCCTTGCAGCTTCGCCAGTCTTGTAGCCTCCTTTTGATACGCACACCATACTGCCGTCATCCAGCTCGACCTTGTCTTCCAACTCGGGGAATGCACAGGGGCAGTGGTGTGGGAAATGCACGCAGGCCAAGGTCGAAGGACAGAGGTATTTGTCGCAGTGTACTGTTTGTATGGCGTCAGTAGGTGATTCTGTGTTCAGGGCAAGAGAGGGAGGCTGACCAGCTTCGTATTGTTGCTTGTACCACGTAGAGTCAGAGGCAGCATTCTGTGGTTGTTGGTTTTGTTGACCACCTTGGTTGAACATTTGCTCAAAGAACTGGAACTGAGCAAAGGTAGGAAGGACGAAGAGCAGGAGAGTTGTGAAGAAGAGGGATAGTGGTGTCTTCATTGTTGCGACTTTGGCTCTTGTTGCAGTGTCGATGCAGATGTGATTGCTTTTTGTGTCAACAAATTGATGTCGTATGTCTCTCGACTTTCAGGCTCCTTGATAGTGTGTTTGAACAGAATTCCTCGAGAGAACTGATACGTGAATGATCTTGTCCAAAAGCCAGCTGTATTGTCCACCCTGGCCGAGGAGCATCGCATTGTGCCAAGACCGATTCACGACTCTCCGCAAAAGCTTCAGCGCATCTCACGAATTTTTCCATCCTCCATTCACGCCGCCGACGACCCGACTACCCACGACCAATCTCTCTATTTTCCTCCCACGACTTTTGCACGCACAGTCTCGCCAACATGCATCTCATGTACACTCTCGACAGCCAGGGCAAGCGTGTCTACACCTTGAAGAAGGTCAACGGCGCCGAAGTCACAAAGTCCGCACACCCTGCTCGCTTCTCGCCCGACGACAAGTACTCGAGGTAAGAAGATTATCTTTCAGTCCGTCTGTTCGCGCGATAAGAGAAGAGAAGGAATTCAGGAGCAGCTGGAAAGAAGAGTGTGGACCGAATGAGGAAGACAATACTTTTCATGTACAAAAGATGAGCTGGGGCCGAGCGACAAGGCACACGACACTCGTCAAGCTAGAGGACAAGGATATGTGGCCAAGATGAAGATACGGGAACAGCACCGTCGTCAACAAGAACTGCACATGATTACAGTTCGCAAGATGCTGACTATCGCAAACAGACACCGCGTCACCCTCAAGAAGCGCTACGGCCTCCTCATCACTCAGCAGAGTACGTTCTCCATGGACTCCTCTCCTCTCTAGAAACACTCACCTAATACAACCGACAGAGGACCTCAAGGTTCTCGGCCAATAAACGCACCCTAGCTTTGGGACCAATCATGGACATTTGAACATTTTTTCGTACTATGGGAAAAGAATGGCGTTCTGCGGCGCAGGCTTTGTATCGGAAGGATTGTTTCTTTTGAGAAGGAACAAAAGCAGAGACGAGCACGCGACACACTCGATCTCGCGGATGAGAGTATCGACAAGAAGCACAAAGGTCTCTTGTGTAGAGCAGAGGCCCGGAATCACCAAACATTTGAAACTCCAAAGACTACCCAAGCCGTGACATTACTGCCATATATTGTGAACATGATTCCAGATACACTCTGCGATACGGTTGTAATGTCTACCATACTTCTCATCACCGACAAAAACGCCTTCAACACCTTGCCATGCAAATCAGATAAACAGATCATACCGGGCATAAAACGACTCCTCTCACACATCTAGCGCTTCCTCGAGTTGACGTTTCTACCACCACCAACCTTCATCCTGCCACCCGCTCTGCTGTTGCGATCTCCAGTCAAGATGCTAGGCAGATAATCCTCGTCCATCAGATCTCTCTCCTTTCTTCTCTTCTCCACGTCGTGATGTCTGGTGTATTCCTTCTGGTCTTCGGCGAGGATCAAATCGTTACCCCAGTGTCCTTTACCTCCGCCTTGGACCCTGCCGTTCGCGCTTCCGTGCACCGGTTTGGGAATGCTGAAGCGGTCGCCACGAGTGTTCCATTGCATGTTCTTCTTCAAGTGCAATTTGAATTCTCCGTTGGAGGTTGTGCTGCAGGCCACTCTGGTGAGGGTGGGGCTTCCGCATCTAGGGCAGAATTGCTTGCTCATTTCCTTGGTTGTGCAGAAACAGGCGTGGCAGCGCAGGATATATGTCTTGAGGTGCTTCACGCGCTGCATGGTCGGGGAGAGCAGGTTGAGGTTTATTTGCAAAAGCACGTTTTGCATGGCGAAATCCGTCGTCAGTGTTGCGACTTGCAGGACACTCTGAGCGGCTTGAGTGCTCTCGGTGCTGCCGGACGAATCCTTTTCTTGATGCTTCTTGAGGTTTGAGGGNGTGATCCAGCCACCATCCGAGTCATCGCCCGAGTCTTCGGCTTCTTCTTGGGCAGTCTCGGTGGGTTGGGGTTGCTGGGTGACGGACTCTTCGGCAGCGGCGTTCTCGACTTCCTCGATCTTTGTTTGTGCCAGATCTTCCGAGATTTGCTCAGCAATCGCCTCCTCCTGCTTGATCTCTGTATCCTCCTCTTGCTTGGTCTCGTCCTCAGGCTTGACGTCCTCCTTGACTGGAGGCTTGCCATTCATGCCCTTCTGCCCAGGGTTTCTTCTCAATCTCCAGTCGCCACCGTTGCGCTCACATTCCAACTCGTAGGCCAGTGCGACAATCTGAATATCAGGCTTGGAAAGGACATCCAGATCACCAGTCTTGCGGGCAAAGTCGGTGACAAACTTGATGCTGGCAGGATTCGGCGAACGAATGGTCAGGAAGGGCATGAGTTGCGTCTCTACGCGGGTACGGGTGGCAGCATCTCTGATTTCGGTGATGATGGCGGGGACAGTGACGATTTGCTCGGACTGGGCGAGGAGGGTCGACACGGTAGGGTGGTTGCGGATGATGGCACCAGTATCCAGGACAATGGTGTGTACCGGCTTGTGCGACTCGACGGTTGCGCTCATTTTTGCTATTTTGTTGTCTTGTTGCAGAAATTCTGGTCGCTTTTTTCTGGCCGATCTCCGCTGGAGGACCCTGCATGTGAGGCGCCAAGAGCGGACAAATCTGTGCCTGCTCCTTAGCTTGCTTGTCTACCTTGAACCTTCGTTCTTGCTTCCATATCGATCCTTGCGATTATTCTGCTCAACCAGTCTGTCCAAACATAAAGACATACTGTCCTGCCACAATCTTGGAGATTGTTAGTGCATTGGTCGGAAGCGTTGTGGTACCAACAGCAGCAACTAGATTTCATGTCCTACGCTGCCCGCATGTCAAGCACAATCTTGTAATGACTCCAAGCCAAATTCAGGAATGTGCAAGTCGAGTAACCTCAGCTCAGCTCAAAGGAAACACAAAGCAATCTGTCTCAAACGCCATAGTATCGCAGCTTACAGGTTCATTGATGAGCTTTGACACAGAGTAACATGGCTTGACCATGAGCATTCTCGACACCAACAACTGGCACATGTCTGCAGGGATGGAGCGTGGAGCGTTGGATGTGACATCTGGTCCATCCATGCACACGCGACATGTAGGCACGTCGTGTCACAGTGGGAGCGGCTGCATAGAGCCCAAAAAGACAGAGGTCAGCACCCAGGGGTCAGGGCTCACAGCGTGCCAGACATGCAATGGCATTGCTCGGGATGAGCCGGAGGCTTTTAGACTTGTCAGGAATTGTGGTGCAAGTGCAGAAAGCCAATCAATTTTTTAATATCCATGGCTCAGAGGACGGCCCACGAGCGGCCAAGACGCATGGCGGTGTGGTGTCTCGGAAGAACAAAGACAGGGGGAAACACAGAAAAACAGGATACAATGTGGGAGCTGGAAGGCAGCAGCTGGCGGCACGAGAGCGATACAGCACATGGCCAAGTCAAAGGGACGAGTTGTTAGCAGCTAGATAGCGGTCGCTGCGGGTCGACCGGCAGATGTATGGACGGGCCAAGCAAGTGCTCTGGTACGTGCTTTGTCGCTCGCTAGCGGGGCTTTTGGCTGTCAAGTGGTGAAGACTTGTGAGTTGGCAGAAGTCAGAGCAGCATCAGGTCTCGAAACCTTCCTGCGAAGCTCCCTCGAACTCGTCGAAGCTTCCCGTCTGCTACCGCCCCTCCTCCACGTTCTGTCTTTTTTGCCAAAGCGTCCTGCCTCCGACATCAACAACCAGATCAAGTTTTTGCAGCAGAATGGCCTCTGCACCCACCACTCCCGGCGGTGGCCTCGACCGCTATGTTGTCATCCACGTAGCCACGACCTGCGACGAGCACGGCGTCTACGTGACCAAGGACTCGGCAGAAGTCATCGAAGTGGGCTGGATCCTGCTCGACTCCAAGAACTGCGACGAGGTAGGAAGGAGCTGCCCTTCTCTTATCTGCGAGCCCTGCCTGACGCTCCTTCTCCCATCTAGCNTCCACCGCGAAAGCGTCCTCGTCAAGCCAGTCAACACTCCCATCACCCCACTCTGCAGTAAGACCAGCCCCCAATTCCGACCAAGTAGACAAGTCATTGACCCATTGTGCAGCCNNAGCCTTACAACCCTCACCTGGGAGCACGTCCGCAATGCAGGCTCTTTCCGCGATGCCATCAACCGCTTCGACCAGTTCGCCCAGGAGCACCTCGTCAAGAACAGCCACGAGTTTGCCTTTGTCACTCTCGACTCGTGGGACCTCCGCGTCCAGCTGCCCCGCGAGGCTCGCGACAAGGCCGTCGTCCTTCCTCCCTACCTGCAGCACTCGCGCACCTTCGACCTGCGCACCGAGTACCAGAGGTGGCAGACTCACCACCCCGAGTCGCTGCCCTTCGGCTCCAGCGCCCTGACCAACATCTGTGCCGCCCTCGAGGTCGAGCCCGTCCAGTCTTCGGCTCCCATCAAGCACAACTTGCCCTTCCACCTGCAAGCTCTGGCTCCCGCCTCGCCTCGCCGCGCCATGGAGGAGGCCGTCACCCTTGCAAGAGTCCTTCGCGGTCTGATCCGCAAGTCCCAGCCTCCCCACGAGCACCCCGACGTCCTCACCCGCCCCATGGACGCCCGCGCAGACGTCCGTGCCTTCCTCTCCGAGCGCAGCAAGGTCCTCCACATGAGCGGCCTCCCCCATGACACCACCCAATCCGAGCTCGAGAGTTGGTTCACTCAATTTGGTGGTAGACCCATCGCTTTCTGGACCCTCCGCACCCCTGACCAGCACAAGCCCACTGGCACTGGTTTCGCCATCTTCTCCTCCCACGAAGAGGTATCCTAGACATTCCCATGCCATACCCACACTCAGACTGACATCTCCTGTAGGNCTGCCGAATCTCTCTGCATGAACGGCCGTGCACTCAACGAGAAGGCCATCGAGGTCTCGCCTTCCTCCTCGCGCGTACTTGACCGCGCCGCTGACATCCTGACCGCCTTCCCTCCCAGCAAGAACCGTCCTCGCCCTGGTGACTGGACTTGCCCCTCTTGCGGCTTCTCCAACTTCCAGCGTCGTACCGCTTGCTTCCGCTGCTCATTCCCCGCCATGGCTGCAGCCCCTGACCCGATGTACGGCTACGGCTACGGCCACCCTGGCATGATGGGTCCCCCTGGACACCACATGGGTCACCACCACATGGGAGGTGGCGGCATGCGTGGCGGCGGTTCCACTCACGTTCCTTTCCGTGCCGGCGACTGGAGATGTGGTGCCGAGGGTTGCAACTACCACAACTTTGCCAAGAACGTCAGCTGTCTTCGTTGCGGTGCTTCGCGTGCAAGCGCCGCCCTGGTCGCTGACTCCAACTTCCAACAGGTCGATGGATCCCAAGGCTATGGTATGGCCCCTCCCTCTATGGCTGGTACTCCTGGCCCTGCTCCCTATGCTCCTCAGCAAGGTGGCTTCAACTCTGCTGGAAACTTCCCTGGCCAGAGCTACGGCGGCCCTCAGTCGACCTACGCCCTCCCCTCCGGTCTCGGTGCCGGTACCTCTCCCTACCCCGCTATGAGCTCTGCTTACGGTCACAACGCCGGCATGCCCTCTGGTGGATTTGATAGCCGTGCTGAGGCTGCCTTCTCTGCAGGTCAAAACAACTCCTCCTTCTCCAACGGCGGTGGCGTGTACGCTGGCGAGCAGACCACTCCTGACCCATTCACCTTCTTGAGCAGTGGCCTCAGTGGTCTCAGTGTCTCGGACGATGCTCGCCGTAATGGTGCCAACCCTTCCAAGTCTCCTGCATAGATTGATGATGAAAGCTTCCTGGATGACAAAGGGAGGCCTCATCACCAGCAAAAACTTTACGGGAGATAAAACAACCACACATTGTATTGAAAAACCGGACCGTGTACACCAAATCAATTCGGAAAGGGCAGGGTTAAATATGGGTTCTGCTTTTTTTTGGTCAGAAAGTTGCAATGTCAGTCAGCGTCGGCGCCTGGTGGGGGTGATCGGAAAGGTTTTTGATTTTTTTATACAGATTGTGGGTGTGCTATTTCGTTACTGCTTCATGCCGTATGATGGCAAAGATGGTTGTTCGTGGGTGGCTTTGGTAGGGCAGGAGCATGGCAAAAAAAAAGGAGGGCTGTGGGACTGGTGGTGGTCCTGTTTCGAAACAAGCCACTATAAAAGAAAGAGCATTCAGGAGGGGAGGAAGGAGCGTTGGGCAACATATCTTATCATCATGGCATATTCTGGCAAAGAAAAGGAGGAAGGAGGAGGCGAGTAGAGGAGTTCTTTTCTTTCCCGCATGTTTTGTCGTTTACTCATTGTTCTCTCATCGATCTTTTTGACATTTTTGAATCATCTTCATTGTTGTTTGCTTCGCTTTTCTGTGTAGTTTGCATTCGTCCCTGCTGTGATTCTGTCTAGTCAGTCAGCTACATGGAAACAGAAAAAATCATAAAACTTTCGTAGAAAATCAAGATGCAATGTCCACCACGCTAGAGGATCTTCTCCTTGCCGTCAAGGCCAAAGTGCGACAAGTAGTAAGAAGTAGGCATACCGGCCGATAAAACAATCATGGTGAGAGTCTATACAAATTACGTAGTGGATAGCCTAACCAATCATGATAACATCATAGTCGTCTGTTTGTTTCTCTTTGCCTTTCTTGTGCACACCCTCCCACCATGTCCTGACCATCACAACATTCTCCCTCTCCTCTTCTCCGATTTCGACTGGCGGGCCAGTAACCTCTTCTCGCACGCCGTCATCACCAATTCTCTGACTCGTGCCCTTTCTAGCCCATACAGGTCTATCATCTTCCTCTTCTTGATCTTCGTAATCCAGAGTGGACACAGGGGACGCACCGTAACGCCATACACACCATCCACTAGCCGCAGTGGACAAGAGATAGTTCTTGTGGTTGCGAGATCTCACTACGAAACCCCGGAGCAAGACAACATCTCCTGGTAAAGCTTTTGGTAGACTTNNTTGTTTAAAGGGACGAAAGACCTCGACTCTGACGTCTTTTACGCTTTCGCCCTCGGAGGTCTCCTGTGAGGCGGTGTTGTACTCGTGAAGTGGTTGGTCAACGACTTTGAATGTCGTGTAGTAATCTTTAGGACCCGACTTGGCCCGTTCCGCTGTGCTGGTGGCGGCTGTGCAGACAGCAACAATATCAATAAGAGAAGATTGCTGGTTGAGATGCTGATGGAGTCCCGCTAGAGGAGTAAAGTACGACAGGGACGTCGATGTACCTTGGGATGCGTAGCGTTGTAGTGGAGGGGGCGAGATCGACTTTTGCCTGTCGCGAGAGGACACAGCTGCAGCCTTTGTTGGTGTGTCTTGCACAAATGAAGTGCCAGAGGTCGTGGCTTTGTGCTCGGTGGCTGCTTTCTGGATCTCAGTGGTGCGTCGAGGCGTGAACCAGGTGCCGATGACGGGCACTTCGCTCATCTTGGAGCTTAGTGCGTCACGCCAGGATTGGGATGGTGCGGATTGAGGCTCCTGAGGCGCAGTCGTTCGGTCCTTGACAGGTGTTCCGAAAAGTGATGCTTCGACCTCTGCAAATGGCTTGAGTGTTGGCTTGATCTGGAAGTCACTGGAGGCTTGTTCTAGTTTTTCGACTACGGTGGAAGGCTCTGGGTCAAGGACTCCCGTAGCGGACGTGGTTTCAGTAACCTCTTGCGGTCCTTGTGCAGTTTGCGGCTGACCTTCAGAAGTTTCAGAAGACGTCAACATCAGACCAGCGTCGGTCTCATTCTGGGGTTGGTTGTCGTTGTCAGTCGTGCCTACCGTCACTTTCTCGATCGTCTCAGACGGCTTCGGTCCTTGAGAAGACACATCTCGCATCACTTCATCTTGCACAACCTGTTGTTCGCTGTCTAGGGCTTGTTGCTTCATTTTTTCAGCCTGCTGTTCATCACCCTCAATCGACAACCGCGGCCCAGCTGACTTTCGACCTCTGAACAACGTCAATGGTCTTGCCGGCTTCTTCGTACTTGTGGGAGTTGAAGGCGCTGTTTGTAGGTTTGAAGGTGTTGGGACTACCTCGGGCTCAGGAGCAACCTGTACATAGTCTGCGAGCAATTCGTCGTCGAGACCAACTTGCGATCTCATCTCCTCCGCAGCGCCTCTGTCATCAGGGGGTGGTGTCTCTTCTATGGCGGCAAGCTGCGACTGCATAGCTGAAGGACCAGATGCCTGCTTCTGGAACTGAGAGAGAGCAGTGCCCAGCTCTTGTGATGGCAGTACCATCGTCTCTCCTCGGACACCCTGTGATGACAAAGTTTGGGTCGCTGGTTCTGGGCTTGCATTCATATCAGAAGAATCGATGTTCTCTGTTTCCAGGTCAGTCACTTCCTCGTCAGCACTGTCTGGGATGGTTTCGCTCCGGGTATGCGCGCGTGACGATCGTGATTGGGAGAATTGGGAGAGACGAGATGTCCAAGACGGCTCGACCTGAGAGAGATCAAGCTCCTCGATGGACTGATCGGACGCTTGAGAAGCGATTGGTGAACGATCCTGAGCTGCAGAACGAGCAGCAGACTCCAGTGCCTGGGCTTGAACAACATCTGGAGTTGGGCTGAGAGTCTTGAAGCTGGAGCTCGACAACGGACGCTGCTCATGTTTAACATCCAGTGCGCTTTCTGGGCCAGATGCTGGGGATGCTTCTTTTTGCATGGTTTCTATTCTGGGCTGTTCCACGATTTCAGGACCCATTTCGACGCTCTGTTGAACCTCAAATTTGAGAGGAGCTTCATTGACCTGAGCGGTGGCTTCGTCATCGGTACGAGTGACCAAAGGTTCGTCTTCCATGGACTCATCCACTACAGCTGTAATCTCTTCTTCAACGCTCCGTCGGCCATTCTCTTCATCGTCAGCGACTGAAAAGGCGTCGGGCTCGGGGGCTTCGAACATGGCCTCGTCGGTCTGTAATGGCCTAGGATGACTGTTCGATTGAAGACCATCATGTCCCGTTGCAAGCAGTGCAGGATCGATCTCATGTTCTTCTTCAAGTAGCGCAGGATCAATCTCGTACTCTTGTGATTGCGAGGAGTCGACATTGTCCCCCTCATCGAGCAAGGCGGGATCAATTTCGTGATCTTCTTCTAGCAGCATAGGATCGATNTCCATGCTCGTCAGTGGATCTGAGAGAGGCGGCCTCGACATCCATTACCTCGGATCCGTCACCACCACTTTCGTCTTTGACAGTTCCGGGTTGAGACTCGANGTTCTTCCTCCACCGAGAAAGGCCGAGAAGAGTTCATGTCCTCTACAGACGCTGGCTCCTTTAGATCTGGACCTGCTTGAGCANGTTGTATCAGTCTCCACGTCGGCCGTCGATGCTGCTTGGCTTTCACGCTCTGCTTGTGGTTGTCCAGACTGCTCAGTCATATTTTCAGTCAGGTCTGTTCCAGCGGATCTGCCTTCCTGCTCTCCATCGTCGATAGGATTGGGTGAGACAAGACCGGCCTGCATCTCGACAACTCGAGGTCCAGGCCTCTGTTGACCATCTTTGTTCTGGACAGATGCATCTAGGTCCACTCCCTGTACATCTCGGACTTCTACTTTGGGCAGGACTGGTACACTCTGTTGATGAACTTGTTGTTGTGTCGTCTCCGTAGGCATATGATGGTAGTTCTCTCTGAACTGCGTCAAAAATTCGGTAAAACCCTCGAAACAGTAATCTCGCTTCTCTTCGAGCTCTTCGAGATAGGCAAGCAATTCAGATGGTTGACCTGATTGGTGTTTCTCCACGTGTGAAAGCTGGTTATAGACTTTCCAACAGACACTGACAAATACTTCGTCCTCCTTCAGGCGATATTTGACACCCTCTGCAAACATGTTACCACTGTCAGCGGCGACTACCACGTTAACTCCGATCTTGCAGATGGTCTTCAAGGCATTGAACTTGGTCCTTGTGGTACTCGGACTGTTGGCCTGCTCTGATATCTTCTTGACCTCTGAGCGGATCTGGGCAGTGACTGGTCCGCTGAGCTCGAGGTGCGCATTCTTCTGCTTGTTATCAAGCAAACTGTTGACAAGGCCGATCGAAGGCAGGAAATCAATTGTCTCCTGAGGAACAGAAGCAGCGGTCGTGTCGTCTTCTCCGTCTGATTCCGAATCGTCTAACAACTCGACGACGTCAAGCCTAGATGAAGACGGTGGCGGAACATGTGGAGATGGAACTGTTTGAGCTGCTTGGTTGATGAAAGGAGGTTGAGGTTGTTGAGCTTGCTGACCAAGTGTCTCGACAGCAGCATCTCTGTCACGCCAGGCGATGGTCTCATCTCCCGCCGAAGAGCCAGTCTCTGACGCTGCTTGAGAAGGCAATGCCGTCCTCGTTTCTGTCAGTGTTTGAGCTCCATCTAGGCCAAATGGATGGCTGTACATGGCATTCTCAGGCATGGAAGGTTGATAAGTGTGATCCATCATCTCAACTTCGGACTCTTCCCTGGATTCATCATCAGTATCAGGCATTATAGCTTGATCAAAATATCCCGAGCCATCAGAATCATCATCAGCGCTGTCGTCGTCGCTTCTAGCCAGCACATCTTCATCAAGCTCAGAGTTGTCATCGTGCATCACAGCATCGTCTGCCTCATCTCCTTGAAGGTCATCAGCAATCTCTATGAGACCGCCATCTCTAGCGGTAAGGTCTTCTCTTGACTGTTGAAGAGCAGCCTCTTCTTGCTCCAATTTCCGTTCCAGGTAGTCCCAATCCGGTTCTTCAACGGCACCTTCATCATCACTCTGCTCTTGCAGAGCTAAGATCTGTTCGGAGTTGTATACAGAGGACGCATCATCCGATTCTGAATCTTCACTAAACGACCCCATGTCTTCATCAGATTCGTCGTCAGCAGAGCTCTCGTCATCGAATCTGTCACGTCTCGAGCGCAGTCCGAATTGGACATCTGCCACGATTGGCGAAGAAACAGCCACTGATGGTCGTTCGGAAGGTCGGGTTTCGTCGTCTTCCTCCTCCTCGTCCTCACTACCAGAAGACAGCACAACAGGGTTTTCTTCAGCGTAGCCGTCATAGGTGTCTGCAACAATTCGAGACGTTTGTGTTCCTGGTTTTACCCGCGGGTCTGAGTTTTTCTGCAAGGGTTCCGATTTCGCCTGGACTATGTTGGAAGATGGCGCAGGCTCTTGTGTCTCCGCCATAATACTTGCTGGTGTGTTCTGTACTTGGAGATTGGAGGCAGGTAAAGATTTCTCCGCATAATCAACAGTGTTTCCTGTGTTTGTCAGGCGCCCAAGGGCTGTCTCAGTGGCCTCTAGAGTTCCTGCTACAGTCGGGACAACTGGCGAAGGCATCTTCTGGGCACTTGTCGGGAAAGGCGATGGTAAAGGCAGGCCCTCAGTGAGCAGTGGCTGCAAAATTGGCGTTGTCGGCCTATTGATAGCTTGGGCACGCGCCATCTGTTCTAGAAGTTCGCTTTCGGTTGGCAGTATAGTCAGACGCGGCAGATCAGAAGGTTGCATGGTTGGAGAGGTCGAAACCTGAACTTGGGATGTCACGGAACTTTCAGGAACTTGTGATGCCCCTTCCAGAATAGTCTCTCCCGATCTCGAAGCTTCTGCAGGTTGTTGAACCACCGCTTCGGCCACTCTCTCTTCTGCATTTTGCACGCCGAGATCTTCTGCTGCAGATCTCAAGGGAACCTCGGCCTCAGTCTGCGGTAGCTGTTCCTTAGCAAGTGTTACTGGAGGATCAGTCTCCTGAGCAGACTGTGCTGCGATTGCCTGAATCTTCTGAGCTTCTGAGGTAGGCTGCTCAAGTTGTTGTTCCCCATTCTCTCTAGACTCAGCCGCCTCGTGCATATCCAAGTCCTGACTTTCTTCGGTCACGTTGACGGTGTCTACAGTGGCTTCTCCTGGCACTGCACTTTCAATGGTCATGTTCTCATCTGCATCTGCATCATCCAAGACATCATCTTGCTCTTTCTCGGGAGAGGGTTCTCTGGCGTCAAACTTCCATTCAGAAACATTCTTGTATGAAACCCTCCGTCTCTTGCGCGATGCGACAGTATCCTGGTCGTCATGTTCTGATACGGGTACGGGAGAGTATGGTGTGCCTCCCTCAGACAATCGAAGACGCTTCATGAAAGCTGGAGAAGAATAGACGGCGACTCCATAAGCATCAAAGGAAGTACGAGGTTTGGATCGGGCGACAGGCGTGCTTGGTGGCAGCATACTAGGCTTCGGTGACGTGGGTTGGGTGGATTCATCCACATTGATTGTTCTCGACTCGGCCTCTCCTCGCATGATGGTCATGGTCAGACGGTTCTTGAATATGAGCTCGCCATCGACGCTCCTACCAGGCGTCTTGACCAGAGCTGTATCGGACTCGGTCAACCATTGCGCACCTACAAGCGCGACTTGCACGCTATCACCGATACCAATGCCTGATGCAGCTATCTGGCGCGCACTTGGTCCAGTAAACCGTACGCGTACTTGGCCTTTTTGGTATCGCTGTCGCGCGTCCGGGTCGGCCAAGAGAAGAGCGCATTGTCCGGTTGCTGAAGAAAAGGGCCATAGTAGTGTGACCTGTGCCTTGAACCCACACTCGGTAGGCAATGCCGAAGAAGGCGATAAGGATGATATAGGCACTATCTCCATTCTGTCTGGAAGTCACGACATTTCTCGATCAGGAAAAATGGCACAATCGATGGTGGAGCATGGCGACAAAAGCTTCGTGAACAGCCGCCATGTCTGGGAAATCGAAGCTCTTTGCGGGGAATCCTCTTCGGCAATGACGTTCCGACCTCGAAGAGCACGTGAAATGCTAACAAAGAGCATTTGTCTTGAACCATGCGATTGCTTTAAGTTATTGTACAATAGAATTGCTGGTAGTAGCTACAGTAGCTTGCAGTAAAGCCAACATGCGTGACTGATGATAACCTCTCCTCCACTTTGCTGAGATCGCAGACGTACACCATCTGTTTTTAAACACGCACATGTTTCCAGTCGCTTAGACATTGCATCCAAAAGGAGTAGCCGAATAGACTTGGAGAACGCTGGTACGGTTGAAGTAGCCGTCGACACTGCGAATCCTCAGGACGCTGTCCTTTGCAGGAGGGCCTTGGGCCCAGGCATTACCGTTCGACCAGTTGTTCCACAGCCAGAATCCTGGACTTGTTGGCACNTACCATCTTATTAGTTACAGAAAACGATTGATATGGAACAGAAGGTGGTTACCATTGTCGATAATAGTCTGCACAAGCCTTCCGTCGATGAAGAATTGGGCCTTGCCAGGAAGCCAATCAACACGATACTCGTGGTAGGCAGAGGTTGCATCACTGGGTGCTGAAACTTGGTAGGATGACGGAGGACTGTCAGGAGAGACCTGCTCAGTCGTCAAGTGAACAACTCCAGTGTTGGAGGTCAAAAATGCAAAATCGATCTCCTGAGTATCGTTGGAGTAGAAGGAGAAGCCGTGCGTGGTACCGGGTACATTCGAGATCTTGGCTACTGTGCGGACAGAACCGTAAAGTATGTCATCGTAAGCAGTAGTAATTTGCGCGGAAGAAATGGGGCCTTTTGTTTGGCGTCCAGGGACAGTCAGGGTGATGGAAGGATCAAGTATTGAGACCCCGATATTGACCAGATCGAAGCGTCGAGGAAGAGGCGAGTTGCCGGCACTGACTGTGTAGAGAGAAGATACGAGGTCTTCGACGAGACCGACACCTTGGGCAACAAGCGTAAAAGGGTTGTCCCAGGCGTAATTCATCCTCGTGGTGAAAAGACCAACGTTAGGGACTTTATAGTAGCATCCGCCGTTGGTCAGAGATCCAGCAGTCGAAGAAGTGTAGCGCTTCTCAAGTGACTGGTCGGCATGGGAGACTGTTACCACAGCACTGATAAGGGTAATCGCGATTGCTTTGAGAGCAACCATATTGAATGATTGGTGGTTTTTGGAAAGGACTGTTTGAAGTTGAGAGATATAAGTGTGTCGAAGCCAGATTGCATATACAAGACCAGAACGAATGTGCAGGTTACGACTTGTCTTCTGCGTCGGATCTCTGTGTGTTATATCCTCAGTGGTGAAATCTCCGGCTTGACGCAACCAATAGGTCAATACTGTGAAGACTCGCTTCTCTAGTTGAGCGACCGTCAACGTCGAAGCCATAACGGCGTGCCTGATGGAGCAGCAACACGAGTCATGAATCATGGCCGAATTGAGGCAAGGTCTAAAGACAACACACTCGAAGACAAGCAAAGTCGGATTAACATGCACGCGATGTCGAGTACGTTGGCCTGTATCTCGTTCGAGATTGCATGCACCAAGGCACACTTAAAACCCTACGATCTGATCCAGTCAAGTGCCGACTCTATCGGGCACATGAGGCGACGTTAGCAACGTTGAATGCTTGGTATGATGGCTTCTCATGGTATTTGTTACCAGCTTCAACTAGCGAGCAGAACGAGTCAGGTACGATGCCGTCGGCGCGGCAGGTCTGTGGTACTGGAGGTTGTCGGTTGCTCGATGTTTTAGCCCTGGAGATATAATGAATCGATGACAGAAGAATTGGAAGATATCCATAGATGTCGTTGTGGCCATACAATGGCAGTAACATCAGCTCTGGTTTCAACTTCCAGCTCCAAAGTATACTCGTTGTCGAATGTCCATCGTGTCAACTTGAAGTTCAATCGGCTGGAAACGGCCACTCTAGAGCGCCGAAAATCATTCTTGATTGTATGGCAGAGAACGACAGCTAGTCTAGCCCACAGAGAGCGCTTTGAGACAGAGGTGAGTGAAGACGATGAGGTTGTTGATAATCAAAGCTACTCTCGGCCGGGTCCGTTGCCAAGCCATACCAAGCGCGCCTCGAGAAAAGCCATCCTTCGAGTTGAACAGCTGCCTGGTCCAAAACAGTTCTTTTACGATGGGGTCTCACCCTTGGAGACACCACGGAAGGCTGGGTGGGCACGGTTGTCTACAAAAATTTGTGTCGGTATCATCGTAGAGCGCAAGAACAAGTGTGACGGTTAGGTAGAGAGGGATGTAGACCAGGATCACGCTGAGAGTGCTGTTTGCTATTGTCGTGATGCTACAACGGATAGCTACCACTTCTTAGCAGCCCCAGGGAACAGTTGACATAGGGATACTTACAGGGTATTTTCACGTCCGATGGATAGCGCGCACATCCATGCGTCTGCATATTCAAGGATTACAGCGAATGGCGAGTGTTACCAAGGTCGAAATAGGCAGTCTGCAAGCCACACGCTATCCATCGGCTGCAGAGACACCCTGTATAGCAGCATAGCACAGGGGATAGCTGTTTCACGATCGCTGACTTATGATTGATCTAAACAGCCTGCTTGTCCCGAGCATGTCAGCATTCGACAGTAAACCTCAACTGTGTCCAAAGTGTCGAGGCAGACGTATGTCAGTGTGACTGACAGACTACTCAACTCCAGTTTGGATGCATCTTCGATTCGCTACAACTAACAAACACGCAGACACACAGGTTAGCGCGCTTTTCATCGGATATGATGAACGCTCTTGTATACCCACACATATGTATGGTTGGGACATACGTGACGCGGCACCGAATCTGCAATCCCACAAGCCACCTGTATGGTACGGGACTTACATCGCAATGGTGCCATACCCAATACACTGGTTGATTTCTCAACAAGCCAGCGACAAACTGCTTTCGTCATGGCATACTTCGCTGTGACGAACGATTACAGCAATTCATCTCGAACACCTTAGAAGTGGGTTCTGTGTCGCCGGTCCACGGACGGATGCAGTTTTTGGGTCATTCGACACGACTTGGAACCCTCAGTAGGCGAACGAGGGTGGCACAGCAAAACATGCGTGAAGCCGGCCGTGTTACATGTAGACCGACTGACGAATGTAGATATCCCAACATCCCCGTAGGTGGATGGTTCGACAGAGCGTCAATATATCATGATACGGTCGGATATTCCGCGAGATTGCATAGGCGCAACAGTTGCGGGGGGAGTCGGCGAGTTGCCAGCATCTGATGTTCACATGCTTGCTGGGAACTGCTGATGGCAGCAACGGTGCCGAAACCAGATAGGCGATTTGATCTGGCGTCAGAAGAGGCATGGAAGGCGAATCAGGTGTCGCCATCAGAAGCTTCGCCCTACTGCTATCTCGAAGGAATGAAGAAGGCAAGTCCGCAAACGGGAATGCAGAAGGAAAAGGCGCGCACGCATGCGGAGTGCAGGAGCAGTACCTGGCATTTACGAGGCGGCGGGGGATAGCTGTCAGACATGCCACGACAGGCTGCAGCGTCCAGGATCGAATTGGTTGGTGGTAGCGGGGGGGATGTCGAGACGGTGGTTGGTGGTTGGGTGGTGGTGCGAAGTTGTTGAATGACATGTGAAATTCACATGCCGCCAAGCGATGCAGCCGCAGCGAAATCCAGGGAATGGGGAGAGCAACATGACATCGTTGGTTGTGAGGCAGGAGCACTGCAGCTGTAGCTATAGGTAGCTCGAGATAGCACCACCAAAATGCCTGTTCCTCTTGCTCATTTCACTCTGGCCCTTCACTCGGTTCTTGACCCCTCTTGACCTTCGTTCGCATCCTGCCAGCTCGCCAGAACCTAGCCATCGACCCTCTACAATTCTACAAGACAGCATCCTCAGAGTAAGTCTCTCACTTTGCTCATTGTCACTCGGTCCAAAGCCAATCCACATGCTTCCTTCTGGCCGGACCAACTCTCCTCCATTCCATAGCAACTCTTCAACTGACCATCTTCCACCAGCAGCAATCCAATGCCTCACGCAGAAAGCGACATGTCCAGCCCCGTCACTAACGGTGACAAGCCTCACTCACAGTTCTTCTCGGTATGTCTAGTGTGAATGTTCGTCTCTGCTGCTCCCACTGACCAATCCTAGCACCTGAAGTCCTATCCTGTCGTCAACGATGGCGTCGAGACATTCATGAACAACCCCTACGGAGCCAAGTCGCTCGACATTGCCGACGCTGCATACACCAAGCTCGGAAAGCCAGTCATGCCTTACCTCAGAACTCCGTACTCATATGCCGCACCCTACGTGGCCAAGGCCGACAGTCTGGCCGACAAGGGACTGGAACAGGTCGACACCCGCTTCCCCATCGTCAGAGAAGACACCGTCACCATTAAGGACACGGTGGTGAACTATGCTTTCCTCCCCTTCAGAGTCGCTGGTGAGGGACGCACATACGTCATGAACACTTGGGAGGACCAGTACAACAAGACTGCAGCTCGCAACAACCGTGGCAACAGCCTGAGCACCAGCTTCCTGGCCATCATCTCTACCCAACTCAAAATCGCCGCCGACAGTGTCAACCTTGTTGCCGATTGGTTCGGCCCCAAGACTGAGGAGGCCAAGCAGAGAAGCGACTCGCTGTTCAACAGTCTGTACAACAAGGCCGCATCTTACGGAGAGCAGGCCAAGAAGAAGGCTAGCGACGCCAACGACAAGGCTGGAACTTACGCCGAAAAGGCCCAGGAAAAGTCAGAATACTGATCACGTCCACACACCACACAAAGCTCTGTTTCTGATATCCCTCTTCAGTCTTCCCGAACCTCACCACGAATACCCCTGGACCTATGACGGAGTTCAGAACGACAACGAGATGTCTACGATTTGATGCCGTTCACCAAGAAGCCATGATCCACTCTTTTACATTCCTTTTCGCAATTGCTCCGCCCATCGTGTATGTACTGTATCGTCCATAGAAGCTTCAAGCTCAGACATTGAATGCTTGATCGAATACATGATTCTTCTGCAATGACTTTGTTCAATGCTCCTGCTCGAAAACGTCATGTTGTGCTTGATTCCTGCCTTCTGAGCTTGGATGGTTTGACTATAGTTTACAGATCGCGAGTTTTTTCGATCAGTCTCGAGCACAGTGAATAGACACCAATCACAGCCACTTTCACGCTTGTACTGTGTAATGCATTGTGTGAATATTGTGCAGAGACATTTGACTGCTGCATTTTCCAACGTGGATCGGGCAGCTTCAACAGTGATTTGGGAGGATATCCCTATATTTGATGTACCAAGGACATTGGTGTGAAACTAATCGGTAAATGAGTGATGAATGCATGTTTCAACACCATACTCAAGACGAGGAGATGTCTAGTATGGTGGCATCAAGTAATGTCGATTGTAAAAGTGAAGTTGCCAACCCATGACAGGGTGTTTCTGCAGACAAGACTCAAGACAGGGTCACCACTGATGTCATGGGATATATCGAATATTCTGAGGCATTTGGATATCCGAAGAGAAGACGCTACCTGGAGGCAGTAGAAGAGAGAGTCTATCAGGTGATTGACGATGGCATGAGGAATGAATGAAGCGCAAGCGGAAAGATGTCAGTGATTGAGAACATGTGGGACGGGCCGAGACGGCCGGCTTTGATGATTGCTGGAAATTGACATGAATGGGCTCGTCGATTGCAGAATACCTAGGCACCATTGAACAAAGATGCCGTGATGGCGAGGAACGCAATCCAACCGAGTTTTGACTTCTTTACGGGAGAAGAGCGCTCGCCGGCGCGACAGCCTTTGCGCGAAACGTTCCGTCAATCCACAGCGACAGTCGCGCGCTCTGGTGAGTGTTGCGAAGCGACAACACGCAGCTACGAGACTGATCATGCAGCGCAGNACATTGCCAATGAATCGCTTCGCGCCCAGCTGAACACGCTGCAATACGAACTCGACTCGTTGAAACAGGAAAAGGAGCTCACCGCCCTCCAGCAAGCGAGTGAGATCCGCGATGCCGAGCAGCGCGCAGAGCGAGACTTCAAGCGAGCTCAGGCTGCAGAGACGGCTCAACAACAGAGCGCCAAAAGGCTGGATCAACTGACGCGCGAGACGAGCGACATTGAAAATCGACATACCAACGACAAGATCCAGCTGGAACGCAAGATCCGGACCCTACAAGATGACAACCAGAGCCTGAGAGAAGACCTTGAGGATGCCGAGTCGCGCCTCTCTTCATCAGAAAGGGAACACAAGCATGGCCTCAACGACCTTGAAGCAAGACATTCAGCCCTGCAGGCTTCATACGAAGAAGCCCAAAGAGACCTAGAGTCAAAAGTCTCGACTCTGCAGTCTACGCAACAGCGTTTGTCGCAACGTGAATCCGAGAACGGCAACCTTGAAAATGAGATCCTCCGCCTCAAGGCCCAGACTGGCGACTCGGATACTCTGGGCATCATCAAGCGCGAGCTGTCCGAGCAAGTCGCTCACATCAAGAGACTTGAATCCACCAACCGCGACCAATCTTCTGAGCTCAAGCAATTGCGCAAAACCTACAAAAGCGTCGAAATCGTGCAAGAAGAAAAGCGCGCCCTGGAACAGAAACTTCGCGCCATGGAAGATTTGCGCAAAGAACTGGCAGAGGCACAGTTGCAGCAACAGATTCTCGAGGACGAGAAGCGTAGCTGGACGAGTTACTTGGAGAGCGAGGCTGCTGGAAGGGAAGAGCTGGCCTTTGACTCACCAGAGGATATGGCCAAGGCATTCGTCAATGAGCGCATGGAAAGGATCATTTTGATCGAAAAACTGGGCGCCATGCAACCCGAACTCACTGTGCGTGATGCTAACATCAAGACGCTTGAAGACGAAAAGGTTCAACTTCGCGCCGAGATTGAGAAGCTGAAAGAAGCTGGCAACACGTCCACCACTGCGGTGCCTGTAGATGCAAAAGCTCGTGCACGCCTAGAACGCCAAAAGAACCTGGCAATCAAGGAGGTCGAATACCTCCGAGCACAGATGAAGGCATTCGAAGCCGAAGAGAACGAATTCTCACCAGAAACATCGAACCAGGAGGAGAACAAGCGTACACAAGAGCTCGAGACACTGATTGATCAGTACCGCTCTGAAGTAGAGACGTTGTCTGCAGAGATGAAGCAATTAGAAAGCAGCACCNCGGCTGCGCCGACACAGAGTCTAAAGCGTCCACACCCAGAAGAGTCAGACGAGCGACTAGGCGAGCTGCGCCGTAAGACACGCACACTCCAAGACGACCTCACAGCACTCCAAGCCCGCTACTCGACCATCGAGACCGAGCTGAAGGCCAAGACGAGCCAACTGAACGCTCTGCGCGAGTCTTCACGCACAAGAGTGCTCGAGCTCCGCGACAACCCAACCGCCCAAGCCGAAGCCATTAAGATGACCACTCTTCGCACCCTAAAGGAAGAAAATGCAGCACTGCTCGAACAACTCGAAGGACGACCAAACGGCGCGACAAAGGTCGTACCCATTAGCACACTCGACCACGCCCGCCTGCAGATGAGCGAACTCGAAGCCGCAATCGCTCAACGCGACAAGAAGCAGCAACGCCTAAAAACAATCTGGTCTGCCAAATTCCTCGAGTTTACAGAAGCCGTGGCAGCAACGCTTGGATGGAAAGTGGTATTCCAGCCGAATGGTCGTTTCAAGGTCACTTCCATCTTGTACCCGGCATCCATCAACAAGGACGGCGAGGAAGAGGAAAACTCTATTCTCTTCGACGGCGAAAAAGGAACCATGAAGGTGTCTGGCGGCACAGAGAGTGTATTTGCTAATGAGATCCGCCCGCTGATTGAGTTCTGGGTCGATGGGAGAAAGGAGATTCCATGTTTCCTGGCCGCGTGCACGCTTGAATTTTACGACAAGACGACGAGAGCTGCAGAGATATAAGAAAACGAAAAGCACAAGTACATTGTTATTCTACCGTCTTACACTATGACTTTCCATATTTTATTCGTCTGGTTTGATGGGCCCTGGCGTCAAGAAGACATGCTTTTCTAGAGATAGTGGCGGACTACCAAAAGCAGAAGCGTAGTCTCTTTGTTGTGACCAGCAGGCCTCGATCTTCGATACGAGCCACGGGCTCTGTCTGGTCAGATTCCCAGAGCGGAAAGGCTTCAACATTCTTCGGCTTTTCAATCATGCTTTGTGTCTGGATTCAGCCTTTGGGCTTCTCAAAGTCCTCAATGTGTCGGGGCGTCACAGTCCAAGAAGACTTTGTTCGTGGACACAACATTGGCAGGCATCCTTTGAGACGGCACAGTTGCCATCCTTCATCGTTGAATGCCTCCTTGAATACGCTTGTCTCGACCTGCATACTTTCATACCTTCTTCACTTTGCAGAAGAACCGCTAGCAAGCGCCAACCATCCTCACATACACACACCTCTTCACTATAGACTATGGACACCGAAAAAACAAAAGATTGCGACATCTGTCTCTCTAGCATACCTACCCACTCCATATTAACCTGGGACTGCGGCCAATGCAGCTGGTGCTACGAATGCATCACCTCCGGCATAACTTCTTGCCCCCAAAAGTCGGACTGGCCACAAAACTGGTGCGGACATGACGTGCCTACCCCAATTACTCTCAGGAGGATACTTCAGAAAACAAGAAGGTACATTCCTCCTCACATGTACACGAAATGGTATGAAAGATCAGAGCAATGGAGTCAAGTAAAATGTCCTTATTGCGCCCGATTTACTCATTCAGACCATTTAGAGGGCCGAGTGTTGAGCTGTCCAAGCTGCCGCAGAAGCATCTGTATCGAGTGTGAGAAGCCAGCTCATGAAGGTCAATGCCACAGGACGTCAAAGGAGGATCTCAAGGCGGTTACGAATGCACTGAGACACGAGAGCGCTGCCATGTGTCCTCGTTGCGGATACATCACTGGACGCATTGAAGAAGGCTGCGACCGTATTGTCTGTCCCAAACCTTGTACACAAGTGTTCTGTTTCAAATGCTCCCAGAATTGGAAAAATTGTCAAGGGAAGTGTAAAGGAGGCGGTACCACGGCAGTCTTGGCCAAAGAGACCGAGGCTGAGGCAGAGAGTCCAGGTATGGCCAGAGCCTACCTTAGTGGGCTCAAGGACATCATCCGAGAATGAGGACAAGGTCATCCACGACGACGAAGATGATGAAGGCGAGTTCGATATTGATGGAGAGGCAGAGTACGCATCTGGTAACGAAGATGATGAGGCAGGCGAGGAATTGGAAGAAAATCATGCAGAGTGGTGAAGTAGTCGTGAGGTAATCTTAATAGATGCACCGATTCTTCTTCAGGAGGTCTTGTTCAAGTGCTTAGCATTTCAAGAGGCAAGAATGACCAACTCAAGTGGACTGTTTTCGCACTTACTTTCATAATTAGCAAGAGTGTTCAAAAACTCGCAATGAATGCTCAAAGCTGTTTTCGTGTGAGAAGTGTTTCCAACTTTTTATATCGATGCAGTCGTGTGTATCGTGAGAGAAAAGACAAAAACACCATGCAATGCGTCCTGACCAACCATATAATATAACACCCCAAGATGTCCGTGTACCACGCTCAATGCAACATAGCAGCCTGCGAATCCATCCTCGAAATTCGATCGTCATCATCATCTATTTTAAATGTGGCCTGAATCGGTGGATCCGCCACCATTTGACCGAAACCATAATCTTCCTCTTCGGCGCCAGTCTCTGTCGCAATGGTGGGCAACACACCTATAAGCAGGCTGGGTTTGCGTTGTCGGACTGATTTGCGATGATGCTCTTGGTGATCACCTGCTTCAACCATGCCATCGCATGTAGGCAACACGCCGTGCGAAGATTTGCGTCGACTGAGAGACACGTCACCCGGATTGCTGGGGTCACTACCGGTATCCGCAAAGCCGTGCCTACGGACCGCTGGATGTGGTGGAAATTCTGGCGTTGGTGCCTCGCATGCCTGGACTTGTGCTTGCTTCAAGACCGGTCCCACGACATTCCTAGCTCGCAATTCAAACTGTGGCAACAATCCCATATGCGACCTCACTGCGCCGGTAGTGTTGTCTGACTCGTCCGAGAAACGCCTCTGGATCCAGTTTCGACTCTTGTGCACCAAGTGTCGGAAGAGTGGTTGCAAGCAGGCCAGACTAGCCGCCGATATTCCAAAGCCAAGTTCTGTAAGAGCCAGCACAATCTCGGGAGCCGAGTGGTCATAGAAGCTGATATGAGCCGTCGGATCGAGAAAAGCAGGGTCAAACCATACGCCATAAACATATGCGGTGCGGAAGCATGCAGCCACGCTGCCGGTCACACCCAATGTAAGCAGAATGCAGACCGAGAGTTTGATATGCGTTTTGAGTGATGATTTGATAAGCACAGAGACCGGTAATAACGCAAAAGCCCAGTCAGTGACAGCTCCGGTCGCTCCGTGAAGGTACAGCAGTGGAACAAATCTATTGCGCTGCACACACTTGCCGCTGATCTGTCGGTGTGCGATGTGTTTGAGAGTGCCGCATTGAAAGAGCGACAAGAAGAGGGCGATCAGAGAAAGGATTATGGAACATCCTCCTGCGACGATTATAGCACGGCGCTGCCATTTCTTCCAGACGAATTGACGATAAAAGAGCATGAGCGAGATTTTGAGGAATATGGTTGAGAGCATGAACATGACTTCGCCTAGTGTGAGGATCTACACAGTCGATTAGTAGGCGTACTTGTAGAGTAGTCGCGTGTTGGCACCTACCAGCAAGAACCTATCGGCCACGGCCAATGTGAGAACCGGATTATGATGCTCGAGCAGCGCGATACTTATCGCTAAAGAGCTCAGCAACATGTAGAAAAACNNTTTGGGCATCAGTCAGCATAAAGACAACTCTAATATTGCAACGAATGGTTCACGTACCCAAGCTGTCAGCATGCTATAATCATCAACAGCAAGTTTCCGTTTGCCAGTCCGTAATTTTGCCCAGAGGCGCAGGATTACTGCTGTTAAGGTGGTCAACACCATAAACATGATGGCGACTTTGAATATCATGCGCTGGAGAAGACCACCNCCAGGTAATGCATTTTTCGTATAAGCGTGATCTAAACGCATTCTCTTTGACTCGTCGGAGAATTGTCGAAGAGTCGACAAGGCATGATCGAGTCAAGCCCACAGAGGCAGTACAAAAGTGCGGCTCTGCTCTCGTAAATAACAGAAGAACCAAAGCAATCGAGACCGATTCGCCTGCATGCCAAGTCTCACGACATTTGACTGTCAGTCATTAGTGATGAAGCTGTGCCGTTATCAAACGTCGAATGGTGGACTCTTCAAGACTATCCAACGGTCCGGCTTCGCATGCCCCAAGTACACAAATTCTAAAGGGCCTTCGAGTGTAACGGTCAAGCTGAACAGCCACCGATCTCGCATTTCCCACCCGAAAGAAGGCTGGCGCCTATTTATTCCGGCATCCGAACAAGCCTTGTAGGGTTGTAGACCTGTAGTCAGATACGCGAGTCGAGACGGTAACCACTCCGGTCCTGTGGTAGGTCACTAGTCGACTGTTTCACTCCATATCGCGATTTCGTAGTCAGCCAGCAGTCCAGGACATTGCTGCAGGCTAGGATAGCGGAGTGGCGACTTGTTCTGCTCGCGTAAGAAGCGAAGACATATATTGCGAAAAGCGATATGTTTCTCGACCAACAGTCCAGCCATGCCACATGGGAGTGCCTATGTATACATGTACCGACCATGTCCGGAAGGTGGACGGATTCGAGTGGCGAAAGTGGAGTCTGGCCCAGCCTGATCAGTGAACGACAGCCAACCTTTGCTCTGGTTTTTCAAATGTCAGATCTATGTCTCTGATGAACCATGATGTTCTCCAGTACAAAGACCACTGAAGGCGCTTCTAAGCGGATGTGTCTTTTGCAATTGCGTGACAAGCCGATCGTATGCTAGAGTGGATAAAATAACCGAAGGCTGAAGACCAAGGCCTCGGTTTCGCTTTGAATGGCAGGCAACGACTGGATACACAGTACATGATGGCTGAGAGCTTAGTAATACATGCGACAGAAGGCGCATCTTTGTCGAAAGTACAAAGAGCTAATTACATTAGGTATAGATTCGTGAAGGTTGGCAAAAGGATGCGCAACACGTAGTTAAGAAAGATGTTCCATAAAGTGATATCAAATCAGCTTTAAGGGAGTTCTCCTGATACCAGCAGGGATGTGGCTCATGTAGCGGCTCTTTGCGTCGGGCCTCTGTAGTCGGCGGAAAGCCTCGGTGATGTGCTTGGTATTGACAGGAGTTCTTGCCTCTTCAGGTGGATCGAACAAGCCAGGTTCCCGACGGATTCTTTTTCTTCGTTGTTGATCCTCGTCGCCGCCACTTTCTCTTCGTTGTATGTCTTCGGCGTTCTTGACTCGCAAGGCTTCTTCGGTCAGAGTCTGGACGATTTCAAAGGTCAAGAAGCCCAAGATATCGACAATATCGTCATTTGGCTTGCTGTCGGTCACGACGCCGAAACCAGCCCATTCGCGGAAGCGCTTGCCTTTGCGAAAGGTGAAAGAGGCTTGTCGACATTCACTCCAGTGTAGATACTCCTCAGGGGTCATATTTTTTGTGCGATCGTCGGCATTCTTGAGACGAGTCATTGTGGCAGTCGTCATCTCTTCTTCATCTTCGTCTTCCTCATCCTCTCGCTCTGGGACTTGCTCTTGGTAGAAGCTCGAGACATCCCATGGTAGACCTACTTTTGCCTTTTTGGTCTTTGAATTCCTAGTACCGACCGAGGGGCCGGCAGTGGCCAAGGTAGGGTCGTTAGTGGGCCCGACGTCGATGTCGGCAAAGTCGTCACCACCTCCAGCACCACCGCCGCCCTTGTCGTCCGAGTCCTTTGCAGATTTGCGTACGTCTTTCCAACTAAGAAAGGTGCGTAGGCGGGAGACTTTTGCGCGGTCGTGACGGATGAGGAAGATGAGGTCGTCGGTATTGATGCTGCGGACGCCGCGACGAGCGGCCAGGGCGGTTGCGCGAGTGAGCATTTCGACGACTTGCTGCTGGACAATGGCTTCGATGAGTGTCGTCGTTTCAGGGGCGGCTTCGGCAGTCTCACCAGAGACGAACATCATCTGCTGGATCTCGGTGCGGTATTTGGCCGCTTTGTCCTTGTCGGCCATGGTGAGAGTGGAGGGGTTTAGGTTGAAGCCTGGTCAGGGTGTCGCGTGGAAGAGGGATGTGGTTGACTGAAAGGCGGATGAGATGTTGAGTGGGAGGCGATAGAGCTGTGGGTACGTAAGAATGTCAGTGTCGCATGGTGAATATGTGTGCATGGACAAGTTATTGTCGATGGACAGTTGATGGATGATGAACGAGGAGGCATGACGGACAGGGTGAGTGCGGGGAGAGGGTCTCGATCTTTTTGTCATTTCCATCTCGGTGCTTCCTCCCATCTTGGTGCTTCTTTCCTCATCCACACACACAGCAACCATGTTCTACGCAATCGGCCTGGGTCTGGCAGACGAAAAGGACGTGTCGGTCAAGGGTCTCGAGATCATCAAGCGCGCCGAGCGTGTCTACCTCGAGGCCTATACCGCCGTCCTGCTTGTCGAGAAGGAAGTCCTGGTACGCCCTCTTGCTGCCCACATGCGCAAACACGCACTAATCGCAATCGCAGTAGNNGAAGCTTACTATGGCCGCCAAGTAATCATCGCCGACCGCGAGATGGTCGAATCATCCTCAGACGAGATCCTCGAAGGCGCCGACAAGGTCGACATTGCATTTTTGGTCGTCGGCGATCCCTTCTCAGCTACCACCCACACCGACTTCATCATCCGTGCCCGCGAGAAGAACATTCCCACACGCATCCTGCCCAACGCCTCCATCCTGACTGGCGTCGGCTGCACCGGTCTCTCGCTCTACAACTTTGGTCAGACCGTCTCCATGGTCTTCTTTACAGACAACTGGAAGCCCGCAAGTTACTACGACCGCGTCAAGGAGAACGTCGCCCTGGGTCTACACACTCTGGTCTTGCTTGACATCAAGGTCAAGGAGCCCAACCTCGAATCTCTGGCCAGAGGCAGAATCGTCTACGAGCCTCCACGCTTCATGACCGTCGCCCAATGCGCCCAACAGATGATCGAGACCGAGGAAGAGAAGGGTGAGGGCATCTGCTCAAAAGACAGGCTGGCTGTTGGTGTAGCCCGCGTCGGTGCCGACGATCAAGAAATCGTCGCCGGCACTCTGGAGCAGCTGGCCGACGCTGACTTGGGCAAGCCCCTGCACAGTCTGGTTCTCATTGGAAAGCGCATGCACGACATGGAGAAGGACTACGTTCGCGGGTACGCCGTCGACAAAAAGGTCTTTGACCAAGTCTTCGCAAGGGACTACCACCAGTCATAGGCTCTCAGCCACTCTCTTGTACATGTTGAATAAACTCTTTTACAAATTAACGTTTCTCTGGACACTAATACAGTGCAAGGCTGTCCTCGTTCAACTTTCCGAATAGATCCTCCAAGTCTGCGCTGATACCCATGATTTCTTGCGCCAGTGAGCCAGTCACAAGTGCTGTCATTTACGTTAGTACAGGTTATCGGGGAACATGTCGGTCAAACTCACCATAAGCATACAACAACTCATAATCCTCCTCGGTAGCAAGAGAAGCCTTGTCACTATCCCTTCTAAACTCGAAAATCTTCGCCAACAGTCTATCTCTCGTGTGATCGATGTTGGGCAACACGTCGTTGAGCGGATACTCTAGCTTGACAGAACTAGCCAACACGGAGAACAAATGGCTGATTCTCGCCGACAGAGCAAACCTCTCAGCTCGAGTATACCTAAGCACTTCTGCCTCTCCGGGACTAGCCTTGAGATCCTTGGCTATCACCATGTTCATGGCGTGGAAATTGTCCAACATGCGCTTCGTCCTTTCCAAGATCTTGCCAAACACCTTGTCAGGGAACGGTGCTCGGAACTCAAACTCGGAAGCTGCGGCTTTGCGGAGTGCCTCCAGTTGCGCGAGGAAGGTTTGCAGTTCGGATTCTTCACGTATATCCATGTATGCTGACGCGGGCTCGCCGAGCAGAAACATAGCCAGCGGATCTCTGCGCCAGATCAGTGACATGCGTAGCCAAAGCAAGCAGATGCCGTTCTTGAGCTTGCGACGAGCCGAGATGGGCCAGATGACTCTTGTCACGACGATGCCCCACAGACAACCTGCAATGACCGCCACGAAACGATGGAGTACGATTCCCCAGATCTCGGGATTTATACCGCCTTCATCGTCGTCGTCATCATTGTCCTTGGCTGACAGCGAGTATGCGTATAGAGCGGACAGGTTATATGTAAGGAGAATGAAGCGTCCCATAGGTCCTTTTCCCTGCACCAGGATGATGTAGAAACAGCCAAGCGACATTAGCCAGCCAAAGAAACCGAGAAGCCAAGGGCTATCATCTGAAATGATCCAGGCCACGATTGCGAGTACAGCACCCATGGCTGTGCCAATGAAACGCTCGATACCTGTCGTGTTGGAGGCTCCTATCGTCATCGAGCAGACAACCATGTAGGAAACGAGGCCCCACTCTCCGCGCCAGTGTTGGTAGAATGGTCGAGACCACACCATGAACGACGGCAAAGCGAAGAGTGCTGCGCCCACACCAACCTTTATCGCGAATCGAATGTCATCTCGTCGGATGAACTTGAACATGCGATAAATTTGGTGGCTGAACGGTTCCTTGATGTTGTGTCCTGCTCTAGCAAAAGTGTCCGCTTGGAGGATGGGCTTGATGATATCAGTCGTCAATGCTTCGTCGGGTTCGTGAACCAGCGATAGACCTGCTTCCTCATTCGCGGTCTTGTCGCTCGAGTGTCTTCTCCAGAAGGCCATCCAGTTCCAGGAACGTGCCCGGTCTTCTTGTTCTACCTCTTCTTTCAATTCTTCCAAGATCTCAAGATACTTGAGTGTGTCTTCGGCAAAATCAACCATTGCTGCAGCATAGTGTCCACAGCTTGCAGCAACTTCTTCCAGATCAGCCACACGCTCCAGAGACTTGGCATTCGTGATCTCCTTGTTGCGGTACAACGTAGATAATGCTTCTTTTCTGGCATTGTTGAACAGCTCAATAGCCTGAGCAAGACTTGTTCTGAAATTGACATTGACAGCGATTGCATCGTCGGTCCCAGGTTGAAACGGCAGTTCGTCCAGAATCGACTTCAGAGTCCAGGCCAAAGACTTCATTGGCGGTCCTAATTGGGTTATGAATGTTGTAAACATATCAGAAGGCGACAAGGAAGGTCTCGGATCCCGAGTGTTGCTGGTGAAGCTTGGAGATATGGGACTGAATGGGATTGGCTCATCTGCTGGCGACTCGGGAGTCTCACTGATTGGTGTCAATGTCCCTCGAATCTCCCCAGGTTCTCCTACAAGCTGCGAGACTCCCAAGAAGGACGACGACATCGATGCCATCGCCGAGTCTGATCGATTGATGTATGGTGAAGACTTGATGAGCGTGAACTGCGTGTTTGCTGCACTATAAAGACCACCAATACTCTGAGAGAGCCCTTGCAGACATTTGACAAGTTTGACCTCGATGCGATATTCCTTTNNTTCTCTGCCGAGCATGTAATGCTCGTATTTGGCTTCGATCAGGTTCTTCTTCATCGAAGTTTCGTTAGCTTTGCAATCCTTATCGACTTGCTTGTAGGCGGCACCCTGCATTTCTGTCTCTGAACCGGTCAGGAATGCTCTTGTAATAGCAATAAGTTTGTCTCCTAGCGAATCGGTTGTCTTGACAAAGTCACGGTGCAACTCTTTCTTGGCGTAACGGGGTTTGATGAGTAGATTGACTGCCGTGGTAGCTGCCATACCGAGTAGGACCATACGCAAGACCTGGAATACCTTATCCTCGGAAAACTTGGCAGCTTGAATGGATCCTTCCTTGGTCAAAATGGTAATGATGGCCAGCGAGGCGAGACTGCACCCAACGTTGACGGTTGGGTGCCCAAGTCGTTGTTTGAGCCAACCGATGAAGCCTAGACCACCAGCGCAGAAAACCACTAGAACAATGGCATGGCCAAGAACCAAAAGATCGCGCTTGCCGAGAGCCATACTGATAGCCATACTAGTGAAAGACACGAACGCCGCGTACACAAAGGCAATCAAAGCAATGCCAACTGCTTCGATCATGCTGCCGACTGTCCTCGAAGGATGAAAGTAGACCGTAACAGTCGCGACGACGTGTTTGCCATCTTGCTTTCCGAGGAAGGTCGAGACGAAGGGAAGAAATGTAGCCAGAGATCCCAGAAGATAGGCTATAGAGCACTTGAATATACCCTGCCCGAGATTAGAAGCCCAGAAATCGACAGAATTGTCTCGCCAGCGGTAGATAGGTCTTAGAATGGCATTTGGCTCATGGGCTGGTCGTGATGGCACGTCAAGATCTGCGCCCAACAGGCCCTCACGTTCCTCTGGTGACCCGGTTTCTTCGCGAGCATCATCTCCTAACGTCGGCAACGAAAAGGCGCGTCTAACGCGCTCTCCGGTCCGTGGTAGAATCAGTGTTGCATTTCTAAGNCTTCATGGTCGTCAGTGGTAAGCACGTGGCGGCGGAAGCAGCCATGAACTCACGTTGCGAGGATTGAAATGACGGCCCAAGGACGAGGCTTGCCTAGCGCTTCCGGATTGCATTACTCACTGGAAGCAAGCAGACATATTTTTCTGTCTATTCACATATGAGTATGTTTAGATGTTTTGGAAAATATATAGGATGTCGGCGGGTTGCCTAGCGGTCGACGTCTATGATCTGCACGTATGACTGGCGAATTTGTCCTTGGCAGTAGATCGGGCCGATCTCGAAATCGATAATCTGGTTAATCGCAAAGAGCCTCATCTCTCGATGTTGACCTAAAGAGATGCAATCTCGACACCGACATTCGAGCTCGATCGTCGATTGTAACAACTAACTCAGAAGCAAGAAGTCCGCATGAATATTGTTGTATCGAGTCGGGTATCTTTACAATAGTACAGACGATACTGGTAACAACACTTTGTGTGTATTAGAAAAAGCTGCTGTTCGAAGAGAGAATAACATAAATGAACAAGAACAAGACTAAGCTTCTCGCAATGCAACATGCCTCTACCCAGGGAAATGAAACATGATTCGCTTGCAGGGGATGAACATCATAAAGTACACCAAAAGAAAACTCCTCGCCGGCCCTGAATGCCTTTGCCTCTACGCCGTAACAATGCAATGTATCAACTCATGCAAAGATTATCTTTCCGAGTTTCGCTTAATCACAGCCAACCTCATCTTCGTCAATCCAATTGATTCCGTATCTTGGGACAGACTGAGTAGAGTCTCTTGCAGAGATCTCTATTTGGCAAGCTCCCTTCGCGCCAATCTCTTAGCGGTGGCAACTTCGAGCTTGCGTCTGAACTCCATGTTCGCGATGCTCCTTGCTAGCTCTCGATCTCGACTTGACGCCTGTCCAACATCGAGACCCTATCTCGATGATTCCTGGCTTGCATTTCTCGATTGCTGACTCGGCGTCTGAGGCAACAGCTTGATCTGCTTGATGAGATAACTCTTCTCATCCGAGAACTGGTCATCCTCTGTGCGATCGGCCAAGAAGTTTGGCAAGAAATCCAACAGGCGTTGACGATTCATGGTCAATAGACGCTTGACGTCGGGTGATTTGTTGGGGTTTGCGGCAAAGATTTTGAACACGTGGAAAGCCTCATACTGCACCATTTTGCGATCGTCCTTGAGCTGCCACATTATGAGCTTGAGGTTGTCGCCAGACTCAACATAGCGGGTCATGATTTCGTAAAATTGGCGGTCCAGCAGAACTTCACCAAGCAGTTTGATGGATTGGCGCTTGGTGACATAACTCTCTGATTTTATTAGAATGTTGTTGTACTTGTCGAAGAACTGGTCGAAGTTGGTGTCAATATACTTGGCGACCATGGGCTTGTGTCTTATCAGAATTTGNCTGTCAATCATGATCAGTATCTTGCTTTAGCGTAGAATGTGGGAGCGACCCACGCGGAAAGTGTCGAAAGCATCGGTGCTGACTTCGAACAAACTCTTGTCGATCCAATCAAAGAACTTCCAAAACACACCCTGGCCCGAGGCAGGCTGATCTGTGTCGATGCTGCCAAGATCCAGAGGCTGGCCGTGTAGGCTCGGTTCGTCGTAGAGAATCAGTGCTGTGACAGCATCATGTTTCAGAGCTTCTTTCAGTATTCCTCCACAGGGCATAGCACTTTCGCGACGATCGTAGCCATTGCAAAGCGCAATGATGACTTCGGGACGGGTAGTGATGATGTATTGAAGGGCAATTGGTTGGTCTTCGCCCGGTTGCTTGTATCGCAGGACGTTGGAGATGATGGTTTGGGTATCTTTGCGCGATTCGAAGGGTAGACGGTGGATGTTCTCGGCGAGGACTCGTAGAAGATCTTCGGTAACGAGGAGGTTCACCAGCTGGAATACCTGGTCGGGGCTGACGTCGAGTTCTGTGCGCAGTCGTCAGTCGTCCTGTGTTTGTCTGTCGATTGGCTTTAGCCGCTGCATACCGGGCGTGCCTTGAAGGATGACCTTCATCTGGCCAAGATTCCGTGCCACTTCTTCCTCGATCTGACCGTCGTCAGCCCAGTCCAGTTCGCTCGGGTCGTAGTGGTCGGATACCTTTTGTGAAGGCTTGTCCTCAGCAATTAGCTTCAGTATCAAATCTTTGGTCGACCGGGTCAACTCCTGGTTGGACCTGGCCTTGCTGCGGCCAAACAAGAACGCCATGCTGCTGCTTGTCTTGTGTCTTGTGCGCTGCTCCGTCTGGGAATTCTGAGCTGTGGGCGGAGGTTGTTGCACAAGGGGGATTACAACGCCAACCGAACAAAAGAATTCTCTGGCAGGATGCTAACGTGAGGGAAGAGAAGGCAAGAAGCAAGGATAACAGAAGAATACAACAAAAGGGACCGCAAACAGGTCGTCACCGCTATGTGTGTTTACAGTGGTAGATAGACTTTCCTAAACACCGTCACTCCGAGACTTGGCGTGTCAGGCGGCCCCAACTTCTTTGAATGTTTCATGCCATGCTGCCATCATCGAGTAAAATCGCTTGCACTATCAAAATGTCCTTTCAGCCGCGCGCTTGCTTCAATATGCGCATCGTTGACAGGAGCTAATCAGGTGTTCAACAATCCATCATGTAGTGATTCCATTCATGAACGATCTCCTCTACAAAGCGAACGGACCTCGGGCTCAGAGATAACAAGAAGAAACTGGAATCAGGCTACCCATAGCTGGCACGGGTGTTGTCCTAGACTCCTGGAAACGATTATGCGCTCCCATGCTAGCTATGAAAGAGGATGAACGAAAGTCTTGCTTTCTTCTGATAATGGCTCAAACATAGAGCATGAGTATAGGCTGATGACTATGTAGATTTGGCATCCGCTCCAGATGCCGTTGCGTATCTACTACACAATATCGAAAATTCAGATGGAGCTCCGGGAGATTATGCTCGGCAATGACCGGTACTAGAAGCCAGTTACCTGGTCAAAAAAGCTTTGCTCCCGCCACTATCAAAGGTAAGTAGGAAGTTGCTAATCGGAGATGATGAGACCTACTTCGTCAGCTTTCATCCTGTCACCACTTTCGTAGACGATGAGGCTTTGCACCAGTTCTATTGCATCCAATGAAGCATTGGGTAATAGCTCTGTCCAAGCTTTGGATGGGTACTGTACAAAGGCCATCTTGCCCCAGTCTGGTAGGCTTTTGGCTTCCNNTGCAGGAGTCAGCTTGTGACTCTTTATGTTACTTCTGTGCAAACTTACAGGCCATTTCTCGAGATCCGGAGTTCCCAGCGTAGAAAAGATGCTCTTGATCAAGGCAAGATCGCTTCCAAGATCACCAGAATCGAACAAGGTTTGAGAGCCCAAGCTCACCACTTGAGCAACCACACAACCAGTTGCCCACATGTCAAGACTGGTGTTGTACCACTGATTACCAAACATGAGTTCCGGGGGCCGGTAGCTCGTCGTGCCTACGTCCATGATCTTCTCCTTCGCGGGCTCAGATGATGCATCATCAGCTGTCCATGCGATGCCAAAGTCAGAGATGTAGGCCGGTCCAGACGGACTTTTGAGCAAAATATTGGACGGCTTTATATCTCGGTGAATTATTCCGCAACTGTGTATGTGCTCAAGACCTTGCATCAATTGTGAGAGAATGATTTTCTGGTCTCTTGGTTGCAGCCTGCCCTTGCTGAGTTGATCGTCAAGGGTATATGGCATGAAGGGGAAGGCCAATACGAGTCGACTGCCAGGTTGTTGGAAACTCTCAACAAGTTCCACAACGAAGTCATGGCGAGCCTGTTCCAGTAGTCGTACCTCACGTACAGAGTCATGAGGTGGCTCTGTGGCAGATGGATTCGTGACTTTGAGAGCAACCAAACAAGGATGTCTCTCGAAGCCAATGGTTTTTGGAGTGATGCCACAATCGGCCTGAGCTATAGCTTTGTAAACCTCAGAGAATAGGCCGTCGCTGTGGTGAACTGCATTTGTATAACGACCGATTGTTACACCGCCGGCCGGCAACACGAGATCGCTTTCCACTACTTCGCTGGATTGTTCACGTGCGCTCGAGCTCAATGACAAGTCACGAACTACGGCATCAATACGAGATTGGTAATCTTGNCTAGACATGAGGGTATCAGAAATGAGAAAGCTCGGAAAGGGGAACATTGTATTATTGATTACCAGATTATCCGAACTATCAAAAGTGGTCTGCTCTAAACTCGTAGCTTGGTCCTGGGCATGACTGGGAGAGAGGTCAGTATCAGCGAGCCTGAGGGCAGCTTGANNCTGAGGCATGGTCAGCAGTCTGCATGGCGGATGCGGTGAATTACGCTTGACTTGCACTTTTGATATAGTCTCGAATCTCTCCAGGAAGGTCAAGCTGGGAGGCATGGCTGAAAGATTGCAGAAGCTGACAAAACAAGATGATGTTGGCTATTGAAAATGGCTTGTTGTGGCTGTCTCGGGTCGAGCGAAGGGGCATTGAGTGGGTCCAGATTTTGAGTTTTGCGGGGAGCCATCCATGATGTCGTCCGCTCGGTCCTGCCGGCGGCGAGTTTAGCAGCTGGCGCTCGCTCTGCCGAAGGCTTGAGACGTCCCTCTGCTCTCTTCTAGCACCTTGCAAGCAGATTTTGCTCGACTTACAGGCCACAGCTTCGGAGACTAGAAACCTCTGTGGAGGGCTAGAGATAGACGGCGTCCGAACAAAGAAGTGCATTCTTTTGCCGCCTCTCCCAGCGTCGCTTCTCTACGACGACTTGCGACACAGCCGTGTGACCGCCAAAAACCTTTACGGCACGATGCGCTTCACTCAACTCCCCTTGATCATCGCCTCGGCCGCTGTCGTCTCTATACCTACTGTCCTTGCTGCCGATGGAGGCTTGACCGGCCCTTCGTCCAAGGTCGCGGCCAACGGACTCGAAATCGTGACGGCCAACCCCAAGGCATGCAAACGACCTACCAAATCCGGCGACGAGATTAGTGTACACTACCGCGGAAAACTACAATCCGATGGCACCAAATTCGACGAGTCATACAATCGTGGAGTGCCTCTTAGCTTCAAGCTCGGTGCTGGAGAAGTGATAAAAGGATGGGACCAAGGTCTATTAGGCATGTGTGTTGGCGAACAAAGGAAGCTGGTCATCCCTCCGGAACTGGCCTATGGCCATAGCGATCTGGGAATTATTCCCCCGGATAGCACTTTGAGTATGTTTCGCCTTGCCATCATGTGATCACTGTTCACGAGCTGACACGCTTAACAGNTCTTCGATACAGAACTCATCCAGATAGCTGGTGTACCTGCCGAGATGGACGAGCCAGCCATCAGGCCCGAGGAACTTCTACCACCTCCTCCCATTCCGCAAGACGGGTTGCCTCCGCCACCGCCTCCCGGCAGCGAGAAGGGTCCCATGGTTCAAGCACAGGATGGTGAATGTAAACTGTTGGGCCCCTTTGCACTGATCGTCCAGGCCGCACTAGGCGCACTCGCTCTGCTCTCGCTTGTGTTCAAACGTTGGAGAGAACGTCCCAGACGCCCACTCAAGATCTGGTTCTTCGATGTCTCCAAACAGGTCGCCGGTACTTTTTTGCTCCATCTCGCTAATCTGGGCATGTCCATGTTCTCGTCGGGAAAATTTGACCTGGCTAGCACAAAACCCGAGGACATCTCGGCAAGCGTTTCTGCTGTCACTGCTGACGACGGCAAGATGCCAAATCCTTGTTCATTCTATCTTTTGAACCTTGCTATTGATGTTCGTAAACCTCACTCAATCTCGAGGGGTTCGTGCTGACAATCTCACAGANCCACTATTGGTATCCCCGTCCTTGTCATATTGTTACGCGTTCTACACAGTCTTTTCGCAAAAACTCCCATCGCAAATCCACCAGAGTCCATCAAGTCTGGTTACTACGGCAATCCACCGCGCGCTACCTGGTGGCTCAAGCAGTCTATCATCTACTTCATTGGACTGTTTGGCATGAAACTCTTCGTCTTCTTGCTCTTTGCAATGCTTCCATGGTTGCCATGGGTCGGCGACTGGGCGTTACGCTGGACCGAAGGCAACGAGGCTCTTCAGATCGCGTTTGTGATGTTCATCTTCCCTGTGGCTATGAACGGCATCCAATACTACATCATCGACAGCTTCATCAAAGGCAAGGAATCAGATAGGGAAGGTTTCCAAGCAGTGCCTACCGAGGACGACGACGAGCACAGCAGCAGAGACGGTGATGATGTAGAGGACGAAGATCGATCCAAGAGAAGGGACAGAGTCACCACGGCGGAGCATGTTGCTGAGGCTAACCCCACAGCAGTGCCTTCTTATGATCACGATTCGGACGCTGAAGCCTCGAGCGGAGGAAGCTCGAATCGTAGGAAGTAGCAAAACCACTGCCCCGGACGACTGTAGATAGTATGAGTCTTTATGAAGACGTTTCTCATCATGCATCAGGTTCATTTGTTGGATCTTCCAATGGGGCTCCTTGACCGTCGCCGAAGTGATTGACGTGATACACGGTGCGAAGAACGGTGTCTGTGATCTCCATCTCGACTTCGGCTCCTATGCCGCCTGTTCGAGTCTCCCTTGTCGCCACGGCTGCGCGTTTCTTCTTTCCGGTCATGTCTGGTCATGTCTTCGAGTGAGAAGCCTTCGAGACTGCCCACGCTTTGACTTCGTTCTTTGCGATCACGTTTGTGTCGACGCTCTCTCCTCCTTCGCCTGTCTTCTCTCTGAGCTTGTTCTAGCTCTCTCAATTCGCGTTCCTTCTGCATCTTCCATTTCTCCCTGTCCGTCTCAGCCTGCTTGAGCTGTGTCTGTGCATTGCGCATGAATGCCATGGGATCGTTGGAAGTCAACCTTGTTTGCTCCCTGTCCCTACGACTTGGGTCTTCATTCCCCCAGACATCCTTACTGGGTTCTCGGGTATCGGTACCTTGTTTGGAGGACGAAACATACCATGGTGCCGAGGATGTCGACTGCTTGAATCCGGCCGCATTTGAGAAGCGTATGGTGTACTGATCTTCAAACTCACGAGCCTTCTTTGCCTTGTCAGCTTCTGCTTCGGCATTGCGAGAATCAGCCAACAAAGCACGCTCGTTAGGCGCTGCGAAGAGTTGGATATGACCAGCGTGATCTGTCAATGACACATCATCTTCATGCCTGCTTTTGTCGCTGTTGCTTAGCTTTTCACGGGCAGCAGCTCCAGTAGCGGCGTCTTCTCTGGCAATCCTCATTTCTCTGTCGGTATCATCCTCGCCTCTCAAACGCCTTCGTTTGCGATCCCGACCATCATCACCGTGTCGAGGCCGGCGGGTACGATCGCTTTCTCCAGGTGGTGATGCCCTTGTTGTTGGTGGCGGCACCTCACCTCTCAGGATTGCAGTCCGACGAGCGGCATCTTCTTCCTGCATGCGTCTTTCATCCTCTTCCTCTCTGGCTTGGGCGGCGGCTTCATCTCGACGCACGCGATCGACGTTGTCTCGATTGTAAACGTTCCAAGACTTTTTGCCCAACAAGTGTAGAACCATGGCGTCGCGGCACGCAGGACCGTGAGAGTCAGACCAGGTCACACTGGTCTTCCAGCGGCCGTTGTGTCAAAAAGGAAGCACGCTGCTTTGTGGTGGCTTGACGTGTGAGGGTCAAACGGCGTGGAGCTGTGAACGACGAATCAGAGATGGGCGGGCCAGATTCCGTGGCCGAGTGGAGCACAACGGTTCGGCGCGGGCTCGAAAAGGCTGTGATGACTCGCGTCTGTGGGAGGAGCGTGAACGTATTATTGAGCCCAGCGAACTGGTGATGGACTAAAACCAAACGAGCTGCGTTGCATGAGCCGTCTGCCTCTTCTGTCGCCGTGCTACTTCGTGCGACTGTAATGTCTTTTCTCTCTCGCTCTCTGCTGTCCCTGGCCGTCTTGTGTCTTCTGCCCTCTGCTGTCCCTCCGTCTTTGTGCTGTCCGTAGAAGACTCGCGGTCCTCTCAGCTCTCAAGCCAACACCAGCGACTCGACGCGCCAATTGCCAACGGCCACAAAGAGACAGCATACGGTTACCCGCGTCGCACCTTCCTTCGAGCGGCCGCCCCAGCCATTTCTCTCGTCCAGTGTCCACAACCCAAGAACCTTCCCTGGCTCAAGCGATCCGCTTAATTGCAGGGGGCTCGGACGCTTAATCTCACATACTTTTTCCCACCTTTTCCAAGAGCAACAAGACAAGACTGACGAGGCTCGCTGTCGACATCTCTAACAAACCAACTGCTCGTGCTCTGCCCTCAACCACCCTCTTCGACGCCCGAGTCAACTTCATATATCGTCCCGCTCGGCAATCGCGTCAGCCGTGGCTAGTCACAGCTCGAGCATTACCTGACACGCCAATCGCACGTCATGCCGACATATTTGATCCATGGCTTTCGCTGGCCGCGACCACTTATCCGCATCCATATCATTCTCCAGAACCTTGATGATGCCGCTGCGGAATGGCTCATCGCGCCTGCGACGACCGAGACACTGCTCGAAAACTTTACCGAATTGTGGCCGCAGACTGTTACGAACCTGCCCAACCTTCGCTTCGTAGAACAATTCGATACCACCGATGAGTCTCCGGCTGCCTGTTCACAACCATACGCCTACGTTGCAGACATCTGCGAACAGGTCAAGTTGGGCATTGAGGTGGACGAGGTTCGGGGAAAGGTCTAGGCGATGAACAATGGAACGCCCTCATGGAGTTGAGAGACAAGCTCGCGCCGGATGAAAAGGTTGGCTGGTTCGTGGTTGTCTGTGGGGACGAAGATCGCACAGATACAGGCCTGGAAGAGGAGGAAGAGGAGGAAGCCTATGCGACAAATACGACATTGCCGGTCGGGCTACCAGTTCGGGGAGCGGCGCATACTCGACCGGTCACGTCCAAAGAAGGCGGCTATAATGGAGCTACGCCCGAGACTACCTACACCAACTACAGCGACACGACGAGTTCACGGCGTAGCAGACAAAGCAGAAATAGCAGCGAAGTATGCTTCAAGCCCAACAAGACACGGCTACCAGACAACCCACTAACAAACGTGCAGCGTACCCCTACCGTCACGACAGCACCAACAGCAAGTCCCAGTCTTGAGTCACCACGCGAGAAGAAAGGTCTACGCAAGATGTTCAGTATGGTGAGACAGAAGAGCATGTCGAGTCTGCGTAGCAAGAAGAGGTGAGAGGATATATCCCCAGAACGCGACCAAGGATACTGACTGTACTAGCTCCAAGAGCCTACGCGAAACAGCGCGTAGCGATTCGGGCTCAGCACCACCACCAGTGCCAGCAGTACCGTCCATGGCTCAATCGCCCAGACCATAACCCCTGTACAGATTCGCGACTGGTCAATCTGCACGCGAGAATCAAGACCATTGGCATCGGGGTTTTCTTTTCTTCATAGCCCTGGGAAAGGACTTGGGGCGATTGTACAAGACCTATGCATTGGACATGTCTTCTTAGCGAGCGGGACTCTTAAAAGGCGTACTTGGGCAGTGGTTCTACAGACTTACAGGCAACAGCATCTACACAGATATTAGATAATTCGAGTAGTCTCTATGAAATATGATTGATATGGGAACGTGGTGGTTGATGTGCAGACAGCTCAGAAGGGAAGGTGAAGGCGAGGGCGGTGGCCGGCGCGAACCCCGCAGACGTCAGACGATGGCTGGGGGGTTCGCGGGTTGATGCATACCAGCTCGACCATTCATTCATCACAAACAATCAACCACTCACTCGAGTTGGAGAGCCTAGTCGTCATGGCGCCAGCATCTACCTTAGTTGTATGAAACCAGCAGACTCCCGAAACCGCAAATATAACACAAGAACCGGCGACTGACACGTGCCCAAACAGAACAAGCTCAAAGTCCAGCTCAAGCTGTCAATCTCGCGCCTACGCATGGTGCAGCAAAAGGACACGGCAATCGCCAAACAGCAACGTCGCGCCATGGCCCAGCTGCTCGAGCAAGGCAAAGAGGAGTCCGCCCGCATCCGCGTCGAAAACATCATCCGCAGCGACCTGACCACCGAACTGCTCGAGATCCTCGAACTATACTGCGAACTACTACTCGCGCGTGCCGGGCTCCTGGAAGCCAAAGAGTGCGATGCAGGGCTGGAAGAGGCGGTCAGAAGTATCATCTTTGCGGCACCCAGGACCGACGTCAAAGAGTTGCACAATGTCAGGGCGCTGTTGGCTGAGAAGTTTGGCAAGGACTTTGTGCTGGACGCGACAGAGAACAAAGACGAGAAGGTTGCGAAGCGTGTCGCGGATCGCTTGAGGGTGGAGCCGCCCAAGCCCGAGTTGGTCGAGGCCTATCTGTCGACTATTGCGGATGCCTACAACGTCGATTGGCCCAGGGGTCGTCTGGCAGCCAGAGAAGCGGCTGCTAACCAAGGGGATGATGACGACGACGATGAGAACTCTAGCGGTGGACGAAAAGTGCCGGCTCTGGAAGCACCCGAAGGTACAGAACCACTGGTCGCGGCAACTCCTCCACGTAACCTGGGTCCAAAGAGTCCTGTTAGTGTTGTGCCGCCGAGTCCATCAACGGATAATGTGTCCCCGCGCATCAAGCTACCAGGGCCGCCGGATCTCAAACCTTCGGCCAAGATGGTAAAGGCAAACAAGCCCGACACGACGGGTCCTGGAGGCAAGATTCCAGATGTGAACGAATTAGCAGCGCGGTTTGCCCAGCTGAAGAGATAGCGCCCTTCATGCTTCTCAATCTAGAGTCTCGAGGGTCTGATCCGGTTGAGACATGATCCACTAATATCTTTTCTTGCCCTGTGCATGCCCAACCTCTTCTTAGAACCTGTCACTGTGAACAATTAGTGTCTAGTACATGGAAACGGGAGATGCGTATCTATTTTGCAGATCTGCCAAACCTGACTGTTATAGCGATTGTTAGTTTGTATCACGACTGAATAAACATTTTTCAGGTCAACCACGTCGTGGACCGCCGAAGTTCGCAAATATCCACTTTCTCTGGTCACAAACAGTTCACAGGTAGATACGATCAAAGACGAATGTGCTAATTCGAAAGCTTGAACTTTGTTCGAATTGAGGCGAAGATAAGGGTAAAATGTAAAGAAGATCCGACGGACACATCCAAAAAGGAGCACTCCGACTACATCATTCCTATATGCAATGTGTCATCCAGACATACATGCTCAGTCAGCATCGCTTAGATGCACTGAGAGTAGTAGTCGTTCTGGGCCTTGCAAGTCGAGCCAGACTCGCAGACTGTGGCTCCAGTGTAGCCCTTGCCGCCACACTGCTGGTACTTCTTGACAGTGCCGCTGGAGCCAGTAGCTGTGGGAGCAGCGCTGGTGGACTTGACGGAAGTGACCATGGTGGTAGGGTTGGCAGACGAAGCAGAGGTGACGGGGACCTTGGCCGAGGCGCTTGAGCTAGTCTTGGGGGCAGCAGAGGTGGCAGCGGCAGAAGTTCCGGCAGCAGAAGAGGCGGGTGCGGAGCCGGAACCGCTGGGCCAGACGGCAGGGCCAGGGGGCTGGTAGTTGACGGGGATGGGGTAGTAGATGCTCAGCTCAAGGCTGTCTTCGTGGCCAGTGTAGACACCGGGGATCTTGACGGTAGGGGTAGGCTTGGCGGTAGAGCTGCCGGAAACCTCAATTTGAGCGCAAGAGATGTAGAATTGGGCACCACCGAAGGACGAGGCGCTGTGGAGACCGATGTGCTCGATGCGGAGGAGGTACTGGCCAGCGGGGGTGTCCTTGGGTAGGTCGAAGGTGACCTTGCTGAGGTGGTCGGCCTTGAAAGTAAGACCGTTGTCACCCTCCTTGAAAGTGTTGGCACCCATGGTGTAGATCTGTCAATTGAGGGCACAGTTAGCATGGTTCTTGTATAGAGAGTGGTATGCTGTAACAACTGTTGCATTATAGAGAGCCATCCAAAGAGTTGAGGGTTACCATGGAGAATCTGCAGTAAGAGCAGCCTCCAATGGATGCCCACTCGATCCTTGAAGAGAACTCTGCAATGCAACGGAGGTTCAGAACGGACACAGGAGTTAAAACACCCCTTGAGGACTATTAACTTGTGCTTACCTTGAACCAGTCACCAGATCCGTCGTATTTGGAGGCATCGCCATCGGCCTTGGACATGTAAACGTTGAGGGGGCCAGGGTGTTGGATGGGAGTGTCGACGGCGAAACCAACAGTGTCACCAGCGGCAACCTTGTAGGTCTTGGTCTGGGCACCGGTGTCGAGACCACCAGCGTTACAGATGAGATCCTTCGAGGTGACATCGGTAACGGGCGAATTCATGTTGCTGTTCTGGCGAACATACTCGTACTCCTTGGTAACCACGTCTCCAACGATGAACTGGTTGAAGCGGTAGTGGGCCATTGCGGTTTGAGCCAGAGCGGCAGCAGCCATGATGGTAGCGAAGGAGCGCATCTTGTAATGTTTGTTGTGTACACCGCAAGGGTCTTCTTGAGGAACGAAAGGTGGTAGAACGAATGAATTTGTGGTTGGTGAGTGAAGAAGAACGGACGACCAGCGACCAGATTGGAAGAGAAAGAATGAATGAGGCTTGAATGCTTGATTGAGAGGACATGTTGGTCGAGAGAAGAGGTTTTATATACTGACCTACTCACTATACTCACTGCTGAACCCACTGCTGAAGTGGGGGCATACCCTAGGATCCTGTTTCAGATGGTTCGGTTATGCTGTAAGCGAAGCGGCAGAATGTGATCTGTTTCGTGTAAAAGCTTCAACGACAGCAGTTTACTGAGACCAGTCCGATTCCTCAATAGCTTATATACTCTAAAGAGCTTGGCGAGGCTATTCGATGTATATCCTGGAGGATTGTTGTCTTTCATGGTTGGCGCTCTATAGGCCACATGAGCAAGAATGAACGGCATTTGCGTTGATATTCAATGCCTCTAATCCTAAGGTACGGTGTATACCGGATATGCTTTTACCTTGCAAGCGAGATTAAAAGGCCATGTACATGTTGATCACACCGCGATTGAAGATGTGATACAGGACAGCGCGAAGAGAGATCTGGATGGAACTGGAGTGGAGAAAGCAGCGGCTCGTGCCAAGCCTTGGCATCTGCGGGCCGTTCCCGGAAGTGTGTTTCAGCCAGCAGGAGAACCTCTCGTTGCGCCTTGTCAACACATGGGGACCCACTGTGTTTTGTGAGGATTAAGTTCTCTCTCGCATATCGGGCGTCTACTGGGCTTACGTTTTGTTCATCGATCGTGCGCGAAAAGAATTCGAGTAGAGGACAGTGTGCTAGCGAACCGCAGACTTACCATCACCGCCAATGCTCGAGAGGATCACCTGAGGTTTCCCATGGTCAAGTTAATCTAGGCTATGCACCAAAGTCATCAACACAGTACGTGTAACTATTGCACCTCCTGAAGAGACATTCTCTGATTATCAAGAAGCCGCCACCAGTAGCTATGAATAAGAAGAAGGCGTGCACCGAATGTAGGCAGCAGAAGGTTTGACACGTCAACACCAAGCCAACATGGGCGAGTCGCTCTGAGCTTAGCATCTACCACAGGCTAAATGCGATGCATACTTGAACTCAAGCGATGCTTGTTCGCGATGTAAACGAGTCGGGTTGCAATGCACCATCTCCGATCCGTTCAAGAGAGAGAATAAACGCCAGTATGTGATCACGAGGAAGGTACCACCCTCATCGCTTATGCCTTTACAGGAGATTATCAGAGCTTGAGCAAGAGACAGACACTCTACGGAAGCGTCTCATGACAGAAGATGTCCAATCCGGCGTCATCGAGCCCGTGCAAACAGAGCGCCACGACCACTCTAATATACCTTCTCACTCTCAAGCTTCATCAGCGAGATACTACAGTGTCTCTAGTGGAGAATCGCCTTTCCAGACTCTTGGCTCAACATCTCTCGCTACGCCTTCTAATGCAACTAACAATGCAACATTATATGGGCAAGCACTAATGACAACCCCTCGAACGTTGGATGGAGTGACCGTATCCGCCAGTGATATCAATGGTATCTTCGATCTGTACTTTCGGGAGTACTCACAATTCCTACCCGTCCTCGAACCTATGCCGTCGCCAGATTTGTGCTATCAGCAATCTTCTGTGCTATTCTGGATCATCATTGGAACTGCTTGCAGAAGCTATTCACGAAACCCAACTCTTCTAAGCGCACTCACGAGAGGCATCACTAATGCGGCCTTACTGTCCGTAAACACCACTGGATCACCTTTGCAGCGTGTTCAGGCGCTTCTGCTGTTGGTCACATGGCCTCTTCCCGACGCTGTCGAGACTAACCAACAAGAGATGACCTATGTCTTTGCCGGTCTTCTACTGCATCTGGCGCAAAGAAGTGGGCTACATGTGCCTGCCGGCTCTGACGAGTTTTTCAGAGCCAAAACACCCAATCTTCCGGACATAGGCATAGCTCGTCGAAATGAGCTCTGGGCACAAATCGTACTGACTTATCAAAGGTGAGTACGAGATTAGCAGCATTCCCGTGTGCTAAGGTGTTCAAGATGCATGGTTGTAAAATGCACAGTGCTAGCAAGCAGCACAGCGAGATTCTTAGAGTAACGTCATCTTCGCACGTCTCAGTGGCCACGCCTCTGTCTGGAAGGTAACTGTGTACTTCTATAGCTCATGATGGCACCACATGTCATTGTGATAGAAGAGTCGGTTTTGAGGTTGCGATAGTCTTTTGCACACGGGAAGGTGCATTTTCGTACGTTACTAATAGTTTTGCAGGAGCTGCATATGCAAAGGTTTCTTAGCACGCACTTCTTTCGACATGTCTCCTGAGATGAGCCAGAGTCACTCTCGGCAGCAAACACTATCCTCAGCACTGAAGCTGCGCATCAAGTGGCAGGATCTATGTGTCCAATGCGGCTCGGCTGTGTCAGAAAATGGAATACGCAACTTGACTCCTGATCAAGATCGCGCGCTTTCAATCATTATCAAAACGTATGAACTCCAGGTTAGAGATTTAGAGTCTACTGCCTCAGATGGTAAGTGTCCAGAAAACCTTATCCGCGCGTAACGCTTCAGTTACAACGAAACTCGGGCTGCTATCACACAGTGTGTCGTGTACGCTGACACATTCCAGACTCTGACCGACTTGAATGCAACATTGCTCGATTTTACATCCGAAGTTTCTACTTTTTGAAGCAGGACAAGACATCATATGCCGCCAGCTTCGACAAGATCCAGCAAACTGCCCGCCAAATCATCGCCAAGGTGGAAAGGCTCATTCACAGTGTCTCGAATCCAGTATCGATACCGAACTATATTGTCTGCGCTCTTCTGTTTGCCGCCTACGCCCTCCTCCGCATCTTGAAATCATCTATTCCTTTTCTCTCTGGCGAGTGTGAGGAAGCAAAGTCATCGCTCTTTACCACCATCAGTTTGTTAAAGCGCCTCTCTATAGATGCCAACGACATGTGTTCCAAATCATGCACATTTCTTACACAACTATGGAATAGTCCGAGGGCGTTCAAGAAAGCAGATGGGACTGATATGCTGGATCTGAGAGCGAGGAGCCGGCTCAATGGCAGCCATGTCGTTGATGCCATTCTCTGGTGGCGAGAGGAAAATGATTCGCACTTCAGACTGCAGATGCAGACCTTGAAAAATAGCTCTATAGGTAAGTCTTCGACACAGTGATCTGAAGATGTTTCACACACTGACCTTCAAAAGATCCGACAGATCCACTAAGATCGGGCGCTCAATCTGGCCATCCAGTCGAGAAAGAACAACAACAGCCAACGACGATTGATTTTGATACCTCTTTGTTCGACTTTGACTACTTCATGAGCGGCGATCTTTCTCTATCACAAGACCTCCTCAACTTCCCAGGTTTAGATATCATGGGATCAAGCAATACATAGTCCACTTCTTTCTACACAAGTTCACAACATTCATATACTTTAGATCTTGCATCTCATCTAACAAGTGGAATGCCGTGGCGGTGAAATGTCATCTGTGCTTGTCGTTCTATACCGCCTTGCTATGACTACTCGGGTAATCTGTCAGTCTATAAAGCCGTCCCCAATTATTTTCGTCTTTCTCCTGCGTCATTCATCGAGCACCCCCTTCCAAGAGTTGCATTCTATCTCAGTAACTCTTATTTCTTGGCCTCTCTCTGCTCTAGCTTCGTCTTTTCCGCAGCACGCCATGCAGGTCCCCAATTCATAACTGCCCACAAACAAGGTGTCGTCAACACCCAGAGAAAGGCAACCGCTGTACTCGCCCATCCAATGCCAATAGCATCGACCAAAGGCATTGCAAAGGCTGTAAAGGCAGCACCCATGCCACATCTAGCCAGATTATTCGCTGCGGATGCCGTGCCCGGCTGATGCAAGTTGATGTCGACGATCAAAGTACTAAACACGTTGAAAGCTCCCGTAGTGAAGTTGCCGACAAAGAACAACATGATCAGTGGACCTGCCAACGAAGTCTTGTAATCCATTACCCAGCCATAGGTTATGGTGACAACGGCCGAAGCATAAATTGCTGGGATACCGATTTGCAGACGCGCCTTCTCGATGGGGAAGGCGTCAGATTCTTTGGCGTTTGGAAGAGATTCACTGGAGGGATCGAGCTGATGCGTAAGGCGTTTGTAGTTGCGGTCCAGAAGTATGCCGACAGAGAAGCGAGACGCCATGCATCCAACACCAAAAGGCAAATAGCAAAGGCCGACTTGCAAGGTGTTCAAACCATATTCCTGGGAGAGTTGGTCGGTCAGGGTGATCAGAACAATGTAGAAGCCTGCGTACAAGAAGGCGCCGCAGAGTAGTATAAGGCCATCTTCCTTTTTGAATATGATGAGTAGCGAGGTGAATGGATTTGGCCTCTTTTTGGAGCGCTGCAGCGTTCCGGTTTGTTCGGCAACATTCTTGTTCCTCAGGCATGACCACAACGCTCGGTTCCATCTCTGCGGTGGAACAGATCCATTTCCGACGACAGCTCTGCAGGTCTCGGGTAGGAAACAGAGTGTTACGATCAACATGACTCCAGAAAAGATGGCTAAGAACCAAAAGATAGATGGCCAGCCAAGATAGGTTTCCAGCAGACCGCCGATTGTAGGGCCTATAGCAGGTCCGAGCATAATCCCAACACTTGCATACGCAACCCATTTGCCTCTTTCCGCTCTTGTTGAGATATCGGCGACGACGGCCTGACCCAAAGCGACCGTGGCTGCCGAACCAGAGCTTTGGACGCAACGGAGGACCAGTAGGGCGGCATACGATCTTTGACATGCTAGTGCGATATTTGCTACTGTTGAGACAACAAGACAACCGAAGTAAGCAGGTCTTCTACCCTTGACGTCGGACAGGTTGCCAAAGAAGGTCGGACCAATGGCCTGAAAGATNCTGGAGCATGTTGTCAATGTCTGAACTTCTCGCAGTACAGGACAATGGCTTACCAAATAAGTCGTTACTGTCAGGTTGATGTCCGACGTCGAGACAGACAAATCTCTCGCAAGTGTGCCGATAGCTGGAAAGTAAATGCTCGCTGATAATGGAGACAGCAGACCGATGAAAGATATGGTTAAGACGATGAGTTTCTTTTCTGTGTTGGTGAAAGTCGAGAAGGGAGGTGCAGGATCCGTATCAGATGATGTTGTGCCAATTGCCTTTTCAACGTCGACAACTGTATTGTTGGATGTTTCTTCGTTGCTTGGTTGTGTCTGATCAACAGTGGTCGAAGCCAGGTTTGCGCTTGCCTGTTGCATGATGATACTGGATGTTAGATAGTACCACGTATTTTCGTTGACGGATGCCAGAGACTGTGAGCTTGTTATGGAAACAATGAGCAAAGACCATGTTTATCAGCAGCGCAGGTTGTAGTCATATAACCAAGTGTGGTGCATCGACCGGCCCTGGACGCCGGTTCAGGCCCGGTTCAGGCTGTGACTCCCACCATCCTTCTTCCATTGTGCTGTCAGGACAGACGTCAGAGAATTAATTGCAATCATCAGTCTCTCCGATTTTAGTGTCCACAGAGTTGATGCTGGAAAACAAGACGAAGATCTTTAGTGGTAATTGTCCGACCGTTGTTGTACCAAATAAAAGGAAGACACATGAAAGCTGGTGAAGAGTGGGGTGAGAAAGAAGATAGATTTTGCGAATAAGAACCAATCATTGCGCCGTGAACTTTCTTCCTGGGAAAATGAAAATGGTATCCCCGTATAACTACTAGATTACAAATGCAGAACTCCCTCTAGAAATGCTTTTACAGCATCAAGCTGAGGGGGTTCTCAATGGCGGCCTTGAGCTCCTTCATGAACTCACCACCAACGGCACCGTCAACAACCTTGTGGTCGAAAGAACCGGTGATGACGATCTGCTCGTCCCACTCGATGCCGTCCTCGTTTTCAGAGGGGATGGCGACCTTCTTCACGGCGCCAACGGCGATGATGCAGGCCTGGGGAGGGTTGATGACAGCAGTGAATCTGTCAATGGCAGCGTTCATACCCATGTTGGAAATGGTGATGGTACCGCCCTGGTACTCCTCAGGCTTAAGCTTGCCGTCACGGGCACGCTTGCCGAGCTCCTTGATCTGGCTGGAGATGGACTCGAGACCGGTACCGTTGACGTTCTTGACAATGGGGGTCATGAGACCGACGGGGGTAGCGACAGCGACCGAGACGTCAACAGTGTTGTGTTGACGAACGAAGACGTTGCCGTTCTCCTCACGCCAGCTGGAGTTGGCAGCAGGGACCTTGCGGGCAGCGGCGGCGAGAGCCTTGACGAGGAAGTCGTTGACCGAAAGCTTGTACTTGGCGTCGGCAGCCGAGTTCAGGGCCTGGCGGAGCTTCATGAGCTTGCTGACAGAGATGGACGAGGCGACAAAGTAGTGGGGGTTCTCGTTCATGGACTGGGTCAGACGAGCGGCAATGGTCTTGCGCATGGACGAGGCAGGGACGTCCTCGTAGGTGGGGACACCAGCGGGGACAGCGCCAGCGGTGGCAGCGGGCTTGAACTTCTCAATGTCCTCCTTGGTGACGCGACCACCGGGGCCAGTGCCCTTGACCTGGCTGATTGCAACACCCTTCTCGAGAGCGAGCTTCTGGGCAGCGGGGCTGAGCTTGGGCTGGCGCTCAAGGGCGGTCTGGAGGCGCTCGCCGGTCGACTCGGACTCCTGGGCCTGGGGAGCGGGGGATGACTGAGCGGGGGCGGGAGCAGTGCTGGAAGAGTTGGATGGGGGCTCAGAGGCGTTGGCAGCCTCCTGTCCACTGCCCTCCTTGGCCTCCTTCTCACCACCAGCGTCCTCGACGGTGAAAGAGTCGAAGGCTGAGACATCGGTACCCTCCTCGGCCATGACGGCGATGGGCTGCGACAGTGTCAGTAAGAGGGTTGGTCGCTCTGCTCGAAGCTTGTATTCTCTTACGTTTCCGACAGCAACATCCTTTGCGCCCGAGTCCTTGAGGACCTTGACCAAAACACCCTCCTCTTGGAACTCGAAATCCATCTGGGCCTTGTCGGTCTCGATCTCGACCAGGACATCACCGGGAGCCAGAGCATCACCGGCCTTCTTCTGCCAGGTACCAATGTTTCCGGCGGTCATGGTGGGTGAAAGGGCGGGCATGCTGATGACGGTGTGAGGGGGNAAGGCTGCATTGAGGACTTGTCAGCGGTTGCGGTGGTCGCAGGGTACGGGGTGCATACACTTGGAGGCATAGTATCTGCTAAGAGCACCGAAGACGGCGGGAGTTGCGACAGACTCTCTGGCTCTCAGTGACTGCAGGCACAGTCTTCCCGATGCGCGGGCAAGCAGAGCTGCGGCCGACATTGTGTGTGGTGTGTGGGGATGGGAGTAATGGGGAGGAGAGGAAGGAGAGATATGCGAGGACCAGGATCTCTGCCACCGAGCACAACGAACGTCGAGATGTAGGAGGAGCGAGGAGAAGGTGTTTCTGTGAAGCTCTCAACAAAGGCCATCTCGGACATTTTCCCACTCGACGACTTGCTCCGAAGGGTCTTGGCAGCCGAAAGGGTCAAGATTCGTGCCGACTTTTGCCTACCTGCCCGTCCACAAGAACAATCTCAAACCTGCTGTACCAAACCCACTGCTGACGAATGTAGCCGTTGAACACAGTCTAGACTCGAGCAGCAATGTAGCCTCACTACCGGCTTCGAAGAATACGACTACAGCCAAAGACCCGTCTTGGAAAGTGCAGTCGGGTGAGATTGTGCCTTCGGAAGTACAGCCGGCACCACCAGCACGGCCAGCCAACATGATAAGATTTGGGCATGCCCGGGCGGCGCGTAGACCTGCAGCAACTCAACAAACGCACGACACCACAGTTTGATATATCTGTAAGGTCTCTAGCCAGTACAAGTCCGAGCACGAGGCTTCAAGCACCTGCGGACAAGTCCTTTGTCGCTTCTTGGGAAAGTGGCCTATTCATAGACGGCTTGGCGGCATCTGGCTTGATTGGCCGCAGCGTCGTACTCCCCCCATAGTTGTATTATTGCCTACCTAGATTGAGAGCTGTCCATTAAAGACTCCACCCAACGACTATACGTCCTGACTGGATTGCCCCGTCACATGTCGCATTGCTGTATAGCGAATTGAAAAAGCAGGCATGGCAGATACTGAGGCTCCTGCTCCTCAACACATGGAGCCTGATGTCGCTCTCGACCAGCCTCAAGCAGATGGCCCGCCGCAGCCCGACATGGACTCAAGCCAGGAACTGCATGATGTACCCCTAGATACTGCTCCGGACTCGCGAGCAGATACACCTCCTGTTCTCACATACGAGCCCGACGAGCCAACACGGCAACAAGACGACGCAGCCATTGAGACACCACATCCGGAAACTCAACCTGACCTTCCGTCAGAACAACCCGAGCAACAACTCCCGACCATCACCACTCCCCTACCAGAGCCTACATCAACACCACAGTCCGAAGATGCTCCCAACCATGTCGTCGATCCTCGTCTCATCCAGCCTAGTCGCCAACGCACCGACTCGCAGTCCACCACTGCTACCTCTCGCTCGACAACTCGTTCATCCATGGTCTTTGTCGTGAGCGCTCTAGAGAAAATCGCTGCTTCCAAGGATGCTCGTAAGGAAAAGCCCTTGGCCGACGCTACTCAGCGTGCCTTGACCACAATCAAGAGCCAGGGGGATCCGACCCAGACGGATCCCGAGATTCTGTTCGCGCCACTGCAATTGGCCAGTCGCGCGAACACCGTCGCTATAGTAACTACTGCTTTGGACTGCATCGGCAAGCTCATTAGCTACTCTTACTTTTCCGTTCCTTCAGATCCGAACAATGAGAACCAGCAGCCCCTACCGCTCATCGAGCGTGCCATCGATACGATATGCGACTGCTTTCAAGGCGAGACCACACCCGCCGAGGTGCAGATGCAGATTCTTAAATCTCTATTGGCTGCCATCCTCAACGACAAGATTGTGGTCCATGGCGCAGGCTTACTCAAGAGTGTCCGTCAAACATACAACATATTCCTGCTGTCCAAGAATAGCTCCAACCAACAGATTGCTCAAGGTACCTTGACACAGATGGTTGGAACCGTCTTTGAGAGAGTAAAAACACGCATTGCTGGGCGCGCTGCCAGAGTCGAGACCTCTAAATCACCCCACGCCAACGATTCTGGTGAAAACATCGAGTTGCTTTCTGATGGTGCTGAAAGCGAGCTACCACGAGCTTCTACTGACATGCAAGAAGACGAGGAAGAGGATGTTGATACGACCAGAATGACTCTGCAGACATTCGAAACTAAGAAGAGTTTCGATGACGCTCGGATAGCGGACAATGCTCCCACCATGGTCACTCGCCTCAAACGATCAAGAATGCCTGCCCGGACCGCTTCTGGCAACGACGGCGTGCCCGCCATTACCGTACAGCCCGATGGCTCTGACATTACTGAGGAGGACGAGGAAGACGAAATTTTCATCAAAGACGCCTTCCTAGTGTTCCGCGCAATGTGCAAGCTCAGCACAAAAACACTTCGTGTCGAGGAGACTGTCGATCTCAGATCCCAAGGCATGCGGTCCAAGCTATTATCCCTGCACATCATACAGACTACCATCTTCAACCATCATGCCATCTTCACTTCGCCATTTGCGACTATTCGCAGCAGCTCGAATAACGATCCCACGAGTTTTACTCAGGCAATAAAGCAATATCTTTGCCTTAGTTTGAGTCGCAATGGAGCTAGCTCAGTCAACAAAGTGTTTGAGATCAGCTGTGAGATCTTCTGGCTCATGATTCGCTACTTGCGTGTCACGCTCAAAAGAGAAATCGAGGTTTTCCTCAAGGAGGTTTATCTAGCAATTCTGGACAAGAGGACGGCACCTGCGTTCCAAAAGCAATGCATCATTACCGTCTTGACTAGGCTGGCTTCAGATCCGAGAGCACTAGTTGAAATCTATCTCAACTATGACTGTGATCGAGCAGCACTCGATAACTTCTACCAGCGTATCATCGAGCATCTTTCCAGGATTGCCAGTTCGCCTGTGCAGGTCACGGCGCAGCAAGAACTGCTGTATATTGAGCAACAATCAAAGCATGGCAATGCTATGTCCGAGTGGCTAGCGCAAAGCACTCTGCCTCCATCCCTTACGACTTCTACAATCGCTGGTACTTCAGATGCCAACCAGGATATACCTTCAGATTACATCATGAAGCAGAACTCCCTCGAGTGTTTGGTTGAGACATTACGTTCCATGGTCAACTGGTCTCAGCAGGGACTGAATGATGTTGCTGCATCACTGTCAAATCCCGAGTCACGTAATTCGATCGAAGACATTAGAGATTCAATCGATGCTCGCGAAAATGGGGTTTCTCAGTCACCGATGTTACCGAGTGTGGAGATTCCTCCAAATGCCGTGTCTGGCACTCCCTTAGCTGAGGATGATCCTGCCGAGCTTGAGCGAGTCAAACAACACAAGACCGCACTTAATAATGCCATCAAGCAGTTCAACTTCAAGCCCAAGAAGGGTGTCAAGGTCCTGATTGCCGGTGGATTTATCTCCTCAGATTCGCCCCAAGACATCGCTCGATTCCTCATCACCAACGACAGGTTAGACAAGAAAGCCCTTGGTGAATACCTAGGAGAAGGTGAACCAGAAAACATCGCCATCATGCATGCTTTCGTAGACAGCATGAACTTCACCAAGACCCGATTCGTCGATGCTCTTCGAAACTTCCTGCAAAGTTTCCGTCTACCTGGAGAGGCTCAAAAGATCGATCGTCTGATGTTGAAGTTTGCCGAAAGATACACTGGAGGCAACCCCAATGCGTTTGCAAACGCCGATACTGCTTACGTGCTAGCCTACTCTGTCGTCATGCTAAACACCGACCAGCACAGTGCACAAGTCAAGGTTCGCATGACGCCTGAAGATTTCATCAAGAACAACCGTGGTATCAACGATGGCCAGAGTTTGCCAGATGACTACCTCAAGTCTATCTTCGAGGAAATTGCCCAAAATGAAATTGTCCTGGATACTGAGCGGGAGAATGCTGCCAATCTGGGCATGCTACCTCAGGGCGCTGGTAGCTTGGCTGCAAACATTGGTCAAGCGGTTGCCAACTTCGGGCGTGATTTGCAGAGAGAGGCGTATGCTCAAGCTTCAGACCAAATGGCCACCAAGACAGAGCAGCTCTTCAAGAACCTCATGAAAGCACAGCGTCGTGGGGCTGCCAGGTCATCTCTAGTGCGATTCATTCCTGCATCCTCATTCAAGCACGTTGGCCCAATGTTCGAAGTAACTTGGATGTCTTTCCTGACTGCGCTCTCCGGCGGAACCCAGGAAACGAACAACATCGAAAGGATCAAGCTCTGCATGGAGGGTCAAAAGTTGGCCATCCGCATTTGCTGCTTGTTCGACCTTACAGATCCCCGACAGGCTTTCATCGCTTCCCTAACTCGTTTCACAAATCTTTACAACATTGGAGAGATGAAAGCTAAGAATATCGAGGCGCTCAAAGCCGTTCTTGATGTTGCCCAAAATGAAGGCAACTTGCTCAAGGACTCTTGGCGAGACGTTCTCACATGCATAAGTCAGCTCGACAGGTTCCAACTCATCTCCACTGGTGTTAGTGAGGGTGATGTGCCTGATATGCTGAGGACTCATTCTCCTGCGAGCACCTCTAATCGCAAATCTCTTGGTGTTCCTCCTCGTCACCGCAACAGGAATTCTGTCAGTAACATAAACTACCAGCCCGATATTGCTGAAGAAAGTAGATCTGCAGATATGGTTCGCAGTGTTGACCGTATTTTCACCAACACTGCTAATCTGTCTGGAGAGGCCATTGTGCACTTTGTCACGGCCCTGACCCAAGTCAGCTGGCAGGAAATTCAATCTTCTGGCAATAGCGAGTCTCCCCGGACTTACAGTCTTCAGAAGCTTGTTGAGATCAGTGGCTACAACATGACCCGTGTTCGTTTCGAGTGGACAAGCATCTGGCAAGTGCTAGGTGAGCATTTCATTCAGGTCGGCTGCCACAACAACACGAACGTCGTTTACTTTGCGCTCAACTCATTGAGGCAATTGTCCATGCGTTTCATGGAGATCGAAGAACTGCCTGGGTTCAAATTCCAGAAGGACTTTTTGAAGCCTTTCGAGCACATTCTCAGTAACGCCACCCAAGTCCCCGTCAAAGATATGGTCTTGCGCTGTCTAATCCAGATGATCCAAGCTAGAGGTGACAACATTCGCTCTGGTTGGAAGACTATGTTTGGTGTCTTCACGGTTGCAGCTCGTGAGCCTTATGGTATGTATTTTGTGTTTGTCAGAGATGACTTGGTCTAACACTTTTCAGAATCGATAGTAAATCTCGCCTACGATAATGTCACTCAGGTCTACAACGACCGATTCGCCGTGGTTATTACCCAGGGTGCCTTTGCTGACCTTATCGTCTGCTTGACAGAGTTTTCCAAGAACCACAAGTTCCAGAAGAAGTCTCTGCAAGCCATTGAGATGCTCAAGTCTTCCGTATCAAAGATGCTTCGTACGCCCGAGTGCCCGCTCAGTGTCAAAGCCAGCACTATCAAAGACGCTCCTACGGCAGAGGGTATGCCCAAACAGCCTACCAGACAGACTCAAGAAGAGCAATTCTGGTTCCCTGTTCTGTTTGCCTTCCACGATGTTTTGATGACCGGCGACGATCTTGAGGTTCGGTCTAGGTATGTTCATTCTATTCGAGCTGCTGGCCTGCAAACGCTAACAANNTCCAGGGCGCTCAACTACCTGTTCGAGACATTGACACGCTATGGTGGCGACTTCCCTCGCGAATTCTGGGACACTCTATGGCGCCAGCTGCTGTACCCTATTTTCATGGTTCTCAAGTCGAAATCAGAGATGTCAAAGGCTCTCAACCACGAAGAGCTTTCGGTATGGCTATCGACAACCATGATTCAAGCGCTCCGCAACATGATCAGTCTTTTCACACATTTCTTCGAATCCCTGGAGTACATGCTTGATCGATTCTTGGACCTTCTGGCACTCTGCATCTGTCAAGAAAATGACACCTTGGCTAGAATTGGCAGCAATTGCTTGCAACAGCTGATTCTCCAAAATGTTCAGAAATTCACTCCTGAGCATTGGGAAAAGGTTGTTGGTGCTTTTGTTGACTTGTTCGCACGAACTGAAGCGACGGCTCTCTTCTCCGCAGCAACTTCTTCCTCTTACAGGAAAGACTCGAGTGCCTCGAACGGCCTTGCCATGCCCGAAATATCCTCCGCAGACCCCGCATCTATACCAGCAGAGAGCCCTCTCAACCTCAATGGCGAGGAGCTTCCGACAACTGAGGCAACGCCCAGACGTCCTCGTGGCAATACCACGGCTACTATGCAGTCCGATCGAAGTCTTTCGCCCTCGAAGCAGGCACAGATCGGAGATGGTAACGAACTTGAATCCTTCAACAACACATCGCAAACACCCAACGCGCCGGTCGTCGTCACTGCAGCACGCCGCCGCTTCTTCAACCAAATAATCACCAAGTGTGTTTTGCAATTGCTGATGATTGACACGGTTAGCGAGTTGTTTTCCAACGACTCAGTCTACGCTGCCATTCCTTCTCATCTCTTGCTGCGCTTGATGTCACTGCTCAAGAAGTCTTACCACTTCGCCAAACGCTTCAACGAGGATCGCGATTTGCGCACCAAGTTGTTCAGGGAAGGTTTCATGCGTCAGCCACCAAACCTGCTCAAGCAGGAATCTGGATCGGCTTCCGTTTATGTTAGCATTCTGCTACGCATGTTTTCTGACGACGGAGAAGAGCGCAAAGCATCGCGTGCCGAGACAGAGCAGGCACTCATCCCTTTGTGTGCCGATATTGTGAGCTCGTATATTGAGCTTGACGAGGATACACAACAACGTAACATCATCACTTGGCGGCCCGTTGTAGTTGATGTGCTTGAAGGATACACAGCCTTCCATACGGAGGATTTTGAACGTCATGCCACCACTTTCACACCACTTGGTGTTGGCCTCATGAATCGCGATATGGGTCCCGAGCTCCAACGAGCAGTACAAGGACTCTGGACTCGTGTCACTGAGATCAAGTTCGGCGTGAAAACGCTTGCTCATACTAGCAAGACAACGTCGGGACTGGTCAGCCCAAGTAAAGCGTCGATGTTCAGCGGACGTCGTTCAAGCAGAGGAAGTCGTTAGGGATATTGGGGCTTGTAGGATATGTATACAGGCGTTGCGGAGTGAACAGTGCCGTCCTGTAGTGATACAGCTTGCCTGATGAGAGGCAATTAGAAGAAGAAGAAGCAAAAGTAGAGTTGTATACCAAGAAGTTTTGCATACCAGGTCAATTTTCGGCCAAGGAGCGATGGAGTAAATATCATCAGGTTCGTCGGGTGCTCTGATTTTGATAATCACTGAAAGCATGTTCTTGGACGGACCAGCAGCTTCTGAACAACATCACCGACGGCGATAAGAGCGCAGAGTGAGTGACCAAAGACGCTCAGACCTCAGTCACAGCATCAGAGCTTCACTGATACCTGGGAGGAAGGCGCGTTGACGGTAGGCTCCAGCACCTGCCCTCGTCACTCTCCTTCAACCGCGCATTTTGGCAGCCGCTTCTCCACCTCTCCACTTCTCTCTTCATCTTCAACCTCTCTCACAGTTCATCCTGCCTTGACGTCTTCCATCAACCCATCTCAGAGAGTTGATATGGCTCGTTCGACTCGCAGCTCGGCCGCTGTTGCGCCCACGGTATGTTGGTACCAACATCCCCATTCGATTCCATGTGCGTGGCTCGATACCAACAGTGGCAGAAACTCAAGGCAGCTACCGCAAAGGCCACAATCCCGCAAAAGAAAGAAGCCAAGGAAGTCCCGGATCCAACCCCAGTCGACTATTCCGATAGTGATGTCGAACCTGCCGAAGACTTCAAGGACACTTTGACTACCAAGAGCGATCGTATGGTCCGAAAGGTTCAGTGCACGATCCCTGGTGGCACTACTGCAATTGTGAGCCAGTGCAAGTCAGCAATCTCGATACCCTTCTGACAATCATGATAGCGCGAGAAGAACAAGAAAAGGTTCACTCAGACTGTCGAACTCTCGTCCAAGAAGCCTTTCTCCTTGGAACCTGTTCTCATGACCCAAGGCCCATACGCTGGACGCCACGTTCTTGTGATACAGCCCGAGCCTGATGAGAATGAGAAGTTTCCATTCCTAGATCTGCCTGCAGAGATCCGCAACATGGTCTACTCTCTGGTCCTCGAGCGCCCTGGCTGGTACGTTCGTCTTTCAGGAAAGCAATCTAGAGTCATCAATACCCACTGGTACGACGAGAGAGGCAGATACATGCCACAACAGAGCTATCCTTACAGTACTAGCCTGATGCGCGTGAACAAGCAAATCAGTAATGAATCGTCGCCCTATCTATTCAGTCGTCACACTTTCAAGTTCACAGACTCTACGATGCTGCAAAGGTTCCTTGAATACATCGGCCCAGAACGGGTCAAGTCTTTCGTCTCGGTCGAGGTTTCTCAACAGTATGCTGTCTCTTCCAGGAAAGCGTACCATCTGTTGTCTCCTGCAAGTGGTCTCGCAAAGCTCGAACTCGAGTACTGGCACAGGTACTATGGTTACTCTTCTCGGCCGGATTGGCCTTCTATCCTATTGCCGTTGATGCAGTCTCTCTGCTCAGAAGGCGGCAAAAGTCGAGAGGAGGCCTATGATATCGTCACAATTCCAGGTGCGGTGACAGGTCGTTGCATGACACATGGTCATTTCATCGCACGTGTCAACAAGGATTGCGATAAGGAAGTGAGGGCTTATGATGACTTCTACAAGAAGTTGCGCAATGATCTAGATAGCGCCATGGACAAAGCCGATGCAAAGAAGGAGGCGATCAAAAGGGGTTCGCCGGTCAAGACTAGGTCTGGGCGTAAGACGAAGGCGGTCGATTACTCAGGTATGGAGGAGGAATAAGAGGGAGAGCAAGAGATCCTCAGCGGCGATGACTGTCAGTCGCGACAGAAGTCCTTTATTGCTATCACGAAAACACTCATGGCTCAAGTCGGCACGCAGATATGATACTTTATAGCTCTTTCATGATACAACCAATCGGTACCCGACTGATGTCGCATTGCTCCTCATGAGAATGCACTATATTTCTGAGAGATGAAGCAGTACTCTGGGAGATGCGATCTTTGTAGTCCTGCATATCACAGACCACTATGTGTTGCAGTAAGAAGAAGAAGACCAGACAAGATGATGTAGCCTTTGGGGCTCCAACGTAGTCGGATAAAGAATACACACTTGTTTTGAGCAACAGGACAATATCGACGAAGAGGCCAGCATACTATCGGCTTTCTTTGATTTCCAGAAACATCGTGCATTCACATTACTCCATATCATTGTTGGAAGGAGGAGAATGAAAAGATTGTAAAACTGCTTTCATGCATTAATGGTGTTCGTGAGTGCTTTTCTATCTCGTACGTGCAACCGAAAAAGAAAAAAAGGAGAATCGTCCGTTTCACGCCCCCTTCCTTGCAGATCATACCAATCATTCTCATCAAAAACAAAAAGGGAAAGAGAGCAGGTAAAGAGATAACAGAGGTCTAAATGTTTTATTCGTTATTTGGGTTTCTTGATCCCTTCCCAAATGTCCTGGATTGTCCTTGGGCTTTTCGTCGAAGAAGGTGAGACAGGAGGGATGGAAGGTTTGGCAACACCAGTGGTTTTGCCACTATTCTATGCGTCTTGCATTTCGGCGTCCTTCTTCTCCTGCTCCTCGCGCTGGGCGGCCATCTTTGCTGCGGCAGCGGCGGCGGCGGCCTGCTCTTGCTGGGCTTGCTGGATGGCTTCTTGCTCGGCGCGCTTCTTTGCGGCGGCCTCCTCCTGGGCCTTGAGGGCGGCTTGGCGCTCCTCCTCGAACTTGTCGAGGTAGCGCTGGGCAATGGGTCCGCCAATGGCGCGGATCTCGTCAATCTTGGATTGGTAGACGGCCTTGGTGGCGTCGTCACCCTCGTCGTAGAGCCAGTCCNNTGGAGAAAGAAAAATGTTAGTACTTGGACAGGTGTGATGGATGTGGTTTGTAGAACTCACCTCGCTAGTCTCGAGCTTCTCCTTCAGCTTAGTCTTCTCGTCGTCGCTGGAGAACTCGGCGTACTCCTCGTCAATCTTTGCGCGCATTTCGTAGATGTAGGCCTCAAGCTCGTTCTTCTTGTCCTCGGTGTCGGCGACAAGCTTGTCCTCCATGATCATGCTGTGCTCCTTCTCGGAGAAATCGGCAATGGCTTGCACGTCGAGAGAGGCGGTGCCAGAAGACAGAGGAAGGTCACCCTTCTTGACCTGCTTCTTGACCTTGCGGGTCTTGGGCTCCTTGTCAGTGTCCATGCCCTGTGAATCGATGTCAGTACTAGGCATAATGATGGGGCGCTTGCTCTCTCTTTCTTGATCGGATTGAGATTGCAAAGTCGCCTTGTCTTGAAAACTCACATCTTCGCCCTCAATGGGCTCCTCGACCTCCATGTCCTCAACGTAGTATCCAGACTCAACGTTCAAGATACCGTTCAAGTTCAATCTGGCCTTGAGCTTGCAGATCATGAAGTCGTCCTTCTCGTCGGCCTTGACGCCCTTGACGCTGAATCTGCCGATCCAGGGGTTCATCTTGCCGGGGAGCATCTCAGGCTTGGCGTACTTGGCCTCAAGGTCGAAGGCCTGCTTTCTGTAGAAGGTAAGGATCTTGGTCGAGGGCATGACGTTGCCGCGGTTGAAGACGGTAAGCGAGGTGTCCTCATCGGGGATCTCGGCGCTCTTCTCCCAGGTGAACTCAATGGGGTAGTTGCAGATGTCGTGGATCGAGAAGTCGCGGACACGGAAAACGGGGGACAGGATGGCGCAGGCGAAAGCGCAACCACGGGCGATGGCCTCGTCGGCGTTGAGGGTGAAGGACAGCTGCTTGCCGAAGAAGTCCTGGATGGCGGCCTTGAGGGCGGGGACACGGGTGCAGCCACCAACAAGCTCGATGGTGTCGATGTCCTCGACCTTCAGCTTGGCCTCAGCAAGAGCCTGCTCAAGAGGAGCAGTGCTGCGGGCGAGAAGGGGCTTCATGATCTCCTCGAGCTCCTCTCTCTTGAGGAAGCCGCGGACATCGACATCGTTCATCAAAGACTCAATGTTGATGGGGGCACCAGCGTTGGCGGAAAGGACCTTCTTCAGCTTCTCGCAAGCGGCGACAACACGGAGCTTGGCCTTGGGGTTCTCGTTGATGTCAACCTTGAACTTCTCCTTGAACTCGGCGGCAAAGTGGTCGACAATGGCCTTGTCGAAGTTGCGACCACCGAAGTGACGGTCGTAGGCGGTCGAGATGACCTTGAGCTCTCCCTTGCGGAACTCGACAATGGAGACGGTGTAGTTGCTGTGACCAATGTCGACAAAGGCGACTCTCTTGGGCTTCTCCTCGGGACCAGGCAGGTCAGTCTTGGTGATACCCCAGCCGAGGGCAGTGGCGGTGGTCTCGTTGATCAGACGCAGGATCTTGAGGCCGGAAATCTCGGCAGCATCGATGATGGCTCTTCTTTGGGCGTCGGTGTACCAGGCGGGGACGGCGATGACCATGTCGTTGACGGGGAGCTTGAGCTCGGCAGAGGCGGTCTGCTTGGCCCTTGTGAGGAACATGGCGGTCAACTGGGTGGCAGTGAACTGCTCCTTCTTGCCCTGGTATGAGATCTCGGCGCCAACCTGGCCGTTGACGTCGACCAGCTTGCACGAGACGTGCTCTTGCTCAATGGCGACATCGGGGTCCTTCAGCGATCGGCCAGCGAGACGGGTGAGGGAACCGACGGTGTTCTTGAGGTTGGAGACTTCCTGTGTCTTTGCGGTCTCGCCGAGGTAGCGAGACTTGGGGCCGAAACCAACCAGGGCGGGAGTTGCGCGGTTAGAGACTTCGTTTGTGATAACATCGACACCACGGTTTCTTGCGACAGCNCTGTTGCGCAACGTGTCAGTAGGTGCTCGAGTGCAGAGCAAACAGGCACAAAGACTTACAATGACGGCATTTTGTGTGCCAAAGTCAAGACCGACGACACTGGGCGCAAAGGGTCAGTTGAAGCTGCGACATGTGGCGGCCAAGGGCGCAACTCACGACATGATGGATGTGTGGTGTGTAGTGATAAGAAAGAACTTTTGTAGGGGTCAAACAAGAGTCGTCTATACGGCGACAGGGGGTATCTCAATCAAAGAAAAGGCGCTTGAATAGTCTGGAGAGATTGCAGAGCAGGAGCAGGTGGGATAGAGGGGCTCTCTCGGTAGCGCTGTCGTCGTTGGGACCCAAAACACGATTTTTTCGAATCTTCTCGGCGTTTCGAGACGCACGGTCTCCGAGTGACGTTGGCGCGCTTTGTTGAGAGTGTAACCCGGACCATGTATACCTTATGGCGACAACACGGTACGTGTGAGTCGTCATGTGAGAACACTGGATCTCAAAACTGAAGACACGCGTGGAAGGTATCACTTGTGAAGCTTCAGTAAACTTTGGTCGCTCGTACCCCGGTTTGGCTGCTGTTGAGAGTGCTTTTAGATCTTGACCAGAACTTGGGCATAAACACCAAGCAGAGCAGGTAAGTCCGTCGACCACGACCAACTAAGCAAGATTTGTCTCGCTATCAGCACTTATGTACAGCATCGACCCATGTTCGTCTATTTAGAGTCTAGTGCGATGAATCTCCGGCATTGGTCAACAAGAGTCGTCAGGAACATCTTCTTATTTGCCATCAACCTGCACCTTAGCGACCTTGTCAGCAGAACCAGCCAACCTGTCCAAAGCTTCTCCATCCGCCCTCAATGTAACCCAATCTTCCATCTGCTCGGCTCCCAACATCTTGTAGAAGTCCAAAGATGGCTTGTTCCACTTTAAGCAACACCACTCTAGCCTCTTGCCGCCGATTCTCTTGACCTCCTTTGCCAATGCTCCGATAAGTAGCTTTCCGTAGCCCTTGTTGCGGTGTTCAGGGAGCACGAACAAATCTTCGAGGTAGACTCCAGGTGCTGCCCACCAGGTTGAGTAGTTGTTGAAGTACAATCCCATGCCAGCCACTTCATCGCTCGGCGTACGGATCAAGAGGACTTTGGCGTAGCCAGAGCCAGAGGGAGGTTCGCCTCTAGAAGGTGCGAAGCATAGAGTTGATGCTAGTGATTCCTCAGTTGCATGGCATGACGAGAGAGCCTTCTCGTAGTCGGCGAGTGCACGGATGAGACTCAGGATATGAGGCACGTCNTGCTGTACGTTTAGAACATGGTTATGTATGACAAGTAACGAGCACAACAATATGTGCTACGATTGCTTGTGTCCACATTCGTGTTCTAACTCACCTTCTCGAACAGCGTGACTGATGGTAGGTTGGTTGGACATGGTTAAGATAGACAAGTTTCTGATTGCCAGGGATGTGTAGAGTTGCTCAAGTAGGAGTAAGTAGTCAAGAATGCACAGGAGATTCGGGTCAATGGGTAGCAATGTTGTTGAGAGAAAAGAACGCCCTGTCCATGACATCCAGACATAAATATTGACCATTGCCCCGGATTCTTGGCAGTGACGATCGTGGCAGCCGTTCGTGCATGCTTTGGAAAGAACGTGCTTTTATGGTTAAGATTGTGGTCTGAAATATGGTTGTTCTTCTATGTGAGACGTCTTTCGAATATAAGATACAAAACCATAATCGTTCCCAGCCGCATTGATACGTCGTATGGTACTCCAAAGTGGTGGAATACTAGCAATCGGAAACTCTGTGTGTTACTAGAGCCTTATGACCGTATCCTGCTCCACCAAGTGACACCACTCGTTCTGTCTATGCAATCATGAACTAAGGGCCAAAGATAGACCGGATGGATCTACTCAGTGAAATAAACCAGTTGAGGTTGTTTCTCTGCAAAATTTTTTGTCAGCAATGGTTTCTTTGACAAAATCATGTGTGATGATATGTGGACGGCAAGCCAATGAGTCAGGTTGTCAGAGATGTATCTATCGTCAAGGTTGTTCAGACAATGTAGATAAGTATTCGTAAGATCTGTTCATCATGCAATGGCTTTCCGAAGGGGGAGGTAAGAGAGTGATACTAACCTTTGAAAGCGTAGACGGTGGCGCGTCACCGTTGAATGGCGGCTCTGACCACGGGTAATCATGGCCTCAATGAGGGTGTATTGAGACAACACCAGCAGATGAGAGTCAAGCTCTGTTGCTATGAATGCTTGTCGAACACAAGGCTAGCGACGAGCAAGATTACTGACCACAGACGGATATACCTGGCAATGCCAGCTGTGCACGTTCAAGTGAATCAGGTCTTGTCCAAAACCAGTTCATCGGTGGCATTCGCGATTTTCGCTTGGTTGAGAACATTGCAACCCCATTCAACTGACCACTTTTTGGACTTTGCATTCCATGACATTACAGGACACTGTGCAAANACCGTGGCCCAGCATCTCCTCATCGAGCGCGGGGTGATTCTACGGGCATGGAAGGATTTTGTCACATTGTTAATAACAACATCAGGCGAGTTGAGCTGCACAAGCCCAAGGGCGAGCTCGAGTGCAGAAGGAAAGGTGCTTCCTGAAGCAGGCATGGGGCGACGGGGAAGTGGACCTTGGAACTTGATCTTTCCTAATGCGAGATCACGCAAGCGTTCCCACTCGACAACAGGAAGAGGCACAACTGTTCGCTCCAAGACATGGGCATACCAGTCCCGGACAAGTCTGGCAATACGTCTCTTGGGCAGGGGTTTTNNCTCCCAGCTGTTCGTCTCGGGTATCTTCAGAGACCATGATCGGAGAAGAGGACGAACAATGTTGGGCGGAGAAGCCAGTTTTTGAGAGTCAAGAAGGGCGATGTGTTGAGGAGAGAGCTTCGGCAGGGTGTCGGGCTTGAGGTCAGCATCGGCAGGCGGCTTGTATTGCAAGTCGCGCAAGATCTCGTGTCGTCTCTTGCCAATGCGAGCATAGGTCAGATGCAGAACTTTGAGCAGAGGCTTCAGCTCTCCTTGGTTGGCGCGACGCAGCTCGGACAGGCCTTTCCGGGCATGGTCGAGCTGCTCGCGTCTCCGTGCTGTCAAGAGGTCGTCAGGTTTGTGTGCAGGCGTGTAGTCTCGGAAGCGCGCGACGGCATGGGTGGCTATGTAGATGCGAGCTTGGCAGTCGGGGAGATAGGTGGCTTCGCGCAAGATTGCGCGCAGCAGATGTCGGGCCTCACTGCATTGTTGGTTGGTGAAGAGCGGCGGCATTGGTGTCGAGGTGCAGGCGGGCGCGACGCTGTCTGTCGCAGCAAAATTGGCGGGGCCGGGTGCCAAAAGGATCGACCCGGTGGACACAAGTCTTCGCCGAAAGCTGTGCATTGTGCCTGGCGTCTTGGGCGAATTTCAGGCCCAAGCCAGCCGTCGCTCTCGATCAATTGCCTTGTACCTGCTTTGCGCCCACCCTCGCCATGCGTAAGAGGTTTCACGGTCTGAAGAAACNNCCGTATGCCACTCGCCCTCTGTCCCCTCGCGCACCCACTGACAGCGCGCAGAAAGTCCGAGCCGACTGGTCAAAATGGTCCTTGTATAACATCTCGCGCCTTCAAACTCCCTACGCCGCTTCAAAGACCTTCTTCCAGCAAAAATGGCTAGCAAAGTCCCTGACCCGTGCATACCACGGCGAGCAGATTCGTGAAGGAAAATGGACTCGCATGTTTGACCGTCGCCTCCCCGCCGTCGTTCCCATGGACTACAAACTCCTCGCCCGCACAGATGGCTCCGAGCAGGCTACCGGCCGTGGCTCTGGTCTCACCATCAGAAAGAGAAAGGAGGACTCGGAGCAATCAGAAAGGCCAAAGCCTCCGCAAAGGACTCCATACATGCACATGACATATTTCCCTACTGAGCGCAGACTGGATACTGCCGTCTGGCGTGCTCTGTTTGCCAGCAGCGTCCGTCAGGCAAGGCAATTCGTTGTTCACGGCTCTGTCAAGGTTAACGGAAAGAAGGTATCGGCACCCCAAGCTAGACATTTAGTTCGCAAGCTGACATGTATAGNNATGCAACATCCGGGCTACCTTCTCAATCCGGGCGACATGTTTTCAGTAGAACCCGAACGCGTGCTCTACGCTACTGGCGCACGCAAGCACAACAAGAACTCCCCGGACACACTGCAAGGCCGCGAAGAGCCCGATGAGGTCGAGCAGATCGTTGATGACGATGCCGAGGCTGTTCTCGACGAGTCCGAGAACAAGGACAGCGAGGACGGCTCAAAGGCATCTGCCAAAACTACCAAGACAATTCTATCAGCCGACGAGGATCCCAAGGCCGCTCTCAAGTCGTTGCTTGCTCGCGCACAAGACATTACCAGAGACAGCAAGGAAGGCTTGTCTGGCAAGCGCAAGCAGGATCTACGCGCCTTCGCCAAGTCTGTCAAGCAAACCATGTCCCGTCTACGACCCTCGGGAATTGCTAAGCCTGGTACCGAGACCATTGACACATTGGAGGAGACGCTAAAGGCCATCGCTGCCAAGGTGCCCGTCGAAGGTGCACCAGCAGAGGCTGCCCTGCCCGACCAGCAACAGAAACCGGTCAAGAGAGAAGATGCGTTCCGCGCACGCAAAGACGCCGAGCTACTACACGCCGCGCTTGCGCGTGCAAACGAGAACCCGATTGATGCATCAAAGCCATATGCTACACCGTGGAGACCGCGTGAGTTTATGAGTGCATTTGCATTCATCCCGCGGTACTTGGAGGTCAACCAAAAGATTTGCAGCGCCGTCTACCTCCGTCACCCCGTCGCTCGACCTGGCTTGGCTGAAGTACCCACACCGTTCGCCAACGAGACAATGGCTCTTGCATTCAACTGGTACCTCCGCAGACGTTGAACGACTTGGATGTGGTGTCTTTCAGCTTGTACATGTTCAAAAATCGATTGGGGCGGCGTTATATGCACATCTATGTACTATAGCAAACGGAATGGGACAGGGCCCAAGAATGAGACGAGCCAATTGGCCTACTTTTCTGATATACAGTGGATATCCAACGTGCTGTCTCGAAGAAGCTGAAGAGATGCCCCTGAAAATCTGCAAGACATCGATCGATCAGGGCAACAAGAGTAGAATACACTTTGATAGTGCTATCTGTGCCAGAGCCGACGACCCACCGGCGGCCAATAGGCGTGCGTTTGCGGGCGGTGCACGGGCCAGCAGAGCAACACGAAGACTCCCAGTCGCGTCTCTCGCGACTGGCGCATCTTGCTCAGCCGAACGCTGGAGACATGAGTGGTGAGGTGACATTTTCGGTTGCTCTCTCTACACAATCCACTCTGCACACCGCCTGCCCGGAAACCACTTCTCCTCTGCACTGTAGTCACCTGTAAAGGCCACTAGCCGATATGGCTCATCACACGAACCGAACTCCGCACGACCAAGGCCACTACTCGATGCCATACGGCTCCCAGACAGCTCAGTATGCTGTCGCCCAGTCACCCGGCATGGCCCAGACTTTCAAGGCTCTGCAGGATGCCGGCTACGGTCAAGGAGCTTCAGCACCTGCTCCTCAGCAGAACATGCGTCCCACTTTTGAAAAGCCCACCATATATACCGTGAGCTAACCGATACCTGCTCGTCACTTGTGACCGACTGACGGCGAAGCTAGGNCTGTGTACTCGGGCGTTCAGGTCTATGAAATGGAAGTGAACAACATTGCTTGCATGCGACGACGTTCCGACGGCTGGCTCAATGCCACTCAGATCCTCAAGGTTGCTGGTGTCGACAAGGGAAAGCGCACAAAAGTTCTGGAGAAGGAAATTCTACCTGGCGAGCACGAGAAGGTCCAAGGTGGATACGGCAAATACCAAGGCACCTGGATCAACTACCGCAGAGGTCGCGAGTTCTGCCGTCAGTACGGTGTCGAGGATCTGCTTCTCCCCTTACTGGAACACGACCTTGATGGGTCTGGCGCTGGTCAGACTACCGAGACGCCGACCAAGGAACAAGCCATGGCCGCCAACCGAAAAAGATTCTACGCCGCAGGTGCTCAAGATAGAAATGGATCCGCTACTTCAAACACCTTCTTCCAAAACATTTCTTCCATGTCTTCTGTCGCTCTCGCTGCCCTGAACAAGGCTGCCCGCCTCAATTCGCCAGCGCGCCCGAGTCACATGAGACGATCTTCCCAACAACAACAACAAAACACTTCTCACAGCATCATGGCTGACGCAAGCTACCAAGTTCCCGACTCTGGCTACAACACACAGAGCGCTGCATGGAGAACCGCACCCGGTGGTCAAGAGCCCCCGAGAAAGCGTATGAGACCCAACGATGATATCCCTGTCGACGCTTCGATAATGTCACTCGATCCAACAGAGCCTGGTGAATCCTTCCTCCAGAGTACCCAGCAGTATCTCGAAGAAAACGTCAACGGTTCAGATGAACCCGTCACACTTCCTCCATTACCAGTGCCCATGGGCATCGACGAAGAAAACAAACGCCTGTTACTCCTTGACCTATTCGCCGAATCATCAAGACAAGACTTCGCTTCACATCCGGCCCTCCTGTCTCTATCACCGCAGGACTTGGACATACCTCTGGACCCTTCGGCAAACACTGCTCTACATTGGGCTGCAACGCTATCGAGAGTACCATTACTACGACTGTTGATTCAGAAGGGTGCCAACATATTCAGGGGCAATGCTGCAGGACAGAGTGCCCTGATCTCCGCTGTCCTGGTTAACAACTGTTGCGAGCATTCCTCTTTCCCCGACGTTTTGGAGCTTCTAAGTCCTCTGATCGAGGTCAGAGATGCTCAGGCGCGTACCATTCTCCATCACATTGCTGTGTCTTGTGGCATCAAAGGCAGAGCTCCTAGCAGCAAGTACTATTTAGAGGCTTTGTTGGAGTTCTTGGTCCGCAGTGTATCAAAGCCTGCACCGGTCGAGAATGGCTCTGCAACTCCCGGACAGGCAGGCAAAGAGCGCATGAATCTGATGCGCTTCCTCACGCATATAGTCAATGCACGAGACAAGGCGGGCAATACTGCGCTGAATCTCGCCGCCAGAATTGGCAACAGAGGTATTATCCAGCAGCTCCTCGAAGTCAAGGCCGACCCAACCATTCCCAATCAGAAAGGCATAACAGCCCGCGATTTTGGTGTGGGCGTCGAAGACGAGAACGGACAAGCAAACGCAGGATTCAACAATGCATCAAACATTGATCCGATATTCTCACAAGCACCCAACCGTGCGCCATCTCAGAACGCAACCACGGAAGGCGCGAACGAGAAAGAGCCGACACCTGTCTCCAACACAAACGTCATCGAAGAACAAAACCAGGATGTCATTTCTTCACTCACGAGTATGCTCACTGCGAATCTCGCTCAGCACAAACAACTACTTGCCGAGAAGACTACTCAGATTGACAAGCTCAATGCTCAAATACAAGAGTTGTCAGCAGTAGCAAAGACAGAGAGTGATCAACTAGCAACTCTTCAGCGCCGTGCCAAATCTCGTAGTGAAGCTCAACTCAAGATCGCGAACTTGAAGCGCATCCTTGAGGAACGTCACCGCAATGGCAGAAAGGTAACAAAGACAAACACCGTAGTAGGTGATGCAGACAGCTCTGTCTCCTCCGTGCTTGCAATCGTGGACAATCTGCCATCCGAAGCTTCAGATCCAGCACTGGCAGTGCAAAAACTGGCTCCGCCACTTCAGCAACAAGTTCTCAGCAACACACCCTCAATTGCCGAGCTACGCACTCTCAAGAAACTCTACGAGACAAACAACGACCGTCTACACCAAAAATCCACGCAGCTAAAATCACGCTCTTCACAGCTCGAACATCTGTACCGCAAAGTTGTATCTTTGTGTACCGGTGTCGCTGAAGACAAGGTCGAGGATCAACTAGGTGCGCTTCTGGCGGCCGTCGAGTCAGAGAAGGGAGCACTCGGAAGGGAAGAAGCAGGCAGAGTCAGGGAGTTTTTGATCAAGGTCGAAGGCGTTGGTGGTGGCAGCGAGGTCGTTGCCGTGTAAAAAGAAGAGCGCATGAGAAAAGTCCATATGGGAAGGAGGGAGGATAGGAGCATCAACCGCATAGCGAGGTTCATGGCGTAGGAGTCGGGATTACACGAATGATATCGGACAATTGCTCTCTTGATTCCTTGCTCTTGACGTGTGGTATCGTCGCACACGACGCACTACCTTGATGCAACTTTATAAGTCAAGCATAGGCTCTCAATGGCTAGCAAACGTTGACTGGTCAGTAGTTTGTGCATCGAATCGGCTAGTAACAGCAAATGCCGTTGACAGAGGAACGCACCTTCTCTGTCAATCGTTCTTTTCTTATCCAATGTCACATGCTTTTTGTGTCTGTGGTTGTCGCTTCCAGTCTTGCCAACTCTCGTGGAAATCTTGTGCCAGGAAGCTCCTCTTCGAGCAACGTGTGCATTTAATTACCAAGATCTTCTCCCTTATCGGCGCATGCGCGATCTATCTTTAGGCTTCCGGGCAGGATAGAGCATGGACATGTGCACTGAGCTTGGATGCGAACGCCTATAAAATCAATCAATCCGAAACACGAGGCTCTCGCAGTAGTTCGATTGGATGCCTGTCACCTCAGGCTGGAGAGGACCTAGGAATGCTGTGATTGATGCAGTGGTTCAGGGAAGTGGACAGAGGCGTTACTTTCGAATCATGGCCGTGGCGGTGGAGAAGAGTTCAGATCACCATGACATATTGTACCTCAAGTGTGTACAAATTCCTGTACTATATGCCGGGCAAGGAATTTACCATATCGAAGATTATGGAGACAGAAGCATGTGAGTATGGAAGTTTTGAACATTGTGGACATTATGATCGTATAATAACATCTCTCACGAACAAGTGCCTATCGGCAAAGTCCTTAACAAAGTCTGGGAAGCGCACCAGGACCGCACTCTTGCCAGTTCTTGATTTTCTCACAACTCCAGCTGGTGGTGATATTGGGGTCAAAGTCAGGTCCCTTGTAGGTAGTGCGGTAAGGGAACTTGCAGTGACTGCGCTCAAAAGCAACACCCTGGTTGGGGTCGTCATTAACAAACTTTGTACCGGTAATGGTGTCAGGAGCAACACCCTTCTCAGTCCATGCCACCAGTTGATCGATAGCGCTGTGACGGCCATTTCTGCCAGCAGCGATTTGGCCAAACTCCCACGCGCCAATTCCTCCAGAGCTGCAGTGATCACCGCCGCTGATACGGAAGAAGCGGAAGAATTGGTCAAGCTCCCCATCAGTGGCGCCCATAGTTTTGGCAACATGGAGGTAGTAGCGTTGGGAATTCTCGCCGGCGATGTTGGGATCGGCGAGACCGTGGTACATCATCAATTTGCCGCCAGCCTCGCGGAAGTTGCTGAGATCGCCGTTCCAGGTCGAGATGTTTCCGTGCAGGACATCTGTCTCGTCGGCCTTGGTGTAGGTATCCTGCCCCAAAGTGGTAGGGTCCCAATAGCTGTTGTTGTATACTGCATTAGCAATCCAGTTTGCAGCATTGCCAATAACGCTACCAGAGAACAGGCCTTGTTGAGATGCAACCAATTCGGCTCCGAGCGACAGAGAGGGGTAGAGCAGGTTCCCATTCTGATCGTACAATTCCGAGTAAACGTCGTTGACAGTCTGAATCTGAGTCTGAGTAAGACAGCGAGAGTCTGAACTGGTACCGCAACGTAGTTTTGAGGAATCAAACTCGCAGATGGTAGGATCTTCAATGATGCCATCTGCGACGCCATCCAATGGCTCATCGCATTGTCTGAGAATCTCCTCGTGAACATGGACCCATTGATCCTTAGAAAGAGCTCTGGAGTCCTTGCCAAACCCAGTGATCAGTAAGAACCTGGAAGTCCAGTCTGAAAGATGGTTGAAGTCAGCAGCAGCGGACCCAGCAAGAATACCATCGAAGTCGTCAGGAAACTCTTGAGCAGACTTCAATCCTTGACGACCGCCAGTGCTGCATCCGACGTAGTAGGAGTAGCTAGCCGGTTGATCGTAGTACTGTTTGATGACCTGCTTCGCAGCAACAACAGCAAGATGTCTTGAGCGGTATGAGAGGTCAATCACTGCCTCGTTGTTGTTGAGCAATTTTGATCCATCGGCAGTTGTTGAGTTGTGGCCTCCATTGTCTCCAACAGTGGCGTATGATAGCGAGCTCATGTACTTCATGTCTTTGTATTCCACGCAACCAGCCAGACCACCATTGTAAGTATGCAAGAGCCTGCCGTTCCATGGATTGTTTCCTGAGGGAAGCCAAACCTCTACATAGTTGTGAGAAGTAGGGCTAGTAGCAACAGTCAAAACGACTCTGCACATATCAATTTCAGTCTGAGTTTCGGAAAAGCAGACACTTTGATCACCATCGATCTTGATAGTCTCTCCAGCAGTGTGATAGCTGCAGGATGCCAGAGAAGCATCGACACCCTCGAACGAGAGGTGATCGACTAGATTATCACAAGTGACCGCGGCGGAAGCAAGGCCAATGGAGGTGGCCGCCAAAACGAATGACTTGAACATATTGATTGAACCAAAGGAGTGACAAAGAACGAAGGGAAAGAGATGCAAAGGAAAAATCAGTACTCAGGCAGGAACGACCTGCTTTTGAGTACCTACTTGCCTCGCGTTTTTTCCAGTGCCAATCGTCCGTGCCGTAATCTGCGGGTATCTGAGTAGCTACTTCCCATGCAGTGGTGCAGCGAGATCGTCTGAGCTGGGAAGAGATTCATGATCTTCAGGCACATCCGGGCCGGCTGTGGCCTTCCGACAGGACGTGCCCAGGGTGCTTGTGTTACAGAAAACGTCGATCTTGAAAGCCATGCTCAGACTGGCTAATGTCCACCATTTGACATGACAGGAGCCGATAACATATAGATCAGTTGTAAACATCTCGGAAGACGCATGGATGTTGTCAAGACCATCCGCCCTGACTTTGTTGTGATGCATCGATGTGGACATGGATGTTGCGGTTGATGAGCCGCAAATTTGTGGGTTCCATACCAACCTCCTTCAACCCTAAATAGACCTCCAACCAGCCAAGCATTCACATTGCGTAGCCTCAAAGAACACTTTTAATCTACTTGGAAAGCAAAGTATTTCAGAGAAAGTCAACAACTTCGATTTCGAAGAGGATTCAAATCGGGTTCTACCTGGTAGAACAATTGCTGTCTATGCACAAGCAATGGAGTGTTCGTTATGATATGGGCAGACGTTCGGTAACAACATCGTTTGCGTCGTTTCTTCCGCTCTGCAAGTTTGCAACAGCCCATCTTTCTCCACTCTCTTCATATTGCTAGCAAAGATCTGAGCTCTACATTACAAGCGTACCTGTCTGTCGGATGTCCATCGAAGAAGCGCCAACGTAGATCTTGAAGTCACCAGTCGGCAGAGCCCACTCTTGTGCAGTCACATCCCAGAAAGAAAGATCTCTACGACGCAGTGAGAATTTCACTTGGCCGTGTTCATCCCTCTTGAGTTCAATACGTTCGAAGCCACGGAGAGCTTTGATGGGCTGGTCTGCTTCGGAGTCCTCTGGGTAGCCGATATAAAGTTGTGGAATCTCGGCGCCTTCACGCGAACCATTATTCTTCACGACAACATCAACNCTATCGCAGTCAGTACGAACCTCAAGGCTTGTGTTGGCTTAATTTACCTCTGCAACAACTTCGAACAAGTCCGCACGACCTCCAATCTCAAGGGGTCCCTTCGAGTGGTATGAAAGATTGGACATGATCCGGGTGGTTTTGAGATCAGTATAGTCAAAAGAGGTGTACGATAGACCATGGCCAAATCCATATCGAGCAGTGGTGTTGCTGTGCTCGAAATACTTGTAGTCGATATAGTTGCCCTCGGAATATGTGCAGTTTTTGGTGTAGCAAATATCCACATTGTAGTCGCTTTCATTCTTTGCAATCGTGTGTATGAGCCTACCCGACGGATTCACCTCGCCGTAGAGTACATCAGTGACAGAGTTACCACTTTCTTGTCCAAGCGGACCAGAGTAAAGTACGGCGGTGACGTTCTCATTTTCAATCCATTGGTCTACCAGACGGATTCCAGTTGTGGTGATGACGACGATGGTGTTGTTGCAATTGGCAGCCACAGTATTTACCATCATGTCTTGATCATTGTTGTAAAGCTCAGTACGATCGGCACCTTCACCTGACAGAGCATTGATGAAGACAAGACAAGCATCGCTGGCAGCTGCATAGCCTGCGTAAGAGGCATCGACAGCGGTCTCCGATGAGGATAGAGTGACCAGAGTGTTGCCAGAGCTGCTTGCAGTATAAGTGTCGTTCAGAATCCATTTGACGTTAGTATGCTCCTTGCTTGCTCTCAACGTGATAGCCGCCTCAGGAGTGATGAGATAGGGCAACGAAGATTGAGCAGAGCCGGAGTCGCTGGCAAGATGGCCATCGTAGGTAGGTCCAGAACCTTGGACTGTGAACTGCATGTTCGGTCCACCCATCACCGGTCCGGCGTTGGCACCGAAGAGTGTCAATCTTCTAGGCTTGTGGAGGGGGAGACCACCTTGGTTCTTGAGAAGGACGATTGACTTGGCACCGTTTTCCCGAATGATCTCAGCGTGGTTAGACATAGTGTCAACGTAGTCATCATANCTAGAGTGATGTCAGCGTGTGTCTCTCGTTTTGTCTTTCGGTGCACATACTCCTGCCTTTGATGGTTGCTCTCCGTTATCCAGATTGGCTTTGTAGTAGGCGATCACATTGCGAATGACCATGTCGTTCAGACGAGTCTCAGTGAGAGAGCCGTTGTTGAGGAAGGCTTTGACGGTTNNTGATGCTGACCAAGTGCTACTGGACCCATAGTCTAGCCCACCCACAATGGAACCATACGCCGTCTTTTGAGCCATGGTATCAGGAAACACGAAGCCCGGGAAGCCAAGATCAGTTTTGAGTGTATTCATAAGAAGAGACTTATCTTCGCAAGCCGCAGAACCGTTGACTTCAGTCATTGCACACATTACAGCACCAGTACCAGCNTGCGGTTTGTTAGCGTAAGACTCAATTGCCATTGCAAGCAACATACCCTTGATGATGTCGTACCATGGCCAAAGGTAAGTCTCCCTGAACGTCTTGTCGTCTATATTGGATGAATAGGGAGCAGAATCGGTAGAAGACTCGGCGGATTCAGTGTCAGGAGAGTTGTCTGCTCTGAGTCTGAGGGTCATGCCGGACGGAGCAGAGCCTGAGGGAGCAGAGCCTGAGGGAGCAGAGCTTGAGAGAGCAGAGCCAGAGAACATAGAGCCGCTCCCCATAACTCCACCCATACCGCCACTTGAAGAGCTGCGGTTGGTTTCTTGCTCATATAGGATGAAGTGCTGATGTAAAGTTAGTGAGTTTCGANNGTGACGAAGACAAACGTATCATACCTTGCCACCTGCAATGACACCACCAGCTCGATAGGCTCTAGCGCTGATACCACCAAGGATTCCATTGAAGTAACTGTCGGGTCCGAACGACTCGCCATTTCGACCGCCCCAAGCTGTTCTGCCCATGGGGTTGGACACGGGTCCGGCCAAGAGCTGCAGTCCCTTTTGGTAAAATTCGGTGGCTACAGCTTTACCTTGCTTGTAGACAGCATCTTTATCCCAAGTCATAGCCAGCGCACAAGTCATGGAGAACGCGCTTTCATAATAGAAGTTTTCCGCCCCTTGTGGACCATCAGACTGAGCAAGGGCTGTCCAATTGGCTGAACCGTCGGAGAGAGATCCAGCTCCAATGATAGTAATCTTTTCCTCGACTGTGAGCTGCGAGACGAAGTTCTGAGCTTTGTTGAAGGCAGTCTGCCAATCTCCGAGAGACACAAGTCCATTGGTGATAAGACCTTCCTCTGTAGTGTTGACGGATGCGGAGCAAAGAGTTGCAGCACCCAAAACGGCTACGGCGGTTCTCATGGCAGGATGAATGGTGTACCGGGTGGTAATGAACGAGGAAATAAAGCGAATGTACAGAAGTTCTATCAAGTCAGAGAGCAACTGTTCCATGATATAAAAGTCCATCCATTATGAGAGTCGATAGAGTTGACTGTGAAATAAAATGCTGTCGTAAGCATATAGCCGAAGTCAGAGGTCTCTCTAGGGCATAGGGCCTGAGAACATGGGATAATCAGTTGTTGATCGATTCTTTAAAACCATGGGTATCGCCACGAGGCCTACATCTCGACCTCGAAGACTGATAAAGCGTTACAAAGGTCACTCTAACCATTTCTGAGCTATCCGCTGAAAATGGAATCGATCAATCCAAACGGATTCGAGCTCTGTAAATTTACCTGTATATGGCCGTAGCCGCGCAGTCTCGACCTTACCAAGCTCTGACTGGTTGTTGTGACCGATGGCTCTTTCCTCATAGATGGACCTTTGTTTCAGACTAGCAATCTGCAGGTGCAAACCGGGGGCTTTGATGACGCATATAAGAATGCCCTAAGTGGTGGACGGATTGGTCGATGGTCGCGTTATTGTCGTCGCATGGACGCATCTCTAGAACTCCAGTGCCACGCGTAAGCAATCTCTTGCTTGGGAGAGGCAGTGTCAAAGCCTCGTCGCAAAATTTCACTATGTCGTGGACCGAAGGGCGTTGCGGCAGAATGCACAGCACAAACCTCGATGCAAGGAGGTTGTGGAGAGAAACCGCTGAATGACGAAGTTCAGCGTGACTGCCCAAGTTGGAAAATCATGATGATGCGGGCACAGCCACAGCCACAATTTGCACATGAGGTTCAAGTAAGGTAGAGAATTTCTCAGAACAGGTAGAAGCCTGAGACGCGAACCGTGCACCTAGTCTATGGGGCAGTATATTCGCGGATATGCTAGGTATACCGGGGCCCCTCCCTCCCTCGTAGCGGGAAGCTCGAGGGCGCTTCTTATCATATCTATCCTAGCCCTCCGGCCTCCGGGGGGAGTGCGTAAGATAGTAATAGGCCTCGCGCTTATAGGGCTCGCTAAGGGACGGGTCCGGCGAGGGGTGCTTCATAGTTTTTGGACTTTTGTGGGTCTACCTGTTCTGAGAAATTCTCTACCTTAGCTGACCTGCAACCCGTGCACATGACATGGCGTCTTGAATCCATACATCGTGCATCACCGCTCATGCCCAAATCTCATACCTGATCACAGTTGCATCATTGTCCCCAGACTCCGCAGGCCACATATCGCAGATCAAGTAGTAGCTAAAGATGCGAACACCGCTGCTCGCGCTGTTTGCTTTGATGGCATGCGTATGCCGCGCCTCTCGCTACGTCCTCTACCTGACAGGGCAGCATCCAGTCTTTCCTGCGGACGTTCATCTCGCGGATGTTACGCATGTTGTATTGGCTTTTGTGAAATCTTCGAATTTCATCGGAAAGAGTCCCTCCTCTTGGGATCCTTTCACATCTGTTGAAAGCGTCCGCGCCAAGTTTCCTAAGAACAAGGATGTTTCCGTTATGATAGCTATAGGTGGATGGGGGGACACCAATGGCTTTTCAGCGGCTGCCGCTTCACAAATGGGCAGGAACGCATTTGCTGCGAACGTAAAAGCTATGCTTGATTCAACTCAGGCGGACGGCGTCGACATCGATTGGGAGTATCCTGGCGGAAACGGCGAAGACTACAAGCAAATCCCAAACTCCCAAAAGAGCTGGGAGGTCGAAGCGTATCCAAAGCTGCTCGCCGAGATCCGAGCAGCCATTGGACCTGACAAAATCATGTCTGCAGCAGTTCCGTAAGTCTATGAACATGTACTCACTCATGAGTCGGGCTGCGTCAGCCTGCCAAAGCACCGTCCTGGCTTGACTTCTACAGTCTCTCATCTCGTATCTCTTGGTTCACCAGCGAGCGGAAGCAAAGACTGCTTACCTTGAAGCCGAGACATCGATAGCAAGTCTCGTTCGGGAGCATTGATGATGTGCATGTAGGACTGGTCGTCCACGATGTTCACAGCTGACAGAGTCTTTCCGTCATTTCCTGTTCACCTTCCAGGCAGACAAGCCGGCGCATCTCGACTCATGATGCGGCACAATCCTTCTAGAGGCATCATGCTAACGCATATCAAGGGGCAAACCAATCGATATTCAGGTCGCATTTACGAAAGACACGCTTGCTAGCGCAACGGAACATCTTGACTTTCTCAACATCATGACATATGATCTTTTCAACAGGCGAGACAACGTTACTATGCATCACACCGGCATTAACAATTCGATGGTTGCGGTAGACACATACCTGATGAACGGCGTTCCTCCTGAGAAAGCGAATCTAGGGTTTGCCTTCTATGTCAAATGGTATCGAACAGATGGCGACTGTAGCCATGAGCCCGTAGGCTGCAAGACGGCATTGATGGAGGACCCGAAGACAGGAAAGGATCTAGGTCAAAGTGGATCCTTCTCATGGCATGACAAGGTACCCAAAGAGCTTGAGAAATCATTCCACACAGCTTTGAATAAAAGAGATTGGGACGACGATGGTAACTACTACTGGGATGCAGAAGAAAACATTTTCTGGTCATGGGAGACGCCTGCATCTATGGCAGAAAAGTTTCCGATCATTGTGAAGCATCGCAAGCTTGGAGGTGTCTTCGCGTGGGGCTTAGGAGAAGATGCGGACGCGTTCCTTCACCTAAAGACGCTGAACGCTCTTTACAGGAAATATCTCAAGCTGTATGTTCCTTCCAGCCGTCACCTGGAGCAATACTGATCGCACAAATAGCAAGCCGAAAAGTGCCAAGTCCGAGAGAGACGAACTCTGATTGATGATTGTAGCGCAACTTGCATGATGTAGCTATTGTTATCGCAAGAAAATTGGGTTGACAGAGAGGCAGAAGAGTTAGCGCCTCTTTCTAAGGTACAGGGTCGCCTTCATGATTCATCGGAGCAGAGGCCGTTACCCCAAGAATGGCAGTTTGAGCCTCTTTCTTGCATCTGTCTTCCGAAGCTTCGGCATATGAACCAAAACCTTTACGCAAAGTCTCTTTTTGCTACATGAATGAAAGAATTGCTTAAACGATATCAAGTCTGGCTTGTCGAAATCCTGTACCTTACGATCAGGCGGGTCTTGAGAGTGATCGCGATCTCAAGACACCACCAGCCGCCGTATCGAGAGATCACAATGTTGAGATAGAATGCTTTATGGACATTGGATGGCAGTCCTCCCTCGTTGCGTATCAACTGGGTCGTACCGCTGCTGCCGCCCGCTCTGTGCGCTGGGGCACTTGATCACTGTGCCTTAATTATCACACATTCACCATGGCGATTGGCAGAGAGGAAATGTAGGAGAGCATGGCTACTATTGTCGACTATCACACAGCGGATCGAGTCTTGCATCAGCCATCGACGACAAAGGATGATGATTCCGACCCCTTCGGACCATCACGATTCGTCAAGCTGCATTTCCGAAACGACAGCCGTTATCTCCCATGCCTATTCCGCCTACAAGCCCATGATAGGGCTTATTACCACGGGTTGGGCACTCAACACGAGAAAAAATTGCGCCCATGACGGAGAAAATGCTCATCTTCTCTCTTACCAACAACGGCATTCTGGGGTTCGGGGTGCCAATCAGCCGGGATCCTCTGCGTCATCTCTACGAACGCGCCTCTTCATCCTCAGCCTCTCCTGCTATGCGCATGTTTTTCCTCTGGTTAGCCTCGCGGCCGTTACGTGTAGCCGGCGGAACGCGACAGTGACAAGCATGCTAATTTTGCAACTGCTGCCGGCCTTTTGGACGACCTTTAGTGCGACGACTCTCTTGGCCTACGAATGATCGAGCAACACGATGGAACAAAGGAAAAAGTCGGCGCAGCCTGGTGACCAACTTTTCGATCCCAGTATCATCCTGCGGGGTGGAAATAAACACATTGAGAGTCTTGGGGATGCCGCTGACCTCGAGGCTTTCATAAAACTTGAATGTTCGCAAGAAATCAGGGAAATGCATTTAGAAATTTGGCCAACATTCCAGCGCAATTCTTGCCGAATGCGACGACATTTGATCGCTTTCCTGCATCCGGGGAGACTGTGGCTAGTAGAAGAGCCGCCAAAGTGTGACAGGGATGTGGATCCTTCGCCATCATTATTCAGAGTTGTGTGCTTATGAGGTAGGCTCTCCGGCCCGTTCATGCAATAAGCAGGTCTTCCAATCCTATTTATCGGGTTGCAACGCAAAGCACAAAGCGCTTATATAGCGCCCCTGCCTATCCTCGATCAAATTTCTCCAAAGCATCTACCTTTGTTGGAAATTATATATGTCCGACCTGACCAATTGCTTTGTCTGGTCTTGCTACTCAGATCACACCTCCTCGAACTCGACCTTAGACTCAACCTCAACATCAACCACCTTTACACCCAAGTCACTAGTATCCCAACCACAGTCAACATGCGCGCCCAAGGTTCTTACTTTCCCGTCTTCCAACCTCCGGACAGTATGCCAGATCTACAAGGCAGGACTGCTATCGTTACGGGAGGTGCATGTGGGATTGGGTATGTGTATACTTCATCCTCCCAGCTTTGATATGTCTTATCTGACAAATTCAACAGCAGTGAAATCGCTCGAGCCCTCGTCATTCACAAATGCCGAGTCATAATGGTGAATGTCCACGAAAAGCAGAGCACCGAGGCACTCTCCACCATCCGCGATGAAGTTGGCTCAGACGCACCTCTTGAACATCGATACTGCGACATGACGGACCTCATACAAGTACAAGAAGTGTTCTCGGTTCTATGCGACGAGCTACCTCGACTGGATCTGTGTATATTCGGCTCAGGGATTGACCAGGCCCACTTCACAACCGATCTACACTGCATAGATGCTTACTTCGGCATGATGTGGCTGGGTCATTTTTACGCCAGCAACCTCCTCTGGCCTTTACTTCGCAGAACCTCCAGGATACACAGCACACCGGCCCCTCGAGTCATCTTCGAGGCCCCGGAACAGCAACGTCTACAAAGCCTTTCCGACGGCTCATCTAGTGACGAAGAAGACTCACGCCGCTCTGCTTACAATGCCGAAGTGTGTTCTGAGATTTTTCGCCGCTCGAAAACGAGTCTGTTACTCGGTGTCAGGCATGGTCTCGCCGAGCGTGTTGTCAAGCGCCATCACGACAAGATTTATGCACTTGCCGTCCAACCGTCGAAGAACTTGGCAGATGCAGGCAGGCAACCTAGAAGGGACAGCCATTGGCAACCCTCAACCCTGTGCGATCACGTTCTCGACACTCTTTCCAAAGATACTAGCTTCACGGTACGCAGCAGCTCGCGTATAGTCCTCTATGCAGCCACATCATCCGATGTCGAGAGCAAGTACTTGAATGGCGCATATCTAGTCGATGTTGTAAGTCGTTTGTTCCAACCCTGCTTTTGTACATATTGCTGACGTAGGCACTCTAGGNGCGTTTCAGGACGAGAGAAAGATCTAGCCGCCGATCCTTCCTTGGGCCCTGGCTTCTGGGACATTAGCGAGAGAGCCATCAAGGCAGTGGTGGGCAAAGATGCCATGGTGCCTTGGGACCACGAGTGGGTGAAGTCACCAAAAGATGTGTCTGCATAAGTGCTAGTGAGGCTTTACGAATATAACGAATTTCTCTTTCTCATCAGCCTCGTTCCCACCAATGTGTCTTTCGTAACAATCCACAATTGCATCGAGTCCCAAGTCTTCCCAAAAAAGCGAATTGATGTTCAGGGGCAGCAGTCACCAAGAAAACCAGGTTTGCGGGCCGCACCTGCCGAATGCAACGACGATCTTGGGGTGTGATGCGGAGAGCAGAATCAATTTCTCGGCCTCGGCTGCAGGAGCCGACGTGGAGGTGGTGAGAGGGCGGAAAAGCAAAAATCGCGACTCCAAACCTGCAGACAGATTGTACTTGTCGACTTGTGTGCGATCCTCAGGGCAGGGAGTACTCGAGTACGTTTACGCAAGGTACCTGCTAACACCTGGTTTTGAGAACGGATTTATGAATCTCGTTTAGGTACTTGCCTCTATGCCATCGATTGCGTGCTAGTGTCAGTACCGTAGGTGCGGCCTAGACTCTGCTAAATGTCAGGTCATGATGATGAGCTGTGATCGGGTTGTATAAGGATCAAAGAGACATGTGATAGGGCTTGCAACAGGATGCGACGACATGGCTCAACTGTCGATACCGAATGCAAACCAATATCATCCTGGCGCGATCCTTTAGGTCTCATAACCCCGCTGTTACGCGTGGACGACGGAAGAATAGGCAGGGTCAAAGAGAAAAAAGCATGTCATACGAGGCCAAGAATTTTGTTTGATGGGAGCCAAACACCACCGCCATAAACGCCTCGCTAATACCAAGAAATGTATGGCAACAGAAACAACAGACGAGCACCATGATAGGAAAGATGATATCATATCTCCTGTCCAACAGCATATGCACCAGCAAAGTCCATGCCCGCAATCTGACCTTGCAGTTGGTCAATCTCCTTGGTCAAATCCTCGACATTACCAGCCAGACTAGCCACTTCATCAAACCTCCTTCGTTTGTTGGCATCAGCAATCATGCCTTCGACGAAGAATTTTTGTTCCTCGAGGACTATCATCCTCTCTCGAAGTTCTTTCTCCTCGGCTTCCAAGGCGGTGACCTGGGCGGATGACGAGCTACTCGCTCGACTGCCCTGGGGCCTGGTCTGATCGTTCCTGATGGCAGCCAAAGGATTCGCCGAGGACTTGGCTTGCGATTTGCCGTGTGGGGTTGCATGTTGGAGCAGTTTGGGTAAGGATTTGAGGGGAAGCATGTGTATGTGGAGGAAAGTGGTCGCCTGTGCATAAATGGCCTTTTGTAAACGGTCCTGCGTCTGGCTCTCGGTGGGCAAGTCTCTGATCCGTCTGGCCGCAACGTCGTATTGTGTGAATGCATCCATAAGCCGCCTGCGTACTTTGGTGGCATCGTTCAACTGAGTCGGTGTTGGAGGCTTCTCGGGATCTTGCAAGGCCTGAAGAAGTTTTTGGAACTTTGGCAACAGAAGGCGAATGCCACGCTCGAACTGGACAAGGTTCTCGTAAGCCCGCTGATCCGGAGGTCGTATCGAGAGTTGACGGGCAAAGTCGGATTTGCTAAAAATTGTGTGCTGGCAGTCCTTGCACATACGCACATCGACGGCCACTTGACCAACAGACTTCTCCAAACCATTAGTTTTGAGAGGCGCATCGACATTCAAGCCAATTTCGGAGGAACAGCTCGTGGCTGGATCGCCGCACACGACTCTTCCACATATCCGGCAATGATGGCGACGGAAAGAGTATTGAGAAAACTGTTGCTGGCAGAAAGGACAATGCGGGACTAGGGCGTCGTCTTCCCAGGTTACAACCGACTGCTCCAAAGTGCGGATGTGATTCTTAGAGCCAGCGAGAGACCACAGGAAGCTACTAGTGCTTTGGTCATTCTCAGGCGGAGGTGGATTGGCCAACAATTGTGTCAGTCTCGAGAGGCGCTTCTCCAAGCGGCTCACTTCGAGATATGCTTTGTCTACGGTGCGTCTACGGACAGCAGCGAACTCTTGGGTGTGATCGCGCTCGAGTCCGGAGTGATCGTTGTAACCCGGGCGACTCTTGTAACAAGTCTCGCACACGCGACACCACAAGCCGCGAACGGGCTCGTGTTGGGCCGAGCGAGACAGCTTCATCTGATACATGGTGTGTTCCTCGCAGAAAAGCTTACCGCAGTGTCTACAGTTGATGTTGCCGTTTGTGCTTCCAAGACGCTTTCCGCACAAGGGGTCTGAACAAGAGTCGTGGCCTGAAGAACGCTGCCAGTGTGCTTTGGTGACGACATGATCAGGATCCAGGCGGGTTTCTGGTAGGACAGCAGGGGCTTGGGCAGGGGTGTTATAGCCCGAGTTCGAGGAGGGTAGAGGGGTGGTCGAGGCGAGTTGTGTGGGAGCAGTGGCGTTGGACTCGAAGACGTCGAGGCCTTTTAGTTTCTGGTTGAGGACGGCGAGCGGCTGGAAGCGCTTTGCCTTTTTCATCTGTTGTTCGAACCAGTTCTTGACTTCATCTTGCTCGACTTCCTGCAGGTTCTGGTGGTTGTCGTCGAGGTGTCGGTTGAGTTGCAGGAGCGTGACCATGTGCTCGTTGCAGATGGGACAGACGAGGCGCGAGCTGGCGGCAGCGGGGCCGACGGGGCCATTGTTGGAGTCGAGGGCGACTCTGGAGGCGATGTCGTCGGTCTCGGTGGTGCTTGTGTGGGAGCTGGACGCCAGCGACAGGGAGCTTTCCGAGGGCGTGAGCTGGTGCGGGCGCTGGGGCGCGACGGCGGGCGACAGCGAGCGGCCGCTGCCCAGGACTCGTCCTCCGCCTAGGGTCCTTCGCGATGCCATGGTATAGGAACGGCACGAGGCCGGCAAGTTGCTTTCCAAGACTCAAGCTTGTCGACTACACCGCCCCTGGCCCCTCGGTCTCGGTGGCTGTCGGCCCGTTGCATGGACCAGATGTTCGACATTCGGTATCATGCGATGCCGCCCAAGACGAGCTTTCCCGCGGGGTTTGCCTTTCTTATCGCCAATCGACAAATAATCTTCTGGTCTTGTTACTGCTCTTTCCGTCAAATCTCTTCTCACTCTCACACCCTCTCTACACTATGGCCAAGTTCCCGGAAATCGAGGGCGGCGGCTCCCTGATGCTCGCCTGGCAGATCCGCAACAAGCTGGTTCTGATGGTCGGCGGCGGCGAGGTCAGTCGCTCGTGACGCATATCTTACCTTGGGTCTTGACATTGACCAAAAGTCAAGGTAGCCGCCGGTCGCATCTTGAACCTCCTCAACTCGGATGCCAAAATCCGTCTCATCAGCCCTCGTGACGGCCTCAACGATGAGGTCGCCCACCGCGTCGAACAGGGTCTCGTCGAATACATTGATCGCACCTTCGAGCCCTCGGACCTTGACGACCCCGCCATTGCCATGGTCATGACCGCCATCGACGACCCAGAAGCCTCGACCATGATCTGGAAGTTGTGTAAAGAGAAGAGGATTGTTGCCAACATTGCAGATGTCCCACCAGAGTGCGACTTCTACTTTGGAAGCCAGTATAGAGACGGTCCTTTGCAGATCATGGTCAGCACTAGCGGCAATGGCCCCAGGATGGCAAACATTGTTCGCAGAAGAATTGCTGCCAGCTTGCCTCCCAACATGGGTGAAGCCATCAAGAAGGTCGGTGCTCTGAGGAAGAAGCTGAGACTAGTCGCTCCTGGTAACGAAGAGGGGCCCAAGAGAATGAAGTGGTATGTATACCCCTCACTGTGCCAGCAACTATAAAAGGCTAATGCCCTGTAGGNNATGATCAAGGTCTGCGATAAATGGTCCCTCGAGGACTTTTGCACAATGGAGGAGCGCGACATGGAGGCTCTACTCGAGAGTTATGCGCCAGATGTCGTCCCTTCTTTCGAACAAGTTCGATTAGGCGAAGATCCTAATGTTTGGGAATTCGATGGCTCTTTTGGTTTTGCTGTCTAGATTTCATGAGCATGCGCATGGTTTTAGGTATGGCGTCCGGTTTAGATTTTGGGAATACCAGTCATGGTTGGCAATAGATGTGTGGTTTTGTTTCGCTTCGATGTATTATTATTTTCTTCAGAATCGTCAGTGTCATGGAGTGGTTGTCTGACGCGCCGACTGATTTGGATTTCCGCTTCCTTCCAATCCCAACTTTGACTCCACGACATTCATCCTCAGACCATCAACAACACAACATGGCCTCAACCAATGCACAGGTCCCGAGTTATGATGAAGAAGTCGACTTCCAAGCGCTGGCGATGATTGATCCCGGGTTTGCCAAATTCTATGATGACGCAAACGGACACGTCGATTTTCAAGATCCAAAGGCATTGCAGCAAGTCATCTATCGTCCTCAATAACTGTGATTTGTGAATACTGACTGCGATCAGANNCAGCTCACAAAAAGTATCTTGAGACGAGACTTTAATCTCGAGCTTGACCTGCCCGATGACAGATTATGTCCTCCGGTCCCCGTCAGGTACAACTATATTCGATGGCTCCAAGAGTTGATGGACACAACCAGCGATGTCGATATTGAAGATCCCTCCAAGCAAAAAGTCACTGGCTTGGACATGTAAGTGCTCTGCCAGCCAGTACACATCGGGAGCCTGTCCTCACAACGCTGTATCAGTGGCATTGGTGCATCATGCATTTACAGCCTGCTGGCTTGTTCCTCACGACCATCCTGGAATATGCTTGGTACTGATATCGATCCCCAAAACTTTTCATACGCCAATGGGAATATTGAAAGAAACAGATTGGACGAGAGAATCCAAACGAAGCTAAATACTGCTCAAGACGTGTTGATTTCACCTCAAGCATTTGACCTCGACAGACTCGATTTTACTATGTGTAATCCGCCCTTTTATTCAAGCGCTGAAGACCTGGCAGTCTCGAGTGCAGGGAAGTCCGGCCCTCCTAGTGCCGTATGCACAGGCGCAGAAATCGAGATGATATGTCCCGGAGGCGATGCCGGATTTGTGCTGCGTATGGTTGAGGAGAGCAGGGAACTGAAAGATTGTGTCAGATGGTACACGAGTATGCTCGGAAAGCTCTCTAGTGTGCATCAAGTCATCGATCGACTCAAGGAGATTGGCGTCAACAATTGGGCTGTTACACTGCTTCGAGCAGGGAACAAGACTCGGAGGTGGGCTGTAGGATGGAGCTATGGAGATAGGAGACCGAGTAACGTGAGTAGACTGCGAATTTTGACTTGTAGCTATGGTACTAACAGATACAGGNCGGTTGCCAGAGGCAGTGATGTCGGCACTCACATTCTGCCATACCCAACAGCTCAAACCATTCACACCATCGGATTCACGAGGCAAGAAGCAGCTGATCTGCTCAACAAAATTCTGCAGGCGCTCGACATACAGTGGTCCTGGCAGTCTAAGAACTGGGCTGGTCATGGTATTGCTACTCAGAACGTATGGTCACGCTCAGCAAGACGTAAGCGCAAGAGAGTAGAGATGGACCAGGAGGACGGGCATGGAGCAACAGTACAAGGCGAGGTGATCAAACCTACAGATCCGGTCAAGGTCTCGTTGAAATTCGATATTGAAGTGAAAGAGGGCGACATGGAAGTTCGCTGGCTCCAAGGAAAAGACAACATCCTCTTCGAAAGCTTCTGCGGCATGCTGAAGAGATCTATGAAGCAGAAGTAACGGCGAGTGAGCAGAACCATTTCATCATCACCCAAATCGGCTAAGTATGATTGTCATGATTAGCATTGATCTGAGAGGACCTCATGTTCGGATGGGTGTGTTTTCCAGCGCCCAAGATTGACGGTGACCCTGGCTGATGACATGCACAATGACGCACGGCTTGCAAAGTGGCTGCCACTTTATTCCCGGCTCGGCAAAACATCTTATCAGTCGTTCGCGATGCCGACACGCGACACAATTTTTCCTCAACCAGTGTCCCGCTCCCTCCTCTTGGTCAACCGTCGTACCTAATGATCTTTTCTCTATTGGAATGATGTGTGCAGCATTCGGATACGTCAAAGGCATTCAATAACACTTACACCTGGATATTTCATAACCCAATCGTCTGTGATTCCTTTTTGACGATTCGTTTTTTCTCTGCAGTGAACCGCGGATAATTGGAACCAGCAAATCACCGGCCAGCGATAACATCTTCTGGAATTGCCACAAAAAATACTTGATAAGTCTACAACTCTGCGCGGTATCGCCGCGTGAGAATTGACCGATCTCCTGTTGGAAATCGACTCGAGGATACGCAACAGCTATCTGTAGCACAGACAGCTGGCACAGGAACTACTGTTGTACAATGGACCACTTCAACTCTACCAATGAAGAGCTTGCGGGCACCATCCGCCTGTTCAAGGATTCGGATTCGACATCCTCGGATAAGATCTTGTTGCTTCCTCAGCCCACGGAATCGCCCAATGATCCGTTGAACTGGAGTTACTGGCGAAGAATGTGGTCGGCTGCTTTGGTGTTGTACATTACTGCTTTGACTGCCGCTACATCCAACAGTGCTGGTGCGGCAGGTACAGCATTGGTAGATAATTATGGGATTGGATGGGGAGTTCAAAATACTGCAGCCGGCGTTCTGTTCCTGGGTATTGGCTATTCATGCCTGGCACTGTCTTCTGCCAACTGGTTGTATGGCAGACGCGTTTCGTACATTATCTGTCTAATCGCGTCTATCATTGGCAGCGCCTGGTTCGCTCGGTCCGATAGCAAGGTGGACACGATTCTTTGCCAGTTGTTTTTGGGGATTTCCGAGTCTGTTGCCGAGGCCACTGCACAGCTCTCACTGACAGACGTCACCTTCCAACATCAGCGTGGCTCTGTTTTGGGAGTCTATGTGCTTGCAACCTCCGTTGGAACTTTCCTTGGTCCTATGATCTCTGGTTTTATCGCCGACAGTCCGCTTGGCTGGCGCTGGATGGGCTGGTTTGCTTTGATAATCTCTGGTTGCACTCTCTTCGTCTTCTATTTTGGTCTAGAGGAGACCGCCTTTGACCGTGACAGTGTTTTGGATGGTCTGGCCACTGGACGAAGCTCCGCCGAGACCGAAATGTCTGGCGAGAAGAAGACGGTCGCAGATCCCACATCTGTGATTGTCGGCGACGAAACCAACAGCGATCATCAACTCAGGAAGGGCAATTTGATTCCCAATGGCTCTGACTTGGTCCCCAAATCTTACTGGCAGCGCGTCGCCCTCATCACTCCGTCACCTACTTTGATCGGAACTGGGTTCAAGCAATACATGCGTCGTACATTTCACACCCTGCGTATCTTCTACTTCCCAGCCGTCATTTACTCTGGTCTGCAATGGGGTATGCAAGACGCCTTCCTCTCCTTCTACATGACCGTTGAAGACGACAACTGGACCTCTGAACCTTACAACTATGGCGACCGTGCAGATGCCATTATGTGTATCCCCACTCTCATCGGTGCCATCATCGGCTGTGTATACGGAGGTTGGTTCTCCGATGTCTTTGTGCGCTGGATGGCAAAACGCCGCAACAACATCTCCGAGGCTGAAGACCGCCTTTGGCTCATGTACCTACCTGCTATCATCTCTCCAATCGGTCTTATCCTCTTTGGTATGGGAACTCAACGCATCTGGCCTTGGCCAGTACCGTACGTCGCGCTGGGGTTCATTGGTTTCGGATTTGGCTGTGGAGGCGATCTGACCATGGCCTATCTCATGGACTGCTACCCTGACGCAGTGTTGGAGGGCATGGTTGGTGTCGCCGTTTACAACAACTCGCTGGCTTGTATCTTCACTTTCGTCTGCTCGATCTGGCTCGATGCTCACAGTCTGACTCAAGTCTTTGTCACACTGGGTTGTGTGAGCTTTGGCGTTATGTTCCTCGGTACAATTTTCATGATGTGGTTTGGCAAGGCTACCCGTCGGTGGACCGCTGGCAAGTACAAGGAGTTCCTATACATCAGAGGATCTGTGTAGATTCGAAAAAGTTGTTCACCTTTGGCGTTTTCTGTATACTCTTCTTGTCAAACCCTTTTTCATGTGTATACTTTGACACTGCTTTAATATAACTAGGAATAATGACAATAGAACCATCACTTGTAACCACATGAGCCACACAGAGACGTACACCTTCGCCTGAGGAGGACAAGATGAAGCATAAAGATGTAATGCGACGATCATGGTTCAACGCAAGAAATCCCTGTTCATTTATTCGGATCAGAAATTGGTGATCCCCAAACATTCCACGTCGCTGAGCTAGAACTGCTTCGCTCAGAAGAAGGAGGACGACGGTTGTATGTCTGCCTCCGACATAGTAATCGATCTCGCAAGCCTCGTCTCGGCTCTTCAGGGATGGGATCACCCATTATTGCTCTGATGGTGGCTGCAGAAGCTCCTGCTGTGGGCTGTTGGGTCGTTGGCTTCTTGCTTGGTTGATTGAGCTGGTATGCAGGTGGTGTATCCGAGGCCAAAGACTCATTGTAAGTCGGCAAAGTGGTTCTTGTGGTATCTGTACTCGCTCGTCGTTGTTGCTCAGTCTCGGATCCGCTACACGACTCGTTGTCAGGTTTTGTGTCTTTGTTGTTTTGGTCTGTCATCTTCCGGTTGAGCTAGCAGTGATTTTCATCGAGTTGCGTCGCAGAATCTGAACAAGTCGGAGGTATGCTTATGTATGTGAGAATGCATCTTTGCACCTTGGCGACCAAGCCTTGCTCTGAATCAGCAGAGGTGTATATTGCCGTGATACCCATGATATGATGTCAGCTAGGCAGATTGACACCCAGCTCGGAAACATTCTATCGATATATATTATCCTGTTGAGAAAATCCATCCAAGTCGCCTCAATGGTCTAGTGGTATGATTCCTGCTTTGGGTATATCTAAATTGCAGGAGGTCCCCGATTCGATCTCGGGTTGAGGCCTTTTTTTCCATGTAGTTGGACTAGCCCATCATTTTGTCCACCACGTCCTGTATATTCTGCTCGTCAGGAGCGGGCTGCGTAATTGAGAAAGCCAATTCGAGAGAAGTAACAGAAGCTATCCTTTTGCAATTGAGCTTTGACGCCGAGGCGGTGTTGTTTTGTTCTGGAGACGTGGAGAGCAACAATCCCTCATAAACATGACCAAGGCCGATCCTCTTACTTTCTTGTCTACTCTGCGAGCATGGCAACTCAAACATCTGGCATTTCTCACTGGTCTAAATTCTACAGGAACAAAAGCGCAATTATGTAGGACACTGGCAGACTACACGTACAAGCATCCTCTCCCTAGCCCTCGATGCAGGATCCTCAGTGTGGACATGGGCGTCAAGAATCTCGCATTCTGCCTACTGGATCTACACAGATTGCCCCAGGATCCTGATCAGATTAATGCGCAAGCCGGCGACAGAAGGCTATCTTTACATCTCTCGGACTGGAAACGCCTGGATGTGTCAGAGAGACTGATGGCTAGACAGACGGATGCATCGTCAGTAACTTCATCACAGAAACCTGAGTGTCCAATTGGCGAGGATGAAGGAACGACTGAGGTCATTTCCGAAGACCGGTCCAATATGTATGCGCCTTCATCGCTCTCCAAGATTGCGTTCAGTTTAGCAACCGAATTTCTGCGATACAAACCAGACTATATCCTGATAGAACGCCAGAGATTCCGCTCTGGCGGTGGACCAGCCATCCAAGAATGGACTGTTCGAGTGAACATGCTGGAGAGCATGCTATGGGCATCTCTGGAAACCATGCGACATGGCCATGACAGGGCAGATTTGGCTCAAGACCAGAGGTTTCCTGACGTCCTAGAGATGAGCCCACGACGTGTTGGCATGTTCTGGTTAACTCGTGGAGACTTCTTCCCAACACCAGCAGATATAGCTACGTCACTCATGGTGTCACAAGACACGGCAAAGTCAATGGAAACGGAAATCAAGAAGAAGTCTTTTGAGAAAAAGGACAAGATTGCATTGGCTCGACACTGGCTATCGCTGTCGTTGACCACGGACGAATTGACGGTCGATGCAGGCCTAGCTCCAATGGTTGCTTCGTTCTGTTCGCCAAGAGAACGACAAAGTCGGCGGCGAAGCAAAGACGATGAGAAGGAAGAAGAGGTCAAAGATGCATCTGCCATTTCTGGTAAACTAGATGATCTGGCAGACTGTCTCGTGCAGGCCGTGACATTTGCTCTCTGGGAGCAGAATCGCGCAAGAGTCCGGGAGCACATCAATTCTTAGAGAAAAACGAAGATGGCAGATGTGAGGTTATGTTTCAGGCTTCATGATTCAGCGTCGTCGCTCTTCTTGCCCATGGCGGCTCTCAACTTCTCCTCGTTCTCTGAGATGGGCGAGCGACCCTTCAGTTTTTCGGGATGCGTGACCGACTTGGACGGGCCCAAGAACTGTTCTCTAGCACCGTGGGTCAGCTCGGACAGGGTACTACCACCTTGGTCTAGCTTCTCGCCCCGACCGTGTCTTCTCCTGCTCTCGGCCAGTAGATCGAGACCTTCACCACCACTGTCGGCGTCGCGATGTCTCTGAGCGTTTGCTTTGGCGGCGCGGATGGAAGTTCTGGTGTAGACGAACAGCAGGCAAGCCATTGTGAAAGCAGCGGCGGGAGCAATGATTGTGCGCGAGTTGAAGGGCATCTTGCGACGAGGATAAGGTGAGGCTGGACGGCTCATTTCGGTGGTGCCCGCAGGCCCTTTTGGCACGGATAGTCTGCCACCCATGGTTGGTGAGTTTGGTGCTTACAGAGATGAGGCCCTTTCACATGGAAGAGAGAGACAGAGCTGCGTGAGCAGGTGGTGTGACAGGAAGGCCCGGCTTGATCATGATGCCGCTGCTTGCTTGCATCCTCATAGTCCGTGCACGGCCGGCTTTTAGGTTTAGAGGCCGTGGTTCACGCCGAGGGGCAGCTCCCTTGACTGGCACCTTCTTATGCCTGCCCCATCTGCTGCTCGTCGAGAATCTAATCAGCGTCTCAGACGTCAATTGCAAATCAGGCCTGCAGTTTAGCTTTGTCATCGTCCTTGTGCTGCATTCAAGCTCAAACCCTTCTGTCCATTTCCCATCCCACGTTTGCCGGCCATCGTTCATTGGTGGCGCTAGAGTGATTGACGTAAGCAAAGCCCGCCTTTGTATTTTCTATTTCACATCAACCTTCCACCGTTGCCCCCTCGTCGTCACTCATCTGCTTTACTATATTATATGCGCGCCTTCAGTACTTCCCCGCGGTTCCTCTACACCATACCGACGGCCTCCTCTCGACTCCACAATCTGACCCGTCAATTCTCTACTACTCGTCCCACCATGGCTCCTACTCCCAAAGAATGTGACTTCCTTGTCATTGGTATCGGTAGCGGTGGTCTTGCTGCTGCTAGAAGAGCTAGTGGCATGTACGGCATGAAGACCATTGCCGTCGAGAACTCCAGACTTGGTGGTACCTGTGTCAACGTCGGGTACGTCGCATTGTCTTCCTCATCGCAACTTCCTCTCTAACACAGTCCCGTAGATNGTGTGCCCAAGAAGGTTACCTGGAACGCCGCCGCCATTCAAGAGACCATCCACGAAGCCAAGGCCTATGGCTTCTCTATTCAGGAGACCGCTCCCTTCGACTGGACCACTTTCAAGCACAAGCGTGACGCCTATGTGAAGCGCCTCAACGGGATCTACGAGAAGAACCTCAAGAACGACAAGGTCGAATACCTCAACGGAACTGCCTCTTTCGTCTCCAAGGATGTCGTCAAGATTGTTGGCCAGGACGGCCAGGAACAACAGGTTCGCGCAAAGAAGATTCTTGTTGCTGTCGGCGGTCGCCCCAGCACAATCGACGTCGAGGGTGCCGAGCTCGGTATCAACAGTGACGGCTTCTTCGACCTCGAGAAGCAGCCCAAGAAGGTCGCTGTCGTTGGCGCTGGTTACATCGCTGTCGAGATGGCTGGCATGTTCCACCACCTCGGTACTGAGACTCACCTGTTCATCCGTCACGACAAGTTTTTGCGCACTTTCGACCCCATGATTCAGGACAAGATCATGGACGAGTACAAGCGTCAAGGTCTCCACATCCACACCAACAGCTCTCAGAGCAAGCTCGAGGATCTGGGCAATGGCATGAAGAAGTTGCACTACAAGGACGACCAGGGCGAGAACACCATGGATGTTGACTGCGTCCTGTGGGCTATCGGTCGTACACCCGAGGTCGAGAAGCTCAATCTGGAAGTCACTGGTGTCGAGCTTGACGACAAGAACCACATCAAGGTTGACAAGTACCAAAACACCAATGTTGATGGCATCTACGCCTTGGGAGATGTCTGCAACGCTGGTATGGAACTTACCCCTGTTGCCATCGCCGCCGGCCGTCGTCTCGGAGACCGTCTCTTTGGCGGCAAGAAGGACGCTCACCTCGACTACACCAATGTTCCTTCGGTCGTCTTCTCTCACCCTACTGTTGGCAGTATCGGTCTGACCGAGCCCGAGGCTCGCGAGAAGTTCGGTGACTCTGTCAAGATCTACACTTCCAGCTTCACAGCTATGTATTACGCCATGATGGAGCCCGAAGACAAGGGTCCTACCGCCTACAAGCTCATCTGTGAGGGTCCTAATGAAAGAGTCGTTGGTCTGCACATCCTTGGCCAGGGCAGTGACGAGATCCTCCAAGGCTTCGGTGTTGCCATTAAGATGGGTGCCACCAAGGCCGATTTCGACAGCTGTGTTGCCATCCACCCTACATCTGCCGAGGAGTTGGTGACTATGCGATAAATGTCATGTACAAAAGATATAAATTAATAAACGCCTATATACGACAATATCAGAGAAATTCAAATCAGATCGCACAATGCTCTTATATGGAATCAATGGCTTCGATGTTGCAGCCATTAAGTAGATGTAACACGACTGCCAGGCTCTGGTGTGAACACAGCGGTTTCTTTACACACAATACTCAAAGATCACGATCTTTCATGTAAGAAGCAAGTTGACGAGGCAAGTACATCGATGTCGTTCCTGCCTAGATAATGACCTTCAGCCCCCATCCCCCTGTTAACCCTCTAGCAACCACAAAAGCAGCACTGGCAGCAACATAACAAGCCCCCGCAAAAGCAATCAAGCCATCGTAATCCTGCCTTCCTCCTTTGCCCAATATAGCACCAGCGATGGGAATACCTATCAATGTTCCGAAACTGCTAATTGTAAACGTGGTACCCGTCCTCTTCCCGATATCCTCGGTTTTGCAGACTTGCTGAATGCAGACTGGCGTCAAGGAGATTGCTGCACCGGACCAGAAGCCAAAGAGTACGGTATATGCGATGATGGCTGCGTGAGAGGAAGACCCAATCAACCAGAGTAGAAAAGTCAATAGACAGCATATTACCGCCGTGACGGTCATGGTGTTGAGACGTCCGTAGCGATCGGCGATGTAGCCAGGCAGCAAGCGGCCAGGTATAGCAGCGGCATTGAGGATAGGGATAAGTGCATACGCCAACTCCTGTTTCATGCCCGCGTCCAATGCCTGATCAACCAGAAACGTATACGGAATAAAGACTGCAAACTCGACGAGGAAGATGGCAGCAGTCGTGGCAGCATAAGGCGGATCTCTGAGTGCAAGAATATCAATTTTGGCGCCTTTGATCTTGTTGGGCGGTAACCGGCTGCGAAGGAGCAGACAAGCAATTGCACACAATGCTGCACTGATGAAGCCAATGATGCGTATCGCCCAGCCGAATCCAATCTTCGGTGCCAGAAAGAGAATGATGAGTGAAAAGGCAAGACCGCCTGTTCCGCCAGCCGTACATGCAATTCCCATGGCAAAGCCCCTTCGGGCGTGGAACCAATGGCCTATGGCAGAGACAGCTGTGGTGAAGAGACAACAAGTGCTCAAGCCACCCAAAACTCCAAAGGACAGAATGATCTGGTAGTACTCGGTGCTCACGCTAAGTGTCATCAACGACACCACCAATCCAACACTTCCAGTCATGACCAGCACCCTTGCTCCATAGACATCAAAAAGTGGGCCAATTTGCACACCGGCAAAGTACAAGAAGAACGGAAACGTGGAAAAGATCCAGCCTACAGAGGACGAAGAATACGAAGACAGTTGATGCGTGGAGATCCAAGCATGTAAAGTACCGATGGTGTTTAGAAGGCCCATGCCGGCCGTCATGGCGCACCAGGATCCTAAAACTACTAGCCAAGCTTCAAGACCTCCTTCGGGATATTCTTCCAAGTCATTGTCGACGGTGGATGGCGTTTGATCTCCAGAAACGTTGTGTTCGTAAGGTAATACTTTTTCGGAAGTGGGCTGATGCTGAAGTGGATGGTCTGCTTCCTGGGTCCTTTGTTCTTGAGTTGATTTTTCGTCCATTGTCTTTGTGTTCGTCTCTCTCTTTAGGGACTCGGATGTGTTGTCCGTCATCTTTTTGAACTTGTCCAGAACTTGGAAAGCGATCAAAAGTGCGTTGAAAGTTGGCGTTGCGGGCTTTTTTGTTTGTCCTCAGACAAGAGCTATCAAGTCAGCCGCAAACGTTACCCGTTTGTGCTGTGTAGCATCGCTAGAGGAGGGCAAAATAGTAGTATCATCAGAGCGGACTACAGAAGCGTGAGTCTCATAGTCGCTGACAAACATCGTCGTTGACGGTTCGGCCAAACTAGGAAAATGTCCGTAGCGGATGTTGGACGCAGATCGTCTCTTTTCTTTTTTTCTTTTTCTCTCTCTTTTTCCCCTCTCACATAACCAACTTGGCAAGTCAGACAGGCGGCTGGCATTTTTGTTAAATGGGACAGTCGAAGATCAGACGAGAATATGCATTTTTATTGGGTCAAGAGTTGAGTATCAGGAAGTACAGGCACATGTCACTGATAAAGTCCATATTCTTCGTTCTTTTCCGTGGATTGAAGGACTCTCGCTTCTGCTTCATCTGTAGAAGCGTCCAATATTTTCTTTTCCTCATTCTTCCTCGGACTCACTCTCGCTCTCCACGTCGACCTGCGGCTGTCTCTCCCAAGTGATGTCAGGTTTGATGTCAGGTTTGATGTCAATCTCCTCCTTGACTGGCTGGTGATCAAGTTGGAGCTCTCCGTTCCTGGACTCATAGACGATGTCCGCTCCAAGCTTCTTATTGCATTCATCTTCGCAGCTTTCTTCGCCGTTGTCAATCTCGAGCTCAAAACTTACTCGCTGCACAAAGTCAACTTTGCGAGTGACCTCATGAATAGGGACCAAAGCTGCTGTAACACGATCTGGAGCGTCGAATACTTGGATACCGGTAGCCTCTGCTCTTTCCGCACGTGATTTTAGTATGACAATAGCTGCTTCGAGACTAGGCTTGTTCCTGATTCTCCTTGGTTTGTCGTCCGAGGTATCATCGAAAAACCAAAGAAAGGTGGGTTTATCGTCTAAGGGGTTACCGAAAACGAGTTCGTGAACATATGGCTCGATGAGTCGACCCCTCTCGAACAGATTGTCGACAATTCCGAAGCGATCACGCTCAAGGACGAGGGCTTGGTCAACTATCGCAACACGTGTTATGAAAATAATGAGGCCCACGGAGTTGTTTCCTCCGGCGTTGCTGCTCTGAGCTGTGGTAATTTGGCTGGACGCTTTCCCGGTGCCATTATGAATCGAGTTCATGTTTGGTAGCTTCATACTCCAGCTTGCTTGAGAGCCCGATGTTGTTGCGGACGGACTAGGTGGCATGGACATGGAGGTGGTATTTGGAAACGGAGTGCTGGAAGTTCTTGGCCGCTTGTTCAGAACTTGGTAGCCATCGTCGTCGTCGTCACTGTCGGCATCATCGTCAGCACGGGTTTCGCGCTTCAGCTGTTTCCTTTGATGCTTAGAAACGTGTTTTCGAGTAAAAGAAATAAACTGTTGAACCACGTTCTTCATGTCGAAGGGTCTCGTGTATGGTGGAGATCGACTGATGAGCTCTGTATCGAACCAAGTAGGTGGTACTGGACCGTGCCGGTTTACAAACAGATCGGGTCGATCTCGAATCAAGTTGATTTGCACCGTGTGTCTCAGCTTGGCGTGAGGCCCAATAATAGGGAATCTTTTNGAGAGATCGAAATGATTCTGAACCTCTGTATAGGTATGGTCCCTTGCTTCAATATACTCTTCCTCTGTCCATGCGAAGAAGTTCATGTAGAAAACCTTGAGCTTCTTCTTGCTGCTTCCCACAAAGGATCTGAGGCTTTGGAATGTCCAGGTGGAGACATCTTCTTCATCGAAGAGCACTTCGAGTGGTGTCATGACTGCTGATGAAGTATAATCTCACTGACGGATGTAGCGTGTGGAGCGATTAATATGTCTAGATGGGCGTAGGTTGAGGAGAGCGGATCCGAAGTGCCAGAGGACGTGATAGAAATTGACAAAGAGGCCAAGATGAGGAGGGTGAAGAACGGGCGTCTAGCAGCAAAGGCGTTTCAGTGGCTCTGCAAGAGAGCGGTAGATTTAGTTGACCAGTGAGGTGCGAACTGATGTTTTGTGGACGAGTTACCACGGCCAGTAGAGGAGTGAAGACAGCAGTAAATCTAGAGTTTGGCTGTGGACGATCCGATCGATGACAGTCTGTAAGCTTAGTGTGTTTGTGAGGTGGAGAGAAGTGTGATGATTCCAAAATCAAATCTTGCTGTGAAGACCAGTGAAGATTTGGTATACCTCTTCACAAGAGGTGGTGATAAAGCTTTCTGGAGTTTGTTGAGGGAAATCCCAAAAGAGTAAAAGCTGTACAAGAGTAAGAGGCTGTAGTCGTGAAATTGAAAAGAGATAAGGCGAGTCTGGAGATTTTCTAGCTGTAGAGTGCCTGCTCTGAGGAAGGCACGAACGTCAATCATCCTCACTCGCTTCTGGTGCAGATTCCGTAGTCGGGAAAACGAAATTTGACAAGTTGATCAAGTTGATCGTGTGCTCAGAGTGGCCAGATGCCTTGGGTTCTGATTTTCGTAGATTTGTAAAAGGCATATCATAGTTGGCTGAGACCATGTTACCATTCCCTTCCTCCGATGCTTTTTCTCCCAGTCCTCCCCTCCTGGTGTATTGATGACGAACCAAAGATCCCGCTTGAACGCACGACAAAACAAAATAAAACATAAACAGAGATGCAGAACTACCTTGTCTCTCTGTTGAAGCCACGGGCTCTCATAGAAGCCTCGATGGCACTCCAGATCTCTTCGACGGTTTCACGGTCTCTCCATCTCTGTTGAGCGGTCTGGCCCTCACGATATGCATCGATGCCCACATTTAACACACCTCTACCCCAGCCCTTGATTGTGTCGGGCAGAAGCTCGTTACGCCAGCCAACGTAGACACCCAGGGAATGACTGAAGAGCTCGGCGGGTTGACTCCACTTGTAACCCTTGAATTGCCAGGCTTGGCCAGTCGTGAAGACGGCGACGACGCGATTCCAATAGTCGGGCTTGAAGTTATCAGGCGACTCGACGAGGATGAAACGCAGAGGGCGGGTGGGCTCGATTGATGGCATGACACGGTTGACGTGGAGGATGTTGAGGGTGGTCGAGGTAGTGGATGTAGGAGGTGTGTAGACGCCGTCCATGAGGAAAGACTTGACGTTGGACAGGCGGAGGAGAGACGACGCTGAAGGAGAGAGGAGAATGATAGGCTCAGGACGGCGGCCACTGGAAGGCTTTGCAGGACGAATGGCAGGAGCTGGCGTGATGAGGGCGGGAGTGGGAGCAGAGGCCTTGGAACGGCCCAAGAAAGCTTCTGCATACTTGCGCACATGGGAGAAGTCNCTATGGTGTCGAGTCAGTATGGTTGCTCGGAAGAGAGGTGCGCATCAAGGACGTACGGTAGGCTTGCTGCCTCTGAGAATCGAGTTGCGATCGCCCGTCTTGCGCTCTAGAGCGTAAATGTCGCGTAACTTATCGTCCTCGGCCCTCGCGTCTTGCATGACCACGTCGCCGTCTCCGCTAGCCATTTTTGCGGCATCGTGCGCTTGGGCACGCGTCTGACGGTTGTCATCTAGACTTTTGATGAATTCGCTGTCGTTCTCGCCAGACAACCAGTTGATAAGGTCAAGCTTCTCTGCAAAGACCAGGTTGCGCACTTCGCCAAGGCCATTTGATGTACGCGCCGTGTTTAGCTCCTGGGTTGCAGCAATGTAGTCTCCAGTGCTCTTGTCCTTGTTCTGCCAACACCAAAAAATACTGGCCAGGTCGAGGGCGCCATTGGTTTGCGAGACAAATCTCGTTGCTGTCGTCAGCGAGAGCGCAGTGTGCTGGACGCCATCGGTAGCGGATTGTGTGTTGAAGAGCAGGTGCGATGCTTCGGTCAAAGGCGCAATGTCGCTGGCTGACGAGGCGTCGGCGCTGCGTGTCGGCAGAGGCGGTGACGAGGCCGCCAGACTCGTCCGGAACAAGTTCAGCGCATCGGTTTCGCCTACGCTCATGTTGTCGATTCGTTTATGTCGAGATGATCAAGTTGGGTCTCGGTGTTGGCCAGGTAGATGGTATTCCAGTCCAGCTTCAGACGCGGAAGGTCTGCCGCGCCTTGGCATTCACCTCTGTATCCATGTCACTTCCATGTTTCATCTGCGAGTAGCTCCGATTTTCAAGCAGTGATGAGATACTGTGATTCAGTGCTCGCACTATTCGATAGCTAGGTATCCACACTGCCTATCTGAACAAAGAAGCCATGCATCATTCGGTCAGCCATCTCATCGATCAAGCCAGCATGTTTTTGAACGTAGTCGTCCTCCCATCTTTGCTCGCTTTCCTCCCTGCTACCATGCTTCCTTTGCCATGTATTGGGCAAAGCAGCTGTCCATGCATCGGATTTCTGGGATGAGTAGGGCAGAGCGGACTGCTAGGCAGATGCTCCGGCACATCACCAGCAATGTCTTCCTCGTCATCTTCCGCTTCCATGTCCACCTGTTTCATCTTTTGCGAAAAATAATCTGGCACCCTATTGTCTTCCTTTGTACCGTGCTCGCGATCTTGCTTCACTTCCTACGGAGAGCTCGGCTTTCGTCTGAGTTCTGTCGATCCTGCGACCGAATCGCGTCGTGTTTCTGCTTCATCGCCTACGCCTGGAGGGCTGGTGTAATCGAAAAAGAATCCTCGTGACCTTGAATTTGGACTCTGCGTTCCCCTGCCCATTGGCGGTGTATTGACTCTCTGCATCTCAGATGGTAGAAAGCTCAGTCCGGGTACTGGTCGGTGTGTGTATTCTCGTCCATCCGCACCAACATACGAGTCCTTGCGCCTCAAAGCACTGCCTTTGACTGTGCTCACGGTTTGGACAGACACATGTGTGTTTCTTCTTCGACAAGAGCGAATACCAAATAGGCCGAAGCAACGCGGTCCAGGTGAGGGTGATCTTGACATGATAGAGGGCTGTATCGATTGACGTCGATACGAACTTTCGGGTCGCAGTATCTTGGTCGCTTCCCTTCTGATTGGAGCTGGCACAATACTGTGCACAGTCAATACTCGCAAAAATCCCTGCTTCGGTGCATCTTCAAGTGCCGGAGGTGCTATCGTTTCTTCTTGTCCCTGGTTGACGGATTCCGCAGTTGAGCCAACCGTACTGACAAACGAAACTGGATTACCCGGGTGACGAGGTCTTGAGTGTGTACCTCGTGTGGCAATAGAATCGCTTGATTTTGGTTGTGTGGCGATGCGTGGTTTGGGTCCTTGAGATGCTCCGCTTCGATGATGACCTTTGGAAGAACTGCTGGTGGAAGTCTTGTGGATTGCGGTACCGATGGAATGTCCCGGTGCCATAGAAGCCTTTGCACGGCGGGCTTTGAGCTTGGAATTATAGAAGGAGATGTGTGGAGGAGCTGCGCCTTGACGACTCGAAGACATGTCGCTGGATTTGTTCAATGTTTCAGAGAAGGTCATGGATTTGAGTGGAGGTTGAAAGCCAGGACTGGGTGGAGCTGACTGCATAACGATAGCAGGTGAAGATACGATGGTGCGAGGTGGGGCTGGACGATGCGTAGTTGCAAGTGAGAGGTGTGGAGGAGCTACCATGACTTTTTTGAAGTTCTTTTTGGTGATACGCTCCCTCTGGAGGACGTGAGCAAAGCTGCTGGCCTCCGATGACGACCATTTGTCGCTCGAGAAGGATGTCGGGGTAGGTACAGCAGCGGCAGTTGACGATGATAGTTTATGTTGTGCAGGGTGTAGTCTAGAAATTGTCAGTCTCTCGTTCTCGAACACTGAAAATAGGTGATGCTCTGACTCGATAGTTGGAGTTCCAGTTAATGCATAGTCATCCTGATTGTCATGTTTGGACAGAGCAAAGAAGCCGTCGTTAGCGAGCGCAGTATTAGGGAGTTTCAAAGCCCCTTGAGAGTGTTCTCCCAAGCGAAGGGGTCTTCTGATCTCGAAAGGGTTGACTGAGGAGAGTTGTGTCTTTGGTGATGGCTGTGGTGATGGTGCGTGTGGAGGGCGTAGTCCTGATCCGGAGGGTAGGGATAACGAGCCCTCATGCCATCCCTCGAAGAAGTGCGATAGTGAGTTCTTCTCGAGGGAAGGGGTTCGTCTAGGCTGCTCTGGCTGCCGCTGCTGCTGCTCGACGAATCCGACTCGGACAGGCTTCTGCGATTGCGAGGCCATTGCTTATCGCGGCTGGGAGACTCGTGCTTCTCTTCTGATCTGAAGATACCACCGGGATTGGCGAAACAGAGGCCTGCAAGAACCACTGCAAATAATGAGAAGATGCCGCGTTGGAAGGTTCGCTTGTCGTCGACGTAGTCGTAGTAAGGCATTGTCTCTGGAGCTGGGGAAGACGAAGAATTGCTTTCAACAGCGTTCGAGCATCCGATGGGTTGAAGAAAAGAATCTAGGTGTGCGCAGAGGAGAAAGTGCGCTATCACGTTATTTTTCCAGACACGAGGTCATTCAGTCCTGTTTGCGACTCTGAGTGGAAGGAACAGCCAGGTTGCGGCTTCCTCATCTGCCACACTCGCGAAGCTGCACTTGTCGACGTCCAGGCTTCTCGTTTGCACGCCTAGAATACCTACATGTTTGTTATTGCTTGATTGTGCAGTCGTCTGTCGATAGCGGTGCTAAGGTATTGCTGGCGACTATCTAGCAAAGATTGGGCTTCTCTTTCTGAACAGATACTTGAGCTACCTCAAGTACAATCTTAAAGTCGTCGCTACCCGAGTCAGCTCATGGTATGCTCAACATTCGTACAGTCAGCCATGGAGACCACGCGTGGTGTGTCGGCCAGGACGAGAGCCAACCACTGAAACACCTCACTGATGATGGCTCTGGCTCTCAAGCACGAGAGCGCAAGTCAGGACTGCCGCCGATGATTGTTGCGAGACCCGGTACTCAAGTAACCTCAAAGATCATCCTGCGGTGAGAAGCCAACGCCACCAATCGACATGTCTTAAGATTAAGGGGTCACGGGACCGGCGCAATAGAGCGCCAATCAGTTGCCGCTCATCAAATATCATCTCCGTGTCGACATAACACAAAACCCACGCGTTCCTCTACGCGTTCGTTTGCCTGTATCACAGTCTGGACCGATTTGAAGGGAGGAAAGAAGAAATAAGCCAGAACAATGTCGACACAAGCGCCCGTGTCAACGGCCCCGCAGCAGCCACTTGCGGAACCGACCACAATCATTCCCGAGTGGGACTCTAATGCTGTGCAGACATACAAAGCTGGAGTCACGGCAACGACACAAACAGAAAATCGTCCTGGTGCAAAGACTGTGTTGCAGGAGAAGCTCAATGCCGTCCTTCCTCGATCGCGGTCATACTGTGGTCTCAAGCGACGCACTTTCCTCATCATTCTTGCCTGCACGGTTCTAGCATTGCTTGCTCTCATCATCGGTCTAGCTGTCGGCTTGACGAGACATTCGAGAGNNGGTAACTGCGTCATCTATCGATATTTGTGGCATCGGCTGACGTTTCGAAGTGGTCAAAATCTACCGTTGCCAACAAATAGCGAACAGCATGAAGGAGACCTCACATATTACGCCACGGGCTTGGGTAGTTGTGGCATCACATCTTCTGATAGCGACATGATCGTTGCCGTGTCTCATTACGTCTTCGATGCAGCATCCAAAAGCTCCAATCCCAACCAGAATCCTCTGTGTGGTCTGAAGCTCAGAGCTTCGAGATATGATGAGCAGGTTGGAGAGAAGAGAAGTGTTGATCTGAAGGTCGTCGATCGATGTAAGTCTTGTCTTTGACTGACGGAGTCTTGGGAAGCGTGTACTGACTCGTTCACAGGCGTTGGTTGCCAGGCTACAGACATTGATGTGTCTCCAGCAGCTTTCGACAGACTTGCAGCCAGAGCCAGTGGGAGAGTCGAAGTGACTTGGGCATGGCTATCCCCTCAGGCCACTGCCTGAACACTTCCGATCTTGAACCCGAGATTCACGTTGGCGATAAAGAGAGACAAAATTTGATGAAAGACATGATCAATTCGTAGCACACACCGAGGTGCTTCTGATTCCGCAGGTTCAGCCTGCACTTTTTCTATGAAGAGACAAACTCTGCGATCAATTGAATATCGACACAGTTGCGAGGTGTAGTAACGTTCATCCATCTATACGAGATGGCAGTAGCTTTGCCCCATTCCAGAGCCTGGTCGCAAGCTNNGCTCGAGAAAATATGGTCAGCACTGGATCCACGACAGAATAACAGACATCGTGACTCACCATACCAAGACACCCTCTGAGATGCCCAATCCACGATTCCACCCTCATTAACAAAGACGCCCTTGGTTCCCTGCTGGCCGGAGAAGATTTGCGCAATCGAAGTATTCGAGTACGAGAGCAACGGATACAGCACGAAGCCCTGGGGGTTCACATTGCCAAAGACCAAGCTGCTGTTGCTGGCATTCGTCGTATCAGTCAAATGACCCACGATAGCATCGCTCTTTGAAGGTCGAAGGGTTGCATAGTAGCCTGGCGGATAGGCATACTCGGCGTACATGTACCCAAGGGTAATCGAAGTGTCGTTCAATTGTTGAGCACGGATGATGAAGGTGTCTGAGTTCAGAGAAACAGGTGGCAGGGTTGTGTTTGTGGTTGTGGTGTTGGAGAGAGCAGTCGTGTTGATCTGTCTAGGCAGTACCGCTGCGGTGACGGCGCTGACACCGAGGACCAGCGAGGTGATTGTTTTTGTGAAGTACATGATTTTTTTGGATAATGGTAATGTGATAAAGAGGTGGGATAGAAGCAGAACAGCAACAATGTGACAGAAGAGTTCTTATATTCTGTAGGACACCAGAGGGAGAAAAGTTGCAGAAGCGCCAATGCTCAACAGTTCTCTGCTCGCTGTATGACGATCTTATGCGGGTGTCCGTTCACGTCGCTCGTAACCAGACGACTCGGACCTGTTTGTGGCCCTCTCGATATGCAAGTACTACATATGCCAAGCAAGCGAGCTTTTCGATACCTGTCTATCGATTCTCTTTGCATTCACTGTTGCAGAGTGCTGCTCTAAAGGACAAGTGACAGATTGATCACCTGGAACTGCCAATTATGACATGTATCAGCCTCGACATCGATGCTATTTTCTACATGAGGTTGTCCTTGTGTCTCACTCTGCGACGTCAGAGGTACAAATATAAACTTTTGCAACGCTTTTCCTCCAGTCTCCTGTCGATCACTGCATGACGAATCGTCCACGACGAAGCCGAGCAGCACGGCTGGATATAACAATTGAACAAACGCGACGAGAAATGTCCTTTGTCCTTCTACGTAGCTGACGGAACATGCAACAAACACTGAATTGAGTCGCAGAATAACATGAAAACACTTGATCGGCGATTTACTCGTTCGTACGTACGGTACAGCAATTGTCCCCAGTCCACATGGCAAGCGGTGCAACCCTGGCTCGAGATATCAAACTCTTTCTGTTGTGCTACCATAACGATTTCCTGGATGCTTGTTCCGTCATCTTCGTGCCGGATCTAGTTGGTATGAAGAGAGTCGTACTTGCTCAAAGGAGACGGGTAGTATCAATAATGAAGGTAGGAAACAAATACGAGAACAGGACTCGCCACGCTGTATATGAAGCACAGAACTCTCAAAACTCCAACAACTACTTTTCGAGTTTCGCCCTCGACGTAGACTCCAAAAAAAGGCTCCAACCCGAAATATCGTACAAACTCCAGACCAGATCAGTCTAAATAACCGAAGAAGCATGCGGAAGATGGTCGCGAGCTTCAAACACACTCCCACTCGGCAAAGACACACCACCTGGCACTCCGGTCCGCCAATACAAGACCCCTGTAAACACCTCTTTCTCCAACTTTGATTACAGTCTCCCACGTACTCCCCAATCCCTCTTCTTCCTCTTCTGTTCCTCTGCCACTGCTACTGCCTCCATACTCTTGTTTCCTTGTGAATCGGATGATCTTGCCCGAAGGAGATTGAATCGCTAGTTTGGCAGGTTTCTGTTGTTTTTCGCTCAGGCTCGAGGATTCAGAGAGCATGCTGCCGGTGTGAGATATCCCTGCTGAAGAGGACGCCATGGACATTGCCGAGGAGGGACGGTTGTATGGAGCGGGCGAGGTGGAGCGGAGGCCTAGTGCTGAGTTGCTTCTTGCTCTGCTCGATGCTGCGTTGTTGGAGCCACCCCATGTGTCGGGCGAGAAGCGAGAGAGTGAAGATGGGTGTTGACGCACGCAGAACACGAAGGTGTTGTTGATGACCAAGCGAGCGCATTGAGGTTGTGCAACATATAGGTCGTGACGTTGGGCATGAGGAGTGGGGTGGCGGGTGAGGAAAGTATAGGGTGGGTTTTGCCCAGTGTGGAGGAGTGGCACTGCTAGGGCGAGAGCATGCGGGTTGTCCTTGATGCTATGCATGAGACCTCGTTTGCCGGCGTAGATTTTTAAAATACCTTCACCTTCGTCGCCCGGCAAAAGCGCTTTGACAACATAACTCTTTCGACCAGAGATCCAGGTGGGTTGAGCGAGAGCAATCTTTCTCGTCACGTCGCCCGATTCAAAGAGGTCACCGTCCATGTCGCGGGCGAAAGCTCGGGCTTCGACCTCTGCAACGATCTCCACATCTTCAGGGACAGTGAGTTGGAGGTGTGCCATCTCTAAGTTCTCGAGGTATGCAACTGAGGTGTCGTAGTTTGTAAGCTCAATGTGATGACGGAAGTAAGGCGGACATGCGCATGGTAGCGAGATGAGGACTTCATGAGGGACAGGAGGCACAATATGCTGTTGCTCGGGTAGAAGTGGGATGTGAGTGTAACAGATCTCCATGGGTCGTGTGAGGAAGAACCAATGATCTGCGACCGTGTTATTTGCTGAGCTGTACATGCTTCTCTTGGGGTTTGTAGGGTTGGCCAGAGAGCAGTCCATGATGCGCCATTCACCATCAATGATGACGGCATTCCAGAAGTGGTTTGGTCTTGCGATGGTTTCCAAATCAAGACGTTCTCCGGGTCCTTTGAGATAGCCACGAACGACTTCTGCATGGAGACCTACAGCAGAGCAGAGGTCGCGTACAAGCACAGCAATCTCTTCTCCACAGCCGCGCTTGGTCTGCAAGACGCGTCTGGTATCGATTTGACCTTCAAAATCTTCTTCCCAAGTGATGCGCTCGGCGACCCACGTGAAGATGGCACGAAGACGTTGAACATCGCTACGATAGGGCCTGCAAAGATAGCTCTGCGCCAGTGATGTCGGAGTGACCATTTGAGGTAGAGCAGAAATGAATCTTGTGCCCTTGTCCACCAAACCAAGACTCGGAGCCGCAAAGTCTGTTGGTTCAGTGATGGCAAGTCCATCAAGACCTTCATCCCCCTCGGTCCGCTCCAATAGCTCCTCAACTGGATTGAGAACGAGAATGTCCATCATTTCGCAGCGTTCGATGCGTTCAACTCTTTCGTTTCTGCTCAGTGAATTGGAGCGATTGACATCACGCCTGACCTGCATCCATCCATCGCCACCTCCAAGACCCATATCACGATGTGCTGTCGATGTAAGTGCAGGTGGCGAAGAAGGCATACCACCAGAGATAGAGGTGACGCCATCAGGTATGATGCTCTTTCTGGGCGAGGCGGCTCGGCTCGGGGGTCTGCCAGATGCGATTGTGCTTCTTGCATTGGCTGCTCCAGTCTTTGCCGTCGTCTTTGCTGTATCGATCATCTTTCTGAAGAAACCACTCTTTCTGGCTTTGGGAGCCGAAAGACCCCCAAGCACTCCGGCAGTCTCGAATGGATTAGTAGTCCAATCGGCGACAGGAGTTGGCGCAGGCTGCGTGGCATGACTCGAATGAAAGCTGATGCCAGTTTCTGGAGATTGAGGCCGTGATTGCATGGCGGTCTTGGGGCGTTCCTCCTTGCTACACTCTGCCTGGAGATCACCGTACGATCTCGAACTCAATGCGCTCAGCGGTCTTCTTCCTTTCACACTTCCAGTCAAACCCCACTTGCGCCTGGCAAAGCTACCAGCACTAGTGGCGCTAAAGGCACCTGCAGAGTGGCCGCTCATGATGCTGGTACTAGTGATTTGAGTGCTCGTAGTGCTGGCTGTGGAAGTACTGTTGGTACCCGAAGAGGAGCTGGTTGCATTGGTCTTGCTTGTTTGCGTTCTGCGGAGTTGCTGTCTGCTTGCAAGGTCGTAGACAGATTTTCGCGGGCTGGGACTTCCAGGAACTTGAGTGCTAAATCGAACACTACCTGAACTGCTCAGGCTACTGGATGTTGTAGGTCTACTGTCACTTTGAGCAGCACCCCCAACAGTCGGAAGATCGGCTCCAGTGGATTTTGTTCGTCTCAAGCGACTCTCCATACGTGAGACGTACTCATCCAATGCAGGCGGACCATCTCTCGAGGGCGGCAAAGAGGGAATAGAATCGTGGTCTTCTTGTACGTTTGCCAGTCTGTTGGGACTTGCTTCCCTACGGTACATGTCCATGGCAGACTTTGCTCTGGCTTGGTGGGCAGATCGGGAACGTATGAGGTCGAATGCGTCCGGAGACCAGATTCCGTTGGGACTTTCGGGACCAGGGGCAGGCGATGATCTTCCAGCAACACTGCTCATGTCATGCAGAGAAGACATGACATCGGCCATAGCATCGCGTAGCGGGNNAGACGGAGTCATTCCAGAAGACTGGCCGTCTCTCGAGTGGCCTCCAGGTGTAGTGTAGCCATTGTTTAGATCAGCTTCGTGGGAAGGACGCGGGGAGACAGGCCTGCTCTGTTGATGAAGAATACGATGAGGCGGTGGTGCAGGAGGCGGAGGAGAGGATGCATCGTCTTGCGGGACTGGTGAAGGCTGTCTTGAAATTTGNGTGCATTGGTGGTGGCGCGGGTGAGGCTGTTCTGAAATAATCATAGTCTTGTGGGGGCCTGTATGCTTGATATTGACCTGGCGCAGCCATGGGAGTAGGAGTAGGAGAAGGAGATGGTGAATGATGGAATTGAGAAAGAGCAGGAGATGCGGCGCGAAAAGGCGAATTGCTTTGATGAAAGGGAGCGGGTGACATGGCTCGGTATGGATTCGGTGAGGCAGCTCGACTGTACAAATCGGCGTTCGTNNGTTGGGAGAAGCAGCACGATACATGGCAGCATTAGGTGAGGCATGTCGACTGTACATGGCCGAGTTGGGCGAAGCCTGTCCACTGTACATGGTCGACGGATTAGGAGAGGGGGAGCGATACATGTCTTGAGGGTTGGGCGAAGCAGGACGATACACGGCTGAAGGAGCAGGTGATGTCGCTCTGTACATGGCCGAGGGCGCAGGTGAAGATGTCCTGTACATGGCAGATGGAGCTGGCGAAGTAGGGCGGTAGAAAGCCGAAGGAGCAGGAGAGACTGATCGATACAAGGTGGTGGGCGCTGGGGAAGAAGCTCTGTACATGTCTCCTGGCGACGGGGGTCTGCTAGCAGAGGCGCGCGGCAGTGGAGAAGGCAGACGGAACGTCGACTCTTCCTTTAGTGGTGAGGACTGGGGTTTCTTGTCAGAGCCAGGAGCCTTTGCCGTCTTCATGCTCGAGTACGGGCTGAACTTCTTCTTGACCGCTCTGTCTTCTGGTGTGCTGCCACGCGAATTGCAGCCGTCATCGCGATATCCAAACTCTTTGTACCCTTGGAATGGTTTCCGAAAGACGCTCTTTGACTTTTGCGGCGCAGCGACGGTCGTGGGCGGCGAAACATTGCGGCGGATGGGAGCTGGTTGGAACTTCTCGTCGAGCACCTGGACAAAGTTGGAGGGAAACAGGCCAACCATGCGCCGGTCGCGCCGTAGACGACCCATCCACCACGAACCATCGCCTGCATTGAGACACTCGATTAAATCTCCTTCGATGAAGCCCAGGTCTTTCTTGGTCTGTAGAAAAGGTCAGCCAGTGTTGAGCTCCCAAGCCGTCGTCGAGACGTTGCCCACCTCTCCACCCCAAGAATAGACGGCTTTGCACCAGCAGGGGAACTTGGTCGGTATTGACTGGCCCGCCATGTTGCGCAACTAGGTGGTTGAGCCAGGTTGTTTGTGTTGATGTGATGTCCAGTCAAGAGGTCGCGTTGTTTATGTCGACGGTCCAGCAACCAGAAACGGGCTCCTCCAGAAGAAATGAATGACGGCCGAATCGCAAAAGTGCAAGAAGCAGATAGGATTGACGGATTTCTTCATGCGACCGCCTGGACGGCCTTGTGCGTGTTATGGCGGCGCCTGTCGTGGAGTTCAAAAATGGTGGTTGTCAAGGAAGTGTTGATTGTTTACGTCTTGAAGCGCCAGCCGTCTGTGACACCACAGCCACCCACATGTTGCGACCCGTGAAGCGTCCGATCTGCCCCATCGAATTCGACAAGATCCATAGTTTTCAGCTCAACTCGGTGAACAACACGCCCGCCATCCTTGTATGCTCGTCCCTTGCGACCCTTGTGCCTTTTTGTTTATACTTTTGTTTTCCGTGTCCCTATCCCCGCTCGCTGCCACAACAAAGCATGCCCTTGCTGCAAGAGTCACAACCTCCGAGGATCAGATAAGCTCTTGCAACCATGGTCCTCGCGCCTGTGTGAACCTCGTCCTCGAGCACAAGGTTAGGTTTGCTCCACATGCGAGCATTGGCAAATACCCACTTACACTACTGCATCTGCCCTGGTAGGCCCTTCCTTGCTGCATCCCATCGCCAGCCACACGGTTTTCAGCAGATCCCTCACATTTCAAGAGTCTCACGAGCACTTTTGCAAATCATCCGAACCACGTTTCATCAATGCTTCCTCCTCGATCGGGAGCGCCTGCTTGTTTTGTACACGTCGTGTGCATCGTCCTGGTATCATATCTAGTTAGACTCCGTGAATCCCTTCAACTCCGTTGTTGTTGTTGTTGCGCCTAGAAACCTGCCCCACGCTGCAATGCATTCACCAAAAATGACGCGCTAATCGTCTCACGCTTTTTCTACACCGCCATGTCCTTGTCAAGCACAACGGATACCAGCCCTGCTCTTCCGCTCTCGCATACCCGTGCGCCGAGCACCTCGCCAATGGCTTCCGTCAAGCGTTTCTTTAGTTCTGCACCTTCGGGATGTCCGTTGGTCATGTTTGCCGAGTGTTGCTCCAAGAGCTCCAACGACCGAAGCAGCACCAATGCAACCTTTTCGGCTTGATCCTTCTTGTGTTCGTCTGCCAGACCCTGCTTGAGCACCTGGTCATAGGCTTTGAGGTTGGGAAGAATAAGTGTTCGTATACCTGCTGCTCCAGAGATGCCTCGTAGGCCAAGGATGGCTCCGTAGTGTGTGCCAAAAGGTTTGTGCGAGTCGAGGAAGTCCTTCAGACATGAACGTGCGATGCGAGGTTTGAGTGTACCCGAAGTCTGGCCATATTGTTTGGCAATGGCCGTCAGTAAAGAGGCAGAAAAGTCGCGGAGTGCAAAGTGCGCCTCGGGGCCATCGGTGGATGTTGATCCAAGGTGTTTTCCGATCAGGCATGTAAGAACCGGAGGAATCAGCGAAGCAACGTATGGAGCAATGTATAGGCTGGGGTTCTCTAGCAGAGCAGCCAGCAGCTGCATCATCTGCCTGAGGACAAACAAGCTCTTGAGATTGTGTGTGACCTTATCTGCGACGAATTGAACAAAGTATGGCACCAGCTGATGAAGACCAGGATCAGTACGCAAGCTTGCGAATGCTGAAATGCGAAACTCCTCGTTGGTCTCGTCCAGAATGGCGCTGCAGATGCGTTCAAAGTATAGTTGTAATTCTTTTGATATGACATGTTTGACCAGAGGCTTGACGGCAACATTGTCGTTTCCACCGATGGCAGCTAGGTTGGGGTTCGCGCCAGGACCTTTGGGTAGGAGCTCTTGGTGTCGCTGATCGGCGGAGGTGGGGTTTTGAGGGATCGAGGGTTGTACGCCTTCTACGGCGAGCCAGTGTGCTGTANNGATGATGTCAGTTGAGAGTGATGGTAGATTCTAGGGCAACAGACCTGTTAGGGACATCTCGCGCGGCACCTTTGGTAGCGGAGCGTTGATGAACTTCTCAAAGTCGATTTCTTCGTCTTCAACGTAATACAATGGTTGTCCAGGGCCTATTGATGCCTCACCAAAGCGCAGAGGTCTCGTAGCTTCGTAACCATAGAGAGGCTCAACATCAAGCAGGCGCAAGGCCTGTGAAATGTCTTGTGTGCTCAGAGTAGTTCTCTTCGCATTGCGCATGAATTTGAGGGCTTCTTCCAGGATTTGGCTGACGCGATATTCGACATCCTGAGCGAGTTGAGTGACAACGTCATGGTTGAGAGCTCCAACACCAACAGACTCGGCGACGTCTGTGATGTTGTCTGGATTCCAGACCGGGTTCGACATTGAGGCGGGAAGGGCGGCAGTGATGGAGACCAGGCCACGTGCAGTAGAGAGCTTTCAGGAGTGCTTCGGTGGTGATTGACTAGGTGGTGAAGTGGATTCAAGGTACTGTGTTTGGCTCGCGCGTGGTGTTCTGGTCGTGATGATGTGCAGCAAACACGGCAGTGGCTTCGTACACCCGTAAGTGAGTGGGCGTAAGACTAAATCTCGCTTGTGCTACAGTAGAGGGCACAAGGAGCACCGATCCAGATAGTGATGGGCTAGTAGAGTTGACTAGCAAGATTGAGTGGAGTTGTGTCAAAAGCGCTCAGTTCCAGCCCGCGTCAAAGACCAAGCCCGCAGCTCGGAAGACGCAACTTCCCAAGACGGCGGCCTTTCCCGCGTTTCGCGACGCCAAGCATTCTGCTTCCTGCCCTCCTTTTGCTAGACCCTCCATCGGTTGCACTTTCCTGCCCCTCATTTTGCTCTCGAGCTCTAGCTCGAGTCTTTGCTTCTCTCTCCCGTCGAGCTCCATCATGGTCCTTGATCCACTGAGCCAACCGATCCTGTCTAACAAGCCTCGATTGCACTGACACAACGCGTGTTTACGTGCCGCAGTTGCGCTATCAACACGCCATCACTATGTCTGTCAATCTGATGCTCATGTCATATTGTACCTTAATGTCCATTAATTGTCATCATCCACATCTAACAAGTAGCGATCTGACTGCTGCTCGGTAATCTTCCAAGTGAGCGACGATGTCTACATATAGCGTGGAGATCCCACGCTTAGGCGAGAGACACTTGTACAGACTATCTGTCGACGGAGCTGCATGGCGCTACACCCACGTTGTATCCTTGACAAGGTCAGCATTAGTGAGCTTTGTCCTTCCCGTTGGGGTCGCGCTCAAGAGCATGTGGTCAAGACTCGACAGAGAATCCCTCGAGTCTGAGCAGCCCGTCCCGTGCGGCATAATCTTCTCTCAAAGTCCTCTTCTTCAAACGATCATGACGTTTCCGAGAGACCCTTTCAGTATGCTAGAGTTCAGCCGTCTGAGCACTGTCGGGACTGGTTCTGGTGCTATTTGGTAACGCTAATGGTCTTGACCGCGACCATCAGATCCACAATTGCGCTCCTTCCACACCTGCATATCCGATCCACTGTCCCGAACACATTGTCTGCCAGTCTTTTACTTGTCATTCCATTGTAAGACTAGAACATTGCGACCATCTGTTTGACGTCAAGGCTTTATTCCGAGGCATTGATAGTCGTTCAGTGGATAATAAATACCCTGTCGGCTCCCTTCACAAGCATGTACATCGTCTTTTTCCTTCAATCCACTTCTACCATGCCTTCCATCACTCTTCTTGCTCTCCTGGGCACCGTGGCTTCTGCAGCCAAAGTCTGCACCAATGTGACTGTTCCCGTCTACATCAATGCAAGACAGGCCGTCTTTGACGTTCCTACCTTCGAGTCAAACTTCGATGCAGTCAAGTTTTCTCTTGACTTTACCAACATCGGCATGAACTACACCGACGTTGTCACTACCGGATTCCAGACTGTCACTGGAAAGTACAACATCAGCGCCAAGTACTGCAAGCCTCAAGGTGACAACAAGGCCAACCCCGTTGTTCAGGTCTTGACTCACGGTATTGGCTTTGATAAGAGCTACTGGGACTTGTCCTACAACAACTACAACTACTCTTACATTGATGTCGCCGTTGCTGCTGGCTACCACACTGTTTCAATCGACAGATTCGGAATTGGCAATTCTTCCCACGCCGATCCTCTCAACATTGTTCAGGCTCCTGCTGAGGTTTCTGCTCTGCATGAAATCACTTCGATGCTCCGTAATGGCACCTTTCCTCAAGTCCACCAGAAGTTTGGCAAAGTGGTGCACGGTAAGTGAACTCTGTCTTGGCTGTGCGTTTTCTTTTCATGAGACTGATGAGGGGTTTTCANNGTCGGACACTCTTTCGGCTCCCTCCAGAGCTACCTCTTGACCGCTCTTTACCCTGGTTCTTCTGACGGTGTTGCTCTCACGGGATTTTCCATGAATGGCACCTGGCTCGGTCAGACTCTTGCTGACTGGAACCTTCATCTCGCTCGTCTCAACCAGCCTTTACGCTTTGGCAATCAATCCGTCTCGCGCACCAAGACCAACACTGCTTGGCTCAGCCAAAACGTCATCTCAATCCTTCAGTCTGCTCTCAGTGCTGTTGGTATCAACTTTTCGAGCTCTGATATTTGGCAAGAAATCGCCACCACTGAGGTTGGTGACATTATCAACGGCTGGAATGCTACCGTGGCACCTGTTGCACAGAACTTGCCTACTGGATACCTTACCTGGAGCGATCTGACTTGTGAGTTCTGACTTTGACGCTGCATTGCTCTCAACTAACGAATCTCGAGCANNAACATTTTTGCATTCTTGTACCCTGGTTACTTTGATGTTGGCGCCGCTCTCTATGCTGAAAGTACTAAACAGCCTGTTACTCTCGGAGAGATCTTCACTCTTGCCAATGGTGCTCCTGCTACCTCTCCCCACACTGGTCCTGCTCTTGTCTTGACTGGTCGTCAAGGTGAGTTTTCTAATGCCTGAAACTCTTTAGATCTTGGAAGCTAACAGATACTGGACGTGATCTACTGCGGAGGCGACTGCCTCGCTACTGGTGGTGCTGCTGCTAGTATTCCTGCTGGTGTTGCTAAGGCATTTCCTAATGCTAGCAAATTCGAGGCATATATTCACCCCAACACCGGTCATGGAATTAACTTCCACTACAACGGTAAGTAGTCGTCTCACCAGATGCACGAACGTTCAAAGCGCGGGGTGACAAGATTCTAACATCTTTCTGTCATTACAGCTACCGGTGCCTACAATGTCATCCAGAACTTCTTTGCCTCTAACGGTCTCCAGAGCTCATAGATCCTCTCCGTGTGTTGCACATAGTTACAGTGTAGCCACAGAAATGCACAATAATTTTTGACAAACGAGCAAGATCCATGGAGATACCATTATCCTTGGACATCTCTATGGCCACACCTCTACCTATGAAAGTCACTATGCATTTCTATAGCATATACTAACAGTATATGTCAGTGTGGGAGAGAAGTCAATCGCAAGGCTGTGACTATCTTGAGACGAGGATGAAGCAAAGAAAGCTCTCTTCACCTGCACTCGATTGCTACTCAGACTCCAGCCGAATCCATGTCATGACAGCATGATGCAGCGACACGAATTCTTGATATGCATACAAGTAATCATTCGGGTTTTTTTTTTCCAATCCAGAAATTTCTTTTTCTTCTGCTATATCCTGATATTACCGTGCATCGAACTATTGAAATATGTACCGTACGGGCGTATCATGTCGTATGGGGAAGGCCTGAGATGGAACTATAATGGTGTTTCAATATACCTTAGCCTCGTGGCACGAAAAGCACTGCAGTTCTCATGCACGGCGGCTGTCGGTCAGGTACCCGATCCGAGCTTGACCCTTCTCCCCTTGCTTTCCAAGATACAACATCACCTTATCTCACCGCGACGAGATCAGAAAGAAGTGGCTTGCATACAATCACACTAGTTTTGTGTTTCCCAAGACCTGTTGTTTGGGTTGCATGACCATGAATCCTCGTTTTGAATGCTAAACCTTTTCTCAACGACCATAGAGATAGTCGAGCAAGCAGGTAAAGTCCTTGGATTTGATATGCCTAGGGCTGTTGTGGATACGCACTGGCTCGCGAGCAAGGCACGGGGCGTGCGCCAGTTGCCGCCACCCGAACAGAGCCCGTGGCTGCCGTTCAAGGCCCGCTCTCTCATCTTCTTTGCCGTTCTCGCCGACCGGTTTGAGAGTGGGACACCGAGTCCGGCGGCAATGTCGATCTGGCTTCTCATCGTGACTCTAAACAGTCTCCTATCCTAGCAAAATACTAGATGTGTGATTTTATGTTAAAACATCCGGGCTCCTGAGTCCTTGACGCCTAGGGTCGCCTGCTCTGTCAAGCAGACGAGCATAAGCAACATCATGATCTTCCCCTTTAACCACTTATCAAAACTCGCTTAATAGAGTAACCGACTGCAGGCGAAGTGGAGTCTTTCCCTTTGGATCTGCAGAGAAAGGATTAGACACGATATGGCCCTTGCGCCTATCCCGGTTCTCTTTTCGCGTGCAATATATTGCCATGCAGCCACCCCTTTGACAATCGTTCGCAACACGGAGTGATACTAAGGCCACAATTCTTGGTCTGACGATGCATGAAAGAAGAGTTCGGATGTGATTGCTGCTTTCCTGGTCGGAAGATGTCTAGACTTGTCAATATGCTGCTAAGCATCCAATAGTGCATTCACTGACCATCTCAGATACTATATTCACAACCTTATTCAGACTCTCGGCCATCTCGGCGCCTCCAATTTCATGGCGTAAACGAGAAAAATGGCGCAACACAGATGCATTGCGCAATCAGCTCCTACAACTCGTCAAATAGCAAAACCCGAACGCCACAGTCAAGAGATACGAGTTGTACGCTCTCAGCAATCGTCAAATTCTGACTTTGTATGGAAGCGATTTGAGCGTGTCTGTGACACAGGACTACGACTATCTCGCCCCTGTGCTATCTGGTTGAATATGATATATGTATTTGGCATCAGTATGCCAATCTGATAGTCAATTGTAGAGGACCAGGGCTTTACTTTTGTTATGACTTTCCCAACCCCACGCCGAAACTCCATCATGATCATGACGATATGCAATAATAATTTGCCGATTGTAAGGTGAAAGTAGCTCACATGTCCGCCTTGGCGGCAGCCTTTCTCTTCTCATTCGTCCTCTGAATATCCTTGAAGAACTTGCTCGTCGGTTTGTTCTTCTTGAGCTCCTTGTTTCTACTCTTGTTGTACTCGATGTATGCCATGTCCTTGCCACCAGCGTATTCGGAGAGGGCGCCAGCCGTACGACGCACACCGGGTTTGCCCTTTGGTCCCTTGTGCATTTGTCTTCCACTGAAAAGATCGTCTTGGATGTTTNNTTCAACACTGCCACTTTCCTCGCCAGCCATTAGGACGTCTTCGAGAAGTTCCATGCGTGAAGACGTGTCGCGGAAGTGGAGGCCTTCAACCTTGTCGATACCTGTAAGGTGGGTAATGACTTTGAAGGAGTAGCCTTGGTCGACCAGGAAGGCTTGACGTTTCGAGGAATAGTACATTTCGTTTGTGTCCTTAGAAACAAGTGAGTAGAAGAATGCGTTGAAACCCTCGTCGTTTCTGCGCTTCGCACGCAAGATGCGGCCTAAACGTTGAGCTTCTTGGCGACGAGANGCTGAGGTTATTAGCATTCGTCAATGTTGATAGTATACTGCAACTTACCCATAATGACTGGAAACTTGAATCAGGCAAGTAGCCTCTGGCAGATCTAGACTGGTGTCTCCAATCTTGGACAAGAAGATCGTTCGCACTGATTCGTTCTGTTGGAAGTTCTGCAAAACCATTTCACGCTCTCTTTGTGGCGTGTCTCCGTAGATATAAGGCTTCTTCAGACGTTTGGCATATTTCTCGAGAGCATATACGTTGTCAGAAAAGACAATAATTTTATCTCCTCTTTTTTCGTGATAGTCTATCAGGAATTGACAGGCTTGGAACTTCCTGGGATTCATGGTGGAGAGCAGGGAGCGCTTGTTGGTAGTACGAGCCTTGAGGTATTCGCCATAGAACTCGGTTGTCATTGGACACCAGACTTCAGCGCATTGGACACGAGCAATGTGGCCTTCCTCCGACAATTGTAGCCAGTTGGCCTCATACAATTTGGGACCAATGAGAAAGTTCAAATCCTTGATCTTGTCATCTTCTCGTAGTAAGGTAGCAGTCAGTCCGAGTTTTGAGTGTGATCTGATTTTGGATGTGACACGTCGAAACATTTCAGCAGGCACGACGTGAACCTCGTCGAGAACCATCAAACCCCACTCTCGATTCTGGATAAAGTCCATTACTTGCTGACTGTCGTGAGCTCTTCGAGTATTTTGAGTGACCATACTGTAAGTGCAAACGATGATGCCTGCTCGTTGGTTAAGCTTCTCCTTTTCGCCCGAAGTGAAGATGGCGATATCATCCGGGTTGATATTTGACCACTTCAAGAATTCGTTCTTCCACTGATAAGCACTCATGGCAGAAGTGCACAAGACGATGGCAGATTTCTTGACTGTACAAGCAGCAGTGATACCGACCAGAGTCTTGCCGGCACCGCAAGGTAAAACAATGATCCCACTTCTGGCACGACCATTGCCAAACATTTTGCTGAGAGCGTGTTCTTGATAGTATCTGATTTGAGCCATAGGCCGCAAATCAATGTCGAGGTTTGCATTGATGTCGTCGTTTCGGAAATCGTATTCGTTTGTCAGAGGTAATCCCAAAGTGACATTGCATTGTTGTTGAACTGCTTGAATCTTTTCACCATCAATTTCGAACGAGTGGACTTCATCACCCTCGTCATCATCGTCTTCATCTCTGAGGTAGGCTGTCATGTCTTGTTCTGCTTCATCCTTTTTATCGTCCTCGTCTTCGTCGTCATCGTCATCGTCCTTTTTGCAGCCTTTCTCTGTGCTTGAGCTNTCGGCTTGCTTGACGCCAGCAGCGTCCTTTGTTCCTGGAATGACTAGACCTCCTAGTTGAGGAGCCTTTTCTTGAATCAATTCATCGGTTTCGTGAATTCTGGCCGGACCAACGACAGGATCGCGCAAAAGCATTTGCAGGACAGACGCATCCTGGCTTTCAATGTAATATCTGTTGTGCTTTAGGACCAGACGAATCTTTCCATATGACTGAGTAGAAGTGAAGATGAATTCTTTGAGACTGTCGGGGAGCTTTGTTTTTGAAAAGACCTCGAGTTGGCGGATAATGTCGTCGGTGGTGAGGCCGACCGAGACGGCGGCAAACAGACTGTGGCCAGTGATGGTGTATTCGTGGACGTTTGTGGTTCGCGACTGGGGCTCGGCAATGTTGATTAGGAAATTCTGAGCCTGCTTGAAGGAAGGAGAAAAGGTTTCGACGACGATTCTGCCCTTTTCGGGATCGAGCCAGAGCGGACGCACGGCGTGGTCGGGTTTCAGTTCGAGGGAGGAGAGTTCCTTGTCGCTGCGAAAGAGACGAGTGGCTTGATCTGATTCCTGTGGCCTTGGATTCTTGGAGCGGTACGAGGATGGCTGGAACTTCTTGACAGTCTCTTCGTAGTCGTCGTTCTGAGGCGTGTAATCGTCTGGGTCGTCGGACATGTATTCGTCGTCGCTACTGCCCATGCTGACGGGCGTGTTGACACCCGACGCCACACGCTTGGATGGGCGGGAGCCGGTGGCGGCGGCGGCCTTGCGTTTGGGCGGCATAGCGAGCGTGTCTGGGCGAGGGAGAGAATGTCAGATGGCTAGATGGTGTTTCTTTGATAGATGGGAATATGACGGCTCCACGTGCTGTAGCCTAGAGTTTGTGGATGACAGATGACGGAATGCTCTACAATAGAGGGCGGAGTTGAAGCTTTGGTGAATCCAAAGGCCCTTGTTTCCGCTAACACCGGGCATTGTTTGCGACGGCAGTGACATATGCCGGCTTGTGATAGCGATACTATTGATATTATGAATCTGATTCGGTGTGCATGAACGAGGCAGTCTTGTAACCAGGCATGCGAATGGAAGGAGCCGGCTACAACTGCTTGTTTGGCAGGGAAGGTGCGGCTGGGGCTGCCTCCAAGGTGAATCTCAGGTGATGCAACCATTTGTCTGCCACGACTTTGCCCGATTCTTCTGCACTTGACCTTTGTCTTGTTTGTGACCACCCACGCTACCTACAACTGCCAATTCAAACACCCGTATACCAACCATGAATACTGTAAGCTCCCCCGAATGCTGTGTCGCACGCCTCAGCCCGCTAACTTGCCCCACAGGTCAGATCTGTCGGGTACGCTTCAGCAACAAAAAGTCCAAATCGCTTCACAATCCTTCTGACACGACCTCTCCTCACAGTTACGGCTGGGGTGTCCTCATCGTCGCGGGCGGCGGTGCATACTACTTTGCTAAGAAGAGCATCAACAAGGATCGTGCCGAGCGCGCAGAAGCAGACAACAAGAGACGCATGCAAATGCGCGAACTTCAAAATCGATACCCCGTCCCACCTCAAAAGCAAGACAGCCACGCAAACCCGAGCAAAGAAGCCACCGAAGACATGTCACCCGCCTCGGGACACGCTGCTGAGAGTGGAGGTCACAGTCCCTTCGAGAGCTCTGCGCCATACAGGAGCAAANAGGGCGATCGCTTCAGCTAGTTACAAACCTCACGAATGCTCGCGCCCTGACGATTACTCAACATTTGTACTCCGTTATACACCTCCCATAGGACTTGCTCCGATTTCTCTGTAAAGAAAACATCATGCTATAGCATCTGGAGTTCATTCGGTATTTGATCTTTCTATTGCCAACCAAGGCATACACAGCCGACCACAAGGGCTGTCTTTCCAATTCCTGGATATCATGAGTAACAAAATCACCACTCTTCTCGCTCATAAACCTATGCTCCAACGCCCAGTGTTCATGCAAAGCCGTGCCAGGCTAGTTCCTGAAACGCCATATCCTTGAAAGCTACCATCATCTCGTGTGCAAATTCTGTGTATCATGTTCTTAAGATTTGCGACCAAGACCAGCATAGTCTTCGAGGCGAGAACCATATGCAAGACAATCTCTGTAGCTGAGAGGCCGNCCTATGAGTCTTGTCAGTTGAACCGTATGTTGGCTTCCGCTCTGGTCAAGCTCTCACATCTTTGCATAGGTCGTGTCGTCGCGTGTACGTCTGCTCATCTCTGCCGCTCCGGCAAATGGCGCACTAAAGGCGAGTGTACAGTATCCCATGATTCCGACGAGCTTGACCCGGTCTTTAGGACTCATGGTGTGAAAGTGAGTGGTTCCTGAGCGGATGCTTTGCATAAGCGCTGCTGATGGGGATGTCATGGTGCTCGTGGTTTCGATAAAAGCAGGTGGTCTTTGAATCCTTTGTTAGTTGTGTGGGCAGCAACAATACACGGGGCAACACTCACATATGACCTCTAGTTGGTGGAGAAACAAAAAGTGGTAGTGAATATTAGCAAGCGTTCAAGATACCCTCGAACCTTTTGTGGCAGCGAAACCCGTCCTTTTATACCTCAACACCACCTTGATGAACCTAAAAGTATCACATGCAGTGGCTGCCTCATATGGCGCAAAGACTGCCTGAATCATACCATTCCAACAAGGGCCCCACTTGAACATGGCCTGTGGAGCAACGATTCCGCCAAAATGACAAGATGTCACGCCATCTCTCATGCCCATCTGCCCGACCGAAAGGAGGACTATTCTCTTGCTTTTACACAGTCTCTTGCCGCAGATTCTTTCCGACTCTATTCAGAGTTTCGGTGTCTTGTTCCGGCATGTTTCGATCAAAATTAGATTTGAGCACATTGTCAGAGCGGTGGTTACAAGCGGAAGTCATGGTCGGCATGTTTGGAGAGACAAACGACCTTGAATCGTGGGGCCGATGGCTTGATGCCCGGACACGCCCGAACGCGACCCTGACAGTGTACTCTGTGGGGTAAATGTTTCTTGTGTTCCAGTCGTCGTTCATTATTACACACCCTGATGTTCACCACATCTTTTCACAACATGGTACATCATGCTGGGTTGCACGCGGGCCCTCAAATACATGTTTTTTCCAGTCATATCGCCATACTGTGTCAGCTCTATGATAGTTGCTCTATCAGATTTGTCTTGACTCGCCGTCAAACCCTGAAACTGATGCGTTGATCACTTCAGCTGCAAACGCGTCACATCCGCTCATGCGTACGCCAGACGCGCCAAGCGGTGGAAAATGGTCTGAGGATGTTCAAAACCCGGTTGAGGAGGTTGGATCAGATAAGATCATGTATCTTTAGGATACCCACTGATCATCTCAGAACTGCGTCATTGACTGGAGCTCCCAAATCTACAACCTCCTCTCCTCGTGTTTTAGCAGCTTCTTTTCCTAGACATCAGCCAAGCTGTCTGACAAAACACACAACTGAACAGTTGGATCAGAACGTCAAATGTCTACAGGAGCATTGCCACCGAAAAAGGCAGCCGAGAAGACCCTCGAGACTGGCGTGCACCATCTCGAAGAAGACTTGCAATTGACCTTTCTCAAGAACATCTATGGTGCCCTACTAATCTCGGCAGGAGGCTTGCTGTCCCTCACCTTGGTTACTGGTACTCCGGGCTTGTCCGAGACCAATCCTGGACTCCCAAGGATTTTGCAGGGCATCACGTTCCCCATTGGCCTTGTCCTGGTTTATCTCGTGGGAGCTGAATTGTACACTGGGTATCCCATGTGGTGAGTTTTGGTTATTCACGAAACATACACAATCTAATACGACATGTAGGNNTTCGTAATGACTGCTCTCGAGCGAAAGGGTTCTCCGTTTCAATACATACGTGTCGGTATAGCATCCTGGCTTGGAAACCTCGTCGGCTCCCTAATATTTGCTGGCCTCTTTACCCATCTCACGGAGATCCTCAGTGAAGACCCTTTTAAGAGTGGTACCGTCTCCATGGTTTCTGAAGATATCATCGAGTCGCAATGGCACATCATCTTTCTCCGCGCCATTCTCTGTGGCTGGCTGGTAACCTTCTCCATGATGTTGGGCACGCAAAATCAAGATGGCATTAGCAAAGCCCTGGCTCTGCATTTGCCCTTCTTCATTTCGACAGCGGCAAAGTGCCCACACACAGTCGAGTACATGTATCTCGGCTCCACTGCCATGTTCCTTGGCTCTCGCATGTCGGTGGGCATGTTCATTTGGAAGTGTCTGATTCCCATTACCTTGGGAAATACCATTGGCGGGGGCCTATTTACGGGTGCCTATTCTTGGTGGGTGCATCTATACTGTGATGACAAGAAAGCTGCTCATGGTGATGGAAATGGCTGGGGCAATGTCAGACTTGATGACGATGAGTAAAGGACCTAGCAACTTTGATGAGCATTTGAGTTTGTGTACAAGAGGACAGGGAGGTGTTTTCCAAAAGAATGCGACTTTTTGCTGCTTAAAATGCCGAGCTGTCACTCATCTGGAGACCACGTCGTGTGGGACCTCCAAATACGTTCCAGATCCATCAGAGACCAATCCCACTGCACGTTTACAGTGCACCAAGGGTGTGAACCAGGGAAAACTTGCATGTCTTACAGCTAAAGGTTTGCCCAACTAGAAAGCTTCTGGCTCCCCAGATCGACCTTCCCTCAAAAATTGCAGAGAAGCAGGATGGAGGTATGGCGTGGTTAGAGTGCGTTTGTCTAGTGGGCCAGGAAAGGGTTTCACTCGTCTGCCCCACATGGTGAATCGTGAAGAGCACAAAAGGGGAACATGGGGTATTTTGGTTATTTTGAAAAGACTGCTTGTCAAATCTTGTCGTGATTCTCATAACATAAGATCCTTATGCTTCGCTTTGAACTCGTCCAAAATGGCATTACTCCTTATTTCTTGCTAGTGTCCTCCTTCAAGCTGACAATGCGGTTCAGAATGATGTTTTCGGCCGAGCTGTCCTTGTCGACACAGAAGTATGCGGTGCGCAAACCCTGGAAGCGTACAGCCTCCGGGCCAGTGTTGCCCTTGGCTTCGCCTTCCTCCTTGGGCCAGGGTGCACGCTGTTGAATGTCAAAGAAGCCAGCCTCAATCATGGCATTCTTGTGCACAATCTCGCTATCGGGGTTGACGTTCTCATAGTAGCCGCCCTTCTTCCAGTCGAGCTCGTTGGGTCGAGGGTTCTTGAAGAGGGAGTTGAAAATACGAGCCTCAGCCCTGATTGGCGATTTGTGAGCTGCCGACTCACCAATCCAGTGAATGCGGGCCTTGCCTGCGGGCACTTCGGCACCATATTCGGCACGAATCTCATTGACCTTGCCGTCCTCGCCCTTTGTGAATGATGTGCAGCGCAGAGGATGCTCGGCATAGAGTAGACCAACAGACTTGCCTGGGGCAAGACGGAAGAAGTCTGGGTCGTCGACCTCGCGGAAGTCATCGCGGTCAATGTAGATGGTCTTGGTGAATGGAAGCTTGTGCATACCCTTCTCCTTATCCTTGGGGTCAAAGGGCACCTCACGCTCCTCGAGGTAGTCTTCGGCAAGGTTGTCAATGACGACCTTGATGGGGTCGAGGACAACAATCAAACGTGGCACAGTACGCTCGAGGTAGGTGCGAATTGAGGCGTCCAGCATGTGCATCTTGGTGTCGGCATTGGCCTTTGTCACACCAAGGTCCAGGACGAACTTCTTTAGGGCGCCAGGAGGAACACCACGACGACGGAGAGCGACAAGAGTGAAGAGACGAGGATCGTCCCAACCACGGACAACAGGAGGAATGGTCTGAGTGCCTGCGACAGGCTTGGACACGGCAGTCTCGGCGCCGACTTCTTCCTCGCCAGTCTCTGCGATTTGAAGCTCATCGGCAGCTCCAGCAAGCTCGTCCTCTTCAGAAGGCTGCTGACCACCAGCATTGACGCCCTCGACCAGCATTTGAATTCTACGCTTGGAGAGGATGGTGCCCTCAACGTTGAGTCTGCCATATTCGCGCTGCATGGGGCCCTTTTCTTCGGAAGCGGGAAGCTTGTGGTCAAGAGCTTCGAGGAGCCAGTTGTAGGCAGGGCGAAGAGTCTCGAATTCGACGGTGCACAAGGAGTGGGTGATGCCCTCAAAGCTATCGCACAGACAGTGGGTGAATTCATAGGTGGGATAGATTCTCCACTTGTGACCGGTGCGGTGGTGGTAGTTTTGGTCCTTGACTCTGTAGGCGGCAACGTCCCACATGGAGGGATTCTCGGCCAGCGTCTTTAGCTTGGCCTTTTCCTTCTTCGTCTCCGGCGAGTCTTGGTCGGTGACGGCGTAGTCCTCTGGCTTGGTACCAAGGTATTGCTTCATGCGCAGAAGAGCCTGACCAGCCTTGTACTTGCCGTCCCTCATGGCACGAAACTCTTCCAGAGACTCGGCAACAGGTCTGCTCCAGTGGCTACAGACGGAACGTGGGCCATGATCAGAACCNCCTCTTCCCTTTTGAACTTCTTCGGCAGTACAGTGGCAGACGTAGGCCTTGTTGCGGTTGATAAGCTCTTCGGCCAGGCGGTACAGCTCGTCAAAGTTGTCGCTGCTGTAGGTGATGTTGGCGGGCTCGAAACCAAGCCAGCTGACCATGTCCTTGATGCTGGTGAAGTAGCGTTCCTCCTCCTTGGCAGGGTTGGTGTCGTCGAAGCGGAGGTTGCACTTGCCGCCATAGGCTCTGGCGAAACCAAAGTTGACGGTAATGGCCTTTGCGTGGCCAATGTGCAGGTAGCCATTGGGCTCGGGAGGGAAACGGGTCTGGACGTCTTGGACGGGCTTCTCGTTGTAGACGCCCTTGAGCCAGCCTTGCTTGAAGTTGGCATTGGGGTCGGCGGGAGCAGCAGGCGTGCTTGCGGCTTGCGGCTGTTTGGCAGGAGCGGCTTCCTTGTGCTTTTCCTTTGCCGCCTTTGCAGCTGCCTTTTTGGCCGCCTTTTCGGCTGCGCGCTTGGAGATCTTGGGCTCTTCGGGGGCTGCGTCGGCCATGGTGCGTGTCGTGTGCGTGTCTTGTGCTGGTCCCAGACACTGCAGGGAGGGAAGGAGATAAATTATTGCTCACTCGGTTGCTGCTTGCTTGTTGTCCCGCGCCGCGATAAGCTGATAAGCTCTGGCCACGACTTTTGACCAGCAGCGCTGCCCGAACTTCTTGAGCCTTCGATGCTTCCATGAGGCGACGTGTAGATAGCTTGACTGCTGCAACTTAGCCATATCCCCTGACATCCGCCATCATGTATGTTCCTCCTCGCCGTCCCTCGTGACTCTTACTGACCCCATGTCTCCTTCCAGGGCGCCGCTCGTGGATAATGCCCAGGTCAAGTCTGCCTCGCTCCACAACCCGCTGCCTCTGCCATTGCACACCTATGTCTGGCCCTTTCTGATCGTCTGGCCCGTCTTCTTCGCCTTCTACCTGTCCGAAGAACGCTACGAAAAACACTTCAACGGCCAAGAATGGACCTTCGTCTGGTCTGGCAGCATCGTCACAATTCAGTCTCTGTTCTGGCTCTCCACCTTCTGGAACATCAATGTCCGCTCCNTCTTCACCACCACGCGCGCTTCCGATGTGCGTAGCGCTAGTCTGATCAAGGTTCTCCCTGCTGAAAATGCTGGCTCTGCCGACATCTGCCCCATCGAGCGCGAAAACGTCGACGGCAAGACCAACATCTCCTTTCTATTCCAAAAGCGTCGTTTCTTGTACTCGCAAGAGAATGGCACTTTTGCCNCCCTCTCCTACCCTCTGGACCAAGAAGTCAAGCCTGCCATTGGTGAGTTTCAAAAGTCCAAGGGTCTTACTACCGCAAAAGAAGTCGCCCGTCTCCAGCAATACTATGGTCCCAACACCTTCGACATTCCCGTCCCATCCTTTACCGAGCTATTCAAGGAACACGCCGTCGCGCCCTTCTTCGTCTTCCAAATCTTCTGTGTCGGCCTCTGGATGCTCGATGAATATTGGTACTACTCCCTCTTCACCCTCTTCATGCTCGTCGTCTTTGAGAGCACTGTCGTCTGGCAGAGACAGCGCACTCTGACCGAATTCCGTGGCATGAGCATCAAGCCATATGACATCTGGGTATACAGAGAGAAGAAGTGGATCGAAGTTCAAAGCGATGCTCTTCTACCTGGTGATCTCGTCTCGGTTGGCCGTACCAAGGAGGACAGCGGTGTCGCATGCGATATGCTCTTAGTCGAAGGCTCTGCAATTGTCAACGAGGCCATGCTTTCTGGAGAAAGTACCCCTGTTCTCAAGGATTCCGTCCAGCTCCGCCCCTCTGATGCCCGCATCGAACCCGAAGGTAGCGACAAGCTCGCCTTCTTGTATGGCGGCACAAAGGTCCTTCAAGTTACTCACGGCAACACTGGTTCGGACGATTCGGACAAGATTCACCCCGTCGTCTCGGGCGTTCCTGCAGCTCCTGATAACGGAGCCATGGCTATCGTTGTCAGAACCGGTTTCGAGACCAGTCAAGGCAGTCTCGTTCGCACCATGATTTACTCTACCGAGCGCGTATCGGCCAACAACGTCGAAGCCTTGCTCTTCATTTTGTTCCTCACCGTCTTTGCCATTGCCGCTTCGTGGTACGTCTGGACCGAGGGTGTCGCCAAGGATAGGAAGCGCTCCAAGCTCTTGCTGGACTGTGTCCTCATCGTCACCAGCGTCGTGCCCNCCGAGCTGCCCATGGAATTGAGTTTGGCCGTCAACACTTCTCTTGCTGCCCTCAGCAAGTACGCCATCTTCTGTACAGAACCTTTCCGTATTCCTTTTGCTGGCCGTGTCGATATTGCCTGCTTTGACAAGACTGGAACCTTGACTGGAGAAGACCTAGTCGTTGATGGTGTTGCTGGTTTGACTCTTGGTCAAGAAGGCGCACCCGCCGAGGCCGATGGTGCCCAGACTCAACTCGTACCTCTGAACGATACCGGTGTTTGCACCACCTTGGTACTCGCCACAGCCCATGCTCTTGTCAAGCTTGAGGATGGCGATGTTGTCGGTGAGCCCATGGAAAAGGCCACTCTTGCCTCTCTTGGCTGGACTGTTGGTCGCAATGATACCCTGACTAGCAAGACTGCTGTTGCTGCCAAGGGCACTGGCCAGTCTGCTGCCGACTTGGTTCAGATCAAGCGTAGATTCCAATTCTCCTCTACACTCAAGCGTCAGAGCTCTGTCGCTACCGTCGTCACCACTCAACGCGATTCTGGAAAGAAGACAAGAAGCACCTTTGTCGGTGTCAAGGGAGCACCCGAAACCATCAGAAACATGCTCGTCGACGTTCCTCCCAAGTACGAAGAGACCTTTAAGTACTTTTCGAGAAATGGTGCCCGTGTTCTCGCTCTTGCGTACAAGTTCATCTCCACCAACGACGAGATTGGTCAAAACAAGATCAACGACATGAAGCGTGAGGATGCCGAATGCGACTTGCAATTTGCCGGTTTCCTTGTCTTGCAATGCCCCCTTAAGGACGATGCCATCAAGGCTGTTCGCATGCTTAACGAGAGCAGTCACCGTTGCATCATGATTACTGGTGACAACCCTCTGACCGCCATACACGTTGCTAGAAAGGTTGAGATTGTCGACCGCGAAACTCTTATTCTTGATGCTCCCGAACACGACAACTCTGGTAAGAACCTTGTCTGGAGAAGTATCGACGACAAGATTAGCATCCCCGTCAACCCGGCTGAGCCCATCGATCCCGAAATCATCAAGACCAAGGATCTCTGTGTTACCGGGTATGCTCTCTCCAAGTTTACTGGTCAAAAGGCTCTGAAGGAAATCATCCGTCACACATGGGTTTACGCCCGTGTTTCGCCCAAGCAAAAGGAAGAAATCCTCCTTGGACTCAGAGACGCTGGTTATGTCACTTTGATGGCTGGCGATGGTACAAACGATGTTGGTGCTCTCAAGCAAGCTCACATTGGCGTTGCCCTTCTCAACGGAACCGAGGATGACCTCAAGAAGATTGCCCAAAACTTCAGAGAGACCAAGATGAAGGACGTCTATGAAAAGCAATGTGCCATGATGAAGCGCTTCAACCAGCCTTCTCCGCCAGTCCCTGTTCACATTGCCCACCTCTACCCTCCCGGTCCTGGTAACCCTCACTACGACACAGCCATGGAGCGCGAAGCAACCAACAAGGGCACCACCAGCGACGTTCTCAAGGCGGTCACTGAGGCCAAACACAAGGCCGAGGTTGCTACTGCTACTGCCAAGGATGGCGAGACCGCCGCGCCTCTGACTGTTCAAGAGCAGCGCAGACAAAAGGCTCAAAACGCTGCAAGTGCCATGGCCGAGAAGATGTCAATCTCCATGATGGAAGACGCTCTTACCGATGATGAACCTCCTACTATCAAGCTTGGTGATGCCTCGGTCGCTGCTCCCTTCACCAGTAAGCTGGCCAACGTTGTTGCCATTCCCAACATTATCCGTCAGGGTCGTTGCACGCTTGTCGCTACCATTCAGATGTACAAGATCTTGGCTCTCAACTGTTTGATCTCTGCGTACAGTTTGAGTGTCTTGTATCTTGATGGTATCAAGTTTGGTGATGGCCAAGTCACAATCAGTGGCATGCTCATGAGTGTCTGCTTCCTCTCCATCTCTCGTGCCAAGGTATGTCTATCTCTGTTGTACGTGTCTTGACCAATGCTAACTCATTCTCCAGNNACCGTTGAAACACTTTCCAAGGAGAGACCTCAGCCCAACATCTTCAACCCATACATTATTGGCTCCGTCTTGGGACAATTCGCCGTCCACATTGTCACCCTCATCTACATCTCCAGATATGTGCAACGTACCGAGCCCAAGAAGTCCGACATCGATCTCGAGGGTGAATTTGAGCCCTCGCTTCTCAACTCTGCCATCTACCTGCTCCAGCTGATTCAGCAAATCTCCACCTTTGCCATCAACTACCAGGGCCGTCCTTTCCGCGAGTCCATCAAGGAAAACAAGGGCATGTACTACGGTATCGTCATGGTCACTGCTGTCGCATTCTCTTGCGCAACCGAGTTTGTTCCCGAGATCAACGAGCAGCTAAAGCTTGTTCCCTTTACTACCGAGTTCAAGATCACCATGACCACCATCATGATTCTCGACTACTGTGGCTGCTGGGTCATTGAAAAGGTCCTCAAGCAAATGTTTAGCGATTTCCGTCCCAAAGACATTGCCATCAGACGTCCTGATCAGCTCGCCATCGAGACTCAACGCAAGAAGGAGGAAGAGGAGAAGATTGAGCAGGAGAAGATTGCAGCGCTCGAGAAGCAGCTCGGCAAGGCATAGACGATGAAAATAGAAGGACCCCTGTACAATATAATCGAGAGAGCTTTTAGATGTACGACTTACAAAGAGCTGTTCACCCTGTCAAATCTGTTCATATTCAGAGATCGCCGTCACATATGCTGTTACACATGGCTGATTTGCGAATCCTAAGAGGCTACCATCTCGATATGAACATCGTGCCAGCCAACATATGACTTCCTACAGTGCTCTCATATCGATCATCATTGAATGTAGACAAGGGGAGGATGTTTGTGCTAGCCGAAACGAGTTAGCGTGACCGAGTATCACTGGATCAAGTGCCGGACGACCGTTTGGTGCCCAGCATCTGAGGACATGAGCGGGATGTTGCATCGCTGGCGCTGTATCTTCTGGCATTACCATCTCAAGCATTGCCTTGGTGTTGATCCTGAGATGGGTGTGGGAGTAGCTAGTTGTGGTTGGCACAAAATATGCGGTGGGGCTCTTTCGAAGTGTAGGCGAATTGAGATTCGTTTCGAAGACGACTTGACAATATGGTCTGTTGTAGCGATACGTCTTCCTTCTGCAAGAAGAAGAAGCACTGGTTTGTTCTGATGAGGCATGTGCAAATTAGGCGCCTTTGTTCTTTTTTGGTAGAGCAGCAAGCTTGATTCGACGGCATTAGAAGAGGGAAGCGTATACCTGTCGATGGGATCACAGGTAACCTTGTAGGCCTTATTGGGACTTCTGATGATTGTCATTTCTATCTGCATCTCTAAAATTGAACTCGTGAAGCCTTGCCTGGCTATATATGGGGTGACAATTGGTGAAAGTATTCCAAATGATCGTGAATAGTGCCTCACATGCAGATTCATCACATCATGTTGCGAGCAAAGCTGGAATACAAGGTTGTGGTGGTAGGTGGCAGCTATACTTGGAGCGCCATTGTTACACGGCAGCATCAAATTCGATAGGCGTATCAATAGATCGATGCAATCTGCCTTTCAAGTCTCACTGACAGTGATCGACGTAGATATGAAGATGCAGTGGTAAATTGGTCAGGTCAGTGTGGAGATTTCGAACATCAAATTGACAGGATCGGATTTTTTACATCCAGGATCAGATTAAGCATCAAGCAAAACATGGCCATGTTCAAAGCTAGACCTCGATGTCAAGTCAAGTCACTATTGGCACACAGTCGGCTGTGACCGTCCGGACCGCAGACGACCTGAGGGCTCGAGCGTTCATGCAGCACGGCATGGAAAAAGTTGACAAGTTCCTGACTCCTGCACATCCGGAGCGCAACATGGTCCGTGAAACACTCGATTGTTGAGTTTGCGGGCATCTTTTCTATGTTGCTGTGCCGTCTCTGTGCATCTGCGCGTGTAATGAGAAGAAGATCGGCAGGAGGATCTCTCTTGCGTCTGACGAAACACATGCGAGTCGAATTCATAAGGTAGGTGCTGTACCAAGTCAAGTTCTTGCCATTCCTTTCCCTTCTCGTTGTCGATTTCTGTGGCCATTGTCCTTGTTGTCTCGTCTCGTGTCTTGCAAAGATGTGGAAGATCCTGGTTTCCACTGCAGCCTTCTGCTCCCTCTCAGCGGCGGCATATTCCCCTCTCGTTGTCAAGAATTTAAACACCCATCAGCCAATAGGCAATCCTGCTGGTCAGACAAACTACTATCGTATCCAATTCGATGTGACATCTTCGAACGGTGGAGACGGCTCATCGACGACTTGCCAGGCATCCTGGGGAGACAATTCATGGCTTGAATCGGAGCCCTACAGTATGGCTGTACCTACAGGCAAATGGATAGCTTGCGGAGCCAACGACTTTCGGTTCCAACTCTTCCCCTACTTTAGCATTGGAAACTTCAGTCTTGCAGTTCAGCAAAACTTTACTGACGCAACGTAAGTTTTGATTGAAACAAGAGACAGTGGCCTCAGTCTAAAGCAACAACAGGNNACCAGCCAAGAGATTTTCGCAACCGCAAAAACGCACATGAGCAATTCGACATCATCGCTCAGTTGTGACATCAATCCGCAGGAAGTCATGTATCAGCAGCACGCACACGGTGATTGCAACATGGCCAGCAACGGCAGTGTCTCGCTCGAGGTCGAGGCGGAGGCGTGTACTTCACGCGATGCTACGACAATCTTCGAAGTCAGTGGTTCGTTCGACAATGGTCCAGAGGACATTGTCCTTGTCGGCAGTATCCCCGAACTCGGCGATTGGTCTCCCACTCAAGCAGTGTCAATGTCGGTCACGAATCCACAAAGCGCAGGAGTCCCAACGTTTGGCGCTAGAATCTCGATTGCTGAGGGCACGAGTTTCGAGTACAAGTACATTATGCGGGAAACTGATGGCTCTGGAGCGACGTGGGAATGTTGTGAGAACCGGGCGTATACGGTTGCTGCCAATTCTGCGTGCAGCGAGATCAGTGTTGGATCGGACTGGTTTAGGGTTGGTGGTGATGCAGTCCAGGGATAGATATGGAGAGCATGTACTGATATTGCAAAGATTATGTTAATGCTGAACGAGACTATCATGATATCGCACAGTTGCAACATGGGAAAGCAAAACCCGTGAGAGAAGACAAAGGTATCCGTACATATACTTATTAGAGAGTGGCATGTGAAGAGGCACGTCATGGGCGGGAGCTTGTGCTTGACCTTCGGTGCGGGAGTGGGGAGGCTTGAGCATCCATGTCCAAGCAACTGACCATCAGGTACAATTACTCACAGCATAGCTACTACAACTACTACTACCACCATCTTCAGACGCCGTGGTATTTGCGTGACCACGACGGGCATCCTGGACTCGTCCTGAACCGTGGCTGCATTGTTGGCCGCCAAGCGCCCGCGCAGTGCGTCGCCGCCAGAGGCAGAAGCCGCCCACAAGAGAGGCAGAATGCACCTCCAGCCCCAAGACGACGACGACCCGTCCAACCACACGTCGAATGGCGCCTCGGACAAGCATGCCGCCGCTGTCCTCTCAAACGACTTCTACGGCCACAACCGACATGAGGTGACGCGCATCATCATCCAGAGCCTCTCGGACCTAGGCTACCAGTCCACCGCCCTCAAGCTGAGCCAGGAGAGTGGCTACGAGCTCGAGGTCCCCAGCGTGGCCGCCTTCCGCACCGCCGTCCAGAATGGCCACTGGGACGAGGCTGAAGCCTTGCTGTTCGGCGACGCTACCCGCGACGGCCTGCCACTGTGCGAAGGCGCAAAGAGAGACGACATGGTCTTCCTGATCCGCCAACAAAAGTACCTTGAGCTACTCGAGCTGCGCCAGCTCTCAAAGGCGCTGATGGTCCTCCGGCAAGAGTTGACGCCGCTGCGTCAAGATGTCGCCCGTCTGCACACTCTGTCCAGCCTGATCATGTGCCGCCGCGCAGACGACCTGAGGCAACAGGCCCACTGGGATGGCGCCAACGGCAACTCAAGGCGGGACCTGTTGTCTGACCTGTCGAGTACGCTTCCCTCCACCCTGCTCAAACACACGCCAGACTGACCACGGCTTNCAGAATCCATATCTCCCTCCGTCATGATCCCCGAACACCGCCTCGCCGTCCTTCTAGACCACGTCCAGCAGCAGCACATCGACCAGTGTCTATATCATAACACCACCATGCCTCCCTCACTGCTGCACGACCACGTCTGCGAACGCGACCAATTCCCTCTACACATCTTCCACGAGTTGCAACATCATGGTGACGAAGTCTGGCATCTCGAATTCTCCCACGACGGCTCCATGCTGGCAACCGCTTCCAAGGACAATACCGTCATCATCTATGACACCACTTCATGGATGCCCATCTGCCGTCTGAACCAGCAAAAGTCCCACAACGAGTGCGGTGTCTGCTACGTTGCTTGGAGCCCCGACGACACATACATACTCGCCTGTTCACAGGCGAGAGAGCTGGCAATCTATCAAGCTCGAACAGGCACTCGCGTCGGAGGTGTCGACCACTTCCACTATCCCGTCACAACCGCTGCCTGGGCCCCCGATGGCCAAAGCTTCATTGTTGGCTCACAAGATTCTAGAAGACCTCTTGGTCTCTACCAACTATCAGACCAGTCGTTACTGCATTCGTGGATCAGCCACGATGCTCAAAGCCTTCGTGTAAACGACTGTACAGTCTCGGCTGACGGATCCCGCCTCGTCGCTATAAGTAACGACAACCGCGTCATCGTCTACGACTTTAAGACACGTCTAAAACTCCAAGAATGGGTCATGGAGGACAGGCTCACCTGTGCCACCTTAAGCCATGACGGCAAGTCGCTGCTCGTCAGCATGAACGAAGGCCGTCTGGTGCTCCTGGACTCGGACACTGGTGAAGTCTTGCAACGCTACACAGGCCTGACTCAAAGTGAATTTGTCATAAGAAGTACCTTTGGTGGTGCTGGCGAGAATTTTGTCATTAGTGGCAGTGAAGGTGATACCAAATACTGCATCCAAACATACCTCAAGTTTGCTAATCGAGTACTAGATTCACGAGTCTATATTTGGCGAAAACACACTGGACAACTCGTTGTCGCACTGGAAGCACACCCTCCTGGCACCGTAAACTCGGTTGCCTGGCATCCGACCAATCCAGCCATATTCGCTTCTGCTGGCGACGACAGAAGAGTCAGAATGTAAGTCTCGCTTTCTTCTTGTTTCTTGACAAACTCGACATGCTGACGCCTCTTCACAGATNGGTCGAATCGACCCGCCGACCGTAGACGCTCTTCCTTCATGACATGACTACTATTTCTTAACAAGGACAAATGATCCTTTCTTCCTATATTGCATTTCGGCGTTGGGTCATTCGCGATCTCAACCAGTGTTTGATCTTGCTATTTCCATATTTCATTCTGCAGGGGATGGGCGGCACAGCTGGTTGTGCGTGGGGGAGTTCCTGGAGCAGTATCTCATGAGCTAGCTTATTTCTTTCTTGTGGACGTTTGCTCGGACTTGACGATGCGCTAGATGGATGATCAGTCTTTGATGCCATGGTCAGTTCCGACCAGCTTATTCGATCACGGTATGCATAACTACATATTCATATGAGCTCACGACACGCTGAGACCTTCTCGAGAATGTGATGGAAACGATAATAAGCATTGCTTAGGAACGGACGTGGTATCGTAGGGAACACTGTTTGTTCAATTCTCCAATCTTCTCCAAGACCATCACTCAACCCTTCTTGAACCCAAACTTCTTGTTGTCTTGACCAAAAGTCTCGTGGTCCGCTCCCGTGGCGGCTCCCGGAAGAACAATCTGGAATTTCAAACCAGAGAACCCAATGATGCAATTAAAGGCCTTGTCGCGCTGACGGACATGCTCGAGCTTCGCCTCGACTCCGTCTGCAAAGGCAAGACGAATGCCGTCCGACTTGACCAACCCAGCAGTCTTGGGTTCAGTCTTTTCAATCTCGACGAGCTCCGACCATAGACGGCGCCATACTTCCTTGCGGACCGACGCAACTGGAGACGTTCTTTGGTAATAAAGGCCATCCGAAAAGATGACCAGACGACCAGGTACATTGTGCATAGAGCATCGGAATGACAAAATGTCGAGGCCATCGAGAATGCTGTTCGAAGAGTCTGTTGTATGGAAGCTCGCAGCATCGTCGCCCTCGCTATCGGATAAGTGATCGTCTTCAGGCCATGTCGTCTTGGTGACTGCCGGGACCTCCGGACTACCGGCGGCCAGCCCNCCTCCTGGTTGAGAGAGATCCTTATCCCACTCTTCTTGGACTCGCTTTGCAATCACTTCCGCTCTAGTCTCTTGAGCCTTTTCCCTGAGATATGACATTGACCAATCCGCGTCATTCGGAATGCCCCAGAAGATGTAGTTGAAGGCGTTGACAACATGTCGGTAGTCGGGGTGGTAGTGAGCAACATAGCGGGATCCAAAGAACATGGTAATGCAAGACATGTTCACGATCTTGATAGAGTATTCACTAGGTGTAAAGATCCCCAGCAGAATCGCCGTGAAGAAGAAGAAGAGGGTAGCCCAAGTGAGCTTCGGATCGCGCCAGTCGTAGAAGTTGTTCAATGACTCTAGCGTATCAGCCATATCAGACAACTGCATCTGTATCTTGGGTCCCGCACTCTCGATGACAGGGTCGATCCAGTCTGCTCCGTGCTGCTGAAGAAGGGCACTAAACTTGTAAGCAGAACTACCCTTTTGCAGTGCAGACGTGTACGCCTCGCGCATCTCTTCAACCTGCTTGCGTTGGAATCTGTTTTGTAGCACAGTGACGGCGCAATATGCCATGATGAATGTGATGCAATAATCGAGGTACCAGATGAACAGCCAGATGGCTAGCCACTTTCTCGATTTTGCCGGGTTTTCCCAAAGGTATAGACTCCGGAGTGAGAANAAGAAGGTTTGCCATGGCGAAGAGGCGATGAGGATGCGCTCTACAAAGCGTGATGAGGCCTCTCTATCGAATGGAGGCTGCCCCGTGTAATCTATCTGCCCCATACGATTCGTGGCGAAGCTTTGTATAGCATTGAGCTGGCGTGCTTTCAGCCACTCCAGCCAATTGACACGACGCTGGCCAGTACGAGTGTCGACATAAGTGTAATCCTCCTTGGCAGGTGTGGTAAACTCGCGCTTGGGAAAGACGAGGGCACGTCTAAAGTGGCGGCTCGATGTCCAAGCCACCTTTCTGCTCTGTCGCAGGCCTTCTATCCTTTGGACACGCTCACGCTGATCATCGACGGCGTCTTGGTCACCAGATGCATTTGAGCGCGAAGCCGATGTTTTTGCCCTCGAGAGACTTNNTTCGTGTGCATCGAGGAATTCCTTGTCAGCTTCCTCGGATAGATAGGGACGATCCTGTATGGCTGCTTTCGAGGCAGCCAGCTTCTTGGCAGCATCTTGTGGGTGGACGATAATCTTTACACCATTCGAAAGACCGCCAGCGATGCGAGTCGAGAGTTTGGGTTTTTGAGAGACCAGTTGAGATGGATCAAAGGCTGGGTCGTGACGAATTTCTTCGTACGGATCGTCGTCTTGGCCCTCTGCAGCTTCCTCCTCGGGAGTCAAAGTGTGTTTATTAAGATGCAATAAGTTCTTGGTCTTCGCTTTGGTTTCACGGCCCAAGCGCTTGACCTTTTCCTTAGTCGAAGGCGAGCGCTTTGGAGAAGCTCCGCTGGTAGCCTCATTCATTGTGAATCGTAGTTGCGTGGGGCGCGTTGTTGTGCTGGCGGCTCATGATGCTTTTGCAAGAGCTCAGTGGTGCTGATGAGATGAACAGAGCTACGAATCCAACAGTCATGATGTGAGCGCGACACAGCAGTTTGTCTCTTCTGGTGACAGGGTGGCCACGGTTCGTTCTTTCACGTCACCTGCCCGCCCCACACCTCCAGTTGTTCGTTTCTTGATTGTCGGAGGACATGCCGTCCAGTCAAGCACTGACACTTCATCATGACGTTCGCACCCTTCTGGATTTCTTTGAGCACAGAGTACGGAGTATTTGAACAAACACGATGATACTCTCTACCGCGTGCTTGATTCACTCAAGGTCGCATATCAGGCCTGAGCTTTGGACTGGAAGCAAATGAAACTTCGAGAAGAACCAGAAACACGCTGGCCGCCTCACTTGTAGAAAGCACTGACGCTTCCATCTCGGATAATCGACCACTGCCAGATTCCGCTATCTTCGCGCGCATCTTGGTGCTCCTTCGTGAACTGCAGGGCTGGGATAAAGTTCGGTTTCATTTATGCACCATCGATAAGCGAAGTCGATCTCCTGCACTCGTCATGCTCACTAGTCGATTCAAAGAACACACACCGACCCCTTCCAAGTCTGCTCCTTACTTCACCGCTGTCTGTTGGGTTGTCTATAGTCTGGACAAGAGAGAGAAAAAATCTCTTTGCACTAATCTCGTAAACAGGGGCCTAGTCGCCTGTCAAAAAGTGAGGACTGACCGCCAGCTCGTGCTTTAGTCATGACTTCATACTCGTACAATGGTTGCAGCCCAAATCTCCTCGAGACGTGGAGGGCCATGGCGGCCCGATACAATGGCGGTTTTGCAACCATGTGACTGGCCAAGAATCAAGGACTACTCTATGGAATGGTGGGTCAATCTCCGGCTGGACGCTGCGCAAAGCAAGGAACAAGATAGCAACAGTTATCGAGATCTGCCTGTTACCTTGATGTCGAGCGAGTCAAGAACATCTCGTGACTCCGGACAAGGAGTAGAGAATGATTCCACAACGTCTGATAGGACAGGGGCTGTTCATAACGTCGAGAGTGTGGTAGTGCCGACTGGAATGAAATGGACCCTGTCTGGATGGGGCTGTAGAAGGGTCGAGGGTACATGGTATAGATGGTGGCCTGATGACAGCGGTCGGGAGAGAGAAAGTGCCGGGTGTTGTGTTGTTGTTTTTTCACGAGCAGGAGAACATGTCAACACACGGACGCGTCGAGCAGCGACTGCCGCTGTCACGGAAACATGAGAAAGCAGATGGGCATACAGTCAGCTCGCTAGAGTCATAACAGAAGATGGAGGTTTATGGTGGGTAGGGCTAGGCGGGTAGCGAGTAATGTCTTTTGGCAGGCTCGTGACGGCAGGCGACGTTGGCAATGATGGAGGCGGCGAACAACGGGCTCGGCGACAATAAGATTGCTGCGGTGACGGTGGTCGGGTGTCGAGTTGAGGCTCCCTTGGACTCATTGACCTTTTGGCGGTGGTGCTGGTACCATGGTTAGTAGAGAATCGTCATGTGTGAAGGTCCTTGGCTGCGACGTTAGATTAGACTATCAGTGCGTAGGCAGTACCCGGCAGTTCTGGAGGCCCAAAGGGGGTGCAGGCCAGAAGCGCATACGGCGAAGCAGGCGAGCAGATGGACGGCAGACTGGTGGACAGCAGGTGCAGTCAAGATACAGTCGCTGCAGGCAGGCGGCTCACGGGCGATCAGATTGAGTGCACGGCAGGCGGCTTCTAGAAAAGCATTGGATCTGGCAAGCAGAGCATGGATGATGGAGGGCAGCAGGCCGGTGTGGCACATCCGAGGTTGGCCGGGCAACGCGGGCGGTTGGCATGGCTGGCGTCCGGGGGCCATCTTCTTGTCCATGCTGCGACATGACTAGCACTAAGCTCTCGCTGCTTCTCGGGCATACAATTTGATACAAAAGCCCGCCGCAAACCACTCGCATGCATGCTCCGCTCTCGACTACCATCCTCATCCTCCCTCTGTCTGCTGCTGCTGCCGCTGCTGCAACGCCCAAGCCTAACGAGACCGAGGCTGCTGCACAACAAACACAAATATGCACCCTACTCTTGGAGAAGCCGCAATGGCCGACGACTACCACATGCTGGAAGAGCTGGGCAGTGGCAGTTTTGGTGTCGTATACAAGGCCGTCGAGAAGGCCACTGGCGATCTGGTCGCCATCAAACACGTACCGACGCCCCGGCCCCTATACAATCCCTCGCATCGGCTGACCACGGCTCCCACAGNNATTGACCTCGAAGGCAGCGACGACGACATCCAAGAGATCCAACAAGAGATCTCTCTGCTGAGCACATGCTTGAGCGAACACGTAACACGATACAAGGCCAGCTTTGTGCGCGGCACCAAACTATGGATTGTCATGGAATATCTAGGTGGAGGCTCGTGTTTGGATTTGGTACGTCAACACGTTCCCTAACAAGACTCGAACCACCTTCTGACCCGTCCAGNNCTCAAGTCCGGCCCCATCAACGAGGCTCAGATCGCCGTCATCATGCGCGAGTTGCTGCTGGGCCTTGACTACCTGCACAACACTGGCAAAATCCACAGAGATATCAAGGCTGCTAATATTCTCCTGTCTAGCTCGGGCAGAGTCAAGATTGCCGACTTTGGAGTCGCCGCCCAACTGACCAACATCCAGTCGCAGCGTCTGACCTTTGTCGGCACTCCATTCTGGATGGCTCCCGAAGTCATCCAAGAGTCAGGCTACGATTTCAAAGCAGACATCTGGAGTCTAGGCATCACCGCCATGGAACTTGCCAATGGCGAACCCCCTCACAGTCAGGTTCATCCCATGAAGGTCTTGTTCTTGATCCCAAAAGAAAGAGCCCCAAGACTCGAAGGTGGCACCTGGTCCAAGGAGTTCCGCGAATTCGTTGCCCTTTGCCTGAACAAGGATGCCGACACGCGACCTACCGCCAAGACTCTTCTCAAGCACAAATTCATCCAGCGCGCTGGAAGAGTGGATTCTCTCAAGATGCTGGTTGACAGAGCCCGCAATCGTATTGCCAACGACAAGAAAGATCGCCTCAGATACTACGAACAGACCTTGCACGAGCTTCACGCGCCCAGCCAAGAGGATGATTGGGTCTTTGACACCGTCAGACCAGCAAACTACCACTCTCAAACCGTCAAGCCACGCGACCCTGCGCACATGATTGCTTGGGACAGCGAGGCCGAGGATGCCTTCGCCGCCATGGAAACCCTCGATTCTTCACTAGGAGAATCACCTTCGTACGACCCCGCTGCAACTATTCGCAACCCAAAGCAAAACCCTACTTCTCCCTCTCGTCAGCTCGATATTTCCGCCATGACTCGTAAGGCATCTGGCTCAACTCCTACCGCACGCCGAGTCAGTAAACAAAGCTCAAGCTCTAACAACACTACTCGACGTCATTCCGTCCAGGCAAAGCAGCCTTTGGGACTCGACATGTCGTTCGGGAATGGAGCTTCGACAGTGCGCCAATTCAAGCGGGTCCCTTCCGGAGGAGCTCGACCCTCGAGCTCTGGCTCGTCGCAAACAGCAGTCGAAGATTCCGAGAACCAGCCTCCTGCTGCTGCTGTAATGATGCCGGATACAAAGGAGGTTATCCTCGGAAGACGCGCCTATGTCAAATGTATCGATCCAGCACTACAAGAACTATACGCCTCCACAGCTCCTGGACCCAAGCAGACTGCTCTAGCCAGGATGGCGGAGGCTTGGAATGTCTTGGACGAAACAGATCCCGAAGGTGAATTGTTGTTGCTCAAGGCCATCTTTGAGCGCGTTCAGAGAGACCCCAGACTTGCCGCTCAAATCATGCCAGCATCGCAGCTTGCTAGTCTTCGCAGCAGCCCTTCGATCAAGAAGGTGTCACTCGTGACCGAGAAGGAGATCACACCCCCAACATCACCGTACAAGTCTGAAATGGCTCCTCAAACCCGCTCGATGCGTCGCCAGAGCGCCTTTGTGGACAGCGAACGCGAAAAGATCCTTCGTACTGCCATCCTCGAAGACAAGATGCCCGGAAAGGTCGAGACTGGCCTCGAACACATTGGCATGCTAGCAGATGCCTTGTACGGTCGCTGGAGCGAGGGCCTGCGAATGCGTTGGCCTAATGCTTAGCTGCCGAGCATCCTCGAATCTTCCGACGTTTTTCGTCATTAATGTCTTTTTTCTTAATACCTATATAGCATAGCGTGCGTCGGTCATGGTCTGGCGTTGTCGAGCAAGGAGGCCGGCACCTCATCGCTCTTTCCATCATCCTGGTTTTTCTGGTTTTCCCTGTCGTTTAGCTTGATACCCTATCTGAGGGACTTTTGTCGGTCTGGAGTCAATTTGGTTGGACAGCGCGAGCGTTTTGAATTTTTTGCTTCTGTACACTTTTGGGATTTGTAGGAGTTTGGAACAAGGTGGCCAGCCTGGTCTAAGGGCTTTTTTTCTTTTCTTGTTGATAGATATATAACGGACAAGCAATTGTGCTTTACTTTCCCTCTTTGATTCAAGGATTGTCACATCTCAAAAACTGTCAAATTCCGAGTTTTATAGGTTCATGTCTGAATTTCATACATGGATTGTGAACATGCTCGCGAGCGCTGATGCCTCGGAAAAGGGAAGCAATACCTGTGCACTGTACGCCGACGCTGTGGTTTTGCAAGGATCAAACAAACAATTCCCCCACGCATATGATGTTGCAACCGAATCCGGCCGGCCAGCCAGCCAGCCATCAAGCGAATGTCACCTCGTGTCCTCCAATAGTAATCATGAAATCACACCGAGTGACCGTGGATCTTGTCGATGACTTTGTTATGCCGTGTAACGCCAATACATTTGCTTTGGTTGTACTAAAGTCCCCAAAAACACCTTGAAATGCACTTTTCTGCTGTGCTTGATTGGACGGATAAGAACTCGTATTCGCGTGTGTTCATACTGCGGAGTCGACAAATTATCCGACGGAAGCGAAAGAGGAATGCGGAGAATTAACAGCTGCCCACGAAGAAGTTGTGGGCGTCCGCCTCGGGATGGTTGAACGGTGTCCGCATGCCTGGGGTCCAAGAAGGTGTGGGATTCGTCGTGGTTCCAGCACTGCTCTCGTCTCCATCCTCGTCGGGATCTCCAGTGCTCTCGGCGTATTCGGGGAACTCCTTGTCGTCGTCCATCCACGTCAATCCGTTGGCGGCTTCCTCGTCTGGGAAGACTTCGCGAGCGTATTCTTCGAGTGATCGATAACCCTCCCACAGACTCNNCCTGGCTTCTTGGGGATATTCCAGAGGTCCAAAGTAAGGGGCTCTCTTTTCGCCTAGGGTTTCCTGGAGTGATTCGAGATGTTCCCGGTAGCCACTGGGGATGGAGACCTCGATGTCTATCGGGCCATGTACGTATTTGACCGGCCTACCTACCCCACGTGAAAACTTGATGCAGGCCTGGATTGGGCTTAGTCGTTCAAAAGCAAGCGTGACCCTGTTTAAAAAGCATGAGTTTAGTGAATTCAAGAATCGTAGCGCCGTGTTGTGTCATTACCTTTGGCCCTTCCAGGCATTTGGACCCATCTTGAAAATTTGCAAGAGGGCCGGGCCTACATCATGCTCGGCGTCTAGCCAAGGCAGTGGATCGTGAGGGTGGAATGGGGCTTTCCATAGGAAGCTACCATCTTCCTGAAGTTCCATGCGGAATAGTGGATAAGGTAGAGAAGTGAAGTTGTTGTTGTAGATTCCAGTATAGGTGAAAGTAGCCGGGATTCCAAGTTGGCGGACGTAGTTCTCGATTGTGAACTTTTGCGACCATAACGGAAGTGGTCTCCAGTCTGGATTGTAGACAGAGTGATCCGGCATGGATGAGTAAATGTAGTGTGTTACGCCCACTCGTTTGGCAGCGTCGGCGCAGGCTTTGCCAATGGCGACCTCGTCGCCCCAGTGAGTAGTGTTGATGAAAGCCAGCTTGGCACCCTCGAAAAGGTGATTCAAAAAGGGAACCAGGTCAGCCTTTGGTTGGCACAAATCTCCTTCGACGATTTCGACATTGGGTAAAGCGGCGAGTTCCTCTGCGACTAAACCATCGCAAGTCCGAACCTGGGCTTTTACGCGCCAGCCCACAGCAGAGGCGACGCGAACAAACGAGGCCGTCTGGCGACCAGTCGAATTGATTGTAACAACAGTCTTTGTAGGCATCATCAGTGGCATTCTACCAGGAGTAAATTGGGCAAGCCACCACGTGATATGGCGACCGTGCCCAGCTGCGAGGGAACGGCTTTTTTTTTCTTTTGAAGAAAACTGAGATGCGTAGAGCAAGAGCTGAAGAGCGGGCAGCGGTCGACAAAAAGGCGTGGAAAGGTCCAGGGGGCCTGTGAACTGGATTGACGGTGCGACAAGGTAACAAATTTAGACGATCAAGACCAAACAGAGAAGAAGCTTCTGCAACCTGATGCGCGACAGACGCAGAAGGGGCACGCTCGGATGATTGGCCGGCTTCGTTCACCGCAGGGAGCAAGGTTTTGATCTGAGCTCAGGGCGAAGAGACGTAATTTTGTACTTTTCGGCGGCTCTTCAAGACAAGGACCTCTCTGGTGCGAGGTACGAATGTGTGGGAAAAGGTGCGGGGCAGGAGGGAGGCAAGGAGACGGAAGGATGGAACAAGCTGCCAGCAAGAGAGGGCCGACACGTTGCTGCTGATGCTGGCTGACAACCGGCTCTTGTTGACGATGTGGTGTTTTTTTTTTCCTTCGACCGCCTTGGATCAGAAGAGACTGTGGCTGCGCGAAAAGGACGAAGCCGTGCATTTTGGGTGCAGCATCACACGCCCAGTGAGATTTGACCTCGTGGTGATTTCCTGCACCCTCTGTCGAGCACATTTTCATCTTTTTCGGACTAGGCTTAGCAACTTTACATAATCGTTCATGATGGCATGGTTTGGTAGGGCCGGGATCGGAACGGTGGACGGGGCTACGAGGCAGTCCCCAACCATCACATCGAATGGGCACTCGGAGAGATTGCACGTCTTCGAGACGTAGCGCCCTGCCGCGTAGCTTGCGATATAGCCAACAAGGCAACCGCGTGACCAGCAGGCACGGCGTGAACAAGAGTTTTGCTCGAGTAACAGAATACCGTACAAGGCTAGGGCCAAAGACTGTCTTGCGGGGAACCGCGAATTAGGCAGGTCGAACAGGCTTGCCAAGTCAGCAATTTTCCAGCATCTCCGCCGCGACTTGCATCTGAAAGCCACATCTCTGTGCCGCAAGCATCTGTGTGCATCATCATCAGCCAAACCATGAGGAGTGTCGACATGGGCCGTTGGCAGATCGCCCCGGACCATTTTCCTCGTGCGCCCAAAGCCGAAACTTACCGTTTGCCGGCATTCTGAAGAAGTTCTCGTCGGCCTGCGACTCCGGTGTGCTGCTGCTGCTGCTGCTGCTGCGTTATTATTGCAGTGATGATGGACCCATTGGAAAGGCTCCGAGGCTCGTTTACATGGCTCCATCAAGCAAAGGATCACGAGACCCATCTCGACGCCTCCAAGGATCAAATGATGAACTCAACCACATACAGAGTCGCACGAGTCCCACCCGATTCGATGACGCGAGCACAGAGCGTAAAGACATCATGGAGGCACCACCGCCCAGCTTGGCACGTGTAATATCATAGGCGAACACGAGAAGTATGCGCGAACAAAGGTACATATCGAGTTGACCAACTTCATTTTGCAAACACAGGAGCATTCTCTGACAAAAATGTCATTTGCTTCCATACCTCTGCCAATCGGAGACACTACCGAAGCCACAACATTGGAATCACAATCAAAGACGTTCACCACGAGAATCAAAAACAATCTCTTTATACGAATCGACTGTGCACATATATCCCACGTGTTTCCGTCCTTTCAGATTCAACAAGATTCAAGTTGATTCAGCATGTTTTGCGAGTCTGCCAAGGGTTTGGACAGTTCAAGAACGAGCTGGCTCACTCATCCCGACATAATAATGAAGAAGCTTAGCTGGTAAGACCCTGTCGCGGTTGTTAGTATGCTGATAATTCAAGAATCNGCGTTTACACTTACGTCGATGCAACCATCGTAGGCTGCCTTGCGGACGAGGGGAGTGTTGTATCCTCCAGGTTGGAAGAAAAGGTCGCCATATCCTTGACCAGGGAAAGTCGAAGGGATCCAGCTGTATGCATCGTCAAAGTCCCAAGCCGTAACACCGACACAAGCATCTACGTCTGCGCATGCACCAACAGAGCTCGTGTAGTCAACGACCTGTTGCTGCTGAGCTGCAAGAGTGGGAGGTGTCGTGGTACGTATGTCAAGCTCAGTAATGGCTACATCAACTCCAAGGGCGGCAAATGCCTCCATGTTAGCAGATTGGGCGGCTCTGGAAGGAGTCTCGCCGACAATGAAGTGAGACTGCAAACCGACACCGTCGATCTGGATCTTGGCATCCTTGAGACTCTTGACAAGTGCTTGCGCAGCAGTGGATTTGGCTCCAGCATTCTCGATGTTGTAGTCGTTGTAGTAGAGCTTGACCTTGAGCTTGTTCTTCTTGACGGCGGCTTCTGCGGCCTTGAAAGCAATGGCAACATAACCGGGGCCGATGGTGTTGTACCAGATATCAGATCTCCAGGTGGCGCTGTCGGCCAGGCTACCAGTGGTGCCGCTGTCGCTCAAGGCCTCGTTGACGACGTCCCAAGCGTAACAACGGTTGCCAAAGTGCTCGACGAGGTTGGTGACGTGGTTCTGAAGCACGGCGGTCAAGGTCTCGTTTGTCCATGTGCCCGAGGTGAGCCAGTTGGGAAGCTGGTTGTACCAATTCAAGTTGTGGCATCTAACAAGTTTTCCAGGCGCAGCGTCAGCGAGGAAGACCTCTGCCTCGGTGTAGTTGAAAACGTTCTGCTCGGGTTCTGTAAAGACCCATCTGGAGGCGATTAGTTATGCACTTTATGATATGGTAGGTCTTTCTTACTTCATGGCATTGGCAGGTGTGACTTGGCCCCAGTCATCTCTGTTGGCAAGCTCGGCGCGGTAGTATCTGTCGGTGGTCTCATTGGTTCCAGGGACATCTGCAGCTGTACCAAAGTAGAGCTTGCCGGCCTTCTTTGCGTAGTCGTTGAGGCCTCTCTTGCCAGTGGCTGTTGACAACAGAGTCGTAGTTTGGACGGTGTTGGAAGCAGAGCTGGTGGTGGTGACGACAGCAGAAGTTGCAGAGCTGTGTGCCGACGACTTGGTCGAGGAGTGGGAAGAAGAATGGGAAGTGCTGTGAGAAGTGCTGTGGGAGGTGCTGTGGGAAGTGCTGGTGCTACAAGAGGTCGACTTGTAGTCTGCAGCAGGCAGGGCGGAAACAAGAGGAGCCGCCAACAAGCCAAAGCTGAGCAAAGAACGAATAGACATGGTGGAGAGACTGTAGTGTAACGAAGGAAGTGCGGCTTCTTGCTTGATGATGGGTGTAACAGAGATGAGTGCCTACCTATATATACTGCTCTACATGATTCTTTCCTGGCTACAGATGGCCGGATAATCTGGTCCTGCTCTAGCAATTTCATGTTCCTGCATGCAAGTCCCTTGACAGTGACCTATTGCATACGCGAACAGGCTAAAAGGACAAGGTTTCATGGCTGGAGATTACAGAAGCTCCGTTCGCTTTCGCAAATGGAAGCAGAAGGTGAGTGTAAAGAGCACTGGCCTTCGGGGCCCCACCAAAGCGGCAGGCGAACAGGCAAAGAGCCATCGTGCCCTGCTCTATTGCTCCGCACCCGCACCCGCATCCGCATTTCCATTTCTCTCCAATGCGGAGACGCGGGGAGGAGCGGCTAAACAATGGGCTTTCGTGTAAGTGGTGAGAAAGGGTATTCGAAGACGGCTCGGCTTCGGTTTTGATATATGGCCGTGATATGGCATCTGTTGGTATACCAAGACGCCGGTTAAGTGAAAGCTTGACCACAACTACCAAGCATTACCAAGCACTGTGGCAGACGATTTCGTATTGCATGCGCCATTAGCATGACAGATGCCGGGATTCACTATATGCAGCCTCTCCTATGACCATAACATAGGTTTCGACTTGGCTAAATTCAGGAGGGGCGATTCTGTCCTTGCGGCGCCTCGTTGATGTCTAGAACCACAAGCATCCGCCTTGCAGATATTTGATGATCTACCCGGCTACCCCGATGGAAGCAGGGGCAAGCGATGGTTTAACCGTGCCGAGATGCTATGATCGGATGTAAGGAGGCTCTGACTAGAGCCGATATCGTTTGGCCATTGCAGAACACTGCAGATATAGCTGAGATGTGTGTTCCACAAGTAACGTGGTATTGCATATTCGAAGAACCAATAGACGGATGCCCTTCACCAGAAAGAGACGAGATCTGCCTTGTGCGCCACAAACTCCATGGTCAGAGGACCCTTCTCTTGAACGCCAATTTTCCAAAAGAAGAAGCATTTGCTCCTAGTATTACATGGACCGATGACCTAGACCTAAGCGATCGGGTCGGCGGCCGTGTCGTCGTTCGGCATGCGCATGTAGTAATCGATAGCGGCACTGAAGCCAGCGAAACCAGCGCAACCCAGAGCAGCGGCCTGCGGACCGGCTTTGGCAGCGAGGGCACCACCTGTGATGCAGCCAGCTGCTACGCCGTTGTACAAGTCGTTCTTTGCGCGGAACTGTAGCCACGATCAGTAAGTATCCCAGGAGAGGCGGCAAATGTGGCGAGTCCACTTACACCCNTCAATGCAGCACTCGGTTCCAGCAAAGATGCTACCGACGAGGCCAAAGTTCTTTGCGCTGCTCCAACTCGCCTTGCCCATCTCTTTGAATCCTTGTCGTAGCTGATCCTTGACGGGGAGTTTTGTGATTGCGTCGGCGCCGGCCGTCATAGGGGCATCGTATCTCATNCTGTACAAGGAGTTTTGGTTAGCCTGTATTCAAGAGTAAATGCACAAAAGCCTTACACTCGACATGAAGAGACCGAACAGACCACCCAGACCAAAACCCATGACACCTGACATTGCGGTCTTTGCTGGACATGACTCCATGGCTTGTTGCATCTGATTCTTTGTCAGTTTCTGCTGCTCGTCTTGTTCGGTATAGGCAGTGCATGCGCACAAATTTGATCATCTGCTGCTCCTTCAGCTTCTGCTCATCCAGACCAACACCTTGGCCGCCCAAGCCGGGAGCTGACATGCCGGGAAATGCCATCTTCGATAATGGTATTCGGATCCGCGCAACAGCAGCAGCAACGAGATCACTCTGATAAAAGCTCGCGCGACTACCGGGTAGGACCGACCATCACGCCAAGAAGCTAGAGGATTGCGGCGAGCTTAGGTAATCACCGAGCAATCTTCGGTCAGGGTCATACCGGAAACATGAGCATGAAATAGATCTTTACTAAAGGGAGCGTTCTTCCAAGGTTGTACGGATCAAAACTCGGAGAAGATTTCAACCTAATCAACTTGCAATGGCTGTATGAGTGTTGATCTATATAACGTTTCTGTGGTTGTTGTTGAGTATTTCCAACCCGCTTTGGATTTACCACAAAGACACACTGATCCTTGATAGAACACTGACGCGATGTAGCTCAACAGCGACACAAGCAGAACCTGAAATGTATCAAGAAGCATGGAATATGAAGTGATGGCCATATGCACCAATTGAATTCTATATAGCCCTTTATATATAAGGTGCCAGGCTACATCTCGTAAGATATATGGTCATTACATTCATTAGATCAATCGTTCTTGGTCTCCTTGAAAGACCCTGCAGGGGATATAGCTCTTTCCAGATAATCGCCCTGCCTATCAGTATCACCCGAGGTAGGAGACAAACTCCTCTCCCACTCATTCATAAGATGTGAAGCAGTGCGCCTGAGATTGCTCGGGGCTAGTTTGTTCAGCGCAGGCCATGGCAACGAGTCCCTCTTTGTGTCTCTGGATGAACTCCACATTATGTCAGCTTAGGAAGTCTTATAGAAGATGAATGTGACCGACCTTGTGCTGGTTGTGGGACTGGTGTCATCTGGGCTTGAGGACGTGTGAAGCTCAGAGATCGACGAGTTGGATCGCGACGGCTTCGGGTCAGAGCTAGGGACAGTGGCTTCCCAATTCTCCCATGCATCAAGAGAGGTCGTCGAAGCACGGTTGACTTTGACGGGAGGAGGAACAGATTTCTTCTTGGAGGGTTTGCGAAGAATAGGAGCAGGCGTGGACTCGTGTTCCTTCCAAAACGAGTTACCAATATCGAGATATGCGATTTCTTCGGCGGCTGATGGTGCTGGCGAGCGAGAATCCGTTCGTCGACTACCGGTTGTGGCACTTCTCTTCAAAGGCTGGGGGTTAGGCGAAGGTTTGAGACTACCTCTACTAGGTTGAGGCCTGGGAGACCTTGACGGGTTCGGAGAGCGAGATTGTGTTCGCGAGGTTGTTCCGTTGATGCCTTCGTCGCCGACAGTGGCCTGTCTCAAGTCCTCGATAAAGGTCCACAGGCCGTCTCGAAAGTCAGAAGCCATTTGTTTGCCAGTCTTGAGCAGAACCTCGCGAGGCAAGCCCAGATCGATAGCATCGTCTGCTGTACGTGCCACCTCGGTGGTCAAGTCGGCATCGGTGGGTACTCGGGTAGGGTGTGGGGGTCGTGACGAGTCTTGTTCAGTGCGCGGTTGAGGTTGCGAGCGAGGTGGCGGCGGGCGCATAGCGTCAGGCGACAATAGTGACAAGGCACGAGCATGGCGAGAGCCGGAAAAGACTGTACGGGTCGAGTTCTTGTTGCTGCTTAACAAGGCTCTGCGTCGCTCCATGTCGTGCTGCCGGGAGGCGAGTAGCGGATCGGTGTCGGGCGTGGCATGCAAGGATTGCATCTTGTGTACCTTGCGCGGGTCGTGTTGACGCTTCTTGTGGGCTTCGTGGGCAGCCCATGTTTGCTTGAGACGATGCAGTTCATGCTCGGCCTTGATCAACTCCTCTCTCAATTCCAGTACGCGTCGCTCGTGGGCGGCCAGTGCGGTGAGAAAGGCAGAATCGGTCGGACCAGCAGCTAGGGTGGGCTTCTCGGCGAGCAGAGGAGTATAGGGTAGGACTGGTGAGAGGATTGCCGAGGTTGGCGACACGGATGTTTGGATAGGGAATGTGAGGCTGAAGCGCTTCGCCTTTCGCTCCGACATGGATCGCGCGTGAGGATTGATGCCGCTCCTGCTCCAGGGCCGTTGTTCGTCCATGATGATGTTGCTCAGGAGCAGAGGATCCGAGCCGTCACACGTAACACCTGCATTGGGGTCGTCGTTGGTCTTGCCTTTGGCCGCTGCACACGCATGTTTGGGATTAATAAGGACCTCCCCGGCCGGACCCTGACAGGAGGCCGCGTTTCAGCCAATCAAACACTCGTTGCCTATTTCGATGCACAATACCGTCATGCCTTGCAACGTCTTTCCTTCCAATTGTCACCGTCCCTCGTCTCTGTTTGCTTCTTTGCATGACCTTCTCAAATCAACCTCGATTCGTTGCTATTTCCTCTGGACTATGTATCCGCGTTGATAACGTCCCATGCTCCGATTACGGCACAGATCACCCGTTCGCATTGCCCCTGCCTAGCTTGTCTGTACATTGCTGCACATGGCCTTGACAATACGGTAGTCGAAGATCTCGACTCTGTCCAAACCCAATCTCTCGACCTCTGCATAACAAGCACGATACTGCCGTATCTCCCGAGGGTCCACCAGTACCATTTTTCGCATCCCCTCGTAGGCCTGACTTTCATACACCGTCCCTGGGTCTTGTTCGGGCGCCCGAGTGTCTCGATCCCAATACGCCAAGTCTTGGATGACCACCGCGCCATGCTCGAGTACCTTCTGTCGAATCTTCTCCTTCTCTGCCAGTGGCAAGTCTGCTATGAAGACAACTGACCGGCCGAATATGCATTTGTCTCCTTGAGTAAGCGGTGTAGCCTGTCCAAAACTGCAACACCCCTCAGCACAGCTTGGTCCATGTGCTTTACCACTGCTCGACCCGACCGGTCTTGCAACCGTTTGATGAGTGATGTCCGAAAGTGGCGTCCGTGGCGATGCATCCGGGCTCCGTACGAAGAATTGCTTCTTCTGTTTCCGGCATGGGCATGCGATATTAGTGCAAACCTGTTTGATCCCGCTGTATCTGCCTTCACACAACTTGCGCTTGCCTAATACCGTGGATGGCTCCACCTTTCTCGATCCATCTGATGGAGACGATTCCGGCGGAGTAGGTAAAGGGGCGTCTTGCTTGATAGGGATGATATGAGCCTGTACAGTCGTCCTCGTGCGCAGTTTGTCCCCCAGAACAGCCAGGGGCTTGATTTTTGATCCAATCTCTGTAGGTGAGGGGGTATAAGTCGAGCCACTCCGGGCTGATCGAGGAGTCGTATCGGCAACGCTTGATCGTGGCGTTGTGTTGAGGCTATGTCTTGCGTATCTCCGCTTGTGACTGATCTCCAACTTGGTCATCCAATTGATGTTTTCTTGTGTCTCTGAAACCTGAGGGGTATCCAAAGCTTGGACTGCTGCCACTTGTAGTTCATCGAATGTGATACAATCTCTCCATGTCCGGTCTCGATGTAGCTTTCTCACTCGAGGGTGTCGCAGCATGAAATAGCCGCCAGGAAGCTTGCTGTACGAGCTACCCAACACCTCGAAAACCAAAGGCTCTCGAAAATAGTCTCGGATGTGCAGCATGCTGTCGGGTTCAATCAAGAATGTCGAGGTGCTCTCGATGTATGGTTCTGCGAGCAAGGCACCCTCGACGTTGACCCTCTCCAAGATTTGTTTTGATATGCAATGATCATATGCAATCGTCGCCACAATCCTGTATCTGGGCTTGGTACCATATTGATGGAGCGTACCTTTGTTCAAAAGACATCCCAAGTGAAAGTGGGTGTACTTCAAGCGCAGATCTGATCGTTTCTTTGCTTCTTGGGCACTGTACGATGCGGCCACAACAGCAAAATCAGCTTCGTCTCCGAGTCCGGCTATGTAGTCCTTTTTGAGCTTGATGCCATTGTGTGAATCGTGAGAGAGATAGGGAACACCACATGGTTTGAGGACCAGACCCTCATGACGACATGCAATTGATGCCGCAAGATGGTTCATAAGCCTGCGCTCAGCATTGACCTTTGAAAAGTCCATCACACAAGATTCAGCTGGGGCTGCTCGGCCGTGGATCTTTCTGTAGACGCTGCCCAGTCGGGCTTTGCGTTCCTCAACAGATTTCGACAAGATATCTTCGTCATCAAGTAGGAGAAGATCAAACAATACGATCATCAAGTGTTCGCTCGGTCGGGCTGGCGGCTCGTTTTCAGCACCGATAAGCGAGCCAGCGCGGGAAACGTGCTTGCGGATCTCATCGAATCCAAGAATGCTGTTGTCGGCATCAGAAAAGACCACCGTCTCTCCTACCAGAATACATGCGCGCTTGAATTTGCAGTTGTCACTACCTATGCGTAGGCATCTCCTGATAGTATCCCGCAGACCTGCTCGATCTTTGGTGGAGTCTCTGCCGCTCTTGGAATATATCTTGAGCCAATCGTCACCTCGAGTGATATCGACATGTATNCTATACACGCGGATCGTTAGCGAGTGTCTAGGCAAGCAAAACAGATAAGACTCTCATACCTGGCAGTATTCTCCGTCATATTTCCGCTCCAACAGCCACTTTCCTCCAGCAGTCATCTGCAAACAATGTTTTATAGACCTGGCTTTGGTGTACTCAGGACGACTAACCTTGACACCAGGAGTTGGTCTAAACGATGAGAGGGCAGTTTGGCGCAAAATGTTTCTGGACTGAGGATCCGGGCGACTCGGGTAATCAGCAAAGGTTGTCTTCAAGGCGGTGCATGCATCCTCAAAGCTGTCTTGCAAAGCGAGCAAGTCCGGAAGTAAGAAGTGGATTGAGGCCATTATTGACCTTTCGTTCAATATCACTGAAGCAAAATCTTTCAAGATGAGTCGTACAAACCATTTGGCTTCGACAGGGTGAAGGCGCATGAAGGTATCGGCGAGGGAGGAATCGATGCTTGCTGAAGGACGAAAGGATTGGCGGACCGATGGAGCAGAAAATCTGTTTCCTGCAGCAAGAGAGTGCAACACATCATCTGCCTCTTGCAGACCGACACATGGGAGAGCTGGCGGACCACGAACCTTTAGAAGGCGCTGCAAGCAATCTCCTAGATCACCATTGTTGGGTTTCTGGAATGACGCAAGCTCTTGTCTAGCAGATGCGCTCAATCCGAGACATCGACCGAGTAGTTTCAAGAGGGATGCAGATTGCAATCCATAGATGCGATCCTTTCTTTTGCATGGTAGTAATGTTGATAGCAATGCGGTGGTACCAGGTTCATCCAGGGCATCAATGGCTTTTCGGTGCGAAGCAAACCAAGAGGCATGTTGACGGTAGAGTCTCGACTTGAGTTCTGCTGGGGGCAATGGAGGGTCGTGACATGATATTTCTTCGCAGCGCTCAAGATAATCGCAGAAGTATGCAAACTTGAAGGACATTTGCTACAGCATAGCGGGCATGGGCTCCAAGAAGCAGATATGGTGCGTCGATGAGTGGCGAATATGCAAGCAATAACAAGCAAGAATGGAAAAGAACAATGAAAATGTGATATGACCAAAAGCTCAAACGTGGTGAGAGTTCTTTGTCTGAGGGAGACGCGACAAGAGGCTCGAAGATGGCGCGTCGGCGTGTCGGCGTTGGAAACAAGATCGGCTCGGAATATCAATGCCGTTGACATCGATCGACCTAAACATCACGTTGGCATCAAAGGGGTATCTGATGCCAACGCGAGTAGAGCGGGCTTCCATCTGTCTTCTAGACATGTGATTGTGGGAGTGCGGGGCGCATGGTCTCCGAGGCCTCTCAATGTTTACGTTACTTCACCGACTCGTCACCCAAAACAACACGCATCATGAGTTCAGAGGATAAGAAACACAAGAACAGGCTGATCCTTCGTGGAGTCAAGCAGAGTAGCCCTCTGGGAACAGGTCTCTTTATAGGCCTCCGCAGTCTCGACCCGGTCCTTCAGTATGGTCTCCTTGCCAAAGGCATTGCCGCCCCTGCTATACACAAGCTCGGAGGAAAGACTTTGGCCCAAGGGCCCCCAGTCATCACAAATACATTCCTCGATGGTCTCGCTCTGTCGCCCTATAGATTAATCCTCCTCGGCATGGCTGCAGGCAGCGCCATCAAGCAAAACTACTGGCTTGTCGGCGTTTGTCAAGAGGAGTTCCCACCATTGTCTGCCATTGAGGTCTCGGTTTTCAACACTGTCTTCAATTCCGTCAACTCGCTGCTCTTTACCTGCTCCATGACCTCTGCTTCGGTCAACGGCGAACACTTCCCGCAGACCCNNCCCCTGCTAGTCGGCTCCGCATTATATCTTGTCGGCATCTTCACCGAGACCTTCTCCGAATGGCAGAGGCTACAGTTCAAGAAGGACCCTGCAAACAAGGGCAAAGTCTACACCGGAGGCCTATTCCGGTTCGCAAGACATATCAACTATGCAGGATATACACTCTGGCGTGCTGGCTACGCCTTGGCTGCCGGTGGCTGGACCTGGGGAGCCATCGTTGGCGCATTCTTCTCGTACAACTTCATCTCTGATGGTATACCCGAGCTGAACAGATATTGCCATGAGAGGGTAGGTTGCCTTCAGGCCAATTACTGCTTCACTGCTAACAATGCCCTTTAGTACGGCGAACAATGGCAGAATTACAGAAAGCAGACTCCCTACAAGCTCTTCCCATACATCTACTGAGCGTGCTTCCCCGGGCGGGAGGGTGGAAAGAAATTATTATAATGGCTCTAGAGGTATCTTTTGTAGCATAGCTTGCGCGTACTGTCGACCAGTATTTTACTTGCTTCTCTTGTAAATCTTGCGGAGGAACTCTTCAAACACCTCCTTCTTGAGGCCTTCGCTCTCGTCCACGTCGGCAATGTGTTTTCTAATGTCGCCGACCTTCTCTTCTTCGTATGCATGGTAGACCTGGTCGAGCTGCAGCTCGTTGAAGAGAGCCTTGACCTTGGCCTCGTCGTCCTTGTTCTTTCTGCCATAGTGTTGCTCGAGAACGGCACGCTGCTCCTTGGTGGCACGCTTCAAGGCCTGGTTCACCAACCAACTGCACTTGTTGTCCTGAATGTCGGTGCCGATCTTGCCAAGAGTCTCGGGGTCGGCGTAATTGTCAAGGTAGTCGTCCTGGACCTGGAAGTATTCGCCCATTGGGATGAGAATGTCGTGTGCCTGCTTGAGGTTCTTCTCGGTGGCCATGCCGCAAAAGTGGAGGGCCAAAGCGACGGGGAGGTAGAATGAATAGTATGCGGTCTTGTAGATGACGATGAAGGTGTACTTTTCCAGAGAGAAGTTGTCAAGGTCAACGTGGTCCTCAGGGGCAGTCAACAAGTCGCAGGCCTGGCCCAGCTCGGTCTGGAAGGTGACCTCGTGGAACAGCTCCATCAAGTCGACGTAGTTCTTGTCTTGACGGAAGTACTTCTTGAGCAGAATGTAGATGGCGCTCTCGAGCATGAAGGCGTCGTTGATGGCGATCATGCCGACGTTGGGCATCAGGTACCAACAGGGAGAACCACGGCGTGTCTTGGACGAGTCCATGATGTCGTCGGAGACGAGGAAGAAGGCCTGGAGCAGCTCAATCATCCAGCCAAGGGTAGCAGAGCGGAAGTACTCGTCGTCGGTCAGGTCACGCTTGAGCAGCAGGGCCGATGTGTCGACGACCGACATGCCGCGGTTGCACTTGCCGCCGACGGTGTTGTGCTGGAGGGACTCCTCGAACCATGTGAGGGCCTGGGTGGGGAGCTTGTATTGCTTGCAGTGGTCGCTCAGGTCCCGGATGAGCTGGGGGAAGACGGACTCGAATTGCTTGAGAGTGGTGGGCATGATGGCGGTGGTGGTGGTGCGTGGGCGCAAAGAGTGGATAGGTTTCGCTGTTGTGCTGTTCAGGAGGCGGCGAGGACCTGAAGAGCGCAGACTAGACAAGGAGTGGGCGAGACGAGAAATGGCGACAATACGAAGAACGAGTGTGTTGAAGAACAAAAAGTCGTCCGATTTGTTTGGCCAAATTGACCTCCGTCTCTCTCCCCTTGCGCCGCAGCCAGAACCCCACCAATCTCCCTCCTGATCCACGACTCAATCCAAATTAGCAAACCACTCTACAGCTAGTCATCTTCTTCGACCGCGTCCGTTCCGTTAATACTAGAGACAGGATATACTGCTCTTGCACTTCCGAGACGTTCATGCTGGTGAGACATAAGTAGACATCAACAAACACAATTCCGGCCAAGCCAACCACCTCCCCCGACATCCACCGATATGGCTACTCTGTCTACTGAGCAAACATTACAATTACGCACTCAACTGCACCAGGCTGTAGCCGCATGTAACGACCGCTGCTTGTACCGTTCTGCAAAATGGTGAATCCATCTACTTGTGTTCCGTATCATGCTTGTGTTGACAAACATTCAGGNNGCTGCAGAACTTCTCAATGCCTTCCCAGACTCAGATCATGACCTCGACTCTGCCTACGACACAGAACCAAACTCTCCGAACGGCGAAGACAAATCATGGTCCAATTTCCAATTCTCACAAGACTTGCACGAAGCCCGACTAGAACGCAGAGAGTACCCCAAGTTTCTCATGGCCAAATCTNTTTTCGATTGTCGTGAATTCGATCGTTGCGCCGCTACTCTAATACCCAGTCTTGTCCCACAACAACCAGTTACTAGAGATGCGGCCAATGCTGCCACCAAACCCAAACAAAAGCCAACGAATCATCTATCAGGCCTACCACCGCTCAGTCAACGCTCTCTTTTTCTTGCTCTGTATGCAAAATACATGGCTGGCGAGAAACGCAAGGAAGAAGACAGTGAGATGATTCTAGGTCCTACCGATGGTTCTGTCACTCTGAACAAGGAGCTCATCAGGATATCCAGCATCCTCGATGAATACCTGAGCGCTCGAGGAGGCCTCTCAAGTACACACGAGTCACAAGGTTTCTTGGAGTATCTCTATGGAGTTGTCTTGCTGAAAGGCAAGAATGAGACACTTGCAAAGGCATGGCTTCTCAAAAGCGTCAACCATTGTCCCTGGAATTGGGGAGCATGGCAAGAACTTGCAGATCTGTTGAGCTCGGCCGAGGAGGTCAGTATTAGAATCTCTTTCTAGACAATCTACTAACACACCTATCCAGNNCTCAACGAAATAACCGAACACTTGCCACAAAATATCATGACCTTCATGTTCCATATCTACTGTAGCCAAGAGCTCTTCCAGTCGACAGAAAAGGTCTACAACGAGATCAATCAAATCAGCAGCATCTTTCCCAACTCGGCCTTCTTGCAGACTCAGCGTGCTCTGCTGCATTATCATTCTANNAAGGTGAGGAGTTTTGGACACGTTTTTGTCAATCGTATCTTATTGACTTTACGTGCAGAGTTTGAGGAGGCCGATGGGCTGTTCGCCGACCTTCTTCTGCGGCATCCTTACCGACTCGACTCGATGGACTCGTATTCAAACATTCTCTACGTAATGCCGTCGAGACCGAAGTTAGCACATCTCGCGTCGGTCGCGTCAGCCATCGACAAGTTCCGTCCCGAAACGTGCTGCATTATCGGAAATTACTACTCTCAAAGCTCAGAGCACGAAAAGGCAGTCATGTATTTCAGACGGGCTCTCACTCTTGATCGGCAGTTTCTGTCAGCGTGGACTCTGATGGGCCATGAATACATTGAGCTCAAGAATACCCAAGCAGCCATTGAAAGTTATAGGCGAGCCGTTGACGCCAACAGAAAGGATTACCGAGCGTGGTACGGCCTGGGTCAGGGCTATGAACTCTTGGACATGCATTCGTATGCTCTGTTCTACTTTCAGCGCGCGGTCGCTCTACAACCTTGGGACCCGAAGATGTGGATGGCAGTGGCAAACTCATTCGCCAACTGTGGCAGATTACAGAATGCGATACGGTCATACAAGAGGGCGTTGGTTGCTGGAAGCTATCTTGACAACGGTGGTGGCACAGTCAGCTTTGCATCTTCAGCAGACCCGCTCGCTGGAGCAGTTGGAGGCGCACTGGACCCCGAGATCCTCTATCAGATCGCCCTCCTTTACGAGCAGGACAATAACATGGACGAGGCATCGGCATACATGGAACTCACGTTGGCGCAAGAAGAAGGTCCAGACGAGGACGACTTGCCACCAGGGGCGCCACTATCCAGCGCTGGAGGAGGTATTGGAATCACGCAGACAACAAGCAAAGCAAGATTATGGCTGGCCAAGTGGAGCTTTGTCAAGCAGGATTGGCAGCGTGCGTCGGAACTGGCAAACGAACTGTGTCAAGATGGGGTCGAAGTGGAGGAAGCCAAAGCGCTCGTCAGGGATGTGAGAGCTAGATTGGAGGCCGATGGTCATGTAGGTGGATGAGAAGGCCTGATCTCCAGTTGATAATGCAATAAAGAATATACATGTCAAGAGGAAGAATCGATTCGTGAAGAGGATAAAACGTCGGATATAGGACAGAACAAGAAAGGGGGAATCTACAGAAGAGCCAGGACGAAGCTGGTGAAGACGCTGAGTCCAACGACAGTCCAGCCAGTGACCTGGACCTGTTTGTTGGTAATGCCCTTACCCATGTCCCACATCAAGTGGCGAAGGCCGTTGAAGCTGTGGTAGGTAAAGGGGAAGCTGGCAACGAGCTTGGCCAAGATGGCAAGAGCAGCAGGCCATGCAGCAAAGGAAGCGGCAAGACTGGCGCTCTCGACGTGCCAGCCGAAGGCGGGAGCGATGAGGTATGAGAGACCGAAGACGTAGAAGGCGCCGGAGAGGGTGACGCCGGTGACACGGTTGAGAGCGGAGCCGTACCAGGTGATCTGGGGCTTGTAGATGCCCAAGTGAGGCGAGACGGGGCGGTTCAGGCGCTGCTTGGCCAGGATTTGTTGCGAGGCCTCGGATTCGGACACGGACTGGAAGGCGGCGTGTCTGNNGACAGAAGACGTGTGTGAGATTGACGAAAGCTAGAGCGGCGCGAGTGGAAGCAGTCCGTACCTTTGCTGGACCAAGCCGGCGGAAGAGAGTAGCTGGGGAGTGCGCGACGAGAGGAGCGAAGGCTGGCGGACCGCCACNTGCTGCCACGTTAGTCCGTATCTCGATGGGACCAAGTCAGCTAACTTACGGCGGCGCGCTGTTTGCAGACCGAGTCTCTGAGCAAGCATTGTGATTGTGATGTCTACTGCGTCGTCGTCGTCAAGACAAGTGCATGCGGTATGAACCTCGAATCCATCCCCAGCCGATGGAAGTCGTCTGGCCAATCAGCGATCATCCGCGCGTAAGCAGCTTCCGCCGAACCTCGGGCAAGCCCCGAGCCCGTCACTACAAATTCTTCGCTTTCCGTTTTGTTTTCTTCCTTTCTCCTCTTAACATGGGACCTGTCACCCACCGCTTGGACTATCTCAGTATGATATACCGGTGGCTTTTTGTTCGACATTCTGTCGGACCCCATTTCAGGTTTCTAGACCGAAACTGCCCGTCGCGTTAATCGCCCATTATTGCCTGTGACCTATGGCTCGGTGGGTTTCAATTCAGGGCCACATCTTTTCGTTCTTTTTCTATAGTGATAATTAGACCCGACAAGCATGCACACAAGACACACCCGCCTACATCTTGTACAGAGTACTGCTGTGGTGCGTTCACATCCGCTGCTACACGGTCATGCTGCTTTGCGTGTCTGGAGACTGTCATACACTCTTGGTCTACGTCCCATCACTCCCTGACGGAGACCATCGTACTTTAGTTATGCAAATACGAGCATGATGGTGCTCATGGATCATATCGCAGACTACTGCATTTCCCCAGCAGTCACGATGGTTGATATCCATTTTGAGGGCCTACCCAGAATTCCCACAACACCGAATCAGATCGTCCCTCATCATGCATCAACCCCCATGCCCACCTCCTTCATCCTTCTTGGCCATCTTTTTCAAGAAGCCCACAAAACCTCCTCTTTCGCCTTGACCCTGACTTGACTTCCTCCTTGTAGTTCTCGGTGCCTTTGGCTCGCCAGTGTACTCATCCATGGTCTTGTACCCAAAAAAANNGCCAGACAGGGTTTGGGCTTCCTCGCTGGGTTGCACGTATTTCTTGTGCTCGGCCCATTCGGTCAGAGCGGCTATGTATGCTGCCTCGCTAGGAAACCCTTTGTAGCTCCCTGTTTCGGCATATGTTGGGAGGATGGTGGAAGCGGTTGTTTGAGTGCTTGGAGTCGGGGAGGGCGGACGGGCGTAGTCTGAGGTATTGGTTGTAGATGTGGGGGACGGGAAGCATACTGCTCCTGTGGTGTCGTCGACTGTGACGGTATTTGAGTTTGGGCTTGTGGTAGGACATTGTGTGGATTGNGCTTGGGACGGGGGAGCTCGAGAAGAGCCCAACAGAGTTGATGGCGTCGATGCCGGGTCTCTTCGCGTGTATTCTGGCGGCGGCGCCACAGGCTGTGATTGCTGCATTGGATGTGTGTGATTCTCTACTGCTTGTTTCTTGCTGGATGAAATACACGAGCTGCTCGATAGCTACTAATATGATAAGCGCCTTCAGATAACGGCGGCGAGATGAGTAGAATTGGCAGGACAATGCTATGAGAACAGCGACGTAAACATGAAAAGGAACAAAGATTTGACTTAGCCTTAAGAGCAAAAAGAACCATCTATTCTGGTACGGGCTGTGCCTGCAGCGTTCGATACGAATGTGCTTGTATCTCTCGAAGGTTATGTTTGTCCAATGTGTGTGCTGGATAGCACCCATGTGCTTGGAGTCGTTCCGTCATGATCGACAGTGACAAAACAAAGGTTGAACCTCCGCCACAGCCTCAGCCGAGAGAGCCGCACTCTCCTTCAGCCTCAGGACAAGCAGCACCTCTATTGCCATCCGAGCCCCTCCCTATCTGGTCATAGAAGCACATCGCCAATCAAGCTCTGAGACGTGGGCGTGAGATACATCCGGTGGTGGATGGTCATGTACCTACAGCATGCAAGCCACTCGTATGACCCCTCACGTAGGAACCTGCCCTCCTTTCAGCCAGACTGGTAGGCAACAGCATGTGTCGCTGATAAGCCGGATAACAGCACACTTGGAATTTAAGAAGCAGGTACTGGCGTCCTTTCGCCTTGTCGGTTCCGCCCCCATGCTCAGCCTCTCTTGATTGGAAAAGACGCACACCATGAATAACTTATGGTCCCTCTTTGGCAAGGGAACTCAGGTCAAGCAGGCCGAAGCTGGAAATGTCCAATCGGCAACTAGTGATGGCTTTCCTGTGCCAAACCACACCCTCTCATACTGGCGATCTGAGTTACACCCTATAGACTCATACTGCTCATCCGAGGAGCTGCCCTCAGAATGTGATATTGCCATAATCGGAGCTGGCATGACCGGTGTCAGCACAGCCTACCACCTCTCACGCCTACATGCTGCAAAAAAATNNCTAGGAAAGAAATCATCAATCGTTATTCTCGATGCTCGTGAGGTCTGCTCCGGAGCCACAGGACGAAATGGCGTATGCTGAGCCACTTCAAGTATCTGCTGATTCCAACTGACGAGTAAGACAGNNGGCCATTGTAAGGTTCAAGCGTTCACTTTGCGTAAAACGATGACAACGCGTGGGTTGGATGCTGCTAATGAGCTTGCTGCTTTTGTATCTGCTCAGAAATATCACATGAAGGACGCAGTGGATAGAGAGGGGCTGAAATGCGAATTCGAGATGCGACGCAGCTACGATGTCTTTGTTGATGAGGGAGAAGCAATCCTGGCAGAGCAACTATATCGTACTGCCTTAAAAGAGGGCTACCAATGGGCGAGGGACCTAGATTTTGTGGGACCTGAAATCGCTGAGCAGGTGTGTTATTTCTACCCATCCCTCGATCGATTGGCCGATGCAGGTATTCACAAGCAAATAGNNGTCACATCAATCCAAGGTGCAAAGTCAGCCATCAGCATGCCTGTCTGCAGCCTCTGGCCTTATAAGTTCGTCACACAGCTCCTCTCACGATTGGTCGATTCCGGAACGGTGACTTTATTCACACATACTCCTGTACTATCCATCGACTCCTCTGATACCTCGTCCACTGTCCTTCACACGGCTCACGGCAGTCTGACGACCCGAAAACTCATCTTCGCCACCAACGCTTATACTCCAGCGATCCATCCATTATATAAAGATGAGATTATTCCCTACAAAGGAACAGCCTGCCATATCGCACCTGCAAAACCGATCTCTCCACACCTGAGCCATACCTATAACATTTATTATGACCATGCAGCAGACCAAGCCACAAGAGTGGACTACTTGAATCCAAGACCAGACAGTGGCATTGTAGTTGGCGGCGCAAAGTTTCTCTTCGATGCTGACAAGGACTGCTGGCACGATACTACGGATGACAGTACACTTCTCCCTAACGTCCGCCCTTACTTTGCCACCTACATGCAGTCCAACTTCAAGGGTTGGGAGAAGAGCAATGCTAAGATTACACATCTATGGACAGGCATTCAAGGCGAAACAAAAGACGGCTTTCCTTTTGTGGGTAAAGTTCCTGGCAAAGGGAATTGGTTCATTGCCGCTGGTTTCAACGGAGGTGGCATGTCATTCATATTTTCCTGCAGTGAGGCATTGGCAAAAATGGTAGACGGCAAGACGTACGAGGAGACTGGACTGCCAAAGATGTTGGATGCTGAGAGAACGGCAGGCTAATGTGCTTTCAGTGGATATGATCCCATTTCTTGATGACATCGTGTCTTTTAATGGACATAATCTTGAGTAGAAACATTAATAGCATGCTGTTATAGAAATGTGCGTCTCATCAATCTGGTGATAGACAATACCTTTTGCCCCTGCGGATGGCAGGGTCTTTGATCGTACACTTAGTCTCTGTATCCCGAACAAATGGCCAATGCAATCATGCTCATCTTGAGAATCAGCAAGAGACACGATATCAAGACGCTCGAGAAGCATGAGGAACACAGCAAGACCGGTCAAGTCGTATTGGATTATACGCGAGTCATGTGTTTCAATTCTGTCCCTGGAGGGCGCTTCATGGAGTAGAGATTGTTGAGTTACAACAGAGTACACCATATATTTGTTGTCAACCTGGGCCATTTTGGAGAAAATCTCGCCTATAGTTGCCATGGCTGCAAGATGGACCGTGCTCTAGCATCAAGGGTAGTTATAGCCGGGACTTCTGGACGACGGAAAGTTTTGGAAGGTCGACTTTGTCTTCCGGAATCCGTTGGTTGACGAACAGCCTAAGGTGACCACAGTGACCAAGGACGTCTTCACAAACGCTCTACGTACACTTCACAGACATTCGTTGATGTCGATGCCTGGTAGCCGTGCTCCTTTCGACCAGTTCTCTTGAGTTCTTCTTCTTCTTTGCAGGTAGGTTAGTGTACTTCCAGAGGTAGGCCAGTGGTCAATAGTTGATGGGGTTGATAGTCGACGGACGGGTACAATCCACTTGCTCTTTGTTCTGTCTAACATCGTTGATCTCTGTGTCCTGCTTAAACACCCTCCCCGCGACAGGTGCTTACGTTCAAGGAGCTGTCAGGTTGTCCAAGGGCACTGGTGACTTGCTACATCAACGATTACCTGATTGGCGAGCGTCTTGGAACCTGGCAAGCGATCTCTTACAGTCGGCTCACTCATCTCCAATTGTACAGACTCAGCGTACTCTCTGTGTACAGGATTTCTGTTTCGATAGCCTACATTGACGGTGCCGCTTCACAATCCTCCTCCTATCCCTGGTTTCTCGATCCAGACTTCCGTGCTGGGCTTCACACCCTTGAGATGGTCAATCTACCGTCGGGCTACACGGACATCCACAGCTATGCTCGGGATGTCATAGCATTTATGCATGAGCCGCTGTCAGTACAGATCACTGGAGGTATTCATGTCAATGATGCTTTTATCTACGACGCCTGGGAGAAGTTGCCTCGCGAATGGACGACATGGTGGGAGTTTTTGCCGACCCCACAAGATGCACAAAAAGACCTCATCAACAGCCTTCGCAAACAACCAGAAGCTAGGCGCCATGATCTCCNNCCTGGCCGGCCGGAAAGCTTGTCGCGATGGCTAGACCGGCTACGCAACCTGAGTCTCGATCGCGAACAGTTAATCTTGCCCGACAACATTGCACACGTCAAAGTACCAGAGGTCATGGCCAGTCGTATGGTCACCAAGAAATTGGCAGAAGTGCGCGCAGGCGCTCGATACATCAATCACATCTGCAAAACACACAACATCACTCGCGTCATCGATATTGGCAGCGGACAAGGCTATCTCTCCTTGACTTTGGCAGCAGCATGTGGTCTTAAAGTCCTCGCCATCGATGGCAGTGAAAAGCAAATCCAAGGTTCGAAAGCAGCAGCTCAACAAGCTGGACTCGTCGAGAACAAGCACATTACACATCTCGTTCGGTTTGTTACCGGTGCGGACGAATTGTGTACAGAAGTAACACGTTGGGCCGAGGGAGATGAGTGTCTACTGACTGGTCTGCACGCCTGCGGTTCACTTTCCGAACACATGATTCGTCTCTCTACAACCGTTCCCTGTATAACTCAACTCGCCGTTGTAGGGTGCTGCTTCAACCACATAGACCCTCTCACACCTGAGAATCCCACAGGCTTCCCAATCTCGTCCTTCATGCGTACAAACAATCTCAACCTCTCTACTTCAGCCTTGATCACAGGCTGTCAAGCCCCAACAAACTGGACACACAACCCCGACTCGATATTTGCAAGAAAACACTGGTATCGTGCCGTCCTAGAAAAACTGCTGTTCGATAAGAAGCTAGTCCAACAGGGCGATCAGCGACCAGTCTGGGGTATCAGGAACGGCGACTTGAAGAGTTTTACCGCATATACTTCTCGTGCTCTCTCATCCCTGAGATCGCAGATTGGTAGGGACGTCACAGAGCAGGAGATTGCAGAGTATGAAGAGAGATATCAGTCTAGGATGGCGGAGACAGCGATATTGTGGACATTGTCGGTGTTGCTGTGTAGGGTGGTAGAGTCGGCGATCGCTTTGGACAGAGTGTTCTTCCTGAAAGAAGCTGGAATGGCAGAGGTGGATGCGTTGCCAATCTTTGAGTACAAAGAGAGTCCAAGGAATCTCATGATCGTTGGTTCTAGGAAGGAGCTGACGGATGTCAAAGAGCTGTAGAAGTACAAAATCTGCGCTGGTCTGAATGGTTGGTCAAGGGAAAGAGACTCCGTAGGACGGGCAAGCCTTTTACTCGGAATTTCTATCCTCTTCAATTTGTCTGTATGTTTTGTAGCGGCTTGAACTCAGGTTCGCTCCGAGCTGGATGTGATGGCGTTGTTCGTGGGTGTTTGCCTGAGGAGTGTGTTTCGTGACGAAGTGAGGCTTGATCGTCTTGACTCGTGTTGCAAGTATGGCTTGGACAAAGGAGTCTTACTGGTGTTGGGTCAGTACCCGTAGTGAGTTGAGGCTGTCAAGAAGGCTCACGACCAAATCTCTCTCTCAATGTTCTTCCCAACTCGCAACCTCATTCGCACCGGATATCGCTCGACCCTGAGTGTGGAAGCAACTATCTGATCACCTCCTCATAATAAACAGTACAGCACCAAAGGTAAGTCTTCCTGTCACGAAACAATCAACGCAAAGCTGAGTTCCGAAACAGGAAAGAACAACCAACATGCCTTCCTCAAGCGACCACAACACAGACAAAGAGCGTCGCCTCATCGGAGTCTTCATCTACTCGCATGTCCGCCTCCGTCGTGCCGATGAGCATTTCCTCAACATCCACCTCACTTCCGCCTTCGCTGCCGTCCTTGAGATCGAAGAGCAAGACCTCGAATTCCAGCTCGAAGACAAAGAGGGACTTGAGATGGTCCATGCTGAGGAAGACAAACTTGCCAAATGGAAAGGAGGCACCAAGAGCACCCTTGTGCGTTCAGCTGCCGAGCTCGTGGAAGATGTGGCCAGAGATACGGTGGGCGAGTTTGGAGTTTGGGAGCAGGAAGTCATGTTTCAGCTGGCCGAGACCATGTACGGCGTTGCGAGGGGCTTGAAGTCGCCAAAGGTTGACTATATCACCATCGATGACTGAGCTTCATCGGTACCTCAGGCAGCGCATTCGCAGGCACCAACTTTCTTGTTGCTGGCGATGACGAGGGGGAGCCCGAGGCAGAGCACAAAGCAAGTCCTCACATGGGACGTGATTGAGGAGACTTGGTGTTCGTCTACGCAGAGATGACTCGGCGCAAACAGTTCGATCACCAGTATCGAGACCAGTTTTATCACTCTCTGGGAACTGCAATATGCGATTGATTGTTTTGATAAAAGCCGATATTGAAAAGATACTTAATATCTAGAGATGTCGGGATCTTCTGACACCGCCTACACAACAGAATTATGCGTAGCCAGTTCTTATAGAACCACTTGTCCGTCTGCGCATCGACCTGATCGCAAACCAGCAATTGAGAATACAGCACAGACTTGCACATAACGTGAAGTCTGCACCAGATGCCGGCAAGAACTGTCTAAAAGGCTGCGTTGAAGGAAAGAAAGCGAAGATTTGGCAAGCAAGACTGAAGTTTTATGGGAAAATGGACTGGTCAGTGCGCCATGTGGGGAAGTTAGGGGAGCAAGCAACAAGCAACATTCACGACGCTTGGCTGCCTGTCATCACTCGATAGCAACAACAATTCACCAGGAGCCGTCGCCCACCAAAGAGGAAGTCGCTGCTCGCCGACAGTCCGGACATCTCAACTCAGACGCCAACACCCAATCATATCCCGACCGGCAGCGCTCTCACTACACGATGGCTTCGGCCCTCTTCTTCCTCGACCTCAAGGGCAAGGTACACATGAATAGACAGCTCCTGTCACAAGCCCAGGCTGACAGTATCACAGNNACCCTTCTGGCGCGCAATTACCGCGGTGACATTCCCATGAGCGCCGTCGACAAGTTTCCCGTCCTCCTATCCGAAGCCGAAGAAGAGAGCTCGGCCGTCCCTCCCTGCTTCAGCGACGAAGGCATCAACTACCTCTACATCCGTCACAACAACCTCTACCTCCTCGCCCTCACCAAGCGCAACTCCAATGCCGCCGAGATCCTACTCTTCCTTCACAAAATCGTCGAGGTCTTTACCGAGTACTTTAAAGAGCTGGAAGAGGAGAGTATCCGTGACAACTTTGTCATCATCTACGAACTACTCGATGAAATGATGGATTTCGGACACCCTCAGACGACAGAAAGCAAAATCTTGCAAGAATACATTACCCAGGAATCACACAAGCTGGAAGTGCAGGCACGACCACCCATCGCAGTCACAAACGCCGTCTCGTGGCGTTCAGAAGGCATCCGCTACCGCAAGAACGAGGTCTTCCTTGATGTCGTCGAATCTCTCAACCTGCTCGTCTCATCTACCGGAAACGTACTACGCTCAGAAATCCTTGGTGCCATCAAGATGAAGTGTTATCTGTCTGGTATGCCCGAGCTGCGCCTAGGTCTCAATGACAAGGCCATGTTCGAGACCACTGGTCGCGCAACTCGCGGCAAGGCAGTCGAGATGGAGGATGTCAAATTCCACCAGTGTGTCCGCCTATCGCGTTTCGAGAACGACCGTACAATTAGCTTCATCCCTCCGGACGGTGAGTTCGAGCTCATGAGCTACCGTCTCAACACTCAGGTCAAGCCTCTCATCTGGGTCGAGTGTATTGTTGAGAACCACTCTGGCAGTCGTATCGAATACATGCTCAAAGCAAAAGCACAATTCAAGCGCCGCTCGACCGCCAACAATGTCGAAATCTCCATTCCAGTGCCAGAAGATGCCGATACACCACGCTTCAGGACGAATATCGGCTCGGTGCACTATGCTCCCGAGCAGAGTGCTATTGTCTGGAAGATCAAACAGTTTGGTGGTGGCAAGGAGTTTTTGATGCGTGCTGAATTGGGCTTGCCGTCGGTACGCGGTGATGATGAGAAGGGTGGTGGTATGATGGGCGGCTTTGGTGGTAGTATGGGTGGTGTTGGCGACCGTGGCAAGAGCAAGCGACCCATCAACGTCAAGTTTGAGGTATGTCTTGTATGTTTACTGTTATCTTTTACACTTACTAACTCGTCCATAGNNATCCCATACTTTACTACATCGGGCATCAACGTGAGGTATCTCAAGATCATCGAACCCAAGGTAAGGAGAGGAGCTGTAAACCATCTCAGGCAAACGCTAACTCGAATTCACAGCNTCCAATATTCTTCCCTGCCATGGGTTCGCTACATCACACAATCCGGCGACATCGCTGTTCGTCTACCAGACACGCAATCATGATGACAATATAATAATGAAGAGTCCATTTCCCATCGATACTAAATTGCTATCAGCCGCTCTCATTCGCTCGATAACATCGTGAACCTCCTGTGTTCATCCTTTTCCTGCTCATACGACCTTCTCGAATCATAGCCAACTCAACATGAACAACATCGAGCGTTTTCGCTGGCTGATAATTGGTTACTTTACGTTCAGCACACAGAGAGCAATCTTGGAACCCGGGTCTCGAAGACGAACGACCACAGGCGACAAGAAGTAAAGCCAAGTCGGTTGCATCTCAAAGCGCAAACCTCATGGGCGTACAATCACATGCACAACAATATCTGAAACAATGAAGTGTCCAGGGAAAACTATCACCTCTACAGGCTCTTTCTGGACGGATGACTGGTTCACAAAACTTTGTGCAATTTGATATGATAAGGTTTGAGAGTCTGGGTGAACAACAGAAAGAGGGATAGGAGAAGAGCAATGGTGGTAAGCTCACGAGGCGCATTCAAATTCTCAAGGTCTCCCATTGCTGATGTACACACAAAGACTATCTTTATGCTTCTGTGCTTGCCTACAGATCTTGTCTGGAGTCATGCTCAGAGAGAAAGAAGAGAGGCCACCAAAAGCTCAGGCTCGGTTTCTTTATCATGCCTAAGTAGGGAGGCATACGGCGCAGCGACAGCTGGGGAGCGTCTCCGTCATGATACTGTGCACATGATCGACGAAAAGCTTGACAGATCTGAAATATCTGCCGCTGGGATGTCCATGAACAGACAGATCAGATTTTCTGAACAGAGCGTAGCCCTTTGGAGGTTCGCCTTCAAAGTTGATGGGCTGTCCNGGCTGTTGATCATAGTATACACGGTCAGCCAGAGTACGGAACTCAGGTCAACGACGCAGATAGCACTTACTCCATTGGTCAACAAGGTCTTTGCGTGCATTGTATGCAGTGGTGAGCAGCTTCAAAAACTCTTCGTCCGGAACGTGGGTCTTGTTGGTGGGCCAGTCCTTGACTCCGTCGCTTGTGAATTGCTCATCGCTGAGGTCGAAGTTTTGATGTCCTGGGTTAATGCCTTTGGTGGTCGATTTTGCAGCTGGTTTTGGGGTCGAGACTTTGGGGTTAGGTGGGTTTCTCCACATGTTGGGATCCGGGTCTACCATTTTGGATGCTCGGTGACCTGGTGGGCGAAGGGGTGTGTTCCGTGTGAGAGAGATGCAGTAAAAGGAGTGCTTGGATTCAAGAATTCTTATAGGCAAGACAGCGGTCTCCGGGGAACAAGACAGAAGGTTCCGGACCCATGGCTTAGCTTCTTTGGGCGGCTGTGAAGTTCAAATGGTTCTTTGCGTCGAGATGGAGATGGTTTGCTGGTCGGGTTATCCGGCGAAAAGAAGCGTTGGAGATGCTTCAGTGCCAGGTTGGTATCGTTGCTAACAGTTGCAGTACTCCAGAGTTTCTTCTCACTCTCTTAGATTGGTCATCCTCTATCTGATGGCCACACCCTGGTTCTCATGCAGCGGTACGCGTCTAGGAACCCCTATAGTGCATTTTGAAGCCACTGTGGTGCGGCTGTGCCATTGCTTCCTGGTCAACGGTCCGAAAAAAGATGTGTATTGAGATAGCTGTTAGGTGTGACAGAGCTTTCCATGCGAGAAAAGAAAGGGAAGCAGAGGTTTGCTTGGTACCCGCCTCTTTCCGTGAAGACAGGACAATGAAACGAGTTGAGAAGGTACCAAACCAATTTCGAATTATAAGCTTGTTCATAGAGGGGCTACTTCGAGGTTTGTTGCACCTGCCGTGTTCCCACATTCATACGAAACACAAGGCACCGAGAAACAACCTTTCTTCCCATTATCTTCCATCACATATTGATCACAGTCCATCAACAACATCACTTCAAAATGACCAATCAGCCTTCAACCCAAGGTCCTGTTGTTGGTCGAGTACCAAACATCAATGACAATTTACCATTGGTCAGCACCGATCTCAGCATAATCACAAGCGATGGCACCGGAAGATACCCTACGCACATGACCAGACCAGACCATCAGCACGTTCTCGACTACCTCACCCAGATCTTCAATTTAAGCGACCTAGGCCAGGGCGGTAACTACTCATCCATCCGCTCCTTCAAGTCCAATCCTGACTGATGTGTGAAACAAGTGTACAACATCAGTTTCACAGGCGCTCTTCCTCAAGGTTACGCGGCATTCAGCTACCGAAGTTCTAGTGGACACGCTCTGATCGAGATTTGGGGACATCCCAGCGGCCGCCCATTCGCAACCCTTCAGAACTTTTCCATACATGCGTTGAGCATAATGACTAGCAATCTTGTTAGTTGCAGATGCCCACTCTGCAACCTCTATCGTCCGGCGTCTGCAAGATCTCCCTGCACAGATTCCGCAGACACTCCTGATATGGCTCCCAAGGACTCTCCCAATACAGCTTGAGGTACTCGCTATAGCGTTCCTGCATGCCCGATACCTTCACCTTTCCTACCACTTGAGCCTCAAATAAACAGCTGCTCAGCACAGGACAATTGACGAAAGTAGAGCAATGGAACATACTCATGCAAGAGCGGGCACTGTCAATGGAGGCACTTCTGTTTCTGATCGCCCCTGAAGCTCTGATTCTGTAGCAGAAAGTTCAAGATCATTAATTAGCTTGATTCTTTTTGGTAATCTTCTTCCATCACTTTGTATTGCGAGGATTCTGTTCTTTGTTCGCTGATGCGCTGGATGTCTCTCTAAAAGGAAAAGAGGGCTTGGTAGGTCTACTATTCGGACATGTAAAGGGACATGTGAAGTAGTCACTCGAATTTCGACTTGCTTCAGCCAGACAAAGCGACCGGGCAGATCAAGAACATCCACAGCTGGATTGACCAGACTTGATTGCTCAGCTCGGGCGAATGAACCCATTGTCAAAGCAAATATAGCTGAAGTGAACTTTCCTTCTCGTGCTGATCAAGCATCACTGTAACCGAACTGACAAAGAACTGGGTCTATAGCATTTGTATATCACAGCAAGCATCTTGTGATCATCATCAAAAACAGCAAAAAAACCAGAGCTGAGCTCTTATGGGAAAACCATCCCTTGGCTCCTTGATCATAGTCACCAGATGTCGGCCATCTGGGGGCATGAATTGAGACGTACAAGGCAGGATGGTTTTATTGTGAATCAGGAGTGTATAAGCCGTTACACCACTCGACCGATTACAGTAACAAATGGAATCTGAGATGAATATATGTGCTAGCGGAAGGTGTCAGGGTTCGAATCGGATCGGTGCCGATTTCTCCTTTTTGCATATCACTCTCAATGGCTCACACGGCTGATATACAACGTTCGGTAGCCTCCAGGAAGTCTTCCAATAAGAGCAATACATTCTTCCCTTCCATCTTGCCATCGTCTAGATTTAGTTGGCTGTCGAAATGCATGAATTTATATCGGAGAGAATGATCGGGAGGTCCGCCTTTGGATGGACAACCCCTAGCGGTCTGATGAACGGACCCGGGCATTAAAAAGGCAGGCTCAACCTGCAAGCACCTGATCCCGAAATCTGCACAACGACACGAAGGAGAATCAAGCCGAATAAGCGACAAGACGAGAGCAAAACGAGCAAACGCTACTTCCTGGTACATTAGCAGAAGTCACCGTTCACGCATTCTTTTTCTCCAACTCCACCTCGCGTTGTTACTCCGACCACGATCAAAACACTTTCTCAACAATGAACGACACACCACCCATCCCTATCGCCAGCCAGGCTCAAGACATCGACCTCGGCGAATACCACAGCGACGGCACTGGGGAAGAATGTTTCAACCTCGTCACGGTCAAACATCAGACGGAAGAGTTTCTAGAGCACTTGACGCACGTCTTCAACACGCGTGGCTACGCACTGACTGCTTTTGGTATGTTTTATCTCTTTCTGCACACCACTGTATCCGGGTGAGTAACAGTAAGAAACTCAGGCCACTATGTCAACTTTGTCAAGTCTTCACCCACGGGCTACACGGCATACTGGCGCCATCGTAGGTCCTATGTACTTCCTGACGACCCGCAATACCTCACCATCGGCGATATCTACGTGTACGGACACCCATCCAAGAAGCCCTTCAAGACAGTTGCACGCTTTGGACAGCACCTGGTCAGTATCGTGCTGGGCGACCTGGAAAACTGCAAGTGTGATCTTTGTGATGGGACTGGTCCGCTGCCTCCGAATCCTCGGTACCCTGCTGACCCTAACGTACCTGTTATGCAAGGAGATGGTTGGTATGCGAGACACGGGGTGTCTAATAGAAATTAGGAATTGCCAGAAGAAGATGAGTAAACAGAAGTCTGGTATATTATGTATACCAAGAGTATCAAACATCAGAATGCTTATCCTTCCAAAACCTCCTGCCAAAGATTAATGTCAAAGTCGCGAAAAGGAACCGTGACTATGCTTCTTCAACCTTACTAACCGGGCAATCAAGACAGACGTTTCTTTCAGACACCCACGTCTCGTGACAATGTGCAATAGTTGTGGAAGACATAGCAATGTCCAGAGAAACCAAAATACATCAACAGCTCATGTCTCTCTGGGAATGCCTCTGTTCGAAACTCATGTATTGCTATCAAGAATCAACGACTGCCACCAACTGCTCACACCTCTGAGGAACGTTTCTTCATCTTTTGCGAGGAGGTTTGTATGGGCTTCCGCTCGAAAGGGATGGACCACTCGATCCTGCCATGGGATCATTGAAGTCTGGGTCGAGGTCTTCGGTTCCATCTGCTTCTTCCTCCACTTCCTCTTCTTCTTCACCCCCTTCATCATCCTCGTCGTCGTCTTCTTCTTCTTCTTCTTCTTCTTCCTCCTCATCGTCGTCATCCGTGCCTGCCATCACCGCTGAGCCTACAACATCCAGAAGCTTCTTCGCCTTCGCCTTGACAGTTGCATTGTCGTTGTCGTCTTCGTCGTCGTCGTCGTCATCCGAAGACGAACCTAGCACCGGCAATCCTCCAATCTTTGTCTTCGTTTTCTTCGGCAAAGATGGAACATTGGCGAGAACGTCGTTGATTTGGTTTTTTTGNTTCGGCGACCAGTGCAACCATGACGAACACAATTCAAAATCGTTGCAGTCTGGTGCCGTGGCCATCTGTCTCCAGTGAGGTTGAACATCTTTACTGTATAGCCACTCGATGATGTCTCGAGGTCTGGGTCGAGATGCAGGATTGTTGCTCAACATTGCCTCAAGTAGGTCCCGGAGTTCGATACTGTAATCGAAGGTCAGATCGGCGAGATCATGCGTGAATGGTTCCTGCCAGCCTTTTTCCTCGTAATTTATCGAGTCCGGGTTTTCCAGTCTCATCAGGGTTACGGCCGACATTGCAATCTGCCANGATCTATTTTGAGTGATTTGACGGTTAGCTTCAGTTCTTCTCGTGCCGGCTCGTCCCTCCTTATAAGTTCGGGAGGCAAGACTCACATTTGTGGCAGAGCTGAGCTCCCATGCCTCTTTATTACACACGTCTTCATCCATTTCTGGGGCAATATAACCAGGTGTCACTGCATCGTAATATTCCCCCGGGTTGTCAGGATCGAGTGGAAAAGTGACATGTGAGGAACCAAAGTCGCCGATCTTTGCAGCATGGTCAGAAATCTGTTGCGGAATCTTGTGGATGATAGGAGTACTGACCTTGCAAATTGGATACTGTGGAAAGTCTTCAGGATCTGGGTGTGTGAGGAAAACTAAAATCGAGTCAGTAAGGTCGACCCGTAGTCAGTCAGAGCTTACTTACTATTCTGCGGTTTGATGTCTCTGCATACGGGTCAGTCATGGTCTTTGCCTGATTCAAGGGGATGTCACTTACTGATGGACCACTTGGTAGTTGTCTTTATATCTGCGCAGGGGTATGTTGTTCATGCGATGCAATGCGACGGCCATCTGCTTCAAATAGTACCAGATAAACGGCTCAGGCGCTCTTGTTCCAGCTGCAGAGTCAACCCATTTGGGGGAATCATGTCCACTTCCCTCAGATCCATAGTTTGGGTTGAGGTGCCGGCTGTTGCAAATGTAAGTCTCTAGACACCAGATTCCCCATCAGAAAACTTACTAGGCTTTTATCTGTGCGTTCATGAGATTGTGCAGATCGCCCCCGTCGCAATACTCCATGTAAGTCCTGCTAACCTTCCATATATGGTTGATGGAATGGCCCAGATACTCGACGATATATCTCTCCCATCTCTCGGGCGTCGGTAAACTCAACAGTCTGTTCATTATTGATTCCCGAGGATCGTATCCAAGCCTGCCTTTTTCCCACCAGTCTTCCTGAGCCCACAACTCTATCGGCTGCCACGAATCTTTGATCACAACTCGTTTGGTAATTCTCTTTTGGTCGTCAACTTTGACAAACAGTCGAGCACATCCCTGACCACCCTTTCCCAGCTTTCCCTCGACACCGATCCAGCCTCCATCCAGCCGTTTGACATTTTCGAACAATTCGAAAATTTCGTGTTTCTCTGGAGTTGACTTCATAATTTGAGGTATGAGGACCTTAGGAAACTTCAACACTGCATCCCTGACTCTCAAAATCATACTGGCGGGAAAGGAGATTTCCGAGGTTGAGGCTCTAGACGTAGTTACGGGTGACTTGGGCATTTTATAGCTTGGAGAGATTGGGTTGTAATATCCAGAGTGAACGGTTCCGTTGTCATCGTAGACAAGATCGTCGGGGAAGCCACCATGATCGTAGTCGAGGTCATCAAGTCTGATTTGAGGCACTAGGGTTTCATCAACCACTTTTGCCTTGGCACCGTCGAGGAAAGGCTCATCGTCAATCTCATACTGGTCGATAAAGGCAGATAGTCCATCAGACATCTCTACGTCGCCATCTCCATCTCCCTCTAAGCGAGGTTTCTTTGCTCCAACTTTTGCCGATTCATCGCTGTCCAGAGGTCGTTTGGGCGCCATGTTAGTCAGTATGTATGCAATGGAACAGTGTGAGATCTGGTAGATTGCATTTACTCGATGCTCAATCGTTTTCCTCTACATCGCCAGACGATCTTTGTTCGAGCCGGATTCGGCTGACTTGGTTTGCTTGAGCATTGCATCTTCTTTGATCGATCAACTCGCAAGACTTCGGCTGCTTTCGGCCACGATTGTGATGAACGCCAATAAAGAAAGTGCGTCCAGAACATGGCGGATTGATGACAATCATTGTTGTTGAAAAATGATGACTTGAAGGATCAAGGATCTTTGTGTGAGAAAACAATCGTTGTTGTTGTCTTGGATCAGCAAGTCGAGTGGTGGGAAGGAACGACCACCGGTGGTTTTCAAGAGAAGGACCCGACGTTCAGCATTCCTCGGCACATCGGCAGACTGATGATCGGCTGTATGTTCTTGCTTGCATAGTACAACTCTTTTGATCATACAACAATCTATCTAGCGCGTCTTGAGAATGTCAGCTTGCTACCCAAAACATATGTTGAAGCAGGACTCAGAGTAGAACACTCCATCAAGTCATGCCCAAAACTACAGCTTGGCCTTTTGACCCTTCTTCGCCTCTTCCTCGGCCTGTGCCTTCAAGACTCGTCGTAGAATTTTACCTGAGATACTCTTGGGGATCTGATCGACGAATCTGACACCGCCTCTCAGTTTCTTGTGATTCGCAACCTTTGCGCCAATCCAGTTGACAATGTCGTCCTCGAGAGCTTTGCCGGCCTCGACGCCTTTGCGTGGTACAACGTATGCTCTAGGAACTTCTGTCGCGAGATCTTCTCTGTAGATGCCGATGACTGCGACGTCATCGATCTTGTCGTGTGCAACAAGGTAACCCTCGAGCTCTGCCGGCGGGACTTGGAAACCCTGCAAGACTCATGTCAGATTCTCAATCATGCTTGAGCGTGTAATGTATCTTACCTTGTACTTGATCAACTCCTTGACTCGATCGGTGATGAAAAAGTTGTTGTCCTTGTCTTGGTAACCGACATCGCCAGTCTTGAAATAGCCATCGGCCGTCAGGGCGTTTGCAGTACCCTCGGCATTGTTCAAATAGCCCTTGAAAATGTTAGGTCCCTTGAGCCATAGCTCGCCAACCTCTCCGACTGGCACTTCCTGCTCTTCCGGTGACATATATTTGGCAGTCATGTTGGGCAACAAGATGCCGACACTCCCAACTGTACTCTGCCAGACGTCCCATTGCTGAGTGTGAGTGGTCGGAGAGGTTTCACTCAAGCCATAACCTTGCTTGACCTTGAGCTTTGTACGGTCGTATACGGCATTCACGAGCTCTTTGGTCAGAGGCGCGGCCCCAGAGTTCATCATGCGTATCGTGCTCAAGTCATACTTCTCGACGACAGGGTGCTTGCTCAAAAGCAAGACTACGGGGGGTGCGACGTAGCTGAACGTGATCTTCTCTTCCTGTGTGATGCGGCAGAAGTCCTCGATGTCAAACTTCGGCATTACTACCGTGCGACAGCCCTTGTAGAAGCTCATGTGCAAGATGACGGTCAAGCCATAGATGTGAAAAAAGGGAAGGAAGGCAAGAATCCTGTCTTCCGGCGTCAAGGGCGCTTCTGCTGTACCGACTTGGAGGGTATTCGCAACAATGTTCTTATGGCACAGCATGACACCTTTAGGGAGACCCGTGGTGCCGCTGGAATATACCAAGAATGCCAGATCCTTCTCAGGATCGACCTTGGTGCGTCGGTAACGGTTGGTACCGGCGGTGTTGCGGATCGAGGTGAAATGCTTGACTCTCATTTCGGGATCTCTCTGGTCGCCGATCAGAATGATACGGTCTTCCGGTAGACCGACCTTCTTTGCGGCGGCCCGAGCAGTCGCGATAACGGGCCATTGTGTCACCAGAGCCTTTGCACCAGAGTCTTTCAGCTGGAAGGCCAGCTCGTCTACACTGTAGCCAGGGTTTGCGGGCGAAACAGTGGCTCCTGCCCAGTGAGCACCCCACATGACAATGGGGGTGTCGATGGAGTTTGGGGTAAACATGGCGATAACGTCTCCCTTCTGCCAGTCCCAGGCACCCTTGAGGCCTTTGCCGAAGTCAATGGCGGCATTGCGTGTCTGGGCGTAGGTGTAAGAGCGCTTGGTGTAAGCATCTTGGAAGACGACNTGAATGTGGGTTAGACAAGACAATGATTGATGGATGTATCTGAAGTGCACACCGTGGTCATCCGCGTATGGCCTGTCCTTTCGTTCGAACAAAAAGTCCCACAAGCCGACTTCTGGGACCTGGATGCGTGGATATGGGGACTCGGTAGGCATTTTGGTGTAGGAGGCGGACAGGGGAAAGCAGAGGGAGAGAAGGAAGGAAACTGGGCAGAAAGGCTTCCTACCTATATGATCGTGTGCCGAATAGCCAGCACGATCCACAGTGCGCAGTGGCTTGTTTCTCTGAGCATCGTCACGGAAAGTGATCAGCCCCGCATACAACAACCGGGGTCGTCACTGTTTGTGGAGAGGTTTGAGTGACAAAAGTTTGTCATGTACCGCGGTATACCGGTTTTGCACGCCGGACACAGCCGACGGCCGAAAGCGGCAACGCGCCAAGCATAGCATCTTTATGCTTCGGATGGCGTTGCGAACAAGAACAATTCCACCAAATAGAACATGGCATCTCTAGTATCACCGACTCGGCACATTGCCAGGGCATTTGCACCCACGACACGCCTCACACAGCGACGATGGGCGCAGGTGCACGACATCCGCTTTCTGGCGACGCACCAGAAGCCCGACCACAGAGTCTTTGACAAGTACAAGGCCAAGCTCGAGCAAAAGGCAAAGCAGGAGGGCCACGGCGATGTCGACAAGCTCAAGTCGGCGTACAAGGAAAAGATTGTCGAGTTGCGACAGCAGGCCATTGTGCCCGGCGCAAACGCCCCTCTGGACACCACCATGGCCAATTCCACGACTCCCAATGCTCCCTTCCAGCCCCCTCCGCCGCCTCAGCCTCAGCCTCAGGCACAACAACCAGAGTCGTCCAAGGCCTCTGTATCGGCCGAGGAAAAGGCAGGCATCAAGACACTGGCATCCTTCATCGACGTGGCAAAGACAAAAGAGCTGCCTCAGAAAGAGATTGAATACATCTGGAGGTTGCGCCACGCAAGCTCCCCCAGCTCCCTGTGTGCCGTCGTGCCCACTCCTACCTACCACCAGATCGCCGAAACCGCCCGCAAGCACCCCCAGTTCGTCCTGCCTCTGCCCAAGGAGGGTCAGGGTGCCGAGATTCACTTTNTGCAGTGGACCTTCCCCTCGCCCACCACTTGCACTGTGCTCTTCACCGCTCTGGCCGAGTTCAAGCTCAAGGGCGAGTTTGCTCAGCCTCACACTACCGTCACCCACCATCTTGATCTAGCCGACGACAAGGGCCTGGTCCTGCTCGAGGGCACTGTCACTGAGGACAAGCAAATCACCGTCGAGGAGGGCAAGTGGCTGTTGATGTGTCTACAAAAGTTCTACGGCAAGGCTGCCGAGCAAAGTCCTCGCAGAAAATTGATGGAGCAGTTTAGCCAAGGAGACAGCAGCTTCAGCATCGAGGAGCTCTTAGAGGAGGCCGAGAAGATCTAGAGTCTCGCCCCGTGCCAAAACAAATGTACAGTATTATTGTAAAAACACCATCTTAGATCAACGACCACTTTTTGACTATATTCTTCGTTTATCGCCCAGCCCCATTCAAGCACGCCATCAAGGTTCGACGTCCGTGATGCGGGGTACTTGAACACAAGAGAGAAGCAGCGCTCTTTCATCTCCTCTTCACTAGTCATTCAACAGAACTGTATCCAGTCTCCGAGTATCAGCATGAGATTGGCATCGATAGCTGCTGTATTCTCTTCGGCCATTGGCGTCTCAGCTCAACAACAAGTCCTCGGCCAGCAGTCGAACCCGCCAAACATTGTCTTCGTTTTGACCGACGATCAAGATGTCCATCTCTCATCTCTTGAATACATGCCACTGGTGAGAAAACACTTGATCGACAAGGGAACCTATTACGACAAGCACTACTGCACGACTGCCGTATGCTGTCCAGCCCGTGTTACTCTGATGACGGGCAAAGCTGCACACAACACAAATATCACAGACGTCAACCCACCCTATGGTGGCTATCCTAAATTCGTCAAACAAGGCTTCAACTCGGCATACCTACCCGTCTGGCTGCAGGAGGCTGGATACAATGTCTACTACACTGGCAAGTTGTTCAATGCTCACAATGTGGACAACTACAACACACCATACCCAGCTGGATTCACAAGCCACGACTTCCTTCTAGATCCATACACATACAACTATATGAACAGCTCTTTCCAACGCAACAAAGACCCACCTCAAAGCCACGAGGGCGGATATGTCACAGATGTATTAGCTCAAAAGGCATATGGTCTCCTCGATGAAGCCGTAGATGCAAAGAAGCCCTTTTTCCTCATGATTGCACCGAGTGCCCCTCATGCCGATATTCAGAACAACAGCGGTTCACTCTCTTTTGACGCGCCCGTCTCAGCACCCAGACATGCCAATCTATTCGAGGATGTCAAAGTACCCAGGACAGCCAATTTCAACCCAGAAATGCCCTCAGGAGCAAACTGGATTCGCTCACTCGAAAGACAAAACACCACAATGGTAGACTGGAATGACCACTTTTACCGCCAACGCCTGCGCGCCCTCCAAGCCGTCGATGAAATGGTCGATACACTGTTTTCACGCTTAGAGTCGCATGACCTTCTCCATAACACATACATCATCTACAGCAGTGACAATGGCTTCCACATCGGCAACCACCGCATGCAACCCGGAAAATCCACGGGTTGCGAGGAAGACATCAACATTCCTCTAATCATCCGCGGTCCCAATGTGCCCATCAATCAAACCACGCAACTCGTAACCAGCCACACAGACATTGCTGCCACCATATTCTCACTGCTGGATATACCTTTGCGCGAAGACTTTGACGGCACACCCATCCCCGTAACTCACAAGGCTATCGAAGCAGAAGAAAACAAAAGACGCGAGCACATACAAGTAGAGTACTGGGGTTTCGCTGGTGGCGAAGGCATTTATGATCGCAGACTACACCAAAACAACACTTTTAAAGGCATCAGGATTGTTGCAGAGGGCTATAATCTCTATTATCAGGTTTGGTGTACGAATGAACACGAACTCTACGACATGAGCAGCGATCCAGGACAAATGAATAACCTACTAGAAGACGGTGGTAAGGTAGATTCAGTGTTTGGATACTCGCTTGAAAAAGCGGTGGAGAGATTGGACGCCCTACTCATGGTGCAAAAATCTTGCAGGGGAAAAGATTGTAGAGAGCCCTGGAGGTCCTTGCATCCAGATGGTTCAGTGCAGAGTCTGAGAAATGCGATGGCCGAGCGGTACGACAAGTTTTATGAAGGACAGGTCAAAGTGCAGTGGGATTACTGTCACAATGGTTATGTTCCAGAAGCTGAGGGACCAATGTTTCAAGATCAAGGATCAGCATTCAGCGACGAGGGCTTCATGTGGCCCGATTGGGTTTGAGCGTGGATTGCAAATCGCGGTATTACTGTGTCTCTGTCAGACTATATGTAAAGATCAATCCTTTGTGCTGACCGAATGATCGAATAATCACGAAGGATTGTAAGCTCGTATCACCATTTAGCGCTGGCACGTGAGATGGTCGAGAAAAAGAGTGAATGGTATTGCCGCACCGGTCGATCTGACTCGAATATCGATAATGGTACCTTACTCCATCTTATCAGAATGCACAAAGGTCAGAGCTAGCAACCTGATGATTGGACCACAAACTGGGTTGTTAGACTTCCGGCGCTCCCCTCATACCAGCCATCCTCACCGGTTATTGCGGAAGATCTGCATCCACGACCACGAAACCATATCTTTATTGGTCAATCAACTTGGCGTCTTGTCATCGACGCCTAAACTGAAACAGTATGCATATTGATTTGTATATATAATAGCAATGACATGCCTTGTCATTCCACATTCGCTCCCTAACAATCTATCGTTCCTGACCACCATACAACCATGAACGGCAACAGAAAATCTTACGCCATACTGGATGGCGGACGCCCGTCTCCTATCAAAGAATCAATATGGTCTTTGTTCTCCAATGTGGCCAAAGAGAAGCCTGACCAGCTCGCCGTCATTGCACGTACCCAACCTGCCGACCTTCTATCATCAGTTGTCGGCCCTTCTGCATCGAAATCAGGAGTGGAATGGACATTCTCGCAAATGATTCAAGGCGGTACGAACATTGCTTCTATCTTCAAAAGCCATGGTGTAAAGCCAAACTCTGTGCTTCTTGCTTTCCTCCCTCCAGTATGTGCGGAATGGTCTTTGCTTTGGATGGCAGCAAACTTTTTGAGAATCACCCTGGTCACCATTGACAAGCGAGCTCTTGAACCAGCAAGGGTGGATGAGTTGACTTTCTACATTCGCTCTCTCCAGCCAGCAATTGTGGTTGTTCATGAATCCGATGGTACCAACGCCGTGGACAATATCTGTACCGAATTGCAACATTCGATCGACTGCAAGATGACTCTTGATTCTGGAGAGAGCTCGCCTGATTGGATTGGATTAGCAGCCTTCGATTCCTCTGTCCATGCACACAAGCCTGCTCTCGAAAAACAGGATACGGATTCCGACCGTACAGCTGTCATCCTATACACCTCGGGGACTTCAACTGGCCAACCCAAAGGCTGTCCTTTGACGGAGAGGAATCTCATCTACGGCTGGTCCGCCCAAAACCCTGTTCCTGCTGGTGCTGGCAAGACGACAATGATGTTCGCAAACTCGCGAGCCATAAACCTACACCTGAGTAGCGAGACCTGGTTGGTCGGCGGCACAGTTGTATACCTCTCGACAGGTTTTACACCCGAAGGAGTAATATCGACCATCGAACAAGAGAAAATCACGCTCATCACGTTAATCCCACCAATGTTGAGAGCAGTGGTGAAGCATCCATCTTTCTCAAAAGAAAGTGTCCAGAGTATAACGAAAATACTCATGGGTGGGGATATCGCGGCAGTAGACCATCAAGACTTGGCCGTCGAGGGTTTCCCAAACGCACAATTCGTTTCTGGCTGGGCAATGACGGAAGGTCTTTGGATCACCGGATGGCCTTCGTCTAAAGCCCCAGCACGAGGCCAGATCCCAGTATCAACGGGCTTGTTGGCACAGGGAACAGTTCTGTCTGGAAGCATTCTGAAAATTGTCAACGACGACGGTAACATTGCAAAGAGGGGAGAGACTGGAGACATGCATGTTCAGAGTCCAGTCGTGATTAATGCATATCGCGACAATGCGGCCGCCGATACCTTCTACGAGGATGAAGAGGGGAGATGGTTCAAGACTGGCGACATCGGATTCATCGACGAAGACGGCCTTATCTACGTGCTGGGAAGAAAGAAGGATATCATCAAACGACTCGGTATACCGGTTCCGCCAATCTTGTTGGAGAACGTGCTTGCCCAATTCGGAGGTGTTCAGGTAAGTCTCTGGAGCTTGCATTATTGAGTGACTGCTGACAAAGTCCAGGCATCAATCTTTGGCCTCCCCAATTCAAAACTGGGAGAAGAGGCAGTGGCAGTCGTAGCCGACATGACAGGAACGACCTCGGAAAGATTGCAAGATTTGGTGGTCGAGCACTTGGGCCCAGACTACCCGATTAGCAAAGTGTTTACTCTGCACGAGCTGGGCATGCAGAAGTTCCCTGTGAACGTGACTGGCAAGGTGATGAAGATCGAATTACGCAAGGTCGTGGAGGATATATTGTCGGATGAGTCGTTACAAAAATAGCCAGAGGCCGTCGGCAACCCCCAAACCCACCAACGGAGTCCGAACAAATGCGATTTGAGAGTTTGACAAGTCTTTGATTGCATACAAGAAACACTCTCAAAAGACCCCAGTCCGTGAGCCCCGTTTCAAGCCACGCCGGTTTTGTATGAAGCATAGGCCAAGAAATTGAGCATGTTTCCCCAGAAATTGAGCAAATTCCACCTTGGTGGAACAAACGTGGGTTCGGACAATGGGGGAAATATGCGATTGAAACGTGGTGACAGATTGTATAAGGGTGCCATGTGCTGCTTGTTACCTTGATGGACATTGTGTCTGCATACTATTCTACCTCTGCATCTCGTTCTCGTCTCTCAAATATCATACCTAGGCCAACTCAAGCTTCAGAGTCAGCATCCCACAGCAAACAAGAACAAAGACGAATATGTGTGGCACCGAATCTTCTCGTCCAGTCCTCGGCGGCACAATCGCCATCTTAAAGTCCCTTGGTGAATCAACATTACCAGACTTATCGCTCATCTTCCACCAAGACGAAGCTTCAACCACGACAGCGACATTTCAATCTTCCACGGTACCGGCCACAAACGATACAGAGTTCAGCAGTTGCCAGATTGTAATCTTGTACGTAACAACTCTTTCCACGCTGCATGGAGTATCATGCTAATTGCAGTGGTAGCNNCGTGACGGTGACCTCAGAGCTTCAACACCCGCGACATCAATCTTACACGCATTTCCATTGTCGACGTTCACAACGCAGTCATTCAGCTTGCCTCATAAGCTCGATTTGGGAGTTGGTGGCGAAGGTATCATTGGCAGAAGAGTTGGACTGGTCAGACAGGCTCAGGTATTGAGGCAAGGCATCATCGGGTGGAACTAAAGACATTAAGATATGAGGGAAGAAGCAACGGAGAATGGCGTTTTGGGTTTTGTTCGGGCCGTTCAATTGTGGGGTGAGTGGTATACCAGGGTGTAGAGTTCAGCGAGCTCCATCAAGCATACAAAACTATATTCTGACGCTGTGGGATGCATAAGAGCGTTGTCGTTGTAATCCCAAGTCTCCTGGATATCTGTTAGAGAGCATCCTTGTCGTCCGCTGTGCCGTCAGATCGGGAACAAGGAAGAAGTTGAGTTTCCACAATTGATCATCTCCCTCGTCACTGCTTACCGATGCGGGGTCACCTACTACGGCGGGGTATAACAGTACTTTATAGCTCACCCATGACTATGGTTCCTCCTCGTATACATGCAGTCTGCTTCACTTTGCATATCCAAGACTCGACGTAGCATCGGAATTACCTCACTCAATCATGGCAGGAATCCAATCTCAACTGGACTCGGGAGCAGTACCTGGCCACATCTCAAATGTCTGCCCTCAAGGTACGAAGCTCTGGCTCTTAGAATGCGGATGGCTAGCATGTGACGAGGGCTTCGTCGTACGCGGTGCCAATACATCCCTCGCTTCCACGGCCGGTCAATCGTTCGAGAACAAGCGTCGCAATCTTCCAGTGTACTGCTGCTTGATTTCCCACCCACACGAAGGCCTCATTCTCTGGGAAACCGGTTGCGGCAAGGATTACCCAGATGTTTGGGGCCCGCAGGTGCATGACGTATTCCATAGGGTCAAGTATGAGGAGAGACACGAGCTTAGGAATGCGATTGCGGCCACTGGAAACAAGATTGAAGATGTCAAGAAGGTCATTATTGGACATCTGCATCTTGATCATGCCGGAGGTCTCGACGAGTTCTTTGGCCGCACGGATGTCGAGGTTTGGGTGCATGACAGAGAGTTGAAGAGTGCGTTTTGGAGTGTGGCTACTGGAGCCGATGCTGGTGTATATCTGAAGCACTATCTCAACTTGGACCTGTGAGTGGAAACGACAATAACGGCAGAAAGACTGCGCTGACAAGGGTGCAGAAACTGGAAGACGTTCGATGATCGTACTATTGACTTTTGTCAAGGCATTACGCTGCATCACCTACCCGGACATACCGATGGATTGATTGGCATGCAGATCAACTTGCCAGACAGTGGAACTTTCTTCTTCATCTCGGATCACTGCCATGTTATCGAGAACGTGAGTTTATTCTGAATGCGCAAGAACAATTCACTGATGTCCAATAGTNGGCGCGATGGCATTCCTCAAGGATGGCTTGCTCGAGACCATCCAGCTTGGTTCCAGAGCACACAGCGTCTAAAGCGTCTCGAGCGCACAACTCGAGGCAGAGTGATCCCTGGACATGACGAAGAAACTTTTCTTGCATTGCAGAAGGAGAAAGACGTGTTCACCTGAGTCGCTGGCCTATGCCATCTGTCAATGTAATGATTAATGCGGTATGTAACTTGAGCAGATGTATTGGTACGTGGCCGATCAACAAGTACTTTTGACATTTGATATCGTCTCTAAATGTATGTTTTGATGAGCTCCAAAGATTCCCGAATCCTCGAAAGCTGTGACCCTAAAGAGTGCAGATCTATCTCAAGCCAGCAAGTCTGCGCTGCTGAACCTCGCCCAGAGCCTTGCTGCCACTCAAGAAGGCAACGGTGCCAACCAAACCAGCAGGGGGCAGGATCTGGAAGAGAGTCCAGGAAGAGTAATAGAGGAAGAAGATGAACTCCATGACGACAATACTTCCGAAGAACAGGGCGTGCGAGATGGGAGCAGTGTTCATGGCCTTGGAGAGGTGGTTGAGGTTGGCGCCTAGGAACAGCCATCCGCCAACAAGCACGGGCAAACAAGCCAGGACGGCGAGAGTGAAGACACTTGAGAGGATGGTAGGAGGAGACTTGGGGTCGCTGCGGAAGATGTGGTGGATCTCGGACAGCTTGCCATAGCGGAGAGGAGGCTCGGGAGTGCTAAGGGGCACAGTGGGGTCGCGGGTGACAGCCAAGTCAAAGGCATGGGTGTAGTAGGCATCGGAAGAGCCAAATGAGGCAATCAGAAGCTTGGCCTGGATAGGGTCGCTTGCGGTGAGGAATTGGAAGGGGAGGTCCTTTTGCGACNNTGTGACGCGCGTCAGCTGCCTTGCACGAGTTGTAGGATGGGAGAACCATAGACTCACCAGCTCGACTCTGGCCTTGCCGCTCTCCTTGACACTGAAGACGAACGACTCCTCGAGACCGGTCTTGGGTTCGTGGAGAGTGAGGAAGGCTTGGTGAGGTCTCTTTGCTGTCTTGTCCTCGGTGGTTGTCAGGAGCAGCTTGAGCGTGTCGGTAGGACCAAGCTTGATCTGCTTGCTGAGGTGTGCTTCAGGAGATAANCCTGATTGAGAAGAGTCAGTCTGGCAATGCGACAATGCTTGTACAGTAGCTACTCACTTCTCCTTGAGGGCACCGCCTACACCAGCTCCTTTGCTGGCAATGCTGAGCGTGGCATCCTCGAAACTCCACGAAGCAGCGGCAGCAAGGCCTGAGCCAAGCGACAGGAGCGGCAGGACAATTGCACTCGAGAACTTCATGGCTGTTGTCTTGTCCTTGAGAGTCGGGAGTCTTGGTGACGAAGCTCGAGAGGCTACCTGGCTGCTCCAGCCCTCGGCTGACTTACCGCATTCGACAACGCGAGTCAGCCACTTTTTCACAACCTGCGACTACTTGACCGAACACAAGATCACATGTCATGATAGACCATACATATATGTGACTCGACACGCATGATGGAGAGCCGTGCTGAGGCAATTGACCGGAGGGAATCACGAGGCAACGTGACTGCTGCGGCAGAGCGAACGCTGTCGCACCTGAGAGCATGATTACCTCTTTCGGAAGGAGCATTGGGTGCTGAGGCCGAAGCTACTTCCTCTTGCTGCATGACTACCTGCCTACTGTCAGATGTTTTGTAGAAGAAGCAGCGCGTCCAGTGTTGCGACCTTCCTACTATCTACCAGGCATCCAACAATGACTATGTCTTGATACTGTATTCGTTTGTTCCGACAAGCCTGGGGCCATCCGGAGAGTTATAACACCCTCAAACCGTGACGCCCACACCTTAAACTTTGCCGACTGCCCACCGAGCCCGATCAGTCACTCACTGCAGTCTCACTGGCTCAGCAACGGTCAATACTCCAGAGCCACTGGTCGCAACCAAAATACAGCTTCAACTCCACTTCACATTCCACATGTTGAGAAGGCACGCCGCTTCCGGCCATGCCTCGCCAGCTTCGCAGGACACCATCAACGTCGCCCTGCCGCGACAAACTCGACCCCCAACCCGTCTAAAACTAAAAGTTCGTCCCAGAGAACCAGATCCGGAACCGGACAAATCCCCTGCTCGACCCAAAAGGAAGGTTTCGAGACCCGCCAGATATCTGGACAATGTGTGCGAACCTCTGACCAAGAAGCGGAGATCGACGGCAGCTTCCATCATGTCTCTACAGTCATCAACTTCCCTGCTGCAAACTTCTGGATCTCCTGCGGGAAACTCATCAGATCCTATTCTGCTGACCTCTTCCAAGCCTGTCGATAAGAGCGACTATGCTGATCCTAATGAGGTCCAGCATGCTGGCTATGATGATGACTTTTGGAATAACTTCATCGATGACACTCCTCGTTCTTCTCTGTCTGCACTCGACTCGGTTATTGGCTCGGCAAAGTGTCATGAGTTGCAGTCCGATTTCCTACCAGAATCAGATTCACTTCCACAAGCTGCAGGACTAGTGTACGATACCTTCACTGAGCTTCCCAGCGAGCCACCAACGATTACCACCAAAGAGGTGCAAAGTCTAAACGTCCTCTCGAGCCCCTTCTTCAAGCTGCCACAAAAGCAGGACAGTCCCGAAGTCATCATCAGAAAGCTACAGGATGCATGTCATGCTTTGGGAGGTTTGAACATGCCGCCGATTGTACCACAGCGTCATATATCATCAAATACGACCGAACCCAAAGCCAGTCCAGAACAAGAAACCGACCTTCTTGACAGAGATATGGGCGAACATGATGGTGTCGACGCTCTGCTGGCCGCCGCTGCTGGATGTGATCAGGCTAAGGATAATCAAGAAAAGGACCTCAATGAAGCACATTTTGGAGAGCCAGACGGAGAAATTCAGGTTCTCATAAACAAAGCTGTTGAAATCCTCCGTCATCACATTTCCAGAATTCGCGGACTTGAAGCGATCCAAGCAAGTCAGTCTGGCAAAGGGAAGCACCCCAGAGCCGACCACTGGAACACAGATACAGAGCAACTGGTTCTGTCTACACTGGAGTCTTTATTGTATGGTGGCGCGACAAACATCGGTTGCATCATTGCGAACCAGCGTGCAAACCTGCTGTGGCAGCTGTATTCGTGGCTTATTCACTTCGTCACTGCTCCTCAGATTGCCTTGTCTCGAACAGTCGGACTACTTGAGCAGGCTACCAACGGTACAAATGCTCAGCGACGTGTCCTAGCTCCAAAGAAGAAGCGTTCACTCGATCAATCTCAGAAAGCAAGAGCAACGAAAGTTCCTGTCCCACACAAATTCCTGTCTCGCCAGGAGAATCCGAGTTAGAACTTCGGCTCCACTGCGCGTGACGCCGTTTCGCTCCGCTCGGATTCTATGTCTAGGTTGAGTGAGAGCCCGGTTCTGGTACCAAGATCGAATCGTAATCGCCTAGCAGCTCCGACACGCCACCACAGAGACAGCCATGCACATCCATCCAGGCGTGCTGATAACCAAGCACCGAATGGCTCTCAAATGCCTTACCACAATCATGTGCTCCCGCAGCTTCATCCTACGTTCTTTGGTCACCAGCCGCTGCTATTCCCTGCTGGCCATGGCATGTTTTTGTCAGCTGGACCTCACCCCCATACCAACAACCAGCTAGGTCCAGCAGTTTTTGCACAACCTGGTCTCGGTCACTACTCGACTCCCACAATGCCGATGATCGTCAATCCGAGCTATCAACCGTATCAGTGGACGATGCGGCCTTCGTTCCCTTCAGATAGCTGGATCCCAATGCCCAACTTTGGACTGCCTTCTGTTCAGAACAGTACGCGCAACCCATTCTGGCGTTGATAACCTCTGCTTACATGGAAGAGCTCATGTTCTATTGCTTACCAGCTGAGCATTGCTTTTGTCCGTCTATCTTCTCATCTTCCTTACTTCTGGGATCCAAAGGTTTATTTCACCAAAGATTTATGCAAGTGGGAGTTCTTAGTGGATGGAAAGGCGTTTTGTGTTTTTCTTTGTTTCTGTCGTATACCCCTCTCTTTTCCCTCGTGTATTGTTCTTCTAGCTTGGAGATTGGAACGGAGTCACTCGCTTGCTACCGCACACCAAGCTGTCACAAGGCCTCGGCTGAGGAGGTATAGTTGCCGTGGCTATTTTTACAGTAGTATACAGCTTTATGCTTGCTCGTCGTATGAAACATGCGCCCAGTATTATGTACAGTACAGTGTCAGACGTCTGCTCAATCCTCCTGAATGCCCTCAACACCCACGACACCCTTGGGACCCAACTTTGCCACAGTACCGCTCCTCAAGCCCAAGACCCTCTCAATCTCGGCATGACTCATGTTCCTCTGATCTCGCATGGTAACGAGATTTCTCAACGTGCCCACGTCCAAGAACCTCCTGCCAGCGCTTCCCCTCTTTCCAGCCTCCAAGAATTCTCTCTCGGCTTCACCAGCCAACTCTGCACGAGCTTGCAACACACGGAGTGCCGGGTTCAATCGCTGCGAAGGGGCGGTTGTGTTGTTGCCTTGTTGGCCGTAAGGATTTGGGAAGTGCGAGCTTGGGTGGGCGGCAAAGGTTGAAGAGGGCGAGAGGGTAGGGTTGGGTTGTACTGCACCTAGCTGGCGCAGTGAGCGGGCGAAGTCTGGATCTGAGGCGTCAAGATTGATTTCTNNGCATCTTGTCAGTCTCGCTTTCCTTGAATGTGGTATAGGTCAGACAGAAGTTGGGGGCAATTTACCTTCATTGCGCTGGCCACTTGCGCGGGCTTGAGGGTGGACTGTGGGACCCGGTTGACGATTCGCGGCTGGGGGTGGCGGGGGCTGGGATGGAGCATTTGATGTGCGTGTGGGTGGTGCTTGTGTCGAGGTTGCTGGTGATGGGCGAGATGGGTATTGGCGGGTTGCTTTCGTTGCAGCATTGGCGGCGCGCGAGGCGGGTTTCGATGCTGATGAGCCCATGATTGGTTTCAATCAGGTGTATTTCGGTATTGATGTGCTCGGTCCTGGTGTCTCGGTGGCTGGCGAGACGCGAACTGGTGATTTTGGTTGCTCGTAGAATCTGTGTCCAGCCTTGAAGCTCAATTGGGATGCATGACGAAGAGATGCTAAAATCCGGGGTCGACATCGTCTGTGCTTTCTGCTTTCTGCGGAGCCTCATTCCCATGCAACTGTCACCTTTTTTTTTTGCTGTTGTTGCGAGGTGTTTCTCGGGATCGCATAGTACCTGTATGCGATATCGGCCATAAATCAATGTACCACGAGAAGACCATTGGCATGCCTGCATAGTCCTGACATGTCGTCCAATTGTGCACCTAACCGAGAGCATGCCTTGCCTCTTACCAACCTCTCCGCATGCGAAGAGTCTTGTCCATGCCATCTTGACGTGTCAGCCTGCCTCAACCTTCCGTATCCTCTGACCGACATGCTCGATGCTGCTGTCAACAAAGGATGTCGACCGACATCTCCGTTGCGTGCAGAACCGGGACTCCACATCCCGTTGGCTGGCTAAACTGGCTAAAAGCCTTGCACGCGATCGATCAACATGATTTGACCTTAACCCCGTTGCGACTCAATACACTTTACCCTCCCCATGCCTTCCACGCCAGCCACGCTCCAATTGTGGCTAAATCTATCACATCTAATTCGTCTTGTCTCCAGCTAGCTCACGCAGGTACTTGCGCCAGATACCCCTCGGCACGGCAACGCCATGCCGAACATTACATTAGAAGCCTCAAGAAGTGACGTCTTCTCCATCCAAAGTCCTCCTGCAACCTGTATGCACCAGACGGACATGGATGACAAACTCCTCTCTCCAGTCGACGGCAGACTGAAAGTGTGGAGTGCCCCCATCTTCCTATTTACCCTGCGGAGAAGATGCGGAGTTTACCACCATCATCCTGGTAGTTGCATCCATGCCGAATTAAAGTCTTCACAGCCCGGTCAGATGTGTTGATCTTGACCATAGCAAGCAATCGGCTGTGATCCACCGCTTGGACGCCGTGACTACTTGACCCAATGCAAGAACACGATGCTCCGCAACTGAGACCCCACTGAGCTAAAGACTTTAGCCAAGCTCAAGGTTGGCAGATCTCCATACTCGTTCGAAAGAGTGACCATCATTCTACCTCAATGGCTTTTGCTCGGCTGCAATGACTTGGTATATATAGCTGCTTCTCCCACCCATAGACTTTGACTTGAAGCATCCCAATTCTACCGGGCCACATACCTCCATCATGGCCGCACTACTTTCTCTTTCTGCATTGGCATTGCTCGGAGCAGGTGTCTCTGCTCAGACCTTCACAGGCACTGCTCAAGGTGGCTTCCCTGACTGTACCAATGGCCCTCTTTCAAACAACACCGTCTGTGATAAGTCCGCAGGTACGTTCCATCACAACCAGTGATAAGTAGTCGCCATTCGTTGACACTATATAGACCCAATTGCAAGAGCCAAGGCTTTGGTCGCTGCGTTCACCGTCGCCGAGAAGCTCAACCTTACTGGAAACAACAGTCCTGGTGTTCCCCGACTTGGTCTACCTGTTTACCAATGGTGGCAGGAGGCTCTTCACGGTGTTGCTTCATCTCCTGGAGTCACATTCAACGCCAGTGGACAGTTCGACTCTGCCACTTCTTTCCCCCAGCCCATCTTGATGGGTGCCGCGTTTGATGACGACCTTATTCAATCTGTGGCTGAGGTTGTCAGTACTGAGGCTAGAGCTTTCAACAACTACGGTCGTGCTGGTCTCGACTTCTGGACACCGAACATGTAGGTCTATGCTCTAACAAAAAATTGAAAGACCGTACTAACTCATGTTCCAGTANACCCTTACAGAGATCCCAGATGGGGCAGAGGCCAGGAGACTCCCGGCGAGGACCCTTACCATCTCTCTTCTTACGTCCACGCCCTCATTATGGGTCTTCAGGGCGGCGAGGACCCCGAAATCAGAAAGATCACTGCTACTTGCAAGCATTTCGCTGGCTACGACATTGAGTCGTGGAACGGCAACCTTCGCTACCAAAACGACGTCCAGATCCCCCAGCGTGATCTAGTCGAGTACTATCTGCCCTCTTTCCGTTCTTGCGCCAGAGACTCCAATGTTGGAGCTTTCATGTGCACATACAGCGCCTTGAATGGCGTTCCCACCTGTGCCGACCCTTGGCTTTTGAATGACGTCCTCCGTGAGCACTGGAATTGGACTAACGAGGAGCAGTGGGTCACCAGTGATTGTGATTCTATCCAGAACATCTTCCTGCCCCACAACTTCAGCGACACCCGCCAAGGAGCTGCTGCTGCCGCTCTCAATGCTGGTACTGACCTCGACTGCGGTACCTATTACCAGCACCACCTTCCTCAAGCCTACAGCGACGGCTTGATCAACCAGACTACTGTTGACCAGGCTTTGGTTCGTCTCTACACTTCGCTCGTTCGCACTGGATACTTCGATGGTCCCAACGCCATGTACAGAAACCTGACCTGGTCCGATGTCGGAACTACCTACGCTCAGCAGCTCGCCCTCAAGGCCGCTGAGGAGGGTATGGTCCTCCTTAAGAACGACGGTCTGCTTCCCTTGACTATCACCAACGGCACTAAGATCGCCGTCATTGGAAGCTGGGCCAACGCTACCCAACAGATGCAGGGCAACTACTACGGTGTCCCCACCTACCTCCACAGCCCCCTTTACGCTGCTCAACAAACTGGTGCCCAAGTCTTCTATGCCGGAGGACCTGGTGGCCAAGGAGACCCTACTACCGACCACTGGCTTCCTGTTTGGACTGCTGCTGAGAAGGCTGATATCATCCTCTACGTTGGTGGTGTTGATATTAGTGTTGAGGCTGAGGGTATGGATCGTGAGACCATCAACTGGACTGGTGCTCAGGTCGATATCATCGGCGAGCTCGCCATGTACGGCAAGCCTATGGTTCTTGCCCAGATGGGTAATCAGCTCGACAACACTCCTTTCGTCAACAACCCCAACATCTCTGCTCTGATCTGGGGTGGTTACCCCGGTCAGGATGGTGGTGTTGCTCTTCTCAACATCATCACCGGAAAGGTCGCACCTGCTGGTCGTCTTCCCGTTACCCAGTACCCTGCCCACTACGTCGCCGACATCCCCATGACCGATATGACTCTGCGTCCCAACGAGACCACTGGCTCGCCCGGCAGAACCTACAAGTGGTACAACGGCACCGCCGTCTACGAGTTCGGTTACGGCATGCACTACACCAAGTTCTCTGCCGACGTCTCTCCCATGGCCAAGTCTTCTTATGACATTTCTTCCCTGCTTTCCGGTTGCACCGAGACCTACAAGGACCGCTGCGCCTTTGAGAGCATCGCTGTTAACGTCCACAACACTGGCAACGTTACCTCAGATTATGCCGCCCTCGGATTCATCGCTGGTCAATTCGGACCTTCTCCTTATCCCAAGAAGTCGCTTGTCAACTACCAGCGCCTCCACAGCATTGCTGGCGGTGCCTCCCAGACCGCCACACTGAACCTGACTCTTGGTTCGCTCGCTCGCATTGATGACCACGGCAACACCTATCTCTACCCTGGTGACTATGCTCTGATGATCGACACCATGCCAGAGCTTACCATGGTCAACTTCACCTTGACTGGCAACCCTGCTTGCCTCGACGAGTGGCCGCAGCCCCCAGCTGGTGGACCTACCATCCCTCCTTCCGACTACTTCTACGGTGGCTACGGAAGCAGGGGCGAGTTCCCCGTTCTCGCTGCATCCGAGGAGCTTGCTTATGGAGCTTGAATAATGATTCAGACGAAAAGTGCAATTCGAGTTCGGTAATTTAGTCTGGTGCCAAATAATCATCTAATAAAAAATGATCTCCCTGTATGACTCTATCGGTTCAGTTCTGCAAACATAGTGACTATGTCCAAACGCTATGCTATGCTATGTTCATCGACGGGGATGGGTTGGCTCCAGCATAAGTGGGGGCTTCCATATTTAGAGGAATTTGGCATGTGCACCTTCTCAAGACAACATCCTTTCTTCCTTGACACAAATCACCCGACACAGGATACCTGTTGCTTTCGACTTCTGCATGCCTATTACGATCTCTTTCAACAGAAGCCATTTGATCACACCTAGCCCTCAACCACTCTCCTGCACGCTCTCGGACACATGGGCATTTTGAGCAAACCATGAACGAAGCCCAAGAAACTCTACAGACGATCAAAAGAGCATACTACGACCACGCTATTGTACCTACGGCTACCATTTGCGAATGTTGTTGGCCATACTAAAGATTCGTATTAGCAGAATGAACTGGTCACAATGTAAATGCGGGTACCCGCATGATTGCATGTCGTTCAATCACATTGGGAACCAAGTGATCGCTCAGCAGCAAGCAAATTTGCATTCAATCTCACCTGGCCTGTATTGAAATGTTTCATCTTTGTCTTTCTGATATCACTGTAGGACTCAGCGCACAAGCGGCCGCAGCAGTGAAGTGAGAGCAGACGTCCCAAGCTTCCAGATCTCAGAAGGCGACAGACCTTCTTGCTTACTTCCCTCTCTTTCCTCCTCCAAGCCAATTCAAGCTATCATACGACTTCTATGATGCAACTACCCATACGGTCTGCACAGGGGCCTCCGACCAGCCCTGTCCGTCAGAAGCTCACCCTTACGACATTGCCTATCGAGATCAAGAATGAGATCTTTTCCTACCTGTTGCTCGGCAAGAACGCAAAGTACTCAACCGGTGGCCATGCTCCAGGACACAGCTACACGTTCCACGTGAGCATCATGCGCACAAACAAGCAGTTGCACAAGGAGACCGATAACTACCTGCGCTCATACAACGAGTTCGCATTGATCCATTTGAGACATCCTCGCCTCCTCAGCGGATTTGCTCCATACATTGCAGTTGGGAAANAAGTCAGGAACTTCCGGTCGCCAGCAATAGAAATCACGGTAGAGGACTTGGAATCAAAGGCCCAGTGGCCTCATCACAACCCTCTCTACAGTCGCCCATCGGACAGGGTGTATGTTCAACGTGTACTCTTCCTGTCTCAAGATCTGCCTCACTACGCTCGTCAAATACAATTGGAAATTCACGTCTGGCCTTCTTCTCAAATTTACGTCCATCCGTTTCGCGGATCACGTCCACTTCAGTACACACCTATCGTCGTCAAGAATGATCGCAAGATCGCATGGAAGGTCAACCCCAGCCATCGTACAGATCTCACTCCCGAAGAACGCAGAGCACGCCAAGAAAGGTTGATCGCACCTATGGCTGCTGTATTTGGTCACGGGCAAGCGATTCGCTTTCCAGGTGTCGATGCTGATATATCTGCTCGTGTCATAGAGTCCATGACACCTCGTCTGGTCTCGATCGACGCAGTCGGGTGGAATCTTTTCGAGAACATGCAAGCCCAGAAATGCCGTTTGGATGAATGCCTTGTCAACGGGTTCGGAGAGCCGCATGATCTATGCCAGGCGTATATCTTGACGGCTCAGTTGGTACATGAGGCGCGTTCGTGGTCCCAATACGCTCACCACTATAACGCTGCGCTTGTTCTCAACACTCCTTACAGCCCGGCGCTCCCACCCAAGCAACCCTTAGCCATGTTGTCGTTCAAGCCTCAGGCTCTGCGTGGTTCTCCTAGTGATGTCTGGCTGCATGGCATCGCGACCATCGGCCTGGAATGCCTTCTCAACGCCATGGGCCTAGCCCTCGATACCAACAACTTCGCCCCTTTACTCGGCCCAGACATGACCAGAACTTTACGGTGCATGGCTAACCAACCTCACTGTTCCAAGCCAATGCGAGAGGAGCTCTTGGACACTTCTCATCACTACAAGGCCTGGTCTAAGGTTTTCTCAGACAGCACAGAGCACGTTCTTGACGACAATCACTTGAGAATGGCTATCTTCGATCTCGAGCATGGTGTTTCTGATGATCGTGATAGTGAGTGTGTCCTGGAGGATATCAGGTGCTTGAAGGAAATCATACGGGTGAGTGATCTCAACCAAGCAGAATACATTTCCTGATATTGACCTAAACATGGTGATACAGNNACAGAACAGATCCCTGAAGACATGGACAAGAACTTCGCTCCCGGACTCAAACGACGTAAACGTGTTTTTACCGAGCCACTCAACCTCGTGCGCCCCAAGGATCTTCATGGCTGGACTTCAGACGCCATTGACAACATGGATCCCAATGTGAGACAGAGCATTATTAAAAACTCTGATGCGGCGATTGTGAGCAAGATACCTATCCCGGCTGAGAAGACTCGTTCAGAAGGACATGTGATGTTGAAAATTATCGATGGTACCCCAAAAGCTGCTTAGACGAGGAGTAGTACGATCCAGGTTCAGGAAACAATATCTCTGCCATGATAGGGTGAAGTATTACTCAAGTAGAAGATAGAACAAGCCGGTCCAAAGCTTCAGAGCCCATCAAACATGCTCGCCAATACCTGTGCTGACTTGAGCTGATTTGAGTCCATTTTCTTCGACCACAAGCAACATCAAGAAAAATTTCAGGCCAAATTCTGGATTCAGAAGCAGCGATGCGTCACAACTTGATTTACTGCCTACCTATATCTTTTATTAGTTCTTCCGTCCTGCCTTCTCTCTTTGTCTTCTCTCCGCTCCGACGCATAAGTCCACATCGCAATCAAATCACAACAGAAACATTACTTGACAACGACATAAAAAAAAAATGCCAGCATCATCCACAAGAGAAGAAACTCCCACGGGCAACCTCAGAGACCGCTTCGACCAGCTAGTCTCCGAACACATAATCAGGACCAACGCCACACAATCGAGCGTCATGGAACGCCTCGACAAGTTTGAGGCCAAGCTCGATCTTCGCATCAACCGCATCAACGAAAATCTGCGTCGCGTTAATGCACATCTCGATCGTGTTGACAAGCGGTTTGATGCCATCGACACCAAATTAGAAAAAGTTGCTAGGCAGAGCACATTGCAGAAGTTGATTGCGGATTTGAGGGATGATGTTCCGCAGATGGTGGAGGATGGGGTGGTCAGTGGGTTGGAGGGTGTCAAAGCATCTCAGGGCTCTAGATGAGAGTCGATGTGGTAATTGGCTCTTATTGGATATTGATCTGTACTAGACAGAGTGAATGAGAATGTAACTTACCTCGCACGACTAACATATCAAAAATAGCCCTTGAGAATAGGGTTGACTTCATTCCAAGCATCGAAACTTACGCTGTTCTTTATACTGTCCTTCTTCTCCGTGTTTGGCTCCAGATGTTAGTAGATTTGATAGGTTCCGCAGACATTCCCACTACCCTACACTGGCTTGCTCTTAATTACATCTGACAGTGAGGATGCCATCCTACCAGATCGATATTTGGAAGAGATTGCGCATGTCAAAACTTACGACCGAACTGCGTAACTTCCTCTCACTCTGACTTCCGTAATGGAGAAGGAAAGGAGATAAGAAAGAAAGGATACCACACTCCGCCAGAGCAAAAGGATGACCCAATCCTTACCTATGCGATATAGGCTTCAACACACAGACCATTTGTTGTCTCCTATCCATGCTGGCTTCCCTCACACCCAGAAATACTCAATTCTTCCATCATTGTCATCATCTCACAGATTTGAATTTTTCTAACAAAGACCTTACATGGCTCAATGGCAGAATCCAAAGTCACTTGCGCTTTTGCCGCGGGTGCGACAAGGTGTCTTCCACAAGACGCCGTGACGGTCCGGGGATCGACCCCCGTGTCGTCAGTAGTGGGCCATGTCGACTAAACACCATAGGCCCAGCTTCAGTTCAACATCTGAGGTGTCGCAATTTGCCTATCAATGTGTGAATGTGCCAAACGGAGCTCCAAGCGTTCTGTGTGCAATGACGCAGATTGGGTAAGAGTTGGGCAGCTCTTTTGCTTGGGCAAAGTACCAGAGTGTGATGGTTGTTTTGCTTTGACTTGATCGGCTTGGGTTGCTGGGAAGAGTTGAGAAGACGAGATATCACAACCATCGCTGATATCAATCGTGAAAGGCTAGGTGAAAGGTGATGCTTGAAGATAGTGAGAGCACAAGTAGATGGTAATGGTTGTCATAAGTCGTTATATATATACATGCAACAAGAAAAGCACCAATATCCAGCTTCCCTCAGCATCGGTAGCTAAATCCGAATATCCAAGCCAGCGACCCTAACAGATCGAAAAGTGTGGTGTGAAGGTATGCCAATCTCGTGTTCGTTCGTTCGTTCGTTCGTTCGTTGTTCTTGATCGCTCAATCTCGCCGTCGCAAGTATGCAGGATGAAAAGAGGTTGGTTGTCGAAAATGTGTTGATGGTTCACTTCTGAGCGTTGGGACCGACACCTCTGACAGCACTNGCGCTGGATTAGCTTCATGATCTGGAAGGAGGTTGAAGTGAAGGTGCTTACTTGTCCCACATCTTGCCGAGCATTCCCTTGGGTGGACCCTGGTCCTCAATGCTTGAGCGACGGGCAGAGTAGGCAGCGTTGTCGGGGCTGCGCTTCTGAGAGAGGATGTTGTTGAAGAGACCGCCAGAGGAGCGACGACGCTCGCCGTCGAAAGAAGCCTTGGACTGAGTGTCGGTAGGAGAAGACATGACGGTAGTTGTTTAAGTTGAAGGTGTTGGTTTATAATGTGGATTGATGCTTTAATGAGAAGATATGCTTGATGCAAAGAACCAAGATCTGGTGGGTGGGGTGCTACAGTCTTATATACCTGTGGTGCTACCTCAGATAGCTTACCTCTGGAGCTCTGTCATGTCATCGGAGTCGGAGCTTTTTCCACCATCCGTCGTCAAGTCTTTCCTTTGTCTGCACGACCACTCCGCTGGGTGTGTGGTGCTCTCGTGATTCTTCCTGAGGATCGCAGCGTTGGTCAAGCCATCGACACATGTTTCGTCGTCATGGTGTTAAACTCAATCCAATACGGTCCAATGATCATCACTCTCCAGGACGTTTACTTTGGTGCCCCTCACCGAAGAGGACTGATCCCTAGCAAGCCACGGCCCGTCACCAAAAGTGGTCGTCCAATTTTCCCCACGATAAGGCTGACCTTGGGACTCCGGCGTCGCGATCGAAGTGCGGGGAAAAAGGCTTGTTGATGTCATCGGTCTAGTCCCTGAATCTATCTCAGGATATGCCTGCTGTCATTGGTCGAAACAGCGGGTTCGAAGACCGTCCACGACGGTGAGATCGCTTCGGCCCTGTCGTGTGTTGAGCTTATCTCATGACCCCCGATTCGCATGTGCTTTGATACTAAAAATGATATGCGCATGCCAGATCTCCTCGCGAAGAATCAAGCGAGACAGATGTGTTTGGAAAGAGTCAAGAACGGGCAAGGACACGGTCAGGTGATGGTCTTAATGCCATCGTGAAGGTGTTGTTGAGTGCAAATCATCCTTCGGAGTGAGCTCCTTGCTCGATGCGAAGGACATGTGTTTGAGACATGCGGATCTGACGAGGTTTCAGCCGGTAAAAAGTGGTCCTTCCATGACGAGTTGCTGAAGGCCTAGACTGTGCCATTGAAGGAGTCGTCCATGATTTGCAAAATGGCTTGTTTGACTGAGAACTTGGATCGGAGACGTGCTGTTCGTCAGAGATAAACACGATATTTTGGTTGACGAACCTCTGTCGAATTTCCCAATCATATCAGAGATGTTCCTTGGTCGTGGCCCTTGTCAAAAACTTGCGTTCACAGCATCGTTTATAAGCCCTTGTGATACTGCTGGGTGCCTTTCAACAAACCATCAATCGTTTGGGTTTTTCAGGCCTGATCAAATTGCATGAGGACAATTCAGTTAGGTTGTAATTCACAGAGGTGCCGTGACTGCCTTGTGTGACAAACGGCGCCCGAGGAAGCAGAGTAGAGCCGATCAACACAGATCAAGAGTGTGACGCTGAACACAATACGACTGCGTTCCCTTGAGGATGCATGCCACCTCTCTCGAGCTGGTGTTCGCAAGCAGGCTGTCAATTTAGGCAAGTGAAGTTGAGTTATGTGGAAAGGGCACCAGGCAGAATTTCACATCGGTCATGTGTGAGCGTACTTCTCGGGTTTTGTGCCGAGCTAAGCATTCAGATCGATATGTGTTGTAATTCATGGAAGAGGTCAGTCGAAGTTCCCTGATGAAAGAAATCGCGATGGACGTTGTATGGGATGTCTTGGCGCTGATTGCGGAGTGTGACTTCCTCTGTTCGCGACGGCGCAGCAACTCTTTGCGGTCACCTTCATCTATCGCCTGCTCGCGTCGCAACCCAAGTCCAGAGTCTACACGACCATACAGCGACCGCACATTCTCTCCTCCAATAGCACACAACAAAATCCTCCACATATTTGATCAAAGCGCCTTCTTGCGCGCAACAAGATCAAGATGGGTGGCGATCTGAACTTGAAGAAGTCATGGCACCCCGTGCTCATGTCCAACCAGAAGCGCGTCTGGGAAGAAGAGAAGAAGGCTCTGGATGAGCGCAAAAAGATCGACCAGGTGCTCAAGGAGCGCGCTGAGGAACGTCAAATCCAGGAACTACAACAGATGCAAGAGGCTGCTGGCGGCCGGAAGCGTGTCGACCGAGTAGACTGGATGTACGGCGGCCCCGCAGATGGTCAGAAAGGAACGACTGAAGAGATGGAGGGATACCTGCTTGGAAAGAGGAGGCTGGACGGACTTGTCAAGAGAGATGCAACCGAGGCCATGCAACAAGCTGCTGCTGTAGGTCCCTCAGCTCTGCAGATCGCCAACAAGCAGAGGGACACAGCGACCAAAGTTCGCAACGACCCCATGCTGGCCATCAAACAANCAAGAGCAAGCCGCTTTGGAAGCCATGATGAGCGATCCCACCAAGCGTCGAGCTCTGCTCAAGGCTGCCGGCAAGGACGAGGACGACTCCAAACGCAGCCATCGCAAACACCGCCACAGAGACGATNNGAACACCGCAGCAAGCGCAGACGCCATGATGATTACAGCGACGACGAGAGACGTTCATCCCACAAGCATCGATCACACCGCCGACGCTCGCCCTCATACTCTCGCTCACGATCACCTGAACGCAGGAGGAGAGATGACAGACACGACGACAAACGCGATGGTGATAGGCGTTCTTCTCGCAAGCACGACTCGCATCGTCGCAGTACTTCACGCTCCCCAGACTCGCACAGACGCAAGTCATACCCCAGTCCGCGACGCTCAGATTCGCGTTCTCCGTCTCGCAAGCATAGAGAAAGAGACAGCAGACGACGTTCGCCCTCCCCTGTGCGATCAAAGACAGTTCGAAGATCTCCCTCGCCTAGACGTCGTGCATCACCAAGCTACGAACCTTACAGCAATCGCGGGCCCAGACCTACAAGAAATGACAGAGACGACCGCCCACCTAGACCCTCCAGAGATGAGAACCGCTCTATGAGACAAGAACGGCCTGCTTCTCCTGATCGTGAAGCAGAACGCTTGGCCAAATTAGCAGCCATGCAGTCTAACGCCACCGAGTTGGAGGCCGATCGTAAGCAGCGTCTTGCCGAGCTAGAAGAGCGTGATCGCAAACAAAAGGAAGAAGACGATAGGAAGAGAAGCGAAAAGGGCAAATTCGTTGGGCAACTAAGGAGTCAGGCCGATATGGGCGAGGGCGGCGGTTTGGGAGCCAGGCTGGCCGGTAGGACTGGGCTACAGGGGTTGGCTGCAGATGAGTAGATTGCATTTCCTTCTTGTCAAACTAGTTGGTAATGGGGCCATTTGAAATTTGATTGCATTGTATTGCATTGCGTTATTCGTATTCGAGGAAGGTCTACCTAGGCAGCATGAGAGCTAAAACACTCAAGCATATACATAACAGAAGGGTCCAGCGACCGTACTCATAACATCCTTCATGGTGACATTGACACCTCTACCAGCCCACCCAATACTGATCTCGGTGTCCAGGGTCGTGTTTGCACTAGGCGGCTGGTTCAAGAAAGTGTTTGTGCCAGCCACAGCATCCTTGCCGTAGATTCTGTTCTCGGGATCCAACATCTGCCACGCTGTCCAAACTAGGTCTATCATGCCATGGTGGAGGTAGAAGGCCGGATCGCCTGGAGAGGTGAACACATCGCGACCCGGGTCGCCGCCCATGGAATAATGGCCACCACCGTGAACACCAATGATGCCGCTGCCGGGAACACCTTGCATTTGCATCTGGAAATCGTAGACTGACTTTGGTGCAAGGATGTTATCGACGATTGCGGTGAAGTTTGCGAAACGTGTGTTGAGCTCATCAGTAAGGTCTCGCTTCAAGCAGCGAGGATTGTAAGATAGAGGACCATTGGGACTGACAATGGTGATATTGCCAGGCACAGTCAGAGAAGCGGGACCGAGGTTTACAGTCATGTTGACAAAGGGGCCCGATTCGATACAGCCACCTCCACTTCCAACAGGAAGGTAGATTTCAGGAAGACCATTGCCGCCTAGGACGACCTCGAGGCCAGTTTGGTTGATATAGGCGCCGTTGCCGCTCATGCTTGTTTTGCTGCCATCCCAGACAGGACTCTGCTCCATGCCAGTTTCTGCAGAGAGACCCCAGTTCCAGTAGGGTTGTGTGCCTTGGTAGCCACACTCGTTACGAAGAGCTTGTTCGTACTCCCAGAGGAAGAAGCGGTGCCAGCCCAAGAAGTTACCTGTGTAATGGATCTGAAGCGTCTGGTCGATGTGTGTAGCAACCCAGTCATCATAACGGGTCTTTGCTCCGGGGGCCCAGGAGGCTGGCGATCTGGCAGTCTTCTTCTGGAGACAACGAACAGCGTCGGTATAGGCGATGCGTTCTCTCGGCGAAAGGGTGCTCCATTCCTTGCGGACTTGGACATTGCCAGGCTTGCATGTTGGACTGAAAGGCTTCTTGGCCGACTTGACGATGTATTTGGCGTGGGAGACCAGGATCTTCAGCTGCTCCTGAGCAACTTGGATGTCGCTTGATGCCGATGTTGGCACTTTGTCGCCAGGACTGGCATTGGTGCCGGCCAACACGGTAGCAATTGTAAAAATCAACCCGGCTTTCATATCAGAATTCAGGGAAAAGTTACTGTGCTCGATCGAACGCATGAAAGCAAGGGATGGACTATGCCTTTATACTTGACCTGACATTCCCGCGATACGCACCTTTGGCCATCTATAAGTCCGTGCTAGTTTTTATCGTTTAGCCCTACTGTCCTGCCTATGCCTATTGTTCGTCGTGTTCTAAGTTTGTACCAATATGCCGGAACGATAGGTGGTCGTGAATCCAGGACACGGCATGCTGCAGACGAAGAAACGCGAAGGATCTCCCCAGTCGCCAAAATTGATTGTTTAGACCGTCTCGACCAGCCTCACTTCTCCAACCGAGGTGGAAAAGACCAATGCCAAGATGTTCTTTCCACCGCATTGATCTCTGGGATAAATCTTACGGTCGAAAAACCTCTTTGTGATTATTCGTTGTTCGGGGGGAGCTGGGGGTGTGCACAACGAAATTGTTGTCGCGGCTCAAGAGTCAAGGCACTGGCCTGGTGTTGTACTGTTACCGACACAGTCGCTATAACACAACAACATGAAGAAAAGGAAGGCCCAACCTGGCCAATGATATTTCTATGCGATGAGGATTCCAAGTCGGTGGACAAGGGCGACTGCATTGTTAGTGCTTACCCGTCGGACTTGGGCCATCGTGGTCACTCTTTCGGTAAACACCTCGCCGATCATCCAGACCGCAGTTGGTCTTCAATCTCACTCTCCTTCATCAGGCATTCGTCAAAATCCTGACATGGGCCTTGCTGCCACATTGAACGACGATCCAGAGTCATGTTGGAGGTACAAGCATACACAACATTCGAATGACCAGGCACCCTTCATCGACAGCCAATTCTCGGTCAACTCTTTTCGAAGAGACCTCAGAATGGTCTTGGTGTGACAAACCCTTACAAACGAAAAGGTGAGGCAAACACGATTCGAGCTGGTAGCTTTTCTTCTCTTCGAAGTGATCTGCTTGATTTATGCATGTGGCGAACCTCGTGACTTACGAGCAGTACGTCTACTGCTTTACAGTATCTCACCGCGCTCAGCTCTGAGAACGCAAAGTACTTTCACATATTGCTCTCAGTCACAGCGGCAAGGTCTCAGAAGTGCATGCATCCCTGAACCAGAACAACAAAGGAAGGAGCCCGGAAGACAAAACAACAATCTTCGTTACTCTTCATGGAAGACTGAGATGTTTCGGCAACACCAACGCCATCTTCAGCTATGCTCATCGAAACAGACTTGCGCCGGATGAACTCCATCGTGGAACGACAGAACATACTCATGGACGAAGAACGTAAAATAGATGAGAACGATAATTCACTGTGCAAGGCTGCGACACACAGTGCTTGTCTCAGGCAATACGAAGCGATGATTCAAGTGTTGGGTATCACCATTGATCTCAAAGCTAGAACATACCTGGGAGAACCTAGGTGACAGCGAACCTCGATAGACGGTACGATGTTCAACGCGTTGCAGAACTAAATGCAGTCGGAATAAAGTCTAGCACTCTGGGAGGCTCAGCATGGCAGCACGTGTGATCTCATGGATTGAGCAGGATTATCTTCATTCGCTACCAGCACAGTAAACTAACGCATATACAGATACTTGCTCGCACAAATAAATCGTCAACATTCATCGTTCTGAAATTCTCCATGCAAGTCTTGTCTTTCTTCTTACAGACGTCTCTCCTTCTTCTGGTCTTGTTTTGTTCCTTGTCATCCAGTTCTCGCGTAGTGCCCTTTCAACCCCTCATACTTGCAAGACTCACACTCAAGCATGCCATCATCCACTTCCCTCAACCCCAAGGCTGCAGTCTTTGCTCCAAGAGCTCCTACACTCTCTGCACCAAAGCTGAACCCCGAAGCAGCAGTCTTTACATCAGCCTCCTTCGTACCAGCTCGCAAGCCGCAGAACGTGGAAAGACTCCTCAAGGATCTGCAGGTCTCGTTGGAGCAGGATCGAATCTATCATTAAGATGGCAGTCAACCATCCAGCATACCATGGCTACAAGCTCATCAAACCTTTCCGGATTGCAACCAAAGGATTCTTTTCTCTTCCACTCGAGTTGCGTTTGATCATCTACAATTTTGTCCTGGATGAAGAATACGAAATTTGCGAGTCGGGGTTGCCAGCATTGCTTCGCACTCGCCTGCAGATCACAAACGAATACTATCAACTCTGCAAGTTGCGCATTGTTCTTGTTCACGAGAGGATCAATGATATCATCTGGGACAACGGCAAACCATACTCACTGCCCAGATCCGAAATGGAAGCATTTCAAAATGGTCACGTCTTCAACCAATGGGAAAGAATCCAGAGCTTCGGAAGGACGATACCTAGGGCTGATTTGTTTGCGAGTGTTAGGGTGGAGCAGTGGTGTGCTCATGCTGCTGGGTATCCGAGAAGGGCTGTAAGGAGTCATGGACGTTGTCGGGGTTGCAAGATGAGGAATGCAGGGCCAACGATTTCGCCAACGACCTTGCCTGGTCACGATCTTGATGTTTTGATGTTCATCATGTTCTGTTTGTTGCTGGTTGGGGGTGCTGGATGCTTGCTCTTGTTTTACCTTCTGCTAAAAGCGGTTCGCGGATGATACTCGCTTGGTAATGTTGATGCACTAGAAGTATTTTGATGATTTAGTATGAATGAGCAAGTTTCAGGCACATCGTACTTTTCTACTGTGACATCTGTAAACGCATGTTGTATCTGAGCAATGGATGTCGAGGAGAATAGAGTTTGGAGATAGACGTTTGATGACGAGCGATGGCCATCGGCGCAAAGACAGCCGAAAGCAACTCGGCCTTGGCATTATTGTGTCTCTCTCCCCTCCGTCGATCGAGTCTCACACTCCTTCGTCTCTGCACTTTCTGTCTTTCCAACAACACAGTCATGGCAGAAGTACGACAACGCACCAAAGCGGCAGAGCCCACGGTCGCGCCCAAGGAACCCTCGAGCACGAATACCACCAAACCAAACAAGAAGAGCTCAGGCTTCAGCTTTACAGATGTGCTTCGCATTCTGGGTGGCATACTCTTGCTCAACTGCGCATTGAGTTACTTTGTCACTTCCTCATCCCTGACATGGGGTTGGCGACCCTGGTACTCGAAGCCTGCCATGGTGGCTTCTTGGCTGGTATATCTTCACCCCACTACCCCTCCAAGAAACAAGCCACTGACGGAGAACAAACAGAGAGGACCAGTCTACCTCACCGATGAGGAACTGAAAGCCTATGATGGTAGCGATTCAAGCAAGCCAGTATACATTGCTCTCAATGGCACAATCTACGATGTCACTGCTGGCCGCCAGGTCTATGGCCCAGGAGGAAGTTACAACTTTTTCGCCGGCCGTGATGCAACCCGCGCTTTCATTACTGGTTGCTTCCAAGAGGACTTGACGCCTGACATCAGAGGTGCAGAATTGACGTACGTCCCTGTGGACGATGATACTCCTTCGAGAGCCGAGTTCAAGAAGAGAAGGGAAAGAGACACGAGATTGGCCAAGAAGAGGGTGCATGACACTATCGAGGGCTGGAGTCGCATGTTCAAGGGCCAGGCCGGAAAGAACTATTTCGAGGTCGGAAAGGTCAAGAGAGAAGAGGGGTGGCTGGAGAGGTTGCCCAAGAGGCAATTGTGTGAGCAGGCGCAAAAGCAGAGACCCCAGCGCAAGGCTTGAAAAAGATACTTTTGAAATGGAACATGGTGAATTTTGTACAGATATACAGAGTGTATATGGGAAATGTAATAGTAGTACAACGATCAACGCTTGACCCAGGCAGGCATCTTGCGGGCCTTGAGCTTTCCGGGCTTCTTTCTCTCGACACGACGGGGGTCTCTTGTGACGACACCAGCNTGTAAAGTAAAGTCAGCGCCGTTCTTGCATATCGATACGAATCTCAAGTTCAACATACCTCTCCTCAAAGCAGGCTTGAGTAACGGCTCATGAACCATCAGAGCCTTGGACACGGCCAGGGCAATAGCATCAGCTTGGCCGGTGGTACCGCCTCCTCTCGCAACGCACCAGACGTTGTACTTGTCCATGCGCTCCGTGACCTTGAGGGCCCAGAGAGCGCTCTCACGGTCGTGTAGACGACCAAAGGCCTGAGTCAAGGGCTTGCCGTTGATCATGACCTCACCCTCGCCTTCAACCAGGAGTGCAACAGCGTTACTGCTCTTTCTCCTGCCAACGCCTCTAGCACGGCCGTACTCGTCGACAACACCAGGCTTGGGCTGGTTGTGGAAGGGCTGAACATCACGCATGTAGCGTCGGAGGGCGGTTGCGACGTCGTCGGGCATGAGGTTGGGGTGGATGTAGTTCAATCGTTGCAGGACCTGCAGAATCTTTGTGTAACGAGCGGCCTTGACGGGCTCGTTGCTGTTGACCTTGTACTGGGCCAGAGTCTTCCATGCAACGCGGGGNGCATGTCCAGTAGGCAGGACGGGCAGTGTCTGGTACTTGCGCAGCAGGTTCTCGAGATTCAGCAGGTCGTCGGTGAAGTCGGGCTTGCCAGTAAAGTATGAGGGCGAAGCGGGGACAATGCGCAGACGGTCCATCATGGCGGCGTAGGCAGCGATGCTGCGGCCACCCTCGAGGTCGTCATCTTCGGCCTTCTCTTCGGCAGCGGCGGCATTGTTGTTGGAGCCGAAATCGATCGGAGGGGCAGCGCGGATGTCGCCCAGTGGTGTGTCTAAGGTGGTCGAGGCCAGACGGCGGAATTGTGGTTGTGAGATGGGGAACCTCCTTGTGGCGGGTTGGCGGAATGAGGCGATGGCGGCGCGCAGGCCTGACCGCAGTGCACCGAGCTCCATGACTGGCAGACGTGGATGGACCTCGCTGTCGCTGGCGCGGGCAGGAAGTTCGCTGTACGAGAGGGCTCGCCGGCGGAAACAGCCGAGGATAGTCCGACTAAAAATTGGACGGGGCGGCCAAAGCTCAACGCCGCCGCTCTTCTTTTTCACCACCTCGTCCATCCATCCCCTCTGTGTAGCTTCCTCTTCATCAGTTGCACATACCCCTCACAATGTCTTCTTTCGGAAAGCTCTACACCTACCCGGTATGTTTGTTGCGAGCTCTCGCAGCTGTCGCACTGTCAATGTCTACAGCACAGCACAGCTAACACGGCACCGCAGNNGGTAACCCCCGTACCACCGCCCTGCTGGCCGTCGCAAAGGCCAACAGCCTCAACCTTGACATTGTTCACACCGAGCCTGCCAAGGGTGTCGAGACTGAGTACCTCAAGCTCAACAAGCTCGGCAAGGTCCCCACCTTCGAGGGCGCCGACGGCTACGTCCTCACCGAGTGCATCGCCATTGCCATCTACCGTACGTTTCCCAATCGCCCCGAACTCTACCCAGCCCACCTCCCCTGCAATGATGAGACATATTATCAAACAGTTATCCCTGTCTGAAGACTATTGTTGAGAATTATTTTTGATCTGAATGCACCTGTACCCCTCACTCCTGCACTTTTCTGCAAGCCCACTCTAGCTGCGGCAGCTCGCTGACCGCACCCGCCATACANNGTCACCTCCCAGAACGAGAAGACCACCCTCCTCGGCAAGACCAAGCAGGACTACGCCTCCATCCTCAGATGGATGTCCTTTGCCAACTCTGAGGTCCTCACCGCCCTCGGTGGCTGGTTCCGCCCCTTGATTGGCCGTGACCCCTACAACAAGAAGTCCGTCGAGGACGCCCAGAAGGCCACCGCCAAGGCCGTCGGTGCCCTCGAGGACCACTTCCTCGTCAACACCTACCTCGTTGGTGAGCGCCTCACTCTTGCCGACCTCTTCGCCGCCGGCATCATCTCCCGTGGCTTCCAGTACTTCTTCGACAAGGAGTGGCGCAGCAACAACCCCAACGTCACCCGCTGGTTCGAGACTGTCACCAACCAGTCCGTCTACTCTGACGTTGCCGAGAAGCTCGAGTTCATCGAGAAGGCCATGCCCAACCAGGCCCCCAAGAAGGAGGCTGCCCCCAAGGCCGAGAAGCCCAAGGAGGCCCCCAAGCCCAAGGCTGCCGCTGACGACGAGGAGGAGGCCCCTGCCGCCCCCAAGGCCAAGCACCCCATCGAGGCCCTCGGCCGCCCCACCTTTGTTCTTGACGAGCTCAAGCGCAAGTACTCCAACGAGGAGACCCGCGAGGTCGCCCTTCCCTGGTTCTGGGAGAACGTCAACTTCGAGGAGTACTCCCTCTGGAGAATGGACTACAAGTACAACGATGAGCTCACCATGACCTTCATGACCTCCAACCTCATCGGCGGCTTCTTCACCCGTCTCGAGGGCTCCCGCAAGTACATCTTCGGTGCCGCTTCCGTCTACGGTACCTCCAACGACTCGATCGTTCGCGGTGCTTTCCTCGTCCGTGGCCAGGAGGCTCTCCCCGCCTTCGACGTCGCCCCTGACGTCGAGTCGTACGAGTTCACCAAGCTTGACCCCAAGAACCCCGAGGACAAGAAGTTTGTCGAGTCCATGTGGGCCTGGGATGAACCCATCCAGCCTGAGGGCAAGGAGTGGGCGGATGGTAAGGTGTTTAAGTGATGCACTCGTGTTTTGAGCTGTAGAGAGCATGCGAGAAGCATTGATTGATAAAAGAGAGGGAGTGGGAATGACATAACGAAAGCGCACCGCATGGGCACATAAAAAATGAAAACTCATGTCAAACAACCTCAGTCACGCATCACGACTACAGTGAGACAAGCCCATCCAGCTTGAGGGCAAGGAGTGGGCGGTTGGTAAGGTGCTTCAGTGATGCACTCGTGTTTTGAGCTGTAGAGAGCATGCGAGAAGCATTGGTGGGAACGACATTATGGAAAGCACACCACATAAGTAAGTACAAGATTGGCATTTATGCCAAACAATCCTAGTCGGGTATCCATCCCCGAACTAGTATTGTTAACTATGAAGCAAGTTGCATGGGAGAAAAAAAAAGTTACTTGTCGACCGCAAGTCTGAACCCTCCGCAAGCGGAGGGTTCTGCTAGTAGGAGGCTCACAACAAAGGGGCAACAAATTGCCAAGACTTCCTGGTCTTATCGTTCGACTTATATCCTTTACCTTTCCCTCGTGCCCCGATAGCTAAGATCTTTACTCATGTTACACATCAACGGTGGGACAGCCAAGCTGAAGCGCAGAAGGTCAAGAAGATGTAAGGCGTGAGTGCGCTTTACCACACCATAATTACCACAAGCACATTTGCTACCTCAGTCTGCCCTGTCCATGTTCATTTAAGGCCTTGCAATGCTCTTTCTCCTGTGCTCTGCTCACGATCTACTCGGAAGCCTCAATCTTGTTGGACTATGATGAGCGGGACATCTTTCAACTAAGTCGTAAACCACTGCTGACGTACATTTCGATACTTTGTAGCAGGCCGTCATCATCCAAGATGTGTTACATATAGCTGGCATATACCTCTCTCCCTGTCATATAGATCTAGCTCGTGTACAGCTGCGCTCTCTTGTGGACTATAGCCGTATGTGCTGTCTGCTTTCTAGCAAACTTTAGCGCATGCGAGCAAAGGTGAATATGGTCGAGGACAGATGAACAATTGATTGCGGCAAGGAGAAATGACGAGAATACAAGCATGCTGTATGTCTCTGCTGACAAGCTTCTTCCGGATTCTCCGATGCTAGAATTGCCATCTTTCTAGTTAAACCAAACGCTAGAAGCAAAGATTGTTTGGCCCAGGTAGACTGTTGTCAAGAAGAACAGTCTGCCATTCAACTACAAGACTGTGACATGCCATTGTTATGCTGTTAGGGGAGCATAGTTCAGCATGTATTTGCGACATATGCTGACCGCTAGCCAGTTCTCCTTGGTCCTTTTGTTGGGCAATTCCAGCCAGATGTGCTTCTCTCTGGCCTTTTTCGCCAACAAGGGGCTATAGCGTGCTATCTCGACCTGCACGGGTTCAAATTCCACTTATTGAGTCTCTGGAAGTTCAGGCTCATGTTGCTAACCACTACGTTGCTGACGACAGGTATGCGCTGGCAGCATAGCATCCTGGCCATCCTCGTGCAATAGAGCGAGCGTTGACCACTTGACCATACTCCTTCGAGAACACCGAGTGAGCAACGATCTATTCAATAACCGTCTGGCGGCGACAGAGGGCAATAGCTCAATCTATAAACATGCACGATGGCTTTTACACCAGAGATTTCTGTAGAGAACTGCTGTGAGGTCTCCCCGTGGGCATTGCGTTATCTCTAAAAGGTATCGTGTATTCTTGTGATTTGCTTGAATGATGAACTTTTGACGTGCAGAGGGTGGTGCCTTCCTTGTTCAAGTTCTGTCTTTGGGCCCAACAACTCAATTTGCTGCGTCGTGTGAATTCTTCGTCGAGCTCAACTTCTTCCTCTTCCATCATCACACCTACCCAGTTTCTACAAGACGGCAGTGAAGGCTCTGTTGTGCCTTCCCTGTTTTTCTGAATCGTGAAACACTATCTTCCCGCAACAAACAAGATCACTTTCACTTTCACCACTTCACGTCTCGCAACGCGCAACGCAGCGATCTTTCCAACAGCACGTTCATCAGCCCCTCATCTCCTACTCAATCGAGACAACCACAGAATTCAATAGGCCTTTACACAGCTTTTGCATCGATTGGACCATCTGGATGAGCCTGTTATGACTCACTTCCCAAACGAGATCTGGCTTGAGGTTGCCAATTATCTCAATCTTCTAGCGGACGTATGTGCAAATGAGGTTGAGAAGGTCGACGAACCCGAAAGATTCATTCAGCAGACCATTGTCAGTCTATGTCTTGTATGCAAGCAACTCCGCGCCATCTTCCAACCACGGCTATATGGCAGCTTCGTCAAGTACAGCAGACCTTGCGCCCAACACCGACTTCTGACCTTCGATTCCGAATGGCTGCACAAGTACTATCAACGCGATGAAATTACCTTCCGTATCACTCGAAAGGAGACAAGGCTCGAAAACTTCATACTTACTTTGATCCGTCGTCCTGACCTCGCCGTCATGATCAAACAACTACGTATTGGCTCTTTCAACCAGACCAACACCCTCCCAAAATGCTTCTGCAAGCTTTATGACAAACTACCTCTACACGAGACAACTTCTGGTGCATTCCTGGATGCACTCAAGGCCTTCCAGGGTTCCGAGCGTCTATTTCCTGGATTCAGAGGCTTATGGAAGCAACGGCTCAAAGATGGCAATGAATCGGCAGAAATCGCACTTCTATTGACACTGTTACCAAGTGTGCGATCAGCACGTTTCGAANACAAAAACCTAGGTGATTTTGTGCAGACGCTATGCAACGTCAATCTCGAGCCCGGTCCCAACTCTTGGCTCATCGAATCTTCACATGGAAGGCTATTCAAATATGAGGTCGAATCAGCATCAAGATCGCAGCAGCTCCCTTTGATCCTCCCATCTCTTGAGTCACTGAGTGTGGAATCACTAGGTGATTCCAACAACCTTGAGAGTCTTNCTTTCGCTACCCTCCCTCACGTCATTCAGTGCAAGAGGACTCGAGGGCTATCGTGACTTCCACNNTCATTTCAATCGAAAGTCACGTTCACTTCTCTTCTTCATCTGCGACTCGAACACTGCCAGATGTCTGGAAGCTATGAGCTTATCTTGAAGAGATGCACGAGACTGCAATCACTCGAGATCAACTCCAGTTTTGCCTACATCGATGAAGAGCTTCCGCCTACCATTCTCGGTAGCGGGCTCTCAGATGCTCTCCAGAACGTGACAGGCACGCTGGAACGTCTGACTCTGATGATGCCTGAGCACGTGATTCTGAGTTCTCTGAATTTGAATNCTTTCAAGAAGCTGCGATACCTGGAGGTAGATGCCAATCTGTTGCCTCCTGACTTCCATGAAACACTGCCGACCGATATCGAGGAAGTCGTCATTCGACAAGCCATAGTCTTGATAAAACCGCATCTCGAAATACTCCTCGACACGTTCATACCAATCGCTAAGTTCCCCAACTTTTCTGCGTTGAAGACATATATGAATGAAGATGAGAACGAAGATCTGGAGAAAGAACTGGTCAGCGTGCAGAAGCGAGCTCGAGAGTGCAGTCTTAGCTTTGAGTTTGAGAAAGAGCCTGCTGCAGCTCATCTATACAACACTGCTCGTCAAGAGAAGCTTTTGAAGAGTATCTGGAGAGACATGGAGATGGCACTGCTGCTCCAAGGCGAAGACAAGATGTTCATTGGTGCCCGACCAAAGAAACCTGAAGGTGTGTATATAATACTCTCACCTCGCAGTGTCCTGTAACATTATGCTAACCAGCTGACGCTCAGACTATCTCAAAAGATTCACCCTCTGTATGGGCTATTCGGTCACTTCTCTGGCCAAGAACTCAAGACAATCTGCTCCCAAGACCTCGCTAAAGGGCCCTCGTGGTATGGAAGACTCGTTCGAGATAGCACAACTGTTTGCTAAGCGCTACCCCTATAACGAAAAATCACTCTCCACCGATTTGGATGCTGTTGAGAAACACATCGAGAGCCAGTTCAGCGACCCTGAGAACTTTTCTCTCGAGCGCAAGCCCACGACCGCAGAGACTGCGACTCAGGTACGTAATCTGGTTACAGCTGGTGTCAAGAGATGGTATGATGCTGACTGCTTCCTCTTCAAATCACAGGTCACTCAAAAGTTCAATACCACGACCAAATTGAATGCCGGAATCTTCCTCGAAGGCCTAGCCAACTTCCTCCACTCAGATGGCATGAATCTGACCTTTGACTACTTCCGCCTGCACTGTTTCTGCTGGATGCTCCTCCGCAGTGTTAAAGACGCTTGCGCAGACTCCATGCGCCAAATCTTTGGCCCTGCATACCTCGAGCGTGAGAACCAATTGCCATTTGTGGTAGGCTATCTGTTCATGTGTGCTTTTTCTGCAGACAAGGTTGGCAAGGATGAGGGTGTGGAGGCGAGAAGTAAAGTCTTCCTTGAAGCTGTGGGTGCGTTGGAAGGCATGATTGAGACTGGAGCTGGAGGTATCTGTGTGAAGATCATGGAAGAGTACTACAACTATGCTGTGAATTGGGATGACTTTGAGCAGCTCATGGCTTGAGGAGAGATCGAACATTTGGGGGAGTTTTGAGCATAAGATCTCGGAAAGATCTTTGAATGACTTTGATGCTAAGTTCACTGGTCAAGTCGACTGGTGTTGGGTGGAGTCGAGGTTCAGGTCTGGGTTGGCGTTGCAAACATGGTTGGCAGTAATCTCTATAAGAGACGTGTTTTACATTATAGAGAATGTGCTTGACAGAAATTATAGTCATATGCTCACAAAAACACACGGATATTGACACCTGAATTGGATCATCGTAAGGCAGTGGAATTTTTGTTGCTGAAGTGTGGATGGCAAGTGCGTGCGATGCGACAATGCAGCGTCTTCACGCGAACACAAGATGTCACTCTTCCATCACAGCTAGAGAAGCAAAATTATCGCACATGAAAGAGCGAACTTTGATGTTTGCAAGAGAACAGACGCGTGCAAAAAAAAAAACGAAGATCTCATCAAAACGTACAGCAGCAGGGATTCCCACGTGGTCACCCACCGTAGTACTAATCTGCCGTTCAACTGCTTATGTATGGCAGAGCGGACGGGATGCCCAGTTTTCAGCTGACTGTGGCCGTACGTGCTTGTTCCTGAGATCAGATACGATATGAACTTTCACATCACCAGCTCATCAATCTTACGGCGATGGAATGCCTTCGGTAGTCTCGATGATAATGCTATATTCTAGATTTGTTCTACTGTCTGGGCTTGGACTCAATGGAGAATGTATACCTCTACCGCAATTATATTGTGTGCTTGTGGCAACGACGGCTTCTCGCACGTGCAGTCAACACTATCTTTTCGATAGAAGCTAGACATAAATTGATTTTCAACATTACAGATCGCCAGTGCCACTAGATCGCATTGAACCAGATTGCAAGACAGCCGGAGTGTGTTACTATACGATTCATATAAGCAATAAGTCACCAATGCACTTCGCGGACCTTCTACGTTGTCGTGGTCAATATTGGTTATTGTAAAGGGTACAACCCTGTCTCAAAATGTGCAGCATCAGCTCAACCACCAAAGGCAGGTGGTTCATAGACTCGCGAATGAGCTAGACTGAGCACGAAATTGATAACGAATTCATGTTGACTGATATTGCTCTGCCACCACCATTAATACCAACCACTCTCTACACAGAACAAATACTGCTTGTCGTCGCATTTGGCTCTTCAACCCCACGAGTTGTGGCGGCGGCAAGGCTTCCGCAAAGGCCTTGCGGCGCCTGCAGAGATTTACCAAGAGCTGAATGCTGTCTGTGTGCGTCGTACGACCAGAAACAAGAGTGTGTCCATGTATATTTGTGGAGGTGGATGTGTTGCAGAGTTAAGATGTCAGCCAAACTGCGGCTCTTTACGATTCTTGGCCGGGTGTCTCTCCAAACTGATGACTTCATGACGCGCTCCTAGTGGATTACAACATCCTCAACGCGTTCTTTGCGACGTATCGTGAGATCATGGCGTGTATTTGGTGATTTGCTAGGATAACTTTTCTTGTTACAATCTGCTTTGCACCATTTTCTGTTCTGACGTTCCTCTATTTGACGAGACTATCGACCATCCCGCTGGTGACACGAAACAGACATGGCTGCCACGTACTTTACGTGCACTTTAGGGCAGGCGCAATCCTTGGGCCTGACCAACTCCAACTTCAAGAATATCAATCACTTCATTGATTCTCAGGCAGAAGCCATACCGTCCCAACCTGCTGTCGGTTTTGCCATTCCCTCCAACTCGAACTCTCAGTGGAACAGCAAAACATGGACCTTCTCGGATCTGCAAGATGGCTCTAGAAAGGTCGCAGCTTTGTTGCAAAAGACACATGGAGATCTTCTGTGCAACTCGGATACGGTCGCATTGATTTGTCCAAGCACTCCGGAGTTTCTGTTTACGTGGCTTGCTCTCATGCGATTAGGACACCCTGTCCTCCTGATTGCACCACAATGTCAACCAGCAGCTATCGCACACCTGTGCAAGGCTTGTCAGACTACTGTCATATTCCACGACGAGACTTATGCCGATCAGTCTGGAGAAGCTGCAAACATCGCCCAGGATAATGGTGAGAAGCTCAATGCTATCGAGTTGCCATTTTCCAAGGATCAGTCTCTATCAGACATCATGGCACAGGAAGCAACCGGATCCACAACTTTCCCAGATGTCAAAGAGACAGATGTTGCATACCTCCATCATACCTCTGGAACCTCTTCCGGCGTACCCAAGCCAATTCCGCAAACACACCGCGCAGGTGCTGGTGTTCTTCCTTCGTTTCCCGATGGAAAGCAAAGCGCAACGTTCACGACCACCCCGCTATACCACGGTGGTGTAGCTGATGCATTCAGAGCATGGACGAGTGGTGCGCTCATCTGGCTGTTCCCTGGCAAAGGTATACCAATCACAGCAGCAAACGTTATCAAGTGCTTGAGTGCAGCAGAAAAGGGCGTAGAGCAAGGCCTTCCTCCTGTGAAGTATTTTGCCTCCGTACCATACGTACTTCAGATGATGGAGGCAGACGAGCAAGGCTTTGAGTATCTTCGAAACATGGATATCGTTGGCGTTGGTGGTGCTGCTTTGCCAGCAGAAGTGGGAGATCGCATGGTTGGCAAAGGAATCAATCTTATCTCGAGATTTGGCAGTGCAGAGTGTGGTTTCCTCATGTCATCTCACCGTGACTACGCCAAAGACAGGGAGTGGCAGTATCTCCGCAGCAACCAAGGAGCCGAATATCTTACGTATGAGAAGAATGAGGATGGTCTCGTTGAACTGGTGATCAAGCCAGGCTGGCCGCACATGGTAAAGTCTCTCCCAACTGCTGACACCAAACATCAATTGACGTGATACATCTAGGCCAAGCAAACTCGCGATGATGGATCCTTTGCTACGGCCGATCTCTTCGCACCTCATGACCTTATTTCAAATGCCTGGAGATACCACTCGCGTGCTGACTCTCAACTTACGCTGATCACTGGCAAGAAGTTTGATCCAGCTCCACTGGAGGGCGCAATTGCAACCGCAGATCTTCTGGACGATGTTCTGATCTTTGGAAACGCACAACCGTTCCCTGGCGCCTTGCTGTTCCGTTCGGAGACGGCACGAGATATTCCAGACCATGACCTTGTACAGAAGATCTGGCCAGCCATCGAGAAACTCAACTCGGAAAGTCAGGATCACGCTCGCATACCTAAGAAGATGCTGGTTGCCATGGCAGTGCTTGATCGACCACTAGAGAAGAGCAGTAAAGGTACCCTTCAAAGAAGCGTGGTCGAGGCCCGCTTCGCTCAAGACATCGACAAGGCATACACCAACATGGGTTCCTTCAACGTCGGTGACGTGCCTGACGAGAAGGTTTCCCATGTCATCATTGAGATGATAGAGTCCATCGTCCCGAAGAAGGCGAAACTGGAAGATAACACAGACCTGTTCTCTTATGGCGTTGACTCGGTCGCCGGTATGCAGATAAGATATGGCCTTCGACAACTCCTCCCACAATCCACCAAACAGTTGCCGCTCAACGTGGTAGAGGACTGCGGAACGGTCAAGAGATTGACAGAGTATGTCGTCAAGCAGCGTCATGGTGAAGAGCTTACCGACGAAGAGGATGAACGCACGCTCATGCTCCAGCTCGTCGACCAGTATTCCAACTTTGATAACAGAAGCCCATCGTCGTCCACAAACGGGCAGGGTCAGGGCGAAAACGACAAAGGAGATGTTATCGTCCTGACGGGTGCAACGGGAGCTCTAGGGGCTCATCTCCTGAACTACTACCGTCAACTCGATTCCGTCAAAAAGGTCTACTGCCTCGTCCGAGGAGCTGAATTGCACGCTTCAATTGAGCGGGTCGACAAGGCTCTCAAACAGCGCGGCCTCGGCGGCTTGGAAAATGGTGACGAGAAGGTCGAAGTCCTTCAAACGTCACTAGGAGATGATCACCTGGGCCTCTCCAGTGGAGATTACGAAAGGATTGCACAAGAGGTTTCGATTGTTATGCACGTGGCATGGAGTGTCAATTTTCGCATGCGTTTACGCAGCTTTGCAAAGGACAACATTGCGAGTAAGTCATGCCCCCAATCCTACACATGCATGAGTGTGTGACCAGCCCGCTTGGGGCATTCACCGCTGTATCAGAAGACCTGGTCATAGGGTGCATGGTGTGCTATTCTTGCACTCTATGCACCCAGAAACCAGGTTCTGTATATTGCAATTAGATGAATTCGCTGCAGGGCTGCATCACCACAAGAATAGCAAAACAGACCATCTGCTGACCGCGGTTTACAATGTAGGTGTGACAAATCTCATCAATCTTGCATTGAGGTCCGGCAGATCTGAGGCAGCCAGATTTGCATACTGCTCGAGCGTAGCAAGTGTCATGGCGTACAGCAAAGGCACCTCCATCCCTGAAAGAATCATCAACGATCCAGAAGCAGCCAGCACTCTGGGATATTCCCGCAGCAAGTGGGTCGCCGAGCAGATATGCAGCAGAGCGAACGAGCGCTCGCAGCTCCAGGGTCGCGTTGCCATATTCAGAGTCGGCCAACTTTCAGGGGACACCCAACGCGGCATATGGAATATCAGTGAGGCCTGGCCGATGATGCTGAGCAGTGTCAAAATATCCCGCGCATTGCCGAATCTCGATCAGGAAACACTGGACTGGCTGCCCGTGGATCTTGCTGCCACGGCCTTGATGCAAGGAATAGCAAGCGTGGACGGGAGCGGAGACGGCGCGCATGTCCTGCATGTGCTAAACGAGCACCGTCGTCCTACATGGCCCACAATGTTGCAATGGCTAAAGAAACGATGTGCCTTTGACATTGTGGACCCGCCCAAGTGGGTAGCGCGACTCGAAGATATGCAGGAAAGAGACGGCGCCGATCACCCCGCATATAAACTTCTAGACCATTGGAAGAGGGCTTATGCCCCTGAGCACAAAGCGGAAGACACAAGTTCGGCACCGACCGTCTTGCCGTTTGACATGGCGAGAACCAAAGATGCAGTTGCGGTTTTGAGAGACGTCAGTCCTGTTGACGAGCAATACTTTGCCAAGATCTGGGACTGGATTGATAGAACCATGTAGATCGTCGGCCATGATCGCTTTCGCTTTCGCAGTCAGATGTACTTCTGCATGTACATTGGTGTATAGACTTTGAGATGATTGGGATCATTGTGGAAACACAACCCCTCTCTTCGCATAAGTTTACTCTGTTGATTGAGCCACTTGTTGGGAAGGATTATGGAAACACACTCTCGTGATATCCATGCAACACCAGTATGAGCGAGATGAGAAGCGTTGACGACGATAAACTCTTGCCCCTGGATTGAAATTTGGCAGGTATAGACAGAACGTCCAAGCCTCGGCATAATGACCTTGGTATAGGGAGAGGTATGGGGATGGGAGTATAACGTCTGGTGGCTTGGATTGGAGACCACAAATCGGTTGAGAGGATAAGTCTGAACGATTTGAATAATCATGCCTGTACCAAGCCTCCGTGGACCTTTGGTGGCAGGACCTGTCATGCCTTACAAGGCAGGAGGATAAGGCTGCATGAGCACAAAAGCCAGGTGTTGGTACTTGCTTCCGAGAATGTTAAGCGTATCGAGTGGGGACCGTCTTTTTTCAGAGCAGGCAGGTGTAGACAGGAGCCCGGATCTGGGTAGTTTGGCCTTGCGCAAGTGACCTTACATGGCGCTAGCAAAGTGTCTCCTGTCGAAGCGGAGCCGTCACTGTTCATGTCAAAGGGGGTGCGAATGCATGGAAGCGTGGTGCGGCAAGAGGCAGCGCCCGCTGTCCCGCGATAAGGGATAAGACATTGGACTGCTTGGCGATCTGGCTTGGGGAGCCTGCACGAGCACGCCGCCCTCACGCCTTCTCACGTGATTTCGCACCCACGTCGTGTGGCTTAAAACGATGCCATGCAGGTCGAAGGTCCGGCGACTTGACAAAGTTGACCAAGACGACGCGGTCGGGGAGTTCGTCGCCGGGAATGATGGGGCTAGAAGAAAACTAAGCCTATTCCCCGGCCTCTTGTGGGGCGATCATCAGAAGAGAGCACTAGACCTCAATTGAAGCCACAAATGGCTCTGTGTCGCACAGGGAGTGATTCCGAAAGAGAAATTGCCGCTGCCAGATCGGATTCGGTACTGTAGCGAAAGTTTTGTGCCTCTTGTCAAACAATCTGGAGAAAGAAGCGAGAACAGCCTTACACAGGCAGAATAGACGAGCAGTCGCAACCCTGAGTTCCTGCGTCGCGTACCTGCATGAGCCACACAAATCTCACACAATCCCAGACTCCCAATGACGTAGAGGGGTCGGAGCGCTGTGAAGATCAGATCACTGCCGTACCGCCGATTAGAGACGTGCTAAAACCACAGACTGAGTCAATCCCCAGTTGTGAACCCGTTCCTGGCGGTTATGCCTGTCGATTGTCTTAATCTGCTGCGGAGTCAGGATAATTATGCACCACAAGCTTCCTTGAAGATCGATTTATCCTGCTCAGCTGAGAATTAGCCCGAGGTAACGATAGTTGTATGAGGGGAATAGCGTCTATAGCTTAATCTTGCCCATCGGCGATGGCTTGGAGGCCCTCGGGAGGCGTTGCTCCGTTCCCACAAACACCATGGTTAGGATGTGGAAGCTTTTGCCGCAGATCTGAGTCTGCCCGCATGCGAACACGCGACTTGAGCGAAACAGGAGTTCGACGAAAAAGTCAATGGGAGAGATACCGAGCACTGCGAGCGATTTGGGAAAGTGACCGAGAAGTGTTGTTGAGAAGTCAATGAGGCGAATCCTACTCGAGCCTACTCGTGCCTGGCATGCCGTTGGCGTGTGTGGGATCATTTCCACAGGGCAGAGAGAACCGAGCGGTGCACACACACACGCACACACACTCACATGCACAAGGGTCTGCAGAAATTACCGATCGACGTTGGAAGGGTCTTTAGCAGGGTCTGTAGGGATGAAGAAGGTCTGGGAGAATTGTTCCATTTACTGAACCAAGGAGTTGGGAAACAAACGCTATCATTTTGATTGTGATGCATATTGAGGTGTGCTCTGTGAAAGCTTTCGAGAATGGTCAGCTTCAGAGGGCCAGTCTGAAACACTGGGCCCGAGGGCGGAAAGTGAGCGTGGGGAAGCACACAGCCAATCAGTGGCAACAGGGACATCACCACATCCGATCATCACGTTTCAGAATGTATTCTGATTGTTGTGACCTACGTAACCTCGACCACGTGAGAGATCATTGGAGCCATTTGCAGCCAAGATGACAGGTAACCGGTATATGATGTACTACTATATGTTATATTTGTGATATAATGACTTTGATTGGCGAGTAAGACATCGTAAGTCGGACGACACACGAGAAATGCGCAGCACGGCAGCGCGATTGGCCGAGAGACTAATCACAATCACACCCAACTTTCAAACAGCAGCGCTGGTTTTCATGTCAGCTCCGACAAATCCGAGGGCACGACCAAGCAGGTACAGTACAGTACCTGCAATACATGCTGGATATCTGGCACAGCGGTAATTTCACATCTGCGTACGGCCGAGTCATTGACGATTGTAGGATGATCATTTGCATGACGGAGATATCATATGCTCACGGATGGCACGCCACCAGCAGCGATGCAACTGGGCATCCCGCCGCGTAGCCGTCTGTATGTGTGAGCGTTTGCTGTGGGAGAACGAGACGCGATAACCAGTGAGCGGACATGTATCTACCCAGGCTGACCAACGGGCAACGGACGAGCAGCACGACTTTGATACGAGTGGATAGACGGTTTGCATTGTCAGCCGTCAGGCGGACTCGCTCACAAGGACGTGTTTGTTGACGGACTAGCCATGTATAACTGTTATGGATTCGAGTGTCGATCGGGGCAAGATAATGCACCGTCCGGATTGGGCGCCACTGCTCTGGACACTGGACACGCAGGTGAGATGGTCTACAGGGCAAGCAGCTCGGGCGGATGCACGTGGATACTCGTCCTGAGGCTTTCACGATTGACAACTCGAGGTGCAGTAGTGTCGTCGTTAGAATCAACAGCCTTAGGTTAGCTGGCGTGACGGCCGTTCCCAGCAGAAAAAATAAGAGTCGACGACGGATGGAAATAGACTCGACGCCGCGCCACAAGGCGTCGAGCGGCAAGCTGGCGCGTTAGCGTCGGGATCAAGGCACAGACAGGCGCCTTCGACCGCTGCACGGGGCATGGGAGTAACGCGTTTTGAGGGTGCCAGAGGGTGCAGGTATGTGCACACTACAGACTCGCTGGACCGGTGCAGTTGGGCGTGGCCTTTGTCAGTTGGTACCCACCAAGCCGTCCGAGGCTTCCCCATCCGCCGCCATGATTGCACCGGCCCTGCGGCCAGTTTCGACTCGGACGATCAGTACTTGTATGCTCTGCTCCCCCAGCCATAATCAGGTCGTTTCAGACACCATTCGACCCGGCCATTCCCTCATTGCATTGCTTTTGCCATCAACCCGTTGGACGTACCATTCTTTTTCGCTGCTCATCAGACGTCACTTGGACTCGATAGCATCTTATACATAGCCCAGCACTCCACCACACTCCCAATCCGTCTTCTCATATCTCTTCTGAAACCGACTCGTCTCTTGCAATCAAACGCAAATCCCAATTTACACACGGCATATCCCAAATCAATCGGGTAAGCGTCGTGTCGAAGCCACCACCGCCTCTTGGACCCTCGAGGCTAACCGAAATTGTTCAGACCCAATGGAACACCAATATATGACCCAGACTCCCATGCAGTCTCCCATGTATTACTACACTCCTCAAAAGCAGCAGCACATCCACTACAACTCGCACATGGCTCCTCAGAACATGGATTACTTTTCTCAACCCGTCTCATCTCACGTTCTGTACTCTCAGCGCAGCTCTCCTCTCTACCAGCAACAGCCTCAGTACATTTCGCAAGCTATGCTCACTCCTGCTGCCTCGCCTCGCCTCCAGCACCAGAAGCCTACCATCATGCTCCAGCAAGAGATGCCCAACATGAACATGTCGTTCGACTCTGACTGCTACGGCCCTGCCACCCCCACTCTGTCTGCCACCAGCTTCAACTCTGCCGACAGCCCTCAGTCCAACTACCACATGATGCCCACACCCGCCAACGAGCTTCACATGAACCCTTTCGACGGGCTCAAGCAGAACTGTGAGGACGACATGTTTGGTGAGTGGACTCAGTCCGGATCTCCACCTTTGACTCCAGGTACGTGTTTGATTGAGAGGGCAATTTCCTGGATTGGCCAATCATAGAGCTGGGGCTGACTCGCTAGCTGAANNGTGTACCTGCATCCCGCCTCGGCATTCACCGAGAACAGCAGCTACCTGCTGTCGTCGTCTGCATGCCCATCATTGTCACCCTCGCCATCGCCCAACTCGCGCTCTGCCATCAGCGACGCCAGTGTTTGCGATCCCCGCACTCTGACCGTCCCCAGCAACGTTTTCCCCTGTTTGCCCACCCTGTGCGCCGGCGATGACGAGGAGCACAAGTTGATACTCAAGGGCGACTTCACTCCCTCCAAGACTTTCGACGCTTCCGAGTTGATGCCTGCCAACCACGGCTTCCCCACATTTGAGCCTCTTTTCGAGCTCGACGTCGAGGACGACTTCTGCGCCAGCAAGCGCCAGCGCGTTGACTCACACTTCACCAACGACTCCAGCTTCTGCTTCACCGACGCCAGCTTCAGTGACGAGGACCTCACTTTCTCCCCTTGCCAGTCTGAGTTCTCCTTCACATCCGGCCCCGTCATGGACATGACTCCCGCCCGCCGCACCGTCGTCAAGCGCTCGGCCAAGGTCCCTCAGTATGCCGCTGCCGGACACTCGACCAACAGCCAGCCTCAGCAAGTTCCCAGCAACGCCGCTGCCTCTTCCTCCTCATCTGCCTCCGGCGATGACCACTCCCACTCTGGCCCTTCCTCCTCCTCGACCACCCGCCGTGGTCGCAAGCAGTCTCTGACTGAGGACCCTTCCAAGACTTTCGTCTGCACCCTCTGCTCGCGTCGCTTCCGCCGCCAGGAGCACCTCAAGCGCCACTACCGCTCTCTCCACACCCACGACAAGCCTTTCGAGTGCACCGACTGTGGCAAGAAGTTCAGCCGCAGTGACAACCTCAGCCAACACCAGCGCACCCACGGCGCCGGCACTGTCGTCATGGGAGTTATGACCAGCGACATGACTTCCCAGATGGCCGTCAACGTTGCAGATGTTGGCTCTGGTGTTCTGCGCCCCAAGAGCGAGACCCCTGACGCCAGCGAGCTCGGTGCCATGCTCTTTGACCACGCCGCCGCGGTTGCCGGGTCTAGCAGCAGCAGCCAATCAGGTTACGAGTCAGCCGAGGATAACAGCTTCCAGCAGAAGAAGAGAAAGCGCGATGACTAGATGTCTGTCGCCCAGCAGCCTTTCTCTTTCTGATGTTTGACGCCTTACGACCCCTCATGCCAATCATCCTCCTTTACGTTTGCTGCTTTACCTAGACTTGTACACCCCGCAAGGTGCTGTCTCTCTGGATGAGAGTACAAGCAAAAAAGTCACATACTCTGGCGTTTCCAGCCGCAAAGCGAGCTTTTTCCTTGTTGCCTTTTCTTCACTTCATGTCTATCTTTACACCTTCCTGGGGCAAGGTTTCTTTCTTCTCAGCCCCTTTGCTTTGGGCTTTTTCTGTACTGTACAGCGAGATATCTGCATTTGCATGGTTGGGAGCTCTGGGAAAACGGTCTTTTGCTATCTTAGCTATCTGATTATCAACAACAAGCCCAACAGTGGCCTCTGACATTTCTGAACAATTCTCTTGCCTCTTGTCCATGAATCTCTACCTCGTGCACCATGTCTCTGATTATGCTTTTTACCTTCACAAGCTTTCCAGACTTGCCTTTGTCAGCTCTAGGAACCAACGTTTCAGATGGGCAATCTGCGGGGAAAGGATCGCACTCTACCAAAATCTCGAGTATGCAAATCTCCTCTGTGCCGCATGCAGCCCCAGATCTACCTACAATGCTCTAGCAAGAAGATTTTCACGGTATTCATGACTCTTGCTAGAGATACGGCACTTCGTGATGTGCACGGCATGACTCCGAACCTAGGCCTTGATCTCTCCAGCCAAGCGCTCTTCGTCTATTCAACCCAAGCTTCCGAGTCTGCAGAACGAAAGTGGACATTGCGCTGCCGCTACAAACCGTAACTAGTTATGTGTGTTGATTACGCACACTCTCCTCCTCGGCGCTTGTATGAGTAGTAATCAGCACAGGATTTCACCAAGGTCGAGCAGGAGCGTACTTGTCCGTACTCGACCGGCAGCGACAAGAGTGCAACTCACAATTGAACGCTCGTGCCTGACTAGACATGAACTTTAGTGCGTTGTGTATTTGAGCAAGAGTATCGCCGCGACTGCCGCTTCTTAGTATGTGCTTTTTTGCTGAGGGCATTGGGCACATGAGCGGGCGGCTCCTTGATTCGGATAGCTCAAGCGAAAATCCCATCTTCAATTCCAAGATCCCATGAACACTGGTATCCACTTTGCTGCCAGAGCCCTACCACCAAACCACTTCGCGAGAGTTCGCAAGGGTCAAAAGGGAGGCATATATTCGCTTAAGGCAGTCCTGTTCGTCTAGAAGCGACAAAAATGCCCCTGGGCATTTGGTGAGAATGTATGAATCGGTTTTTCTTCTCCTCACGCTCTCGCTTTGCTCGGAAGCCAATCGTCTTGGTTCGGAGCACGACTCCACCGGATGCTGTCCAATCCGCCTCTCTTTCTGGTGGGCTTTCCCAAGCACCCCACAATCTTGGTGAGCCAGACCTTTGATGCTCTACTTGACTCGTCTGCTGTTGCCGCAATCGTCATGCCGCTTTTTTTTGCACTCATCTCTTCTTCGCACTTTATTTCCCTTTCTTTATTATTTCTTTTTTTCCTTTTCTTTTTCCTCTGCCCTGAAAGCCCAGAGCGGGAGATTTGCAGAGGGGCCGTGACGGGCCGTCCGTCGCGAATCTCACCCAACTGGTTACGCCATTTGCATCGACTCATCTTTCAGATCTTCGATCTCGAGGAGATTCAGGCAAGCCAAAGATTCCATGGTCGCGTTTTTTCAGCTACGGGTTTCAGAAGCAATCTCTGCTACAACACCGTCCCATGGTTGCATGAATATCCTCACCTGGGTTTCTTGTTTGGGGCAAGAGCCATTGACGTGTATTTTTTTGATTGCAAGGATGGCTGCATGTCATCACGTCTTGCAGGATGAGGGAGGCGCTACGTCAACGTCAAGTTCATGTTTCCGACCGATCAGGATGCAGAAAGAGCCATGCAAGGAACAAGAGTCAAGCGCACCGGGGCTCTGGATGGTTATGGATACCTGGCTACATGTACCTGTCATGCAAAGCATCGAAGTGGTGGCAGATCTGGCATTGGCAGCTTTGGCAGAGACGTACCTTCCTCCTTCGCATCCTCAACCCCATCTCGGTGCGTATAACTCTACTACTGTCCATCATCAATTCTCCGAACGCCATCAGGCACCTTGAACGTTGGTGTAGCAAGATGAGACAAAGCACACATGACTATGCACAACCACGCGTCTTTCACAACGTCGACCTTCCTTTCAAGGTCTATGCAAGTATAACGGTCTTTCTACATGACCCTTCTTGCCATGTGCATCTGTATCTTCTGACCCTTTAGCCCCTCAACAGCACATCCATGCCAGGCACGCAGGACACGAAGGATTCGTGGCGAATGAGAAAATCAAGAAACGAAGAACGTGATTTGTCGAAATGAGGAAAAAGGGCAAAGATGGTAGAAGAAATACGTACACGTGGTACTGTACCACTCTGGAGTAGCATTGAAGGATCTCATACCAAGGCCCCGTCGGGGTGGTAGTGTGCATATATGGAGAATCTCACGGCTTTGTTCGGTGAAGCGTAGGCTGAGCGTCCACCATCTGGGGAAACACTGGCGAGATGCATTCCTTCCACCATCTGGCTCTCTGTCCAGCACGATTCTGAGGCAGTCTCTTGACGATGAGTGTCGTCGTTGCATGCGGCCGTCGGCCAAGAATTGTCGGCGCAAAGCGATGTGGGATAACACGGCTACACGCTTCCTCATCCCAAGAATCCTTCGTGTGATATCTTGGACGCCAGCGACCCGCCTGCCCATTAACACCTTCTCCACTGCTCTAGGCCTCTGCATGGAGTCCCCTATCACATCTTTGTTGCGGTACGACTTCGTCTTCCTCCAACGGACGTTATCGATTGACTACTCGAGTAGAGGACCGTGGAAAGAAACAACAAGTCGTGTCGTGCAGGACGAGCAGTCAGGGGTGGATGGGGATAGGTTGAGCTGTACAGTTGGCAATAGTGGCAGAGGAAAGTGGATATCTCTTTGGTGGAGTGATACATACATGTCCCAAAGGACTACTTTCTCACTACAAGGTAATCTTCTCAGTATAAGCTCTTCTGCCCTTGTGGAGTAGACAACTGTTTGTCGTACTTTTAATGATCCTTCTCCTCACGCGTTTTTTTATTAAGCAGCTTGCGTGATTTTATCACCAGACACGTTGTGGGCATGTCTTTGATCGTAACCCCACGAGAGGGTGGAGTTTGGAGGATTGAGTATTGTGGGTTTCCTCTCGGCGTGCGCGGCGACGATCGTCAGTTCTGTGCCTGTAGGAGACCAAGACACACGCTGCACGAAAACAGCACGGCATCTTTGGTCCGACATCTGTCGAAAAGCACAACGGGTTTTGCTTGGCGCGAAGAATTTGGGTCTCCTCAATGGATATTCTCCTGCCGAATCCACAAGGCCTTTGACGAGGATCCAGACACGCGCAACGGGACTAGCTCTTCTGTTGCATGCACCTTCTGTTTTCTCTCTGTCTTTTGTCTCTGGTCTATCTTCCACGAAACGACTGGCATGTCATCGCAAGTACGAGTGTGGCTTTGTGGAGGCTGGTGTAGCTGAAGTGTCAACCGATTTGTGGAGTGTCTTTCGGCGTCGTTCGGTGGTGCTTGTCGTTCATGGTGCAGAAGCCACTGCTTTCTTTGTGGTGTACGGGCGTAAATACCCTCCGGAGGGCTGAAGCCCCCGAGTAAGTCCAGTCCAGTCCCATGGGGAAGGATGATTTACGCAGGCACGGGACGGCCCATCTCACCTTTTGAGGCCACATCTACTGACGGATAGTGTACATTTAATTTTCCGCTTTAGCAGTGGTCGTAGATCAAGTGGATCTCAATGGAGTAGGATTTGACATCTTGGGCGGGAAGGACTTTGATGGGCACAAGAAACGATGTCCTTGGAGAAGCAGCTGCTATAGCTGGTCTAGTCCCGATTCCGTGCATAGATCTGTCGATCATGATCGACATTCACGATTTGTGCGAGAGAGATTCTTTATCAGTCTCCACTATCATGGCTCGCGAAGACATCCACAAAAGCATGCAAAAGAAAGGATGCTTCTGCATGAGAGAAACAATACAAGAGACGAAGGCACGGGAAGCAGGAGACAGAAGAGCCCTGAAGGCACGTGGGCATATCCATCCTTGCGCATGTATAAGGAATATGCAGACCCTGATACACGGCAGATTGACTTTGTTCCTTCATCTGAAACAGCAGGCACACCTAAATAGGCTTCGAGAATACCCTGCATAAAAAGATAATCCCTGATGTTATGCCGTTCGAACTTCCGTTCGGAGCTCACTACGAGAAAGCTAGACGACCCTTTCTTGCCCATCAGTGCAATTGACTTTATGCTCTACCCAACATTTGCAGTCCTCTGTTCGGTCGAGATTATGCAGGGTGTACTGTCCGACCGAAGGCCTAGCACATCGTTGTCCCTTCCCTTTTGTGCCCACTCTTGTTATCTTACCGTTGGCCCTGCATGTCGTATGTAGGGAGAGGCATTCAAGCATTTACCCACACGGCAGGGTTCCCATATGAGGCAGAGATAGGCGACGGACGCACCCAAACGAGACCTCCGCACGAGTGTTGTCAGTGGCTGCTCGAGAGAAAGCAGCACCAGGCGCAAGAGGGTCTGTGAGCAGAGATGGTAGACGACCCGGCACTTGGTCTATACCAGCCCCCTTCTTGCAAAATAATATGTAATCAGATCGAGACAAATATCGATGGTTGAATTTTGGGCGTGTGTGTTCCAAGAGGCTACACGCGACTAGAGGCGTATGTCAAGCGAGCGAAGGATCGAACTCCTGTTCTCTGTGCGACGTCCTCTTTTGGTCGAGAACGCAATGCCTCTCTGAAAGATCTTCTGGAACGAGTTACGCGGAAAGCTTGAGATGGAGAGGTGTAGCTTTCTTGGGATAGACGACTACGAGAACTACCGCATGCGGTCCGAGATCGTCTTGCACTGGACAGCACCGCCACTGACGAGGAAATCGATTCCGCCTCTGCCTTTCCCACGTCGAGACCGCGATATCCCGTGATTTGCAGCCCCAATGATAGAGTTCAGCCTCTTATGCATGCCACAGCGGTTTGCAGAAAGAGGACAAGTGCGCAATCAAGACGTAAGCGTCCCGCATAAGACACAGCCGCAACTCTATACCTTCGTGCATGCCCTATGTTGTGAAACGGCGATTGTTATGAAACGGTCGAGATAAACAATGAACAAGCATATCTGAGACGCGTTCTGTAGACGGTTTTGTGCGTTGCACGGCTGGAGATGACAGTTGCTGCTCCCCGTTTGTGTCGTTATGCGCCCATCCACCCCAAACCATTTCCATACTACCGCCCCGCATGGTTCCCGCAACTGTATAACCATTGTGTACCTGGCTAGCACAAACATTAATAGCTGAGACATGCAAGCTCGCGTGCAATTGCGATGTGCAAACGTACAAAACGCCTTGCCGACCACGGAGGATTGTGGACAGACTTCGTCTGCGTGGGATTTACTCAACAATAGAGACATGCTGTATAGAGTAGATTGTGAAACTTCTCCTTGCTGCAAGCGATCGACAGGTCCAACAGTCAATAGAGAGGATCTCAACAAAGGCGCCATTTTCGTTCGTCTATACCCCTGCTTCTCACCAGGTCTATTGCAGATTGGGCATTGTGCACCTTCACTGTTAATGCACTATCCCAGAAGTCTATACCACGTCTCCGCGAAGCTCAAATGGACAATGCAAAAAGTGCCGAGGTGAAAGACTAAAAGAGACAAGCGAAAAGGCAAAATTATCATGGTTCGTTATACAGCAGAGTTATGCTTTGGAATCCCGCCGGAGCCCTTTCGAGCAAACTAAGCCGGTGAATGTCTAGTCTGGAACTGCCTTTTTCTTTTGTCCAGAAGTTGCTCGGAGATGCCCGTCAAATGAAGAACGCAGTGCATGCCTGGCTAATAACGCAACCCTCAACCTTAAGGCGGATCTTCAAAAGAAGCCCTGGTGATAGTCAAAGTCTGGAGTCGTCCTCCGCTACGTAAGACAGTATATGGTTTTCGATCGGCCACGGCGAGGTCGGAGATGTTTGGAAGAGACGTCCCAGGAAGCGGATGATGGACGAGAGTTTGTGGGGATGAGGAGTTATACGAGGATAGCATGGGCTGAGAGTTGTGCAGTAGCGTACATGGTTACTCTCCCTGCTCATCTCCAATCTTCTCCAGCTTGCCCATGGCCCTCTTCTCGCCCGTCTCGCCGACGATCCTGACACGGTCGACCCTTGTCTTCTCGCCATCGCCTTCTCCCTCGGCGACAAAGATGACCAAGCTCGTCACGTTTTGGAACTTGACGAAGCGCAAGTCAACTCTGGCAGTGCCAGTCTTGGCATCCCAATCCGATTCCTGCAAAGTAATGTCTTGAGTTGAAGGGATCGACTCGGCCTCGTCGAATGACAGGACGTTTGACTTGTTGGTGTAGAGCTTCAGGGTGCGAGGACGAACAACATCATCATCGCCCTCGGTGGGGAACGATGTGATGTGAAGACCGTGAACTTTGAGTGAGCTCTGGAAAGGAATGTACATCATGAGTTGTTCGTCGGTGTCACTCTCAATCCAGTCCTTGTCGGCGGGAGACTTTGATTTGGAGACGGCGCTTGGCTGGGCGGTGTTGAAGACGGCGCGGGCGTTGCCAGCTTCCGAGTCGACATTGAGGAAGTCCAGGTTGAGCAGATCCACGCTGTCGGTGATGTCTGAGTAGCCGCGGGGCAAGGAAGCGCCAATCCAGGTGCCAGACGAGGATGAAGATGAAGCATCAGCTGAAGAAGACTCGGCTTCCGAGGCCAGGGACTTGACAGCAGCATCGAGAGCTTTGGGGTCGGCGCCGCGGATGCGCTGAGTCTCGCGACCGTTCTTGAAGACCATGAAGGTGGGCATGGCGGTGATGTTGTAGGTCTGGGTAATGTCCTTGAGGTTGTCGGTGTTGACCTTGGTAAAGGTGATGTGGTTAGGACGGGAGAGCGAGCTGGCGAGCTGCTCGTAGAAGGGGGCGATGGCCTTGCATGGGCCGCACCAGTCGGCGTAGACTNNGTCGTGATGGTCAGTATAGAGATGGTGGGGAGTGGTTTCGGCGCACTCACAGTCGGTCACGACGATGCGCGACGACGACAGCAGCGAGCTGAATTGCTGGGCCGACTCGATGTGCACAATCTTGGACGACATGATTGCTGTGGTTGTATGGTCAAGGTGTTGTTGATTGCTCGACCTCTTGCATGCACATGCACATTCACTTTCACATGGCGGGGCAAATGGCAGCGCGTCACCGAAGGCCACCGAACCAAAGAGACGTCAGAGGCAGCAACCACGAGCAGAAGAAGCAGGAGCATTCTGTTCCCAAACATGCCTTCCACCACCGCACCTGCCTTGACGCAACCTCTCTACGGCCTCGCTCTTTCCCGCAGCGAACGAATCCTCGTCGTCGCTCTTTCCTATACCTGGTGCCTGCCTTTGTTCCTGTCCTTTGGCCAGCGCTTCTGGAACTGGGCCCGTTCCCGCTCAAGCAATCACTCCCATTAATCGCTATATTACCCATCGCAACCCACACCATTTCTTCCTCTCATATCTGTAGCCATGGCCTCCCACGTCGTCGTTCTGGACGCAGCATTCAAGCGCATCCAAGTCAAAGTCACGCCCGCCACTTCTCTACGCAGCGTCCTCGAGCAAGCATGCGACAAGTTCCAGCTCGACCCTGATCAACACATTCTCAAAAACACAAAAGACAAGCCCATCGACCTCTCTCTCCCCTTTCGTCTCTCCGGTCTCGTCTCGGGCGCAAAACTGCAGCTCGTTCAGTCCTCACGCTCTCCCTCAGTCGTCAAGGTCGCCCTACAACTCCCCGCCGAGGACAACTCGCCACGTCTAGAAGACCACTTCCCCAGCAACACCCCACTCTGGCTCATACTACGCAAGTTCGAGGATGGTGTCGCTGGAAGCACAAACAGGCTCAACCTCACAGAACGAAGCGCCCCGAGCTCACAGACTGGCAGCGGCTATCTCTGCTATCTACAACCTTGTCTCAACATTGGAGGCAGCGCGAAAGAGCTGTCTAGCTTCTTGGATCTACAAAAGTCTCTTGCCCAAATAGGTCACAACCGCGGCAATGTCTTGATTAGGCTGTCGTTCAAAAATGAGGGTGTGCGCATGGAAGAGGCCAAGGCCCAGATCACCACATACATACAAGCTCTGTCGCCGCAGGATGCTTCTCAGACACAAACTGCATCATCACACGGCACGCATGCAGCTCCGGATGTCCAGCTTTCTTCGCTTCCTAACGCCGATGCTGACAACTCCGCTATGCCACGCGAAGACGACGCTGCCCAGGATCCATCAGGGGACACTGTTATGTCTCCCGCTCCCGATCTTGCTTCCGCTGAACACCCTACACAAGCAGACAATGTAATAGCATCGTCATCGACGACGCAGATGCCTTCGACCGAAAGTCAATTCCCTTCGCTGGATACAGGCATTTCAGTCTACGCTGCTCCTTCCAACAATACCCCATTTGCCGCAAGACAAGCTTACAATGAGGCTGACTACCTGCCCTCTGTTGAACATGCCAACGCGCATCAAGCTAGTCTCACCAAACTGGGCAGAAACACACGTCTACTGTCTGACAAAGAGATCGCTGCCAATAGTGCAAGCAAGGCGGCCGCTCTCGACGAGATCAAGACTGCGACTCTTCGCATTCGCTTCCCGGACATGTTCTCGGTCGAATGGAGAGCCACACAGACAGACACATCCGAGTCGCTCTACACGAAGGTCAAAGAATTGCTCGATGACCCTTCGCTCAGGTTCAGGCTCCAAATGACTGGCTCTCAGATGAAGCCACTCGTTTTTGACCCTACAAGTCAGCAAACGTTGATCAAGGATCTGGGTATCAGAGACCGTTCTCTTATCGTGTTCGTTTGGGACGACAGTGTAACGAAAGACATTCGTGACAGGCCACTGCTGAAACAGGCACTGAGAGGACAAGCCAAGGAGCTTCAAGTCAGCGAACCAGTTGCAGAGGAGGAGGCCAAACAAGCTCCTGCACCCAAGACTGAGGAACCTAAGAAGAAGCCCACACTCTCGTTTGCAGACAAAGAGGCTAGACTGAAGAAACTCATGGGCTTTGGTAAAAAGAACTAGAGCGTGACGAATCGCATTTGAGCAAGCAAGTTAGTCGTTCTCTTAATGATTGGAATGAGATAATCTGTAACTAATTGTGATACACAAGGTCGCTTGTTCTCATCGTTCTGCTACTGCCGTTCGCTGTCCGCTTGGCTCTCGGTCTGAACATTCGTGACCACACTTTTCTGTATCTTTGTCGTCGCTTCATGGCTGGTTATCGCTTTTCTTGATTGATGCTCCCCTTTCCATTGTCACCTTCCTTGTTTGTCTACCTTTCTCTCCGTCGCTCCTTCCTCATGTTCGCTCCTTCCCCTTTACTTCTAAAGATCGCTTTTTCTATCTGCATCGTACCTTCCTCCTATCTGTATCGCTTCTTCCTTTCTTGTATCGCTGCTTCCTAGTATCTTGATCGCTCTGTTTCTCTAACCCAGCGGCGCCTCTATCTTTAGCCATTAATCGCCCCTTTCTCGATCATGTTGTCTTCTAGGACGATGATCGTCGTACACTCCGCTCCAACATCTAGGGCTCAAGGTGGCGATGGGGAAAAGCATGTGCTGTTGTTGTGGTAGAATTGATCCGATATAAGGATGATCGACATGACGGTAAGATGTTTGAAATGAGGTCGAGATAGCATAATTTTGCTAGCCAACAGAAGTAGGTACTAACTTGCGGGCATGGTAGTTCTGAGAGACAATGGCCGTAAGAAGAATACCTATGGTCATTTAGGTTGAAAATGATGATTCGAGCATATCTGTCCCCTCCAGTCAGAAGCATACAAGTGTTGTCGAGTGTGACTTGGTCAAGAACCATACAATGAGAGGAGACTACTTAATTAGTCTAGATCATTTGACACAAGTTATCACAAGAAAGGCATTCATTCTAGGAACATTTTCTGAAGCATGATCGTATGTACCATTTCCAAGACTCGCAAATGTTATAGTAGACCGGGAGGATAAAGAATCTACGATCTATGCCTCTTCTACTTTCTTGTCCATCTCTCTTCCCTACAATTGGCAAGATGGCCTGTATGATTGCGGTGCTGTGGTGCGTACTGCTCACTGTTCCACGGTCTAAGTCTCTTTTGCGCCAGTTTGTTTCGGCCTGTTGAGCGCTGAGAGTTTGTTGATGTTTTGTTCCTCTTTATGAGCAAAAGTCTCTTGCACATGCATCTACCGAAACCCACAATACCTTGATGATAGACCTCTAGACCTTCTGACTCTGCAACACGGGCAGTATGTACTATTACCTTCCAGTAGCAGTATATGAAACTTCAATCTTTCCTGTTTGGTTACATGCTGGATTTGACCATCACCTGGCGTTACGCTAGACATGAACACGTTTCTGTCAGAGTTTGATACCGTCTGGAAAGGCGTCTATGTGAACATCATTCTGATGACTTCATGAACCGATGTCGTAGCTGATATAGCAAGGTAGATAGCATGTTAGCCATATTAGCGACCCAGCAGGCACGGATTAATGACAATGGAAAGACACTTCTCATGCGGATGATTACGGCGGCTATTGGTCTATCCTCGTTAGTGATTTCGATCGAGTAATGTGTCTATCGATATATGCTGCTGCGTGCTTCACGGGCGATTGATAAGCATCACAGGACCTCCATTGCAATAACAGGTAGTGGTATGTTGGCTGATGTGATAGAATCAAGGTGTGTAACGGGGTGTCAGCCAATGAATGTGATAGAGCGTGTCCCATAAACGAATTCAATGTTCCCTCGATAGGTCATCGACGATGTTTGATGCCTTTGATGGTGGGTGACAGCCCTTTCCACGTCTACGTCAAAACAGGTCGTGCGCTCAAGCCTGGCAGTGTCATGAATATAGTGAATAGTGCATGGCCGACAAAATCGTGGACCGGAAAGATAGTGGTATCGATATAACAAACACTTCAACACAAACGCCATCCCAGAGTCCCTATTAGGTTGTCCTCCTGTTCCCCAATCCTTGCCCGCACCCAGAAAATGACCCGAACCCGAGAGTGTTCTCTCTAATAAGCAGTGTATGCAGGAGGCGTGTACTTGAACTTTGCCGGCTCTGGCGTCACGACCGCCGCATCACCAGCTTCCAGATCGATGGATTCTCCATTCGCTTCTCGCATGGCGGCTGCTTCACGTGCACGTTCTGCCTTGTCGACCTGCACGCGTTTCATGTCTGATTGGATGCCCCTGTTGTAGAGTCTGGGAATGTACCACCAGATGAAGGCTAGGCATACGACACAGAGACCTGCGAGAACGCCGACGGGGATGGCCCAGGATTTTGCGCTGCCCATGATGACTGTGTTGCGATGGTCGTGTAACGTAAGAAGAGGCCAGATGTACGATAGTGGGTGATGTGGTGCAACGACTGAGCCAGATGGTTCGACTTGGCTTGCAGAAGCTTTGCTCGGCAGGTGAAGCTTTGTCTGGGCAATGTCAGTTTGGAGATTGGTATATCTGGAGGTGCGACGGACGTGGTGGACTTTACAATATCCCGACTTTATGTAGCTTGAGCCTGGCTGTGATCGTGTGAGTCGAGTTCAGTATTGGTTGTTTTGAGTGAGGTAGGGAGAATCAAAAGACCAAAATGACACTCGTCTTGCGCCCGAGGGAAGGCGCGCCTATATTGCGGCAGGCGCAGGCAAACCTACCATAGGAGCGGGGTCCCCGAAAGCCACCACGTTGTAAGTACAGGGTACCGTCCAGCGTAGGATTCGATCTTCCGAATCGATTCCATCACACCTACCAGACGTGCTTACCAGCCGACAGTGCTGCTTCTTGAATAGAGAGAACGCATGCCCAGTGATAACAATCTGCTCACTCGTCTTCATCATTGCACTGTCGACGAAGAACTGGAGAGATGCGGAGTCCCCGGTGCAGTATGCAGACAAGCATTGGTCAAGCATCTTAACGTTGTGGAGGAGCGCGGGCTAGCGACGAGGCGTGTCATGGATTGTCCACATCGAGTCGAATACACGAGGTTTGGCGAAGCGTAATTGACCACAACACACACCTCATGGCCACGCATACGTCAAAGTGTCAGCTGGCTAAAGGTATTGAGCCGTGTTATCCGGGGTACCTTATGAAGAAGGCTGAGGCTCTCCATGAGCATGATGAGCGAGTCCAGTGATTTACGACCACCTAAGAGATGGTAGATATTGGTTTCTATACTCTTCAAATTGTACAAAGGCCTGGCGTCGCATTTGACATGCGCGTTTGAAGCAGGTCTTATTAGAAACTGTGGTTCGTCATGGCAAGAATCATATCCGCGGAACGACTTTCTGGAGTCGACATTTTGCGGGAAAAAGCGAGGCTATCACGCAGTTATATATCGCGAATTGCCTGGAGGAGGTGCGCTCTCTGTACTGACCGACGTTCAGAAGCAAGCGAAAAATCTCACGACCTCTATCTCGTCAGCGCTAGATAGGCGAGCAAGTAAGATGCCGTGGACAAAATGCAAAACATACAGCAGCAGGGATTCCCACGTGGTCACCCACCGTAGTACTAATCTGCCGTTCAACTGCTTATGTATGGTAGAGCGGACGGGATGCCCAGTTTTCAGCTGACTGTGGCCGTATGTGTTAGAATTGCTAGTTATTAAATCTATAAACAACACAATGTTGAATAAGGTAGTCGAACTAACCTACGTCTTTCATTTGTCTACGAGCACACAGATCCATCTAATAAATGCTTGGATCCTACTAGACCTCGAGGCACCCCTCGATATGCTCATAATCTCTAGTCCCCTAAGCCCGTCATTCTCGAAGCTTAACTAGGTCAACTTAGTGGCAGCGGAGTGCATGTTTCGTCTACTAGAATCTGGTCTTTCCATTGCATATCCATGCCTGGTATACTGCCATCGAGCAAAAGGCGGTGAAGGGCCAAGACTCAAAGTCAATCTCCCCCGAGGCCGGTCGTGGGGCTTGGTGGGGTCCTCACTCGCCCAAACGTCTCGAACCTCTCTGCAGTTATATTGCGGCGGGGCAGAACCAGACGACAGCCAACAATTTTCCCCCTCCTCACCTTTCCTTGTCTTGTTGAAACATAACATAAAAAACACATCACACAATGTCTGCCGCCAAGAGAAGCCCCCCCTTCAGAGCCGAGCACGTTGGCTCATTGCTCCGTCCTGATGAGCTTGTCCAGAAGCGTTACGCTGTGGCCGCTGGCAAGGCTGACGCTGAGGAATTGAAGCCTATTGAGGACAAGTCTGTCACTGAGGTTGTCAAGCTCCAGAAGGACTGTGGTTTCCATGCTGTCTCGAGCGGCGAGTACACCAGGTATGTATTCTTTCTCTTACTTCAATAATTGCTTTCTGCAAGAATGTCATTGTGTCTTGCTTCTCATTCTGTTCAATTTATTCTCTCAAATATCTTGAGTTGCTATAAAAGCTGCATATTGGAAAAAAGATCGCGGAAAGATCATAACAAGAACGAGCAAATGAACGAATTCTAACTTGACATCACAATTAAANGACATATGTTCTGGGGTACTTTCTTCGAGGAGCTTCACGGTATGGAGGACCGCCAACTCGGTGTCCTCAAGGGCTACGACGCCTCCATGTTCCGCGACTACGCACCCGACGTAAAGTCCTTCCTTGAGGCCAAGGAGATCCCCAACGCTGTGACCGTGTGCGTCGGCAAGATCAGCCACCCCGGCCACACCAGCAATGCCCGCGAGCTCGAAGTCATGAAGGCCAACGTGCCCGAGGCTGAGTGGAAGAACATCAAGATCACCGTCATCTCTCCTTCGTGGTACCACTTCCGCTACCGTGCTGGCCGCGCTTACCCTCAGGAAGTCTACGCCAACGACGAGGAGTACTTTGCCGATGTGGCCAAGGCATACCAGACCGAGTTGAAGCTGCTGCATGACGCCGGCATCCGCAACATCCAAATCGACGACCCCAACCTCGCCTACTTCTGCTCCGAGGCCATGCTCACCGGCTGGAAGGCCGACATGGGCAACACAAAGACCGCCGACGGAATGTTCGACGCGTACGTAAAGTTCTACAATGCCTGCTTCGAGCGCCCCGCAGACATGCACTTGGGCATCCATCTCTGCCGTGGCAACTACATGGGCAGCCGCCACTTCAGCGAGGGCGCCTACGACAACATTGCCTCCAAGCTCTTCAAGGACCTCAATGTGGACACTTACTACCTCGAATACGACACTGCCCGCGCCGGTGGCTTTGAGCCCCTGAAGCACTTGCCCAAGAACAAGAACGTCATCCTCGGTGTCATCACCAGCAAGTTCCCCGAGCTCGAGGACAAGGAGAAGATGGTGCAGCGTGTGTACCAGGCTGCCGATTTCATTGCCGAGGGCAGCGGTCAGTCCAGAGAGGAGGCTCTTGAGCGCGTGGGTGTCTCGCCTCAGTGTGGATTTGCTTCTCACGCCGAGGGCAACTCGCTCGGCTACGAGGACATGCGCAAGAAGCTGCAGCTCGTCAGAGGCATCGCCGACCAGATCTGGCCCAGCCAGCCTTAAGCCGAAGCCTCTGCTTATCGCATTCTTTCTCATTCTTTTCCATTTCATTGAACAAAAAGAAGACAGCTCTTGGGAACCCCTTTCTTGGAAACCTCCCAAACCTTGGGTGGGAGTTATATCGCATTCCCATTTTCCTTGTCATTCCACAACATTCTAACGGCTATTCAACAAGCACGAGTCACAAAAGATACCAACGACCTCACAAAACGTACATACAAAACCTCATAATCTCAACATCTTCTCTATATATTCTAAGCATCTACAAATCTCCAAAGTCCCACCATTCATTGAACATCCTTCCCGAATTCTGATCCAAGAACTCGGTGATGGCGGCGAGATTTTGATCGTTGAAGGCCATGTAGTTGGGATCCGCTGGTGTCGAGAACTGGGCTACCCCAGGCATAAAAGTAGGTTGTTGACCTGGTGTTGCAGCAATCATGGAAGTCGTGGTGGCTGGATTGGGAACAGGGGGTCTGGCAAATGACGGGCCTACAGAGCTTTGGAACCCATCGGCAGAGGTGATGTTTTGGACTGTTGAGGCAGTGGGTCGCACCATCGACGTGGCATCCCTGGTTACAGCTTCATGTGCAGGCGTGGCAAATTCTTTGCTGAAGAGGCCTTGCCCGGCAGCGGTGGATCTGCTTGGCGAGTTGAATATAAGAATGTCCCAGAGAAGGTCTTGTTTGCTGCCGCCTGAAGCTGTAGGCTGAGGGCTCGTTGAGCGACGTGATGTGTCCATTGCTTCGAGCCTGTCTAGGGCTTTCCTCTGTGTATCGTGTCAGCTTTGTCGGCATCAATGCGGCAATAAAGGGGGTCATCATACCATGCGTTCGACGTTTTTGAGCAGCGATGAAAGCTCCCCCAGTTCTTGTCGGCCCTTGAACAATCCCTTCTCGGCATTCTGTCGTAAACTTTGTATCTCTGCATTGCGATAGTGGATAAAGACTGTAATGGCGACCGAGATGCAGTAAGCCAAGAACGGGTCCGAGACATTGACATCCTTCTCCTCGAGAAGGTCCAAAAGACGGATGATCCAGTTCGAGTGCACGACCACTTGGTCCGAAGTCGACTGACTGAAGGTCCTGGGGCATCTTCCAGCAGCAGCTATACGCAGCGATATGAGGAAGGGATGGTTAAGCAGCATATGGATCGTGTGATACATGAACTGGTTCACCAACCAGCAGCTCCAGAAAGCCCAGTTCTGCTCGATGGCCTCCTTGGAATGCTGTGTCATCTTTGTTCTGTCAAATCTATATTCTGGATAGAAGTTCGATTCCAACTCCAGGATATCGGCCTGGATTGCAGCATAGTCTGATTGTTGTTGCCATGGTGCATGTGGGAGTGCACCACTTTTCGTGTCTGTAACATACTTGGCGGCCTTCTTGAATATGTCAAACATCGGCAATGTGTTGATGATGATACCAGGGACTGGACCGTCGGCCACGATGTTCTGCGAAGATGGCGATACTAGTTCTCCTCGCGAAGTCGCGTTGGGACTGACTGGTTTGAAAGAAGCATGGTAGGTGATGCTTTTTGCGCCCAATGTCAGGGTTTGTAGGTTGAACATATTCTCCATGATGGCTATGCTCCAGAAGCAACGTCTTCTCTCCTCAAGCTCAACTGAATTGTTGATGACCACCTGTGGATCGAGAAGGCCAGATGTTTGGGCGAGGGAGATGGCGTTGGCAAGGAACAAGTGCGATCGCAGCCCATTGTCGTCTNNGGTGTGGTTAGCCACGGCATAAGTACAAGATGGAACACACATACTCGTAAAGTCTAAGAAAGACAGCAATACAAACGCCTGTATCGTGCTCAGTCTGACGTCCCCGGTTAGCACCCTGCCCAGTGCTAGTTCTCTTGCACGATGAGCATTAGCCTCACACCAATTGTCGACTTCTTGACCTCGTGCATTGAGACGGCCTGCCATTGCGAGAATGGCAAATTGGACCTCTGACCCTCTTGTGGGGTAGTCCTTCTCCAGGTTTGGATGGAACAACGGAATAGGTTGACAGTTCCATTTCCTCAAAAGGATGGGTACAGCAATCTCAAGACGATCAGGCTCATGAGGTATTGGCAGTCCTGATGGAGTGGTGCCATCGGGCATCTCGAGTGATCTGCGTCTTGATGACGGTACCCTGGGTGATGCTCGCGAGCTTTCTACATGAGACTCGAGTGGTGTACGCGGTAGTATTGTAGGTGGTGTACCAGGTNNCTTTTCAAGTTAGCACTGCCCTGAGAGATATGTGCAGTCATCTACAAACATGGCTTTGAGAAGAGATTCGAGTTTGTGTTCCAATTCCGAGAAGCGAGCATTNCTTTATGTCCAGTCAGCACGATGCCCAGATACCATGTGTTTGATTGAAACGGATTATAGGGCAAGTATTTTCAGCCCAGCTTGCGATAACAAACTTACCATTCGTCGCTCGATAGCGGCCGATCTGACCTCTGGCATAGATCCATCATCCGCATAAACACAAGTCTGTTTCAACCTTGTGCAAAGGGAACATGCAGGCTTCTCTCCGGGACATCTCGACTTCTTGCGCCTNGTCCTCAACAATATCAGTCTGGCCCCTGTGAAAGTCTTGAAGTCGTTATAGAGGGAGACATACCGACAGGCTTCACAAGCCTGGGAGACACGCTTAGGAGGCCGCCCGCTCTCCGGCGTTTGTTGCACACTACTGTTCTCCATACCTATTGGATGGTGTTGAAGGGACAAGGCGGTCCGGTGTGCCGTCCCTTGTGTCTCTCTGTACGGGAGCAGGCCGGTGTCGCTGAAGACTGTTTCGCGGCCCGTGTTGCTCCGCTCAGAGAACGCCAAGCACAGAGTTCACTTGTGACTTCCTTGCTCAAACCAAAAATCGGGCCGGCTTCCGTCATCTCTGGTTTCGTTATCGCGAGAGTAATCGCGTGAGGACACAGATCGCAGGGAAGAAGTCGAGATTTGACGTCTGTGATTCGTTCTTGGATCAGGCGATATCAAGAGATGGTTATGTGCAAAATATCTCAACCTCTGGGGACGGCTAGCATTCCGATGAAGAGATATCGAGATATCTTCCTTGCAGTGGATTGCACGGGTGTACCATCTAGAACTACTGCAAACCCATTCCGATAAACTGCTATTCAGATCAATCTACCCATTTTCACATTGACAAGCTTCTTCCGTCTACAAGTCAACAACTTCTACGCTTCTGGTGCGAGACAGAGGACCAGTCTGAAGTCTGTCGATACACCAACGAGATGGAGCCATCAGAGAAGTCACAACCAGCGACAGAACCATATGAGACCGAAATCAAAGAGATACACGAGACTACCTGGAGTTCAACAAGCTCTTCGAGTGCTTCGCTCAGTTCAATTCAGAATGAGGGAAGTGTAGACGAACAGAACGATCACACCGTAGCCTTCGCAGATCTCGAGCCGACTGCTTCCAGAAGCATACCGACACCACCGCAGTCACACTCTGCATACTTTGATCCAAAGTATGAGATCAGGTGGGAGGAGAACGATGTCGAAAATCCTAAGAATTGGTCGGTCTGGAGAAAGGCGCATACTATTTTTGCTTGCACGACTGCGAGTTGTACAGTGTGAGTCTCCTGATGACGTTGTTTGTGGCTGGTACTGACACAGTGTGTGCAGTNNGTGTTGTACTCTTCCGCATATACCTCAGGCATTTCTGGCGCACATAGCATGACTGTAGAGCTTGGAGTGTCTAACTCGCTAGTGTCTCTTTCGGGCTTGTCAACGTACCTCTTCGGTATGGCTTTTGGAAGCATGATCTGGGCTCCGCTGAGCGTAAGTCAACATAGTGCTGCCATTTTTGAGCATCTCTGACCTTTTCTCAGGNAGATGTTTGGCCGCCGGCCGGTGTACATTTCGACGCTTTTCGCCTTCATGTTCTTCATTTTCCCCTGCGCCATTGCGAAAGACGTCTCGACCGTCCTTGTATGTCGCTTCTTCGCTGCGATGGTTGGTTGTTCGGTCGTATCAAATTCGCCAGGCACAATCAACGACGTCTCGAAAGACAAACACAGGGCGTTCACCTTCAGCTTTTGGTGCATCGGCTTGATGAATGGGCCCGTCCTTGGTCCGCTTATTGGTGGCTTCGTATTCGATAGTCTGGGCTGGCGATGGATCCACTGGATAACACTGATACTTGCCGGTGTATCTTTCCTGTTGATGGCAACGGTACCGGAGACATATGGTCCTACTCTCCTCAGAAGCCGTGCGGAAAAGAAGAGGAAGGACACTGGTGACAGCCAATGGTGGAGCCAGCATGATGAAAGGCGAGCATTCTGGCCCTTGCTTGGAGCATCACTCTGGAGGCCAATCTATCTCACCGCTACAGAGCCGATTCTCTGGTTCTGGGATCTGTATATCCTGATCATCTACTCGATGAACTGTAAGTAAAGCCGTATGCTAACAATGTCGAAACATGCTGACATGTGAACAGACTTGACGTTCGTAATCTACCCAAGAGTCTTTGTAGGACTTCGCGGGTGGTCGACCGGTCACACTGGACTCTCGTACCTTGGTATTGGTGTCGGCAATGTGTTGGTGATCGTGTGCGAACCGCTCCTCAGGAAGATGGTTCAACGCAGAAAGCTAGACACCAAGGGCAAGCCAACGCCCGAGTCACCAGTGTTCATCGTGTGTATCGGGGCAATCCTGGTACCAATCGGTGGTTTGATGTTTGCTTGGACATGTACGCCGGACGTGCACTACATCTGGCCAATCCTCTCGGGCATTCCATTCGGAGCAGGTACGACGGCAACATTCATCTATGGATCCAATTACATTGGACGTAGTTATGGGATGTACGCAGCGTCGGCCATGGCTGGTAATGTCTTGACTCGTACTATTGCTGGCGGTACGCTTCCGTTGGCTGGACCAGCGATATGGAATGCTCTTGGACCACACTGGCAAGGAACACTATTGGGATTATTGGAGATTCTCATCATTCCTATTCCGTTTGTGTTTTACAAGTACGGCCATCTGATTCGACTCAAGTCAAAGTTCATTAGCAGGATGGAGCAAGAAGCCAGGGGTGGAGAAAAGGGAGGTGCCTAATACGTAGATAGAGCAAACAAATCCTTCCCATGTGCTAGAGTCTGTAACTCTGCTCTCCTCCCGCAAGAACATGCGAAATGTACTTTATAAAAAGACACAGCCCCTTCTCGAAGCAGAAGAGTAGCCAAAGAGAGCCGGCAATATGTTGGCTTTGAGTGGATACAGCGTTGTTTCTCGATAGCACTGTGCATTTTAACAGCTACACGCGTTGCATACTTAGCACACGGTGAGGATAGAGTTTAGACATGATCAGAACGAATTAATGAGCACGAATCTCTCAGAAGGCAGGAGCGATCAAGAGAAGGAAGAAGTGAGAGGTCGAAGCTTTCTGCATGTCAAGCTCAAAAAGGCAGTGACAACAACCCCGCAGTCGAGCGACAACTCGCTGCCGTCACTTTTTGGTCAACGCTCGAGTCAATTATGGTGGCGCATACCATCTGATTCTTACATCAACCACGACAAAGACTCGGCCTAAACGAATGGCGGACGGGAAACCGAAGCGATCACTATTCAAACGCCCAACGTGGGCCGCGGCTGCACCGGCGCCTGCTTCAGCATCACCGGATCCGACAGCCAAACCGGAAGCGCCGACCGACATTTTCAGCCATTCGCATACATTCAGCGAGCTCGTAGAGGATCGTCAACGCCAGCGCCAACGTAAGAAGAGCGACAAGGATGTCTTGAGGCGGAGTCAGGCCAAGGAAGTGAAAGATGAAGAGTCGCGAGCGGGCAAGCGCCGGCGCATAAGCGATGAGGATGGCACTGAGCTTCCAACCAAGCCCAACCCCAAGGACACAGAAAGAAAGACGTCGATACAAGTATCTGCCGGTTCAGAAAGCTTTGCGATAGCTCCTACACCGCAAAAACCACGACCGCGCCAAGAGACAGTCATAGAATTGCTGGACGACTCGGATGACGATGAGCCCGTCAGCTACAATAATGCTTCGCACAATATCACTTCTTCGAATGCCACAAGTCTTGAACCCATACCTGCCGTAGAAGCCGATCCAGATGCTGACCTGGACGCCGTCTACTATTCCGACCCAGAGATGCGCGAGTTTGCCCGTCAGGCTCGTGAGAAACGACGACGAGAAGAGCGAGAGCGTACCGAGACTGGTGCTCACGATCCGACTGTCAAACTCCTCATCACCTCGACATTACCGGGCACCGGACCTCTGATCGTTTCTCGCAAGCTATCGCAGAATTTACAGGCTGTACGAGAAGCCTGGCTCAGCAAGCAGTCATTAGACCCGTCGACCGCCAGCCGTATCTTCTTCACGTTCAAGCTACGGAAGGTGTATGATGTGACTACCGTACGTAGTCTAGGAATAAAGGTGGACTCTTACGGTCGTATTATGACCGATGGACCTNTTGCCAATACCGACGACGAGCATGCCGAGAAGATTCATATCGAGGCCGTGACGGATGAAGCATGGCAACAGCTCAAGGACGAGAAAGCCGCGAGGGATGCGCCGAAACCGAACAAGTACCTGAGTAACGCTGCAGCTGCGGACGGCAGAGGTGCCAGCACCGAGGGTACACCTGCGGTGGAGGGAAAGGCTGCTGTCGAAGAACCTCTGATTAAGGTCACATTAAAGGCGAAGGGTCACTCGGATATCAAGATCAAAGTACGGCCGGTAAGTTCTTGTCCTCCATTCGCACCATATATGCTTCTGAATGCTTGCTGATTATTCGTTCGCAGANGCACAACCTTTGTGAAGATGATCAATGCAGCACGACGGAGTTTCAAGCTCGATGCTGAACGCGTTGTTCACCTCGAGTTTGACGGCGAAAGGCTGGAGCCGCCAGAAGGACTGGTCAAGGATACGGATATCTCGGATATGGATTGCATTGATGTTCATATCAAGTAAGATGCGGTGCTTTCTCTTTGTGGCGGGGTTGTCTTCTCGGACGGATGTGTTTTACTGTATTAGCTTTTCTTCCTTCTCGAGCGATGGCGTAAGGATTTGGGCAATGCTGGGTGGTGAGGCGTGTTTTCAAGCCACGGAAATGAGGCTTGGTTTGCGATTGATGTCCATAGTCGTTCATGACGATCTTTGATCTTTGATCTTCCTCTGCACTTCCTTTCGATGTGTTGGTTGTAAAAAGCCTTGATATCTCCTCGTTCAGCGGCTGTGTGTATGTCACACCTCGCCATTATCTTTCTCCTGTTTGCGATCACCTCTGCGAGAGGTTCCTGGCTCCATCTGTAGCCCTATCCACAGCAGACGTCCACCCATCTCCGTTGCGTGTCCCAGTCCCGACTTGTGCCCTCGAAGCCCCTCATGCACAGCACACCCCATTTCTCTTTCTTCTTTCTTCCTCTTCGCCATCTCCATATCCTCTCTTACACCAAATGACTCGGCAGCAAGAAATTCGCAATGCCTTCCTTGACAGCATACTCGTGTCCACAATGCCCACACACCAACTTTCCATTACTCACACTCGTCTCCACAAGCAGCGCATGTAAATCTTGCAGTGTCTGTGTCGGTTCCTTTGTATTCTCATCCATTAGATCTTTTTCTTCTGGCGCTGATTCGGGGAGGGTGGGGAGACCGAGCTACATCACACCTCGTTGTTAGCCAAATTGTACTCTCTGCAAGCATGGCTTTAAGAGGGTTAGAGAAGGGTATGGAGGTTAGGGAGGTTAGGGAGGGATCGCAAAGAAACACACCTCTTCACCCAAACTTCTTATCGCCTTCCACTCTAGACGCGGCAACACATTGACCAAAAACTCGGGGTTCAACTCCATTTCCACGCGTTCGAGCTCGGCGTCGCGCGGGTGTAGGGGAAANGCGGCGGGTTCTTGTTTGCAGGCCTTGCGGGCGCAGGTGAGGAAGTTGAGGGTGAGGAGCTTCATTTTTTCTTTTTGTTCTTCTTCGGCCTTTTGTTTTGCGGTTCGGAATTGTGGGAGGGAGTTTTGTTCGAGATTTGGAGGGTGGTGTGCGTTTGATATGGATTGCGACAGAGGATGGTATCGGTGTGTTGTTGCGAGAAAAAGGTGGCTTGTGGATGGGTTTGGTGAAGATGCGCGTTTTGGGACAAGATTGTGGAGAGAGAAGGAAAAAAGATCAAGGGTCCGGATGTTGGGACGGAGTTTAGATTTCAAAGGTCGAGCATGTGAAAGTATATCCTCCGGACGGCATCGTATACCAATAAACTCAATGCAGTCACTAAACCGATGTTCTCGAGCAGTATCCAATGATTGATAGTTACATTGTTCATACTGGACAAGTATATGTCTCTTTGACCGAAAAATACAAAGGCCCTCCATCACTTCAACTTCCGCTATGCATGTGGAAAGATATATGAGATAGATAGGTAGTCATTCCATTCCAAAAGCTGAAGAACGCAGTAGCGATATTTGATACGCTGCTGATACGTCCCCTCTCCTGCGAATCGCCATCGCTTGGGTATATCTATGTCGTTTGGTAATCTCGTTTCGTGGATTGCTCATCCAGCTACATTATGATCGTGGTCGTGTCGATGGATAATTTGCTCAATGCTGTTCTCGTATGCATGGCTCCCTGCCTGGTAGTACGAGCCTCTCAACTTCATCTTCTCCTCCTTCCAGAGTCACGCTCAACGTCCTCATCCTCCTCTTGCACAGCAGGTGTCCTGCGGTCGTGTCGCTTTGACCTTCTCTTCCTTCCAAAATCAATATTGCTGGCAGAGTCATCAGGTGCTAATTCCGATCTTCCATCATCGAATATGGACTGCTGCTCATCGTCCCATGGTCCACCAGGCGTGCCAATCCTTACACCGATGTCAGACGCCATCGAGCCTCTACGTGCTTTAGCAGCCATTGCGAGCCCAGCGCTGCGTTCGCGTAATCTTTGCCTAACAGCTTCGGCTTGCCTATGCAGGACTTCGAACTGGTCTTCCAAGGCTTCCATACCGCGGTAAATCTCGCGCTCCATCTGAGCAAGAACGGCAATCTCGGTCTCTTCATCCATCTGCACAGGGGCTGGAGCACCGCCAGGCATACCAGGAGCTGGCGTAGTGCCACGAGAGGGAAACATATTTGCTGTGTGGTCCGGAGACATGACGTTGCGCAGAGGTGAGAATGGAGTTGTGTTACGAGATGGCACACCTCCGCTGAAAGGGGTTGTTGTTCTGGACATGGGCGTCATGTTCGATCCAAAGACTGCAGAAGGAGGTACAGCCTCAGCCCCGCTCCACAGGAAACCATCAAACCGACCAGACACCAGAATATCCCACTCCCCAGCGCTCACTGCGGCAAGTGTGGCAAGCATACTATGCAAATGTAGATTGTTGAGCAAGTAGATAGTACACTCTGGGTCTCTTGGCAGGTGTGGGAGACGATACAGACGTTGTAGAGCAGCGGCAGTCTTGGCCAGGACCTCGTTCTTGGGTTCAGTAGCAGGTGTCGGCGCTCTTGAAGAGGGGNNGACTGTCGAGAGCCCCTTCATTAGAGCTGTGAACAGCGGTCTTCGTTCAGGCTCGATATGTGTGAGTATGGCAAAAGTCAAGGTCTCGTCGTCGACTTCTTGTGGAGGGCTAGATGGAGCGTCTGGTTGTCGTACGAGCCAGTCTTGAACTGATCGCTTGGTTTTTGCATTCTGTTTAATGTAGTGAGCGCGATACTCGTCCGGCACGTCAGGATCGAGTTTTTGCATGGGTTCAACCCCGGAGAGATTGAACCCTGGCCCTTCAGATGATAGAGAAAATGGAGGCCACTGTGGAAGCTCTCTACGACCAGCGACATATTCTAGAATCTCGCCCCAGCTTATTCCCGTATCCTCCTCGTCAGATAAAGTTGTTTGGGCGGACTTTAAGCACAAGACGCATTTGCATCGCTCATGTGAGATACTACGGGCGAAGACAGCTTCGAGGCGATCCAGCAATCTCCTAGCGACTGAGCGATATCCTGTAGCCACAGCCAACGATCCACTTTTTGACAAAACTTTTCCGATGTCTTCAAGGCGACCACTCACGGGAGCAAAGATGTGTTGGACATCGACTGCGGAAGGTATGCGAGGAGATTGATACTGAGCATAAGATTGAACAGGTTGATCGTTAGCAGGTGGAACGATAGATTTCGAGATCAAGTAAGGCAATCCACCGTTCTGCAGCAGATAGTCAACACGAGGGGTATCTTGGGCAAAGACCATCGGCGGAGGCGGTGGTGGAGGAGGCATAGCGACCGAGTCTGGATGGGCGGATCGAGGAGAGAAGCCAACGGGAAAGACATCGATGCCAGGAGTGGATTTTGGTCTCTGAACATGCGGAGGGAAAGCTGGGTCTTGCGGAGTGGGAGTGCGTGGTGACGAGTCAGGGCGTGACTGTGGAGAATAGTGCTGCGCAACAGAAACGGGAGGAGGTCTGGAAGGAAGTTTGCGTTCAGGAGCAACTGACGTAGCCTGTGAGTCGACGGTGGTCTGGCTGACGGTCGAGGTGGGCTGAGAGGGGGCCTTGTTGTACTTGGTCGAGCCGGTGCTCGGAGCAGAAGCGTCAGAGACACTTGATGGAGACGGACGACGGCTACTCGCTGCAGAGCCTGTCATGTTCACTCGCAGACCGTTGTCCATGCTTCTTCTAGAATTCAGGCCGGCCTCGGACTTGACTCTATCCGTGTGAGTCCTCATGTTGTTCCCGCTCTTTGCTCGTCGGAGGTCTACGTCGTCGGCCGTCAGAGGAGGACTTGGTGGGACACGTGAGGGGCTGTCGACCATGTCTGCTGGAGTGCGAGGTCGTCGATCGTGAACATCAGTAGTGCTTTCCGAGCCTGGGGCGACAGCCTCTCTGCTGTGTGCTTTTGAGAAGTTGGGATACGACTGCGGCCGCTTCTCGCCGATGGATGAACGACGCTCCATCTCCGGTATCGACATAGTGACCTTTTTCGGTGAACGCTCGGATAGCGTGGACCTATCCGGTCGTGATGGGCTGTATTCCCTGCTTGCGTCGCTGCGTCGGCGGGTGGTCGTCTTTTTGGCCGATGATCTATGTCGGTCCTTGGTATCCTTGTCCCTGGAAGACGGTTTGGGCGAGTCGCGGTCGTAAGATTTCTTGCGCCGGCGAGGCTCTTCTTCGCGAGAGGAAGGCATCCTGGATTAGGGGTGCCAAAAGGCAGGAGCGACTCAGTGTGGAATTCAAGCAGCAGCTACCCTGACGAGCTCTCTCCACCTTGTGTGAGACAAGACTGGAGTTGGGCAGAATTGCGGCGGCTAACAACGCGGCCTTGTCACTCTAGACGCGCCAGCGCAATCCATGCAGCAGTGCCTGACATGATTACACCAAACATTCTTTTCCCCCTCGTCATTGCAGAAGAGGCTGGTGACCGCCAGATTCCAACTGGATAAATTAACGCCAGGACCGTTGGAGGGTCTGAGGACCGCTCCGCCCCGACCCTCGACACGTTTGCCGGGACCCTGACACTTTGACGNNTCTCGGTCTTGCTACATCATACATTCTGGCATCCATGTCAGCATCGTGTCCAGTTTGATCTGAGTCCAGGAGAGGCAATCCTTGAGAGGCTTTATGAGGCTCTCCTACACAAATGCTTATGCGTACATTGGCATCGTTCGAGGTGGACTGTTGCACGATAAGAGGTTTCGGCCCTTGGCTTGGTTTCACCAGGGTTGCTCAAGAAGCAAACTTTTAGAGCTGAACAGCCCGAGTTTATTATTATTTCGAGAACACTCTCACGAGATTTTGTAGGTCTGAAAAGTCCGGTTGAACTACGAGTAATCTCTTTATATTCATATCCAGATCGACTGCAGATTGCTGGTCGGACTTCAGAAATGTTGATATTTCACGACCCAGTCATCTGCAATATTACGTCTCCACACGCAAAAGAACATCAACCAAGACAACTTTCACAAAGTCCGACAAGATTACAAGATCCTACATTCATTCTCAACATAGAGAATCAACACCAAAACACCGTCGAGATATGAGTATGTACACACCGGCCACCGCCCCAGTCCTCAAAGATATCGAGCAGTTTTGTAGCTAAGGATATGAGGGGCAAGATGCGGGCAGCAGACAGAGCTCGAGACGCCTGCTCTTATTCCCGCAATGGCAGAAGCTTCTGCATGCTTTCCTGTCGCCGACCAGAGAGGTTCTACTGACAAGACAGGCTTGACTGAGAGGTTCAATTGGTTGAGGAAGTCCGAGTCAGAAATGGCAGTATCTGGCGGCGAGGTGACCAAAAGTCAAGACAAACGGAGGATGATCCCCCGGGCAGCGAGGCGACGCTAGCCAATGACAATGACGGAAGGCGCTGCGAGATGCGAGCTGCCCCGCCGATTGCGGGCAGTGCGATGGATACAAGAAAATTCCCATCGCACTCCGNNTCGACTCACCTTCTTCACCCAGTCCTTGTCACCGACAGATTCTGGTATCCGNCATCTTCACAATGGCCGCCAACAGCTCGCAAAAGATCGGTAAGAAGCCGCCTCGCTAGCCNNACCCCTCCGGCCTCGAGGCACGCGCTCACGCAATGCTCAGCCATCTTGTCTGTCTACGACAAGACGGGCCTGCTCGACCTGGCCAAGGGCCTCGTCAAGAACAATGTCCGCCTGCTCGCATCTGGCGGCACCGCCAAGATGATCCGTGAGGCCAACTTCCCCGTCGAGTGAGTCTCTCCTCCAGCAGCACCACCAATCGCCTGGCCAGAGCTGACCCCAGGCGCAGAGNATGTTTCGGCCATCACCAAGGCTCCCGAGATGCTCGGTGGCCGCGTCAAGACCCTCCATCCCTCAGTCCACGCCGGTATCCTTGCCCGTGACCTCGCTTCCGACGAGAAGGACCTGGCCGAGCAGAACATCAACAAGGTCGACTATGTCATCTGCAACCTGTACCCCTTCAAGGACACCGTCGCCAAGATCAACGTCACCATCCCCGAGGCCGTCGAGGAGATTGACATTGGTGGTGTTACCCTGATCCGTGCCGCCGCAAAGAACCACTCGCGTGTCACCATCCTCTCAGACCCCAACGACTACCACGACTTCCTCTCCGAGCTCGAGAAGGGCGATGTCACCGATGCCACCCGTCAGATGTTCGCCCTCAAGGCTTTCGAGCACACCGCCGACTACGACACTGCCATCTCCGAGTTCTTCCGCAAGAAGTACGCCGGCAACGGCAACCAGCACGTCTCGCTGCGTTATGGTACCAACCCCCACCAGAAGTCGGCCGCTGCCTTCATGAAGGACCAGAAGCTGCCCTTCAAGGTCCTGTGCGGTGCTCCCGGCTACGTCAATCTGCTCGACGCCCTGAACGCATGGCCTTTGGTCAAGGAACTCAGCGCTGCCCTCAAGTTCCCCGCTGCTGCCAGTTTCAAGCACGTCTCACCCGCTGGTGCCGCCATTGGTGTTCCTCTCAACGAGGTCGAGCGCAAGGTCTACATGGTCGACGACATTGAGGGTATTGAGAGCTCTGGTCTTGCCCAGGCCTATGCCAGAGCCCGTGGTGCCGACCGCATGTCCTCGTTCGGTGACATGATCGCCTTGTCGCACGAGGTCGATGTCCCTACCGCCAAGATCATCTCCCGTGAGGTTTCTGACGGTGTCATTGCTCCTTCATACACCAAGGAGGCCCTCGAGATCCTCAGCAAGAAGAAGGGTGGACGCTACCTCGTTCTTCAGATGGACCCCGAGTTCGAGCCCGCTGCTCAGGAGTACCGCACCGTCTACGGCATCAACCTGACCCAAGGCCGCAACGATGCCCACATCACCCCTACCGACAGCTTCGGCACCGTCATCACTCCCAAGGACTCTGCCGCCCTCCCCGAGTCTGCTCTCCGCGACCTGACTGTGGCCACCATTGCCTTGAAGTACACTCAGTCCAACTCTGTCTGCTACGCTCTCAACGGCCAGGTCATTGGTCTCGGTGCTGGTCAGCAGAGCCGTATCCACTGCACACGTCTTGCCGGCGACAAGGCTGACAACTGGTTCATGCGCTTCCACGAGCGTGCCCTCAACATCAAGTGGAAGAAGGGCACCAAGCGTCCCGACAAGAGCAACGCCATCGATATGCTCTGCAGCGGCGTCTTGCCCGCCTCTGACGAGGAGAAGCACGAGTACGAGAAGATGTTCGAGGAGGTGCCCACCCCCTTCTCCGCCGAGGAGCGCCAGGTATGGTTGAGCAAGCTGTCCCAAGTCGCCGTCAGCTCCGACGCCTTCTTCCCCTTCATCGACAACGTCTTCCGTGCCGCTCGCTCTGGAGTCAAGTACATTGCCGCCCCCACCGGCAGCCAGAACGATCAGGCCGTCTTCACCACTGCCGAGAAGCTGAACATCACCTTTGTTGAGCAGCACACCCGTCTGTTCCACCACTAGAGGGACTATCGACCTCATTGCAGAATAGAATCGCGTTTCAACACAACCGATTCTCCTATAGCTCTTGGGATATTAGAAAGGGAATGTACATGACGGGGACAGAAAAAAAGGAGGATCTTTTATGTTTTACACACACACACACACACACACACACACACACACACACACAAGAGAGTCTATAGAGCTCTTTTGTTTCTTTTTTATGACGAGACGAATAACCAATTTATCTTCAACGTTTTTTGGGAAAGCAATTTTGGGAGATGTATTGTCCATGTGTTTTTTGTTTTGAGAGAACCAATATTGTAGCCATGATTCGCAAAGGATCCGAGACGGAGTCATCTTGTGTGTGTGTGTGTGTGTGTGTGTGTGTGTTGTCCTTTGATTGCCTGAATACCGCCATGCCTATCCTCTACCATGTCTTTCTGAAAGGCTAGAATCTCCTTCGATACACCCTAGTGCCAGGGAGCAGCAGCATTGGTTATCCAAAACATGATGTGGGAAGACGTAAAGACTGATTAGCGGGAGGGTAGAGGTAGTGTAGAGTTGTCTGATATCATCTATAAAAACCCATGTACATGAACCACTCTTGTTGCTATAAAAGTACAGAGCAAATGCACCAAAAAGCAGAAAACAGAGAAGAAAAAAAGGCTCGCTGAAACAGGATGTTGCGAACAAAAACATCCAGAGAAGCGGCAGTAACCATGAAAACCCCTGTGACCTGTGGTCAGAATTCTGCCTGTTCGCCATCTCGCATTCCTAGGATTTCCCTTTGACATTAGGTAAAACGCCAATCGTTGTCGTCGTCATATCAATAATAATACATGAAGAAAGTTAGTTTATTAGTACGGGGTATTGCGTATCGTGTCTTGTTGCCAAACAGCTTAGAAGTTTCTGCTGGGCTCGACGGTCTGACCATTGGCACGCATGGGGTTCTCGCTTGCGTACGAGGCACTCTCGGAGAAAGTGGGACCGCCAGAGTAGGAAGGACCGTTGCCGCCATTCTCGATCATCTCCTCGACACTGGGGAAGCGGTGGTCCTTGCTGTGGATAGCGGGGAAGAAGTCCATGGCATAGTGACCTTGGTAGATGATGTAGATGAGTGAGATGACCCATTCGAGGATGGCAGCGGTGTTGCGCTTGTCAGCGTGACGACCCAGGGCGGCGAATGCTGAACAGGGTTAGTGGATGCCTTGTACGATAAGAGTTCGAATGTACTTACCAATAGCAAGAGCAATCTCAACGAAGATGAAAGTCAACTTGATCCAGAATGAGGCACGCAGGATGCGGTACTGGCGGAAGTGAATGCCCAGACGTTGATATTCGGCGCAAGCGAAGATGGCAGAGATGATGTAGCCAACACTGTAGAGTCCANNTCAGCAATGATCGTGGAGAGACTGAAACATAGAGACATACATGAAGATTACGAGACAGATGTCGTGAGCGGTAGGGTGAGAGACGGTATCCAGAATGGTCAAGAGGATCAGACCAATGGCACCGATGATGGCGAAGGCACAAGCGAAGCCCGACAAGACCTTCTGAACAGTCGATGTGTTGTGGGCAAGGCGACCCTTGTGGCGCAACCAGCGTTCTGAGACGAAGCATACATCAAAGACGACGACACTGACGGCGGAGCCGGCGATGAAGAGAGGTTGAAGACCTGTTGCGCCAATGTCCGAGATGTATGCAATTGTTTGACCTTGTTCCATACTGACGTAGTGAGGTGAGCCCTTTGCGAGCCAGGTGCCCAGCATACCGAGGAGTGTTNNGCTGTGGTCACACGAGTCAGTCGGGAGGTTGCAAATCTCAGATGCGGCACTCAGCATACCTAGCCAGACACATGCTGCAAAGAGCGGCAGAATCCAGTATGAGAAGACGCCGAACATGTTTGCGGGATTCTATCTTTATTCGATCAGGTCGAAGTAGGTGTAGGGTGGTGGAGGGTTTAGAGTTGTCGCGTGAAGTTTGGTGTAGAAATGCTCGTTCGTGGCTGGGACCGTTGCGCGATGAGATTGTTGCACAGGAGATTGGCTACCGCAGGGGATATTATAGGAAGCGGAGGGTGAGAGGACTGTCGTGGCAGGGACAAAGTCGCCGTCAATGGTCAGTGGCAGGGATGAGAGGGCACGATCCAAGTTGGATGGGACAGCCTTGGTTTTGATCATGTTGAAAAAAGGCAAAGGCAGCGTCAGAGGTTCCAAAGCCACACTGGAGCAGCAAAAACGTCATAGGCGCGCTCACGGCATCTCTCGGAGCACGGCTCGAGATCAACGTCGTCCGCATGGGGCACGGGGGAAATTGCGATGCAATTGAGAGCGGCATGGTGAGACGCCTAGTCTGCTACGTTGGTATGGCACAGGAGAACCTCGATTGGAGGCGACATGGGGAAGAAGGCAGAACACATGCAGACGGTCGTCTACTCCGTCGGAAGGCTGAATGTAGGACGGTTGTGGCTGACAGGGCAAGGAACGAAGAAGGAGCCAAACGAGACTGAGATTGATTGGTCGTCGTGGTATTCAAGATAAATTGTCTGAAGAAGCAATGGACTGGGACAGACATGCAGACACCTAAGCCTGACTTGCGACCAAAAGGCACCCACGGTTCAGAGTAGAGAGAGTGTGCATGGCTACCTTTAGTGACGGTGACACGACCAACAGCGAGAGCAAAGAGGCAGTCGCAAAAGCAGGCCATGCTGTGAGCTTCACTACGTGCTCAGAAGTTCGAGGGACCGAGGCTCAGTTGGAAAAGCGAGAGGCTTGGCGGAGGCGCACACACAAATCGCACGCGGAGTTTTCCCGGCAAGCAAATTCGCTCCTGCCTGGTTCTCGATCTCTGACCCTCTCTTTCCTGGTAGCGGACGTCGTCGACTAACACCACAGCAAACATGCCCAAGGAAGTCAAGCAGAAGAGCGGCCTCGCTCGCGGCTTGAACGCCGGCCACGTATGTTGATCCCCATGCCCACCGTCCACAGGAGCCACTGCACCCGCCGCCGCCGTCGATGATGCGAATTGCGATAAAGAGAAGGACGACGAATTTTCTGCACCGACAAGCACGACACACCCGACACGAGCTGGAAGGAATTGGACAAGGCCGACACGAGCACGCAGCCACCACCGCATTCGCATCAACGACCTACGCACACCCCACTCCGACATCCGATCAAGCAGCTTCCATAAGATCAATAGACTAACATGTCTTTCCTCTCCATAGAAGGTCACCCCCGCCAGCCCGCTGCCCGCGTTTCGCGCACCAAGGGTCACCTCAGCAAGCGCACCGCTTTCGTCCGTGACGTTGTCAAGGAGGTTGCTGGGTACGTTCCTTTCCTCCGCCGAGCTCGAAAATCTCTTCGACCTTGGCCCCCTCGACCTCAATGAACTCGACTAACAATTTCTCAAGTCNTCGCTCCCTACGAGCGCCGCGTTGTTGAACTTCTCCGCAACTCCAAGGACAAGCGTGCCCGCAAGCTCGCAAAGAGAAGAGTACGCCATGACCAACTTCAACCCAACCTGGAACATGTTTGCTAACACCAGACACAGCTTGGTACCTTCGGCCGCGCAAAGAGAAAGGTCGACGAGATGACCAACTACATCGCCGAGTCCCGTCGCGCTGGTCACTAAACTTGCCAACCTGGGTGATCGCTGGTTGTAAAGTCAAAATGAGGAGTTAGTTCTTACTTTTTACGGGCACGCAATGCTATGTGCAATGGGCAAACCATGTTCCTTTTTTTCCGAATACCCTGCAAGCGAAGGAGACACTGCAACAAGTTCATGACGGCAGTGGCCCGCACGCTACACGTTGCTGGGGTGGATGAAGGAAAAAAGAAAGACTATCTTCTCGAAATGAAAATGAGAAAATTGGTCCCGCTCCGTTTATGATTTACATCTCCTGGCCACTTCTTGTCTTTCTTGGTGACCCTTGCTACTGATATCTTGCAAGTCTAGTCGACCCATGCCGCGCCTGTGCACATGGTCTTCTGCACACCGACAACCATCACCTTCCAAAGCAAGCCTCACAACAAGCACTTCATTTACAGCAATACACATAACCCGACTGCTCCGTGGCGATCAATCATCATCACAAACAACATACGGTGATACCCGCATGCCTGGTCATACTTTCTGCTTGTCTGCTATCAATGCTTCTCCAGCAACCTTAACACCCACGAATCGACGAAGACCAAGAGCTTCGTAGGTCTGGCAGTAAGGTTCGAGCTGCCTTGGGTCACCCATCTCGTTGTCCTCTATCGGACCTCTTACAGAAGATTCGCCCTCCTTTCCTCTTGTCTATCTGCTCTCACAATCCCCGTTTCTCTCACTCTGCAACCAGTTCTTCTGTGTCAAGTCTGCAAGCCCCTCACTGATCATGAGCATTGATCTGTTTCCAAGCACTCTCCATATCTGTTCTCAGTGCGTCCATGCCCTCTTTTAAGATATTGAGTTCTTGAGCCAATTGTCTTGTTCTTTCTCTCGACCTTGCAGCAAGCTTCTTGTGTGTCTCTCCCCGTGGAGTTATAGCCCTTGGCTCGGGAGATGCGCTGTCGATGAGACGATCACGACGATGACCTTGCTGGCGGCTGAGGCGGTCTTGCTGGATGTCTTGGTTCATTGCTTCCAGACGATCGAGTTCATGGGTGTANCTATTGAAGAATACGATGTCAGAATGCCATCAGAGTGTGATGGCAATGGTGGGTCGTCTTACTGATTCGATACGGAACTGGAAGGCGTTGCACTGCGAGACAAGAGATGGATTGTTGTCATTGTGCAAAGCGGGTAGTGTGGTCGAGGAAAGCATGTCCACATCTGCTGTTGCTGCTTCCATGTGAGATGTTGAGATATTCTGTGTTGCAAGGCTCATGATTTTGCTTGGGGATGAGAAGATTGTGATCTTTTTGTGGGAGTGATACGGTCGATTATCGCAGCAAGTTCCGAGCATTATATGTCATCGCTATGCTACACGTCTCTGTACCTGCTCCACGCCTTCAAGAATACCAGAGACACTGAAAGAGACAAGCTCTATAAGACATCTGGCAGAAACCTTCAAGTGACCAGTATCATGAGACATTGCTCGAGACATCATCCTGGCACTGTATTGCAGTCTATCACGTATGACCCTGCCAGTCAAGAACACTCGAGAAAGTCGGGTGAACACTCGTTGTCGTAATGCTTTACGGATCAATGCTTCACTCTCCAAAATCCTCTTGCTCTTATTGTTTTGGATCCGATTGAACATCTCATCATCCTCTTTCGATAGGACTCTTTCTCATTGGTGGATGCGAATTGCTCAAAGTGGTCATCGCTCACCAGTGCAGCAGTCGTTTGATCGTTAGTCATAGCGTTAACTGACACCACATTTGGCACGTACGGCCACAGTCAGCTGAAAACTGGGCATCCCGTCCGCTCTGCCATACATAAGCAGTTGAACGGCAGATTAGTACTACGGTGGGTGACCACGTGGGAATCCCTGCTGCTGTACGTTTTGTTCCCACTTCTTTTGGTTTCTCGCCTTCCATCATAGCAGAGTACAATCATCGACAACAATTCTCTCTCTGGCAGGCACGCCTAATTTTGCCATGGGTGTCACGCTTTACCATGAATCCAGGTTAAATTCGAAGAATGCAGACAGGGCACGCTGGAGAAGACAAAATCCAAGACCGTTCATCAAGAATCGCCATCAAAGCTCCGTCTATCACGAGATGACTTCAGAGCGATCAGTATACGGAGAGCAGAGTTGTGATTGTGTTACCATAGTGAGCATGAGAGTACAACCACGACCAACCTTGATGTTATCTTATGACTGAACTTGGAGCAGTGGAAAACACCAATTGTGGTCATTCTGTGGTTTCCTCTCTCGCTCCGCAGAAGCATTCTCGACCATCACATGATGATAGACTATATGGATTGCAGTCTTATCATGGTTCACTTTTTCCCTCAGCGTTCCGACTCTGATAAAGGGTTGGGAAATGGTTTACGGAAGGTACGAACAAGACACGAAGTCGAGCTTGAGAGGCAGGGTCAAGCTGAAGCTCTTGGCACGCTGAGTGCATCAGTGCAAGCACACGAAACATCAGACACGTTTCAAGAACTTGGCTCGTTGTATCGATCAAGCAAGCTTGATTGTTGCGACAGACCCACCTAGACACTGGTCTCACTGTCATATCAGTATGCTTTACGGACCGATAGACTGACGACAAATTCCACATGGCAATCGTGGAATTCCCTTAGGCTGCAAAAGCGACACTGACACTCATGAACATCAACTACATGCACAACACAAGCGACCAAATCTCCTCCAAGTGTACGAGTAGAGTCAAGATCAAATCAACGAGTCATGGCAGAAGCAGAACTCGCACACAAAGCGAAGACTTGTTTAGTCGGAAGATCTACTAGATATGGCGATCTTGTCCAAATCTGGATTTGCACTATGAGCACAGTCTATGTAGATACGGACCGCCGAAGAGCTCGTTGTACTTGCACGAGTATGTGATCACCTGGTATGAGACAGATCGACGAAGCATTTCGGACATATGGAAGGACAGAGATAATCAGTCAGTGCGAGCGATGGAGTGACGTTCAAAAATGTGGTTAGATGACCCGCAGGAGGATGTAATTAGTAGTCTACTGTAGCTCAGTGCATAACACAAGATTCACTACCATGAGTTAGACGAGTAGAAAAATGAGATAGAAGAATAGGCGTGATGGCCTCGGGACATCCCCACCAAGAACGACCCCCAACTTTGAATGCGTGAACGATCAAAGGATGTCAACCCGTGAACCCTTACACGACATGTCTTGTCGCACGCAAGTTCGTAATGCCGATACCTCAAACAATCAACCACTGAGCTGTCGAGATGTCGCATCAGCGCTGATTACATCACGGGAAGCCTGAATCCCATGACATACCACGTGGAGACACTTCCGGCTGTAATGTAGGGCGTTAGATGATGGATTTTCTTGCGAAGCGCTGTATACGTTGGTGCAAGGCTGGACCAGTGGCTTCAAAGTCTCAGCTCGGCTTCATTCAACAAAGACGCAAGTCAGCGCAACAGCCGACCAGACATCTCCACTAGAGCCGGAAAACTGCATTCTCCAATGTGCCAGTCTGTTTATCGGCGGGCTGAACTATTTGGCACACATCTCAGCACTCGTCCGCTCTGAACCGACGCAAAAGATGGTCAGCTCATACTCATAGTCGGAACGAGGATAAATGCTATCCGAGCAGACTCACTCCAAAACGTTGTCGTCCCAGACTGATGGACAAGTCTTGGATTCCAGGATCACTCCAAAGCCGAGTTGTATGCACGAGATGATCGTTGTTCTTACAGCGCAGAGTAGAAAACAAGATACACGCATGGTTGTGACATGACTCGCTCGCTTTCGCATAGCTTGCTTAGCAGACACTAGGGACAGCCTCAACGAATCATCTGTCCAAATCTCGTTTGGTCCTTCCGTCCATGTCCCTTCCGAAACTATCAAGGGTCCGCATGAGGGTCCATGCGGACGTCTACCAAGAGAACACTTCTATGACCCACTGATAATGAGACTCGACCAAATTGGAGATGAACCTGTTCCTAGCCTCAAGAACAAATGGAACACTTATCGAAATATGTCTTTCGATGACTATCACAAAGTAGAAGGTGCAGCCGGGCTATGTTCTTCTGGCGTGGGTTCTCCAAGCCACCACGTGTGACGGTGGCCCCAATCTATTTTACTTTGACAACGTCCCGGGAAATGGGAAAAGATGTGGAGGATCTGTTTCTGCTCCGCTGGAGGGACGACAAGGCATCGCTTGCACTACATGTCACAACTGATATATCACACCGAAACAAAATGTCGAGCCATAGTCTGTGAAACAACCAAGAGACTGTTCATGCAACTTCTGACAATGCCGATCACGGCAGGGACGTGCTGACGACGCTCATCGAGGCTGATGGTACACCAACCATGATTGCTGTCGCAGGACTCGAGGAACAAGCCATGCGAACGTGCGCTGCAATCATGCAAAAACGTTCGCCAAAAGCGGAAGACTCTTTCCTGTTATGTCTCACGTACAGCTCTCTCGCCGAAAACTGCTCTCTTTTGACTGCAAGGGACGCAGAAGCCTTTTTTTTCTGGGTGTTTCTCCCTGGCTGGAGCGTTCTCCATACCCGCCTGCAGACGGTAGCCCAAGACCTGGTGTGACGAGCAGATCCCCCAAAGGCGCCCCCCAGTAGGCCCTTGCCTCGTAGGGCCCGGTCAACTCTGACTGCTGGACACCCGCACCACTTACTCGTACACCAATCAGGTCCTCCGACAAGCGAACTTCGGGTGCTATGACCTTGCATATAGCCGTTCTCATCTCGACCCCATGATTGAATCGCCCGTAGTCAGTGTTAAGGCCTGTACGATAACCTTAACCAAAAACCTCAGCACGGCGCCGCTGTTCCGCGAAAGTTCCCACAGCCCTCGACTATTAAGATGTAAGGCCACCTCATCTTGCAGATCTCCGTCTCTTACTATAACTTATCCTTCGTTTCTCTCTTCTTCTCCTGTTCTCTCCCCTTCGCCGCCGAGAGGCTACAACGACCGCCCGAGAAGTCAACTCTGTCTCACACGTCGCAAAGATGCAGTTGCCGCCTGCCAATGTGCTGGCCAATTGGCCAACACCAAACTACGAGAACCCCGAAACCCAAGGATTACCACTCGTTATTGTTAATGTCATCTTCATGGCTCTAATCAGCTTGGCCGTGCCACTCCGTCTCTATGGTCGATACGTGAATAAAGGCCGACTGGGATGGGACGACCTTAACATGCTCATCGCATATGTACTGTTGACCCTGTCTGACATGTCCATATACTGGCTAACATATGCATATAGATCTTCGNCTATGGCCCTGGGTGTCGTCGTCATCCTCGCCAATGTCCGCTATCAGTGGAATCGTCATCTCTGGGACGTCGAGTTTACAAAGTTTCAAGCTGCATCCATCGTAGCACTCGCCTCAAAGCTGCTATTTACATTCGCTGGAGCCTTCGCACGTGCTTCTCTCATTTGTTTCTACTTCCGCCTCATTCAAGATACTGGATTCAGTACCTTCAAGTGTATTCTCTGGGGCGCATTCGTGTACAACATCGCCATTGGTGTTATCTTTGTTATTCTTGCAGTGTTCCTTTGCTCGTAAGTTCCGTGGTCGCTCTCCATCTGGATGCCCAGCTAACAGTTCAAAGGCNCTGTCGAAGCTTACTGGGTATTCCCAGTGATGAAGGGTGCCAAGTGCTTGGATGAAGGTCCTGTAACACTGGTTGCTGGAGTACTGAACTGCATCTCAGACTTGACGGTCACCCTGCTGCCAGTTCCTATCATCATGGGACTCAACATGCCTTTCAAACAACGACTGGGAGTAGCAGGGTTGCTGTCCTTGGGCCTGATCGTTACCGTTGCCGGCGTCGTACGCACCTATTACATCTGGAGAACGCTGATGAGCACCTACGACGAGACCTGGGATTCAATGCCCCTGTACATCTGTGCAACGGTCGAGATTGATCTAGCCATCCTTTGCGGATGTGCGCCCTCACTCAAGCCTCTTTTCGCTCCGATGATCGCCCACGTCAGTGAAATGATCAGTACCGTCACCGGAAGTGGCACCAACTCATTTCGCGGCACCAAACTACACGACACTACCATTACCCGATCCACCGTCATCTCGCAGCATAACCGCAAAAAGTCCACGAGGAACGAGGAGAACGACAAAATCCCGATGCATACCATTGTTGTTGAGGGTCGTGTGAGCGATGACAGCAACGAATCGAGCGATTTATATCATGGGATCAACATGCCTGCCTCGCACTCTTCTACTGCATCACGAGGACCTCAAAGGTCACTCTCAGGCGCCTCAAGTCAACGAAATATGCTTCCACACAACTGCGATGGCAGCGCGATGTCAAACTGGGACAGCCGAGCAGACAGCGAAAGCGAAGACCACGTGCCAGAGATCCAAGTGTTACCACGAAGAAAGGGCTCTGAGCCTGATGTCGAGCTCGGCGCCTACAACACAGACTGGCGTGTAAGCAAAGGCGTCAAAGCTGGTTGGATATGATATCCGTCAATCTCCAGATCATCATCAATTAATTTAATCATCGAGTTCGGGAGATCGACCCGCTGGACCGGCTGCTCCCAACTCTTACGACTGTTATGAATTGCATATTCCTCTTCGGTAGCACAGCATGGAGGACTACAAAAATCAAGGATTATATCCATCGGGACCAAATACAGTAAAACTTAATGTAGACATACAGCATGCATTCCTTCCTTCGTTACGGCCGAGAGACGCTCTTTCCTTTTCCATAGACTCGAAACGTTTTTTTGTAAAACAAATATTGCACCATTCACCTTCTTGTACATCTAACCCAGATCCAGTATCGATTTCTTGTATGATTCCACTTAAGAAAATCCAAGACACTCAAATCACATCCTCGCCATACCTTTCGGACGTAAGAACCAACATCTCGCAGCCGGAGCGAGAGAGTCAACCAAAACGCTTGAAGTGGACTTCCCCGAGCTGCTTAGTACGTTCACCCCCCAAAGATTGATACAGCCGTTGCAAGATTCTTAGCACACTGCCGAACGTTTTGGCACGGTTTCCAGGAATGCGTTTGCCGTTTGCCGTTTTTTTTTTCCTTGCTCCGCCGCTCTTCATTGGTGCAACTAGGCGCGCTATAATGTCGAGATTTGCTAAGCGGGCGTTCCATGACTCGTTAGAAAAGACTCGAGGCTCATAGCTGAAAAGGGGACTTTCGTTGCTCGCTCGCCGCGGGCACTGTTTCCTACGCTAGGACCGCCCGGCAAATGATTGGCGACTAAATAGGAAGGACGTAACCCATCGAAATACCACTGTGACTTTCTTGATTTGGATGTGATTTCCAGACGAATACTTGAACTTCTTGAAGAATAGAATAGCAGGGAAATGATGACAAGAAGACTGATTTGATATATTCTGTTTATCTATCTAGATGGATGTTTGGACTATATACTAAAGATTATACAAAAAAATGGATTGATGATTGATCAGCAGATTGTAGCCTGCGACTCGTGCCTGCTGTAGTGGCAATAGGTGATATTGTGATGCTGATGACAAAAGAAAAAAAACAGAAAGAAGAGACGAGTCCAACTAGGAAGGCGCGAACCAGAGTTGGGTAGCACCACAGGTTGTGGGAAGCGTTGCAGTGCTGTTGTAGTAGTAGACGTGGTATCCAGTGGCAGAATTCGCATCGTTGGTTCCAAGTTTCATCAAGCAGAACTTGTAGTACGTCTTAGCGGTGTAGCGCGTATCTACCATGAGAAGCTGCGTGTATCCATCTGAGGTGGTGCTGCCAGGCACCCAGTTGGTACTGCCTGTAGTGTTGGTTGTGCTCCAGTAGAGCTTGTCGGCTCCAGTGGGTGTCTGGTAGTAGTAATAGGCATTGTGTGTGACGGAATAAAGTTGGCTGGTGTTGGTAATGATGAAGGTCTCGCGGGTGCTGTTAGCATAGTAATTGTCCGTCATGTGTGTAGCGGGATCCGACAGAGCGTATTGACCGCCCGCGTTGACAGGGGACCTGAAAGACATGTAACCGACCACGCCAGTTGGGGCACTCGATGCCACTGAGATCACGGTGGTAGATGTTGTCGTCTGGGTGAGCGTTGTAGTGGTTGAGGCTGTGACAGTGCTCGTCTGAGTAGTTGTCGAGACTGCTGGTGAAGTGACCTCGGAGCTACACGCCGAACTGAGATCAGTTGATGAGAAGGTTCTGAGAGGCGTTGGCGTAGTGTTCGAGCTGGCTGTGGTGGCACGACGCTGCAGTTGCGTTGTCGGCATCTCAGCGTAAGATCCACTTCTGCGACGAAGGACGGCCGAGGAAACAATGCTAGCGGAGCCTGTAGCCCTGAGTTCATGAGTATGGTTCTCACAGTCACAAGTGGCGCGCGGCTGCTCGACATCACGCTTTCTATACTGCTTGGTCTGAGCAACGAGCGATGTAGTTGTCGTCGTTGTAGTAGCCACGACCTGATAAGTGCTTGTTGCCGTGACGGTCTGGGTAGAAGAACTGTATCCAAGATAGGTCGAACAGAAAGGCTGGTAGCTCGAAGCTTCAATGATAGACTTGGCGGCTGAGACCGAGTTGTATGAGCTGGTGCTTGCTTGGCTCGAAGTCGAAGGCACTGCACTTGCCGATGTGCTACTGGCGCTTGTAGATACAGAGTTGACCGATGAACTGTGGCTGGTAGAGATGCCCGGTGATGGAGTAATCGAGACACTACTAGACACTACTGAAGAGCTGATCGAGCTACTGGACAGTGAAGAGGCTGCCGAAGAGCTGATGCTGGAAGGGAAGCCTTGAGTACTGCTTGATAAAATGCCAGTGGCTGATACGGATGAACTTTGGATGGCAGAACTGCTTTGCGATGAAACAGCCGAGGTACTGGTCGGTACGACTGAGGAGCTGATGGTGCTACTGGCTGGCGAATACGATGCAGAAGGGTTGACGCTGGACGGGAACCCTTGAGTGCTGCTGGATGAAACAATGACACTCGTGCTGGACAATGTTGAAGAAGAAACGACACTCTGGCTCATCGAAGAAGAAACAGTACCCTGGCTCGAGGCAGCTGACGAAATGACAACACTCTGGCTAGAGACAATCGAGGAAGACACACTACCCTGGCTAGAGGTGACTGAAGAAGCACTAGCTGTCTGGCTAGAAGCGACAACGCTATCGCTAGAGGAGACCGAAAAAGTGCTGCTTGAAGAGGAGGGTGCCCAAGTAGGACTAGGCATCCCAACAGAGTACGATGGGCTCTCGGACGTCGATGAAGCGGTGCTCGAAACAACATTGATGGTACTCGATACCGCAGAACTGGTAGGCGTCGTGATTGATGATGAAACACTGCCTTGATCGGATCCAAAAGTGGAGACAGAAGCAAGGTTACCATTGTAGCCGACAGCCGTAGTTGTCGCGGTGGCAAGGCTGCTCGAGACGGCCGAGGAGTCAGATGTCGAGGCCGGCACGGACGAGGATGTCACAGATACGCTGCTGCTTATGGTAGTATCTGTTGCTGAGTTCGATGCGCTATCCGAGGTCGAAATAAGGCTTGTCGACGACACATCGGTTGATTGAGCCACAGAACTGTCTGAAGCCGATGAAGAGGCCACGGGGACAGTGTAACTCGCCAATACGGTGCTACTGACAGCAGAATATATGGCCGCCGAGGAATCTGCTGCAATAGGACTGCTGAGAGCGTCCGAAGAGCTTGCGCCAGCAGGATTACCATTTCGAGTAGAATTGACCGAGGACAATTGACCCGAGATGTAGTTCGCACCAGCTGTTGTGAAGCTACCAGACGAGGTCTTCAGGTAACAAACACCACTGGCGTCACCATTCTCACCGCCAACGTATGTGAAGCCTGTGCAGCCGCTTGACGAAGCATCGTCGCAAGCAGTCATACAGTCGAGATAGTTCACCGCTGCCTGAGCACTTGAGTACGAGTTAACCGTAGAGTCAGAGAAACAGTGAACAGTGTAGTTGTTGTTGTAAGAGTCTGTGATGTTCTGGCCATCCGCAGAAGGACAAAGAGTAGCCATGGGCAGTCCAGAACCACTTGCAGCGGGACTGGTGCTCGAAGGGAGATCACTCGATGGCGCCGGAGTATACTGGCTCGCAAAGGACGAATCAGGAGTTGAGGTGGTCTGGCTCGAGGTGGTACTGCTTTGGGAATCGACTGAGGTGGGGCCAAAGTCAGTCGTCTGAGAGGCATCAGAACCACTGGTAACGATGGCACTCTCGCTGGAAGTTGATTGAGCCGAGAAAATACTAATCGAGGATGCATCAGTCTCGCTAGAGGAAGATTGAGCGGCATAAATATCCTGCGATTGGGTTGACGATGCCAATACAGAAGTGGTCAGGTCAGTGCTTTCTGTAGAAGAAGTCTGTGTTGACGAAGCCTCGGTACTGGACGATGTGGTCTCATCGCTACTTGAAGACAGAGATGACGATAGGCCAGTGGGGGGATCAGTGCTAGTAGACGATGATGTCTGAGCCGAGCTGGAGTCAGTTGGCGATGCCTGGGACGAGCCTGAATCAGTTGACGGTGTTTGAGATGAGCTTGAATCGGCTGATGAGGACTCCGTCGTCGTGGAGCTCTGGACTGTCTCAGTGCTCGATGTGATATCAGACGAAAAAGTGGTTGCCGGATCGGTACTGCTGGACACTGAAGTATCCGAGGTAGCCGAGACATCCAAAGTCGACTGAGAGGTACTTTCCGGAGAACTGACAATAGATTCAGAGGTGCTCCTAACATCAAGACTCGACGTCAAATCACTTGCGGTGACAGTCTCGCTAGGAGATTGACTAGTAAGAGACGAGTCACTAGTGACCGAAGCCGACACGCTTGCAGGAGCACTGTTGCTCGAGACAGCCGTAGTACTTGCGATATTCTGGTTGACGTTTGAGACAGCCACATAGTACAGAGGAACCCAAGAGCACTGAGAAGGAACAGTGGGTGCAAAGTATAGATAGCCATCATTATTACAAGTCATTGCTTGTTGAACGACGTTGTCGGACTTGCACTCCAACTCACTAGTCTTCTCGTTCTGTGAACAAGAGATATAACTATGAGAGTCGACCACTGTACTGAAGTAGACAATTTCAGGAGTGTTCATGGGATTGCGGTTGGCAGCATACGTAGTGTTTAAGCCTGCCTCAACAAGATATCCTGTAGCTTGGTCGATGTAGAATGATGTGGCAGAGTCTTGGCCAGTAACGTAGCTACTAGCACCGTCTTGTCCTGGAGATACTGCAACAAAGTTGTTACCGGCGTCTCGGATGTTGAACGAAACAGCGGTAGAGCTTGCAGATACAGGAGCGGAGGTGCTGTTGCTCTGAACCTTTGTACTGCTCGCTACCTCAGATGACACAGTGTCGGTGGGCTCTGCCTGGAGCTCAACAGTAGTCGTCGAACTAGACTCGCTCGATACTGTCGACGGTATATCTGTGTCCTCGGTGGAGGTCTGGCTTGAGCTGGTATCACTGACAACCGTGCTCTGTTCGGCACTGGATTCAGTGACCGAGGGTGTGGGGCTCTGAGAATCAGCCGTGGTGACCGCGCTGTTCGATGCAGGTGTTACGATAGACTGTGTCGAGATACCATAAGCGCTGTCAACACTGGCAGATATAACTGCGCTGCTCGACGTTTCTGTAGCAGAAGCACTGCTTTCCGTTGAAGATGAAGCCTGCTGCGTCTTTGGCTGTGAAGAAAGTCTCAAAACTACAGTCTGGTGTGAGTTCGATGATGATGAAACAGGCGAGCCTACAGTAGACGCGCTCTGAACATAGGAAGAGTTGCCCTGGTAACCAGCAGATCCATCAGCAGATGAACCAATTTTCAGGTACTGGCTAGAGCCTTCAGTATCGATGTAGAAATCTGAAAAAGTGGTACCAGCCTGCTGGTACGAACAAGACAAGGTTCTATCAGCGTTGATCGCGCAGATAATAGGGATGTATCCATTGGCCTTGATATCCTCAGGCGATGCCGACAAGATGTTGTCTCCATGTCCAGGCCATACCGCCAGCATATTCAATGTCTCGCCATCATACACGTAACCAGACGAAGACTCCAAGGTGTAGTTGCGAATGTCGTAGGTACTGGCAGCCATGTTGAAACCCAAGAAACCGGAGTTGTTCTCAGTCTCGAGACTAGTCTCATCCGCAGACGACGAAGAGTTGGTCGCGTAGAGGTAGAATCGAGAGACTACACCAGTGGCGCTTGCAAAATCGCTTCCAATCGTGGTTGACGACAAGGCCGTGGCAGATGGTGTCGCTTCAGCACTCTGAATATCACTAGACGTGCTATCGCTCGCGCTGGGATTTTCAGTAGAAGTGCTCACTGACTCATCTGCATCCGTCGCCTGGGAGGCTTCGGCGGACAGAGTGGCAGAAGCATTTCCAGACCCAACAGCCTGCGAATCATTGACTGAAGATGCCGATATAGCTTGATTACCAATGGGGGACGGAGCTTCCGCTGAGGTGGTTGAGATAATTCCAGACTGAGTGGTCTGAGAGGTATCCATAGACTGCACACTAGTAGCTTGATCGTTGTCACTGGATAGTCCGTCATCGGTGGAGGTAGCTCCGACGTCTTGCGAGCCGATGGAGGTGATTTGAGCATCCTGGGAGCTGGTAGAGGTAACTTGGACGTCTTGCGAGCTAGACAAGGTAGTCTCGAAGTTTTGCGAGCTGGTCGATTGAACGGTTGTAGGTTCTGCAGAAGACTCGGTGCTTGTAGATAGTGTATAGGCACTAGTTGTGGACGATGCTCCTGGAAGGGCTGTCGAAGATGCAGGGTCGTTGATTGGTGCAATTAGTTGCAAGTCAACATCATGACCGCCAAGATCGTGGAAACCGGCGTACAAGATCCACGAGCCAGTCTTTTCACCTGCAACGAGGAAAAAGTCGATGGTAGTCTTGTCATCTGATTCGGTAGCTTGACATGACAAATAGTTATTGGAGTCGACACTGCAAGGGCCAAGGTAAGCGTAGCCAGGGACGTGATCCGTGGACAGCGGAAGAACGGGGCCTGATGCCATACTCAATGGTGTTTGACTGTCGACCTGGAAGCCTTGGTAGCTTCCATTCGAGTCTACTAGCCACTTCTTGCTGTCGACATTGAGCTGAATGGTTTCCCAATCCCAGTTGAAACCGGTGGCGGTGCCATTGCTCTGGAGAGCAGTGTTGTCGGCCGAGGTATCAGAGTGAGAAGCATAAACACCGGCGGCTCGGCTCTCAGGAGTGGCGGTTGGACTATTGAGCGACTCGGCATCAGTGCTTGTTGCCGAGCCCATGCTCGTACTTTCAGGAGTCTGAGTGTTGCTAGCGTCCATATCATTGGGTGTCTGGGCTGGGGATTGAGAAGTAGACAAATCTGCATCGGGTGTGGCGACAGGTGAACTGGATGTGATCGTGATAGCCTCCCCAGAAGACTCCGAAGCAACTGATGAGTTCTCAGGAGTCAATGCCGATGCACTTTCGCTATCAGATGCCGATGCCTGGTCAGAAACAACCGAAGAGGATGACTCCACATCAGACGAAACTTGCGAGATCGCAGCAGTGGAGGTGGCCGATATGTACTCTAGCGACACAGTTGAGCTACCTGTCTCGGTAGCCAGAGAAGAATCGATCAGATCTGTAGCACTTTCGCTAACCATGGATCTGGAAGCAGCAATGTCAGAAGTGAGGGGCAGAATCGAGCTTCCAGAAGAAGTCGTCGCCACATCTGTCGAAACCGAGGAACTTGCACTGGGAGCATCGGCCAAGGTGCTGCTTATTATCACTGACGTCTGCGAAGCCGCATAAGGCTCGGGGCTTTCGCTGCTGGAGATTGCTTGAGAAGTGCTCGAGATATCTGGCAACACCGAGGTGCTCGAGCTGCTGACGACAGATGGGGTCCTCGAGCTAGCATATGCAGAAGAGCTGCCTGTGAAGGAGGTGGCAGCCGTGCTGACTCTGCTGGGTCCGGCGCTGGAAATGGCTGATCCTGATGAAGAGTTGGCAGCCTGGGCTGAAGCAGCGTATAGCTTAACATCGGTCGTGTCCGGGTTGTTGGCCTGAACAGAAGCTGCGCGCATTACTAGGAACAGGGATCCATCAACATTGACGACTGACATCTGAACAAGACTCTGGCCATCGATTGCTGCAGAACAGGTCATACCAAGTGTAGAGTCAAATGAGCAGGTCAGAGGCACGGAATCGTCACTGTTCTCAGTACTCTCAAAGACGTTGTAGTAGGTGTTTCCAGACTCATCAGGCGTGATGGCATGTTTCTGAGAAACAGATAAGACATAGTTGCCAAACAGGATGTGGTTGGTCATAGGATCGAAGCTGAACTCTTGCGAAGTTGCAGAGCCTCCGAGGTCAAATCCAAGGACACCGTTATCGTTTGTTGTACCATCTCCCTTGTTATTCTGGAGCTTAGAGGTCGATGTGGCCATGTAAATAAAGAAACTGGCAGGAACGTAGGACGCTGCTGTAGAACTGGCAGAAGACGAAACAGATACGCGGGAACTGGAGACGGATACCTGCGGGGTAGAAGTCGCCTGAGATGAAGAGATTGATGCCTGCGAGGATACTCGAGATGAAGAGACGTGAATCTGTGGGACAGAAGAGGCTTGTGATGAAGAGACAGACTGGTGCGAGGCAGAGGATGAAATAGTCTGAACTGCAGAGGCCGGGCTGGATGCCAAGATCGTGACAGGAACCTTGCTACCTCGGATGCGGACCTGGCTGGTTGTCGATGTGGTGGTTGGGACACCTTGAGACGAAGATGACTGCGAGCCGGAGCCATTGAGGTCATTCGAAGTGGATCCTGAAACGCCCAAGTCGGCGTTCGAGGACTCAGCTGTATTACTGGATGAGCTGCTCGACGCGTCCTGCAGTGCTGAAGTCGAACCAGCCTGGCTAGCTGAAGAGCTTGCAGGTGCCACTACTGCCTGACCTCGAACGCGAGTTGCAACTGTCCTGGAGCTAGTCGATGATGATAACAAGGAGGGCAAGGATGACTGAGCAGCGGAGGATGATGACGAGAATGAGGATGACGACGAGAATGAGGATGACTGGCTCGCAGACGATGACGATCGTGTGCTCCCAGTTGGAGATATCAGTGTGCTCGATCCTGTTGCTTTTGATACGCTTGAAGTTGAGAGACCCGATGAAGTCTTAGTGATGGGTCCTCCTCTCGTTCGGGTGATACTGGAAAACACTGATGTAGACTTGGAAGTCGAAGAGCTAGATTTCGCAGCAGAGACATCAGATGTGGTCTTTGAAATGCTGATTGCTGATGAAGAGCTGGCGACTTTCGATGACGAACTCTTAGCGGTCGAAGAGGAAACTTTGCCACGGGTGGCTGTGACGGTCGTTTTGGTGCTCGAACTCTTTACGCTCGAACTTTTGGCTGCGGATGAAGACTTCTTGCTGGAAGTGCTCGAAACTTTTGATGAGGATTTGACTGAAGACTTCGCTGATGATGACGTCGAGGCCTTTGCTGCGGACGAGACGATCTTGATGGCTGTAGTTTTGGTGCTGGATGTACTCGTTGCCGAGTTCATGATGCACTTGCATGCGTTCGTCACCTGAGATGCAGAGAGGCCAGGGATAGGTGAGTTGGTTCTTGTGTCTGCAGCCCACCATTTGCAGAAAGGAGTGGTGTGGGTGATATCATCCTGTACAGCAGTGACATCTTTGCTTACACAAGCAAGCTTTGTGCTGGTTGTCTTGCTAGTGGTGATAGCTCTCTTCGAGACCTTTACAGATCTTACGGGCGTCGAGACCAGCTTTTCTCCTCTGATTATGGTGTGGGTAGATGTGCTGCTTGTCGACGATTGGCCGTTGACAACACATTTACAGACATTGGTAAGAGAGCTAGCCGCAAGATCAGGGAGAGGCGACGTGTTGCGACTGACGATGAGCCAGAACTCGCAGAACGCTTCACCATATTTGACATCTCCATTGAAGGTTTTAAGATCGGTGGCGGAGCAAGCTGAGAACATTAGCAATAGTGCTGTAGCTGTTCGATGTAACACTTACTGGTGGTCTTGACCGAGGTGGTTGCCGTATGGGCGAAAGGAGCGAGAAGGAGTGCTGGAAGAGCAAAAGAGAGACGCATCTTGCTGATTAGCAGTCGGCTCGAAGCCGCGGGAGAACAAATGAACGAATACCAAGATGGAAAGTAGCAAACCAAACACCTCACGAGAAGACACTGGGAGGGAATCCTATATGGACCACACAAGGAACCTCTTAGAACTGCAGACCAAGGATCAGGAGGCACATATAAGACATTGTAACGGTACACCTTTTCTGCTGCTCATAGAGGACCGACAGACACGACTGTGTAGACTAGGTCAATAATCACAACGGGCACGAGAAGGATTCAGAGACAGCCTGGTCGACTGCCGAGCGTTAGTTTCTATGTCTACGAGTGTTGGCCAGTCCGGACAGTTGACCGAGAGTCGCAACGCCGCCCAGATATGGTAACTCGTTGTGATCGAGGATTGCATGGTCGTACGGCAATTGGGAACAACGTTGAAAGCAGCCTCTCGGCATTCTAACCTAGAGTAGGTAATTGGCATCTGCGTTTGGTCCCCGTAACTATGTTGGTATGCTGTTTGACCAATCACAGCATAGGGCAGACCGGCAGAGCAACGGCCATAGACGGTGGCTTGGTCGAGACTGTGAGAAGGCACAACGTTTGTCTTTGAGAAGATATTCGCCCGGAAGGACTTGACTGTATGACCGCATGGCTTCGATGGCAGGCAAACTGATACCTATGATGCACTTCACTTTACAATACATATAGAAGATAGAGATGGTGGATAGATGAATAGATACCTCATGGTACAGTTTGGGTCAAAACTGCAGCGTGGAAGAAAGAATGGAGTTGTTGATCCTGATCCTGATCTTGCTCTTGGCATCATCAACATCACACCATCGATCGTGTTCATGGCCAACACTTCTGGCCACTGTGCGAGCTTCGTACCACAGATGGGCCGCCCTTCTTTCTCTCTTCAAGCTATAATCCTTCACGATATTAAGTCTGGAGTCCCGGACTGTAGATACTCTGTAGAGCTTTTTCGTAGGAAATGAACTTGCGGCTCATGGAGTCTAGATGCCGTTGCATTATATGAAGACGTTGCGTGGGTACTCCGAATGAGTCTCGCAGCATGACTCGTAACCAACCCGGCACCACCTTAATTCCCGGCTATTGTACGTCACTGACCCGCAACTCTGCCAGGCCCAACACAGAGAACGGGCACATTATTTTCTCTGAGCACTTTGACAACGGTCATCTTGCAGGCAAGAACCCGACTCGGAGCGTAGAATATCACAAACATGTCTGGTTCATCACAACGTTTGCGCATTGGTATCATCGGCGCTGGAGAAGGTATGCAACGGAAGACCTTGGTATACAGAAGCTGTTAGCATTGACACAAGTCATCAGTGACCCAAATTATTCATCTGCCCACCCTTTGCCAACTGTCTCATCTTTACGAGATTACTGCAGTCTGTGATCTGTCAAAGAAGGTCTGGTTGTTACATCCATCATCTTCGCACTATGGCTGACCAGCATTGCTCTTCAAGAATGCAGAGCATTGTGCAGCAAAGTATCACGTCTCCAAGGCGACTACAGACCCAAACGAGATCATCAACAGCCGGGATGTAGACATCGTCTTCATCTCTGTCTCTGACGAGTTCCACGAACCCTACGCCATTGCAGCTCTCGAGGCACAGAAGAATGTGTTTATTGAAAAGCCTATCACCCTGTCAATGCAGTCTGCTCAGCGTATCATCGATGCCGAGAAGAAGTCCAAAGGTCGCGTGTGGGTGGGCTACATGAGACGCCACAGCCGCACTTTCACAGATGCTTTCAAGCGCGAGCTCGAGTCCATCCCGAAGATCCTTTATGCAAGATCTCGTGACTTCTCAGGACGTATGTTAAAACTCACCTGCCTCGAGCGTTGGGTCCTATATGCGGATTGTCTGACATGTTGCANNGCAAACGGTAAATTCACCTCCCAATCAGGCACTTTCCCTGTCAAAAACACCGATTTTCCACCTTCGGCAGGAGAAGAGCGCAACAGAAGGGTGGACACCCTCTTACGAGAAGCCTTTGGCACCGATCCCACTCCCGAACAAGTGAAATATGCCCGCTTCTTGGGCAGCTTAGGTAGCCACGATCTGTCTCTTATGAGAGAATCTCTTGGCTTCCCTGAGGATGTTACCGCCGTCACTGTTAACGAGCCCTTCTACTCTGCCATCTTCAAGTGCCGCAACAAATCTGGCGATCCATTCTTCGTCACCTACGAGTCAGGTATCGATGGTGTGCCAGAGTTTGACGCTCATCTCGCTGTATATGGCGAGAACAAGCGTGTTACCATCTTCTACGACTCTCCTTACATCAAGACGCAAAAGCCCGTCATGGTTAAAGTTCAGGAAGTTAACGAGGCTGGCGAGGTCCAGACCAGAGAAATCATCAGCTCTTTCGAAGATGCCTTCGCCACCGAGTTCCAGGACATGCATGATTGCCTTGTCAATGGAAAGGAAATCAAGACCAGTGCCGGGGACGCTATCAATGAGCTCAAGCTGTATGACTTGATGTACGCAAAGTATGCCGAGACCAGCAAATAATGGCCATACGCCCTATGAAATAAAGAAATCAATCCTCTTACATTCTGTCTAGACTGGATTCTTGAAGGATGGGTGCCTCATCATGCGAAACGGTATACTCGGTATGCCTGACGATGACCAGATCGTCATGGCCCCCATCACTGCTCACACTCTCGTGCTCACCCCAATATCTCTGCTCCCCAGCCTGCACAATAGTCCTACTTTCCAGCCCTTGTATCGATGGTCTCAATTGCAGCGGACCATCCACCTCATCCCCAAGACTAGGTGTCTTGACATGGAACCTATACCCACTGAGCTGCGTTCCGGTGTTTGTCGCTTTCGTGGTAGTAATGTTACTTTTGTACCCGGCTCCGTGCGTTCTAGGACCAGTGGATGATCCTACAGCAGACAGGTTGTATGACTCCGCAGCACCGGGCATATGTCCCATACCGAAGCCGGTGCTGAAGCCATCGGTAAAGTTTTTCGAGGTCGTGAGAGTACAGGATATCAATGCGTATGTAAGTTCGACGGCCATCAGGATTGTTACAAGAGTGCTGGATAGGGATACATCGACTGATGAGGGTGAGGCGAGTTTTGAGGTGTAGATTTGACGGATCACAGAGAGAGCTATTGTGCTGTGACCAGGTTAGCTTGTGTGATGCACACCCACATACAAGGATATGATAACATACGGGATGCGCGTCCAGAAGGTCACTACAACCATGACCTTGCGCTTCTGGGGCATCTGTAATGACCATAAGAGATTGATCGGCAATGCCAACAGAATGACTTCGGAGATGATGTCCAGCACTGTTATAGCCTGCCACCTGCCCTCTTCGCTAGGACAAGAGCCCTTGTTTCCTGCAAAGTCCCAGTAGTAGCCAGATGCTGGAGGACACCCCGCTGCGATGGTCATGGCGCTTGCAACAGCCAAAACGCTATAGACGAGGATGAGAATGGGATAAAAGTAAGTGCTGCGAGTCTTTGACTGAATACGCATGAGGAACACTAGAGCAGCGATCTTCGCAGCATAAAGAGCGAGGACAAAGGTCACAGCGCTAGCGATTGCAGTCTACCAGAAGCGATTAGCTTGGGCTCAGTGAGACTATCCGGCCTCTTGACTTACAGAACTCAGTCGACCGATGTTCTCCTTGATGACATCGTATGGTTTCCCCAGACCAGCTGTGAGGCATGCATACGAAGCTGCGAAATGTGCGATGACAGCGACTGTGGCGACAATTACGACGACATCATCCACGCCGAAGCTATTCCTCCGCAGATGTACGCGAACGCAGGTGAAGATCAGCGTGTACGTTAAGCAGATGCTTATAGCGACGTTCAAAGAATCCGCATATCCAAGATGGTGGACCAGTCCTGAATTGTCGGTGGTCATTGTCTGAGTCCTCAACTCTGACACATCTGACAGATACAATAGGGCTGTCAACGCAAAAAGCGAGCGAAAGAACGTATATGAAAGAAATCAGTAGTGCTGCAATATAGAACAGTATGAGAAGGAAGGGACCCACAAACGATGTGACCCAGGTAAGGGGAAGTTCAAAGGAAGGAACAATAGACTCGAAGCTATTGTTTTTCTACCGCATCCTTAGCACATATGTGATGATCTCCCAGTGGCAGTGGCATACAGCACATACGTGAATCCGGCACTTCACCGCACCAGTGCAATACGCCCTACAGTAGCACCTTCTGGCTTCGGCAATCGAGGGAGGCAAGCTTGTGTGCAAGTGATTATTTGGCGTGGCATAGCGTCCCCGCTTTAAGACAGTGTGTGTGGTTGCTTCTTGCCCTCTTTTGAAGAGGCCAGAATCGCGAGATTATTGTTCGGGACATGTCGAGTATCCAGGGCAATATCACAGGACGCTCGGACACCCGGATGGGTTCCGAACCAAAGCAGGGACCCTTTCATTGTAACTTGCGCCTCATGGTAGGTTCAAAGGATCGTGCGAAACTGATGGCGAGATGTATTTCGCGACTTGTTCATGGACTTGCTTTGGCTGATGGCATCGAAGTCTTGAGATCCATATGGTGCGGACACACTGCTACTCGGTATATGATGGTGCATATAGTCAGCCGCGTGTGCGTTTCATCCTTCACTGGCTGCAGCTTATTGACCCGTCCAGCTGGTATCATAAAGGAAAAATTGACAGAGTAGTGCCATGTGGGCCACTTCGACTGCTCGAGCGGACCTCTTATCGCGCCTCTGCCGCGACCTTGTGACAAGTAGGATTGTTACCCTTACTCGATCCTGAATTCTTCCGCAGGATCTCGACAATGTTGCGCGCGTAAAGGAAGAGAAGACGGTCCAATTGTCGGTCAAGCATTGTCGAGAAAACCAAGAAGACGCTTCGGACCTGGCCGGCGGCACGAGTCTTGGCGAACGCATCTCGCGACTTTTGCTTGATCTGATGGCTTTATCTATTTCATGTCCTCAATTAACAAAATCTCGCTTCGTGTAGCCTCGGTTGAATCCTTCGTTCGCAATGCTCAGGTCACAGAATCCTTGACTGATCCTTAGTTTCCGGTACCGCGCTGGGAAAGATGCTTGTTCGAACCTTCACACCTGTCGTTCGGCGGCTTCATAGTCCACATACAACCGAAAACTCTACTGCTCCTTCGACAGACAAGGCGGTGGATTAAATCTCAGCAAGGTGTAGGATCGTTTATCCTTGGCCCCTGCATGTCTGATTTTTCAGAGAGCAGCCGCTTCCATATTGCTTGAACTCCCCACGCGGCATAGACTTTACACGCGAACAGGCTGACGGGAGAATCGCTTTCGCGATTTGACGATAGACCTGGACGACCGTGATCCGCCCCCAGGCGATTGAGCAATCTAGTGGAGAGGGCAGTTCCGCTTAGTCAAATTGCTAGTGTTATACACAAAAAGCCACCCGGCCAACCAGAACTCAAGACGATCCGAGACTACCGAGATTCCTTTGATAATAGGTACGAAGGTATCACTCCACTGCTGATCCGTGTTGCTTGCTCACCTTAGACCCCACTATTGTAATTGAAGGTACACCACTGCGTAAGATGTAGCGAATCGCAGAACTTTGGCTCGCGGTCTAGTACGCACGCCGGCTCATATGGCTCATTTCTTGATGCTCGTGTTAAGGCTCTCCAAATTGATCTTCTCTGCGTGGTGCAAGCTCATGGACCTGGATGGTTCGCAGCCGAGCACGGTGCCTTTGCCAATTCTTTTTGCTACCGACAGAACCACTACTCTGGAACCAAGCATATCTTCATAGTCAAGCCACAGTCGTCTCGTTTTTGCTTTCTTCCACTTTTTCAGAATTGCCTCTTCCACGCCGTCCATTCCAAGGGCCATGTCCGTGACTGGCAAACCTACTCACAGGCTCTCCTTCGAGGAGGTGCCCTCAGAAAATGGCTCTCTGCCCGAAGTCAAGAAGGGCACTGACGCCGATGCTGCCGACATGTCGAGAATGGGCAAGAAACAGGTCCTGAGAGTATGCGTTGTTCGTCTCAAACAGACAGGCAACAATTAGCTGACACAGTCCTGATAGAGAGAGTTTCGTTTCATCTCAATTGTCGGATTCATCTGCATCCTTCAGTCCACTTGGGAAGGTGCTCTCCTCTCCAACGACCAATCGCTACACAATGGCGGCCTGGCCGGTACCGTATGGACTTTTATCGTCACTTGGGGCTTCACGCTCTGCATGATTGCGTCTATGGCCGAGCTCGCGTCAATGGCACCTACCGCAGGCGGTCAGGTAGGTCTCGTTGCTTCCTCTGAGATGATGTCAATTACTAACTTGACAAAGTACCATTGGGTCAGTGAATTTGCGCCCCCTTCTCTTGAAAAGCCTCTGTCCTATATGGTTGGATGGAGCTCTTGGCTAGGCTGGGTGTCTGGCATTCCTTCTTGTGCACAATTTCTCGCCTACCAGGTTGAAGGCCTGGTTCTTGTCAACAACCCGGATGCACATCTCGGAGAACTGTGGCAGATCGGACTCTTGCTTTTCGCCTTCCTCTTCGTCACCTTTGGTTTCAACATCTTCCTTTCGCACAAGTTACCGCTTGCTGAGGGTATCATTCTCGTGCTTCACGTTCTGGCTTTCTTCGCCTACCTCATCGTCTTTTGGGTGATGGCTGATGTCGGATCAGCAAAGACTGTCTTTACTGAATTCTCTAACGGAGGTGGCTGGAGCAGTCAAGGTGTTTCCTGTCTTGTCGGACTGGTCACGCCCATCTGGTGTTTCATCGGTCCTGATGCAGGTGCACACATGAGCGAGGAGCTACGTGATGCTTCCCGTGTGCTTCCCAAGGCTATGATGTGGGCGACCGTCATCAATGGCGCGCTCGGCTGTGTCATGATCATCAGTTTCTGCTTTGCTGCCGGCGACAATCTGGAAAGTATCTTGAACACTGGCACTGGCATCCCTATCGTGCAGCTTCTGTACAATGTTACGGGCTCCAAGGCTGGAACATCAGTTATGACAGTCGTACTTCTGGTCCTCCAGTACTTCTCGGCCATCACCACCATTGCGTCTTCGTCACGCCAGACATGGGCCTTCGCCAGAGACAGAGGATTCCCCTTCAGCGAGTGGCTCAGCCGTGTGGACCCTCGCTGGGATGTCCCTGTCAATTCTCTACTGCTTTGTCTTGTCGTCTCCCTCATCCTCGGCGCCATCAACTTTGGCTCCGAAGTCGCTCTCGATGCCATCATGTCCGTGTCCAATTCAGCACTGTTGTTCAGCTACATCGTCTGCATTGGTTGCGTGCGTCTGAAGCGCTGGCGTGGACAGCCTCTTTTACCCCGTAGTTTTGACTTGGGTAGATGGGGTGCTCCTCTCAACGATGCCGCACTGGCTTTCTTGGTTGTGGCATTCATCTTCTCGTTCTTCCCTGAGGATGTGAACCCTGATGCGCCGGACATGAACTGGGCGATTGTCATCTGGGGTGCCATGTGGGTGATGGCCGGTAGCTACTACTACTTTGGCGGCTCCAAGAAGTATGTTAGCCCTGGCAGTCTTGTCAAGAATATGTAAAGCTACAGATCATTGTCGATTGGACAATATAGCACATAATCAATAGAATCAGACATCACAAAGTATCTCATCATCTACACGATAATGTCGACACACCATTGATCAGGAAATTCATGCTCTTGGTCAACCACATGAAGCTCCCATCGAGCAATTGTACTGGCAATGTGGCAGAGCCTTGCGAAGATAATGTAACAATTTATGGTTATCGTACTGAAAATAGGACGACGAGTGTGGTTGCTGTCGATGAACGGTCTTGCAGTGCCTCTTCCGAAAATATGCCAAGGTCACAACCATGATATTTGTCACTCAAGACCTTTGTCATTTCCTTCTTTGCGGACATTATTCATGTATTTTCCTTTCTCGACCACTTGCTCTGGAGGAACATTAGTCGTGCAGAAACGGTTGTCCCGGCATGCATCCGAACCTTCCTTGCATCATGGATATTCTGCTTTTCCCAACTTGAATCATGCAATCGCCCAACGTGCATACCATTGCATCCAGCGCGTTCGTCCATGAACTTGAAAGAACGCTCTGGTAGGTGTGACTTTCAGGCACCTTGCAGATTGGCTTCTTGCAATAACAATTTACCGTTTGATGAACCTAATTCGCGGTCATCCAAATCACGATCTCGAAAAGTTTGGTATGTACACCGATTCGGAAGTCTCGGCCTGTCGTCCAGCGTTTCAACTCTCGATGATTTACGTCATTATTTTTTGTTGCTGGTATGCGAAAGGTGAAAACATTAGAGATGTCAGTCAGAGTCTGTTTCTTTTCTTCAATTCAATCTCCTTCTGTTGCCCTTAATATCCCATCTGATAGCAATCCTTTGCTTCTTCTCTCGCAACTCGACGCTTTTCAAACACTTTCCGAGCAAGACAATCGCCAAAATACACGAATACAACGATACGCGATGTTCGACTCATCGTTCTCCTACTCTTCCGAGCAACCTCTCTCCAAAGCGGCTTCCGACTCGATCGCGCTCAGGCTAATGCACGATGTGGGTCTCATCATGCATCTAAATCCAGACTGCAAGGGAATCAAACTCGTGTCGGACCCGTCCGCAATCCCGCAAGAATACAAGGTCGAAGACAGTCTAGCATTCGTGCCCAAGAAGCTCTGGAGCGGAGGTGTTTGGTACACGGCGTTCTTCAAGGCGGTCGAGGACGGCTGCGACATCACAGTCCAGGCACCCGGTGGCTTTACTTCGATCAACAAGTGGCGCTTGGTCAGGAAGCCTGATGGAACACGATTCATCTCGATTACAAGCGATGCGAAGTGCAGCAAGACGTTTGCGTACTTTGTCAAGAAGTTCTTGGAGACTCAGCACGGTCAACTCCAACGTACTTTCAATGAGCGCGTCGAGGCAGTCGCGAGACCTGGTATTCCTCGCCGCAGGTCATCGATGCCTGGATCTTTCAGAACGATGGGTAGCGCACGAGACATGGTGGCCGCCTGAGGGCAAAGTCAGCGGTTTATCTGCGAGTGGCTTACTTTGCATTTGCATCAAGACGGCGTTGGTTGTTGCTAGAAGGAAGCCTGTGGGAATCAGGCCATTAAGCCCAGGATGTTTTTAGATATACATATCACGACTTTGACGACTGTAATAATAATTAATTCCATAACACGCATTTCCCTCACAAATTGGTGGTTAACATGAACATCATTGCGGTTTCGAGTCGGGCTGCCACGGTACTGGCCGAGGAAATACGTTGTAGGGCTAAGTCCTGATGATGCATATCTTGCCTGATCGGTGGTCGATACGAATGGGCAGCGAGCGATCTCCGTAGCATCTGACTTTTGCGCAAGGTGGTGTCAATGACTTTGATATAGAACTTTGAGCATTTCTGGAAGGGAGCTGGGAGAGAGGATGCTCAATTGACGGTTCTTGCAAAGCAACAGGCAAGACGAGGGCGGGATGCAAAAGCAAACATGGAAAAGTGCACATTAGCATGGGCGTGTTCGGGACAGCGGTTCGCCTGGTCGCACCTCCAACGGCAGGCTGGCCGTTGCCGCGACGGAAGGTGTGCAAAGGAGAAGTCGGGATGTGTAGCCGAGGCTTGTGGGTTGTGGGAGTGCAGTTTCCCGAATCGTCGCAGTGACAGCGGACTCGATGACACGCGCTGATAAATCGAGCATACGTGCAGTCGGCAAGGCGCCATCTCGATCGGGCCGTGACTTCCTTCAGTTTGCAACACCGACGTCGACTTGTACAGGCTTGCAGACTTGATGCGCGCGCCGCGAGAGGAGTCGAGTTGCGAAAAGTCTTTGCGCTGCTGCCAGCGTCGCCCCGTCCATGCAGTCGTCCAACACGGCCGAAGGTGGCGGGCTCAACTTTGTCTTTGAATCCGGCTCTTCTGGACGCGAAAACAAAAAGTATGTCAGGTCGCACGCTGCAAAGGTTGGCTGGTCGCAGAGAAGTCNNGCAAGCAGGCACAGGCTGGCCCCAAGGACGTCGACGTCGCCGTAGCCAAAGACAACCCGACGCCCAGGAAGCGTCGCAAGACGACTGCTGCACCCGCCGAACAACAACACCAAACAGTCACTCATTCGCCTCCGCCCCAGCACTCTGNTGAATAGACCTGTCCACTACCAAGCCGAACCCGGAGCTGGAGCTGGAGCTGCATCTGGAGCTGCCGTTGAAGCCTCGAGAAGTTCCCCATCGATAGCCACGCAGCTCCCGCCACAACAACATGCCCTCAGTCGACATGGTCACTTTGCTGCATACTCGGCTTCGCAAGCGCCCGCGCCTGCCATCTTAGCTCCTACATATTCCTCTGCTCCAATTCCTCTCTCAGCGCCGTCTCACCACTTCCATCATCCAGGCCAACCCGCGTCCGGACGACTTCACAATGTGGAAACGAGCCCTCCGGTTCGAGTAGCCACAACTGCTGCTCCAACCTATTCCTCCACCCAAGGTCTCTCGCAATGGCACACGAGGCCCGAACCTGTACATCATGATCCTGCAGCACAGCAATCTTTTGTGCCGTTGTTTCGGCCAGCTGCATCGACAGTGACAATGCACCCGCCACAGGCCATGCCCGGAGCCGACATTCTTCGGCCTGTACCACCAGCCAGTCCCATACCATCTCCGCGACTGCCACCTCTCGTAAACACCCCGACCTCGAGACCCTTGATCATAGGCGCCAATTGGAGACAATACGACGATATGTCTGCCACAAACCCTGAATCCTCACGCCCGTCCACTCCAGCTCTACCTACATCAAAGAGACACGAAGAGCACGCCGACGCCTCCGCAAGGACACCACAACGCCCGTCGCCAAAGAGAACGTCAACGCCTGCCTTCCTTGAACTGGTCCTGAATGAGGAGTATCCCATGTGGAAAAATGTCGATTCTGGCAGCGACTCGTTCAGTGTCTTTCCCGTCAAATGGCAGCCTATCTACGGCCCTCTGCTCCAGAACNTGTGAGTGCATCAACCCATGTTTGTCCAGATGAAACGCTCAGGCTGACCTCCGACAACAGATCGCTCCAATATGCTCGTTCAACTCGATGAGATCCTCACAGGCTGGACAGTGGACCAAAAGCTAGAGTTCAACCAAATGCCACTGCGCCTCGCCGGCTCAGAGCCCTGTCTCTTTTACTCTATCCTCGCTACCGCCTCCATCATGATGCCTCCAGGTCTCATCTCACCGACTGTCCCACGCTGGCTACAGAACCGCACGGTCGAATGCCTCAACCAAGCCTTCGCAGACCCCAAACGTGCATACAGCGACGCCACAATCCTGACGCTGAACATGGTGGCCCTCTTCGAATCTTGTAGCGGCCACGCTTCCACCGCCGCCTCCACCCATCAGCCCGTTTTGCGCCGCATGGTTGACGAGCGCGGTGGATTGACCGGACTCGTCAAAGACGAAAACGAAGACTCGAAAAACTTGGTCAGGATCCTGGCTTGGACGGATCGTGTCATCAGGTGTCAGACCAGTAATCCGCTCATGTTTGGAGACTTTAGAGAAGAAGAGAGTTTGCAGAAGACTGATTGGGAGGGCATCTGGGCGAGGATGGAGAGGAGGGTGGAGGAGAATAGGCCGCAGCCTATTGAGGAGTTGCCTGATTGCTAAGGTGTGTCGTTTTTCAGCAATCGTCGTTCTTGCTATAGTGCTCTGTTTGGGAAGGGGGAAACACTGATTCCTGGAGTTTTCAAGGGTGGGTGTTTTGTTTTTACTCTGTTTTTCCGTGTGGCTGTTTCTTGTCTCTAATCTTTTGTACAGTCGTTGTTTTTGTTATTTCTCTTTGTTTTTCCTTTGCTCCCCGAACTCTAGTAGAGTTCCGTCAACCCGTATATAGCTCAAGATGATACCCCAAGATACCACCACCAAAGATTGCAAAATATTTTTTATCTTTATCTCTTCCCTTTCTGCTCTGGTCTGATTTAATCGTTGAGAGATGAATCCAGCAAACTCATGTAATCAGGTCTGTCTTTTTCATAATGTACATCTAGATACTCAAAAAAAAAAAAAAAAAGGACAGTCATCACAAAAAAAAGGGGTGCGGGTACGAACAAATGGTGAGAAAAGAAGTGACAAGACAAAAAGATTTTCGAGTCAGGAACAAAAGGGAAGAAAGTTGGAAAAAGAAAAGGAAAAAGAAAAAGAAAAAGAAAAAGTAAACTGTGAGTATTCAAAAGTGTTCAAAAGTAGGTAGCGACCATCACTATCCTGATACTCAAGCCTTTTCTCTATAGACTAGGCATCTAGGGAAGTCAAAAAAAATCTCTTAGATCCTAGAGTCCCAAAACACTCTGCACGCCAATACTCCTCGCATCCTCTCTCATGAGGATAAACGGTTTGAGATCTGCTTTTTCAATCACAGCACCGCTACCGCTGGCATCTGCTTTGGCACTTCCAGTCTCGCCATCCAACCCCTTGATCCTATCCCTCAATGCCTCGGGCCCGATGACGAACAAATTGGCGACTTCGGTCAATACCTCCAAGCTCTCGATGAAGGGTTTGGGAAGCGTGGTCCAAGACTTGAGTAACTCAATGTATTTGGCCATGTCTTTGGAAACGATGAGGCCGCCGGTGAGGGAAACAGGATAGGCGCGGAAGTGGGCAAGGAGGAGGGCGCGCACACCCATTGCCAGCTCCAAAAGGAAGTTCTCGAGCACTTTTCCACTGAGGGCTGTTTCCGCGCGGCTGTGGACTTTTGTGAGAAAGTTGAAAAGGGCGAGGCAAGTAGGTGTTTGTAGTTGGTCTAGTTGGAGCAGGGCATCGTCGCGAGGGCGGAAGTCTGTCTTCTTTTGCTGAGAGAGGATGCGTGAGGAATAGGAGAGGGTGGCGTCGATTGTTTTCTGGAGGATGGTGTCGATTTTGGATTCGCAGCGGTCGATAAAGGAGTCTGTTGTCTTGTCGAGGTCGCGGCGGATGGTGAGATTGCTGGCTGCAAGAGGGAGAAGAAGGGTTTGGATTGTGGCAAGCAGTAGGTGGAGGATGCTGACTGCGCTGCGGAGGTCGACAAGGTGGCCGAAATCCGGTTCTGTTTTTGTGCTGCTCTCAGCTGCTGTGGCAGACTCGGTGACGGCGTCCAGCGCTGTCTCCAAGTAGATCTCGCCCATGTTTGCAATGAGCAGACTTAATAGTTCTCGCACGTCTTTCGGTGTTTCATGCCCGTTGGCTAATTCGAGGCCTCGGCCTACACTTTCAGCTAGCCATTTGAGCATGCGTTTGATGAACGGTAGGCTCAGTTCGCCATCTTCCTCCGATACGTCAACGTCATTCCTGTTATGCGTATGACTGGCTGTGGGGTTTAGTCCAGCAATTCGTAGAAGAGTGGATTTTTGGGAAGCTGGAATATCCGAGTTTTCGAGTCTATCGAGATATGTGTCGCGTGTTGAGGAGATGAGTTCTCTGCTACGCGCGGAAAGAGAGCCTAGATATGATGTTGGCATTTTTCGTCGGCGTGTGTGGTAGGTTGTGAACTTGAACAAGAGAGAGGAGTAAAGCTCTTCCAAACTTCTCTTCTCGCGCTCGATATATGATGAGCCAGAGAAATACGGCACAAACAAGTCTTCCAGTTGCTGGTCAAGGACAGCGGCGGTCTGCGCAGAAGCAGGTTCTGGATGCTCGGTCAAACCGTGTGCCTTCAAGTCTTCGACCAAGGCTGAGATGTAGCTCCTGCTGGCTTGTAACGACCGCAGGAAAGCTAGACCAGAGATTGAGTCTGCCTTGTCAAGCACCATTTCAAGTTTCTGTTGTATAGACTGTTGGAAAATTCTCTGTAAGAAGCGTACCAAGACTTCTTCATGGAAAGGAAATGCTCTCTTGATGATAAAGCTCTCTTCTTGCACGACAAGTTTCACCTCGTCCACCAAGCTTTGCAGACTAGGCTCAACACCTGGTGGTTCAGTATCTGGGTCGGCAAGACGTTCCCAGGTATCTGACTCGGCGACCAAGTCTTCGGTGATGAGCTGGCTGCGGTCGATGAAGAACTGATGCTGATTCACGAAGAGACCCATGACACTAGCACCATCGCCAAAGTCTTTCAGAGCAACAGCACACTCTCTCATGCCGTCAAAATTCTGGCGTCTGTAAAAGTCGTCGAACTGCTTCAAGAGATCCTTCTCTAGCGATTCGAGGAACTTCTCGATTAGCTCAGTAGGCGTGTCGTGCCCGTTCGTGCCATCACCATTGGAAAGCGAGTTTGATGAGTCAAGACGCTGGCTGATCTTGAGCAGTTGACGAGCAATATGGGCACAGCGCAACTTGCCCTCACCACCTTGGAGTCTCCTGACATCGTCAAGGCTAGACAGATCACGACGCTCACTGACGTCGATCCAGCATTGCAGTATGAATTTGGCGTCCTGGGCACGCTGGCTTTGGCGATCCAGCTCGTCGAGCCTCTCTCCTATCCTCACGGCAGCATTTCCTCCTTGATCGCCATTGTCCAGGCTCTGTTCTAGACGATGGAAAGAGTCGACGGCACGTTCGAGCTCCCGTTCCCTAGCTTGGACGTTCGTGTTGTGCACAGCTTCTGCCCTCCTTACACCAGCGGACAATTCATTCTCTTGCAGTTCAAGGTCCTCGCTCAGCAGCTTGAGCCTGTTCAGGGCCTGTTCGAAGGTACGGATCAGGGGTTTGGGGTCAAAGGCGACAGCTTGCGGACCAGTACGGCGACTCGGAGGAATTGCAGCATCGGAGAGAGCTTCGATAAAGTCCTTGACTATAAAGTCCTGGCTAGAGAAGGTGTCGAGAGTAAACTGAGGCTGTCGCGAAGCACCAAAGCGGGAAGGAGCAGCCGAGATGCCCGAGAAGATGGACGCGTTGTCGGCAGCGGAAGGCATTGCAGTCGTCTTGCTCGCACTACCGCTCTCTTGACGAGGACATGGCAGGATGCACGGCGTAGTGTATGGTGAGTCAACAGCGGGGTGGGTAGGAGCGAGGGGGTGGAGGGAGACGCGTGAGCTGGGCCAAGCGTGGAGAGGCTGACGTCGCTCCTGCCCTGGAATTGTTTTGCGAACCACACCTTCCAATTGAGCGTCAACTACACAATGGTTGGAGCCTTGAAACAAGAGGCTTTCCGTAGCAACACCGGCCCTGACGGACGGCCACTGTCGGCACAGGAACGCGAACGATTGCTGCAGCCCTATCTGCCCGCTGCTTCACCTCGCGACCCCCAGCGGACCCAACCGCTGCGCCAGCTGATCAAGGCGGGCCTGCACCTCTTGCTGTACAACCTCATCCATTTCGCCTTCTCCGTCTACCACCGCTTTCGCGTCGCATACCACAACCTGATCGACCGCGTCTTTGCCGTCCTGTACTACCACCACCGTACCCCAGAGTACATCCAGAAGGATGTCAGCCGCCTGAAGAAGCTGCCCAAGCACCTGTCCGTCATCCTCGAGCTGGACGACAGCACACGCGACAACTCGAGCCTCGAAGCCTTGATTCACGATGTCTGCGAGGTCGCTGCCTGGTCCGCCTGCGCAGGTGTGCCCCTGCTGAGCATCTACGAGCCCTCCGGTACCACGGTCCGCCCTCCCTTGGCCACGTCCTCTGTCTAACCGCTTCTAGGCCTCCTCAAGCAGTCCCTGCCACTCGTACACCGCCGCATCTCGCGTACCTTGGCCGCTTACTTCGGCCATGACAACCCAAACAAGCCGACCCTTTCGCTGGGCGCTCCTCACATGCAATCTTTCTCGCCGCCTGCCTCGCCCAAATCAACCCTCGATGCCAACTCTTCAAAGTCGCCTCCTCATCTCTCCATCCTGCTTTTGTCAGCCTCTGACGGCCGTGGTACCCTTGTTGATTTGACAAAGACGTTGGCTGAGATGAGCCAGAAGGGAAAACTTGCGCCCAAGGATATTTCTACGGACCTGGTCGATGCCGAGCTCACCGAGAGCGTCATGGGCGAGCCTGAACTACTAATGCTGTTCGCTGACAGTGTCCATCTGAAGGGATACCCTCCGTGGCAGTTGAGGCTCACCGAGATTTTGTAAGTCACACCCTTTGCCGAAATGAGGCTTCCATTGCTCCACAAGCCACCCAAATGCTGACATGTTCTGATCACCAGCCATGTTCCTGACAACAACGGCGTTGGATATCAAGTCTTCCTGCGCGGTTTGTACAAATATGCCCAGGCTCAGATGAGGTTTGGAAGTTAGACATTGTTTCGAAATATTAACCAACGTCACCTGCCTGTCTATGGCCAAGGTTTGTTGACATTCTTGCTGTACAAAGCGTCACCTCCTTTGCGCCGAGGTTACAATCGACGTCGTGGCACTTGGTAACATGGCCAGGAATCGTCATAAGACCATGTGCCCTCGAGTTTGACTCTTATTCTGACACTCTTCTGTCCATTTAGATCTTTGTAAGTCTTAGAACCCAACGTCGCACCGAACGACCGTCATCCGAAGGCACCTAAGAGTTGTGGGGCTAGTGTATAATGCTATGGTATAGTCTCTTCCTTCAATTCATTGGCAACTGCCTGCTTTCATTCTTGAATTAGTGATTTCAAGTCAATCGTTCCTTTCTATATGAAATGACTACTCGCTTGCGAGATTTACGGCGTCTCGTCCCAGTTCGATTCATTAAACGCTTCACTCTAAAGTCTTGGGGCATAGTCTGTACGAACAGATTCACCTTGTTGATACACTCTCTCTCAATCCTTGACGAATCGAATGCAGTATCCGCCTCTACTACTATGCAGCATCCCCCTTCGATATTGAGAATGGGTCTCCTCGATCTGCCAATTGAGCTCCTCGACCTGATCATTATCTACTGCGTCACTACTGAGCCCATGACTGTCTCTCTGGCACCGACAGCAAGCTCTTTGACGCGAAGTCTATTTCCTCTCGTCTCTCGCCGAAAGCGTTACACAGTAACCAACTACCCATACAACCTGCTCCTGGTCAATCGCCTGATCTCCCGCCTCGCTTTCCGTCACATCTGGACTCGCAAGTCTCTCGTCATCTCTCTGACTCCATCAGATACGCTATGCTTTCTTCTGCATGGGCTGAGCCAACAACAAAAAGACGCGCTATGCAAAGTACAACTCCCTAGGTTCTTACTCAGTTGGTCGTTTCCAGTCAACTCGGACATCTGGCTAGTTGCTGGCAAAGAAANNAAGACCGAGAGCTGGTACGGAGGTGCCAAGGATCCGGAGAAGGATGTCCAAGGCAAGAGGTTCCAAGCTTTGATTGGCATGTTGGGTAAGAGACCCAGTTGTTGTTGTCAGTCTTGGAAGCTTAACATGGGACTCACTCAATCGTGACAGCTCAAGTTCCATTATCTCCTGCGCAGCTGGTTTTGTTGGAGCAGTTTTCTATCGGCTGACTGCTCTGTCGAACTTTGTGATGCGCTGAACACGGAGGTATCACCTGACACCTCATTTCGACTTTTCGACTTACTGTCTCGAACGCTGGTCGTTCTCGAGCACTTGTGGCATTGCGGCCGCGTATTTCTATTCTGTAAGCATAACTATCCGATTTGTTTGCCAGGCCCACTTTCTCATACAAGTCGTAGCTTCAAGAGCCTCTTATACTTCCTCACTTGTCCATTCTGGTTATCTAACAGCACAATTTGGCGTTGGGGACATCTCAAGTTCGGCATTTTGCATTCACATGGCACGTGGGGTACTTTTTGATGCTATATCCGTTACCAAGCATCTTTTAGGCAGTCTATCCATAGTCGCACTATCGAGTTGCAATCCTGGATTTTGTAAAGCCAAACATACTTTTTAAAAATTCTCCTTGTGATGAAAACGGTCAAGATTTGATGCGTCTGGTACGACCCTGGCCGTGATATTCATACGGCACTCGGAAATTCACCACTCGATGAGGGGCTCTTCTGGTTGGGCTCAAAGAAGTGTATTGTGATCTTCGAGCTATCCAGATGCTCATGTTTAATTTATGATCGCACGTTGGCTCATCAAACGCAGAACTATACGATCTTCGGAATTTGTATCGCTGCCTAAAGAAAACCACCTAGACCCACCCATGTATCAAAAACACGCGTTCGACTTATTGATCATGTCAGTTTCTGACAGCCCTTGGTATCACTTCTTCAAAGTTCGGTGCAAAAAGGATGCAAAGACAATTGAGTAAAGAAGAGGGCAAGCCAGCAAGAGCCGTAGCAAACTTGTGCCAGATAAGTGCAAAAAGAATATCTATCCAGAGGATTTGGTTATGCCGATTGCCTGAATCGAACAAGCGATCTTCGCATTACAAGTGCGACGCGTTACCCCTGCGCCAAACCGGCATGTTGGGGGATAGATAGAGTTCTGTTTCACCAGTCCCGAATATGAAGATTTGCTTAGCTCAGCTGCCCTCCAGCAATCACAGGTCTTGACCATCCAAACACCAAACGAAGTTCTGGATTGTGCAATTCGACTTCAATGGTCAAATGAGACAAACGATTTGCAACTATACAGCCAAGAATATAGAAAGTAGAACAATATCATAGTTGCATGAAAGTCTCTGATCAGACCAAATAATTTATGCCCTGATGATGCCACGGCATCTGCCGGCAGCCTGTGCGAAAGCCAAGCCAGCAAGCTTTCCGCCGCGAAAAATTATCAAACTTCGACAGCGACATTAGAAGTCTTGGGAGGACAGCAGTTTCAATCTTTTCCAACAAGACTACACATTCAAAATGGCGCTCGTTAAGGCCGGCGAGGCCGATTACTCGATCAAGCCCGAGAACATTACACCCACCATCGACACCAGTGCCTGGCCGCTGCTTCTGAAGAACTGGGACCAGCGTACGTCGTAGAGCTCTTCCACACTTGTGATTCTTCTCAACTAACTCGCCTGCGCGCAGNTCCTTGTTCGCACTGGTCACTTCACCCCCATCCCTGCCGGCGCAACCCCCCTCAAGCGTGATCTCAAGTCGTACATCTCCTCAGGTGTCATCAACCTCGACAAGCCCTCCAACCCCTCTTCGCACGAAGTCGTCGCCTGGATCAAGCGCATTCTCCGTTGCGAGCGTACTGGTCACTCCGGTACCCTCGATCCCAAGGTCACTGGATGTTTGATTGTCTGCATTGACCGCGCCACCCGCCTGGTCAAGTCGCAGCAGGGTGCCGGTAAGGAGTATGTCTGTGTCATCAGACTGCACAACAAGCTCCCCGGTGGCGAGCAGCAATTCGCCCGCGCCCTCGAGACCCTCACCGGTGCTCTCTTCCAGCGTCCTCCTCTTATTTCCGCCGTCAAGAGACAGCTCCGTATCAGAACCATCCACGAGAGCAAGCTTTACGAGTTCGACAATGAGAGACAGCTCGGTGTCTTCTGGGTTTCTTGCGAGGCTGGTACCTACATCCGTACACTCTGTGTCCACCTTGGTCTCTTGTTGGGTGTCGGTGCTCACATGCAGGAGCTGAGACGTGTGCGATCCGGTGCCATGGACGAGCAGAAGAACCTCGTCACCCTCCACGACGTCCTTGACGCCCAATACCTCTACGACAACCAGCGCGACGAGAGCTACCTCCGTCAAGTCATCAGCCCCCTCGAGTCTCTGCTCACCACTTACAAGCGTGTCGTTGTCAAGGACTCTGCCGTCAACGCAGTCTGCTACGGTGCCAAGCTTATGATTCCTGGTCTGTTGAGATACGGTATGTTCTGTCTCGCCACACTGACCATGAACACTGTGCTAATAATTTACANNGAATCGGGCATTGAGGTTCACGAGGAGATTGTTCTGATCACCACCAAGGGTGAGGCCATCGCCATTGCCATCGCCCAGATGTCGACCGTTGAGCTTTCTACTTGCGACCACGGTGTTGTTGCCAAGGTCAAGCGTTGCATCATGGAGCGTGATCTTTACCCTCGTCGCTGGGGCATGGGCCCTGTCGCTACCGAGAAGAAGAAGATGAAGGAGAGCGGCAAGCTCGACAAGTACGGCCGCCCCAACGAGGCCACCCCTGCCAAGTGGAACTCCGAGTACAAGGACTTCAACCTGACCGTCAACGGCGAGTCGACCACCGGTGCCGAGAAGATCGCTACTGAGGCTGCCCCCGTCAAGGAGGGCATCACTGGTCAATCCAAGGACACCACCTCCACCGAAGAGGTCATGGCCGCTCCCGCTGTTGCTGGAGACGGCTCAGACGTCAAGGACGCAACCATGGAGGATGCCGGCTCAAAGAAGGACAAGAAGCGCAAGCGCGACGGCGAGTCAGCCGAGGAGAAGGCTGAGCGCAAGAAGAAGAAGGCCGAGAAGAAGGAGAAGAGAAAGAGTAAGAGCAAGGCCGACAGCTCTGACAGCGAGTAAATGCAGATTTGACCGCAGCAGGGTGGAAAGCATGGAATCAAAAGTAAAGCGCATTACAATGTATAGTACGCGCGCGGACAGGAAAGGCGGCGTTTGGGCACGGTGTTCAGGCGTTGAATATCAGTGACGGCGATTGCAGCATATGCCAGCGGGAAAGTCGGATGTCCTTTGCAATGAACAAAATCACGTTTTATCACCATTCACTTGATTTTGATTCTCCTGACTCGGTCTTGTGATGAGATTGGAGTGAGCAGCCGGATGATTGAGTTTGACAAAGTATGAAACTGGCCGTTACGCATGACGTGGGATTGATCACGCAGCAGTGGCAGTCTATCAAAAACCTGAATAAGCAGTCCGCGACGTATGAATACAATAAGGCCTATATATGGAAAGGAATGATAAATCCTGAACAATAGTGTTGTACATAGTTACACGGCCAGACCGAGTCTCATTCATTCCTGAATGTCCCGCGTTGGCGACGGCTTCACTTTCACGAAACTTCCCAAAGCGGAAGAAGACTCTCACCAACTCGCTCTTTCTTTGACTTTCGAGCCACCAAGACGCCATTCTCTGTCTTACTTCTTTTCTTCTCTCTACACCACACATCTTCGGCCTACTATTTAGTCGCTCGCCTTCTGTACTCTCCACAACAAAGGATACCCGAGATCGACAGCCCCTCCCCCTCATACATCATGGCCGACAAGATCCTAATGACCGAGTTCAAGACTCTCTCCAAGGAACCCTGGACCAACATCGAGGTATGTCGTGTCTGTGCGATAGTGTTCGCGACGGCGAAACTGATATTCTGACGTGCAGNNCTTATCGATGAGAACATCTTCACCTGGCATGTCGCCCTTATGGTCATCAACCCAGACTCGATCTACGATGGCGCCTACTTCAAAGCAAAAATGACATTCCCTCGCAACTACCCTTTCAGCCCTCCTGGTACCTTCCTCTGCCCTGTCTCTTACACACCGTCCCGGTACTGATTGAGATCGCAGNAGTTCAAGTTCACCCGCCCCATGTTCCACCCGAATGTCTACCCCGACGGCAAACTCTGTATCTCCATCCTGCACCCTCCTGGCGAAGACGAAATGTCAGGCGAACTCGCTGCCGAACGCTGGTCTCCTGCTCAACGCGTCGAGTCCGTCCTCCTCAGTATCCTGTCCCTCCTCGACGATGCCGAACCCTCCTCACCTGCCAACGTCGATGCTGGAGTCCTCCTTCGCAACAACATCGAGGCATACAAACAAAGAGCCCGTCAAGACGTCGAAGCTAGCAAGGCCGACATCCCTGAAGGCTTTGTCGTGCCCACACAACACGCCACCTACAAGCCCGAAGTCGAGGACGCCGGGTTCAGCTGGAGCGACTCAGAAGTCGAGGACGACTTTGACAACGACAGCGACGCAGAGATGACCTTCGACGAGGATGATGAGGACGATGAGCAGGAGGTGGCCAGCGACAGCGATGATTGAACATGAGGCACTCATCATGGCCTATACATTCTACGGCGTTTTTTGCTTTATCGATACCACCAGCGCGGAGTTCAGGGCGGGAGTTCCACAAGCAGAGACATGAAATATTACCGACCAGGGACATGGGCATAGGCATAGGAGTTACCGGCTGGTTCAAGGCTCATTTTTCAGCTGCTTTTTCAACACTTTATTACACAGTTTTTATTAGACCAATATATGGAGAATGTCCTTTCTATTCACTTCTTCAGAACATTCAGCCTTTAATCGCAGAGTCAATGTCCAATGAGAGCCAGTAGTGAATTGCTCGAACAATGAATAGTACACTCCAAGAACGAATGGTATAGGGTGAACGGGGGTTTCAATGACGTAGCGTGGCCAGTTCACCGGGCCAGCAATCAGTCGACTTTCAAAGCAAACACTCGGTCGCGTTTGTCATATAGACCTTCTGTACAGTCGCAAAGCGCATCTATATCCTCCTGTACAGACACCATGGCCGACTCGAACGAGGGGACCATCCAGATGCTGACCGGCATCTCCGGCTGCACAGATGATGATGCGCGTAGATGGCTGAAGGTCAAGAACAACGACGCAGACGCTGCTCTCAACGCCATATTAGACAACGAAGATCTTGCAAAAGCCGAGGTATGTCGTCTGCTTCTTCTTGCCAAAGACTGTCTCGATCCGTCTAGAGAAATGCACAATACCCCTCAGAAGGAGATGATGGCTATGGGGAGAGGTTACTCAGGATATCTCCCATGGTCATACTTTTGATATGGGGTGTGCATTTTGATAGCTTGCAGTCTCGCGATATGTCTCCTTGAGAGAGTGGTCATCTGACAGTCTTTGGTACACTTCTTACCACGTTCATCTGCTAACCCACGCCAGCAAACGACTACCTGGAACGAGAATGATTTCAGTGCCGGCCGCGATGGAACCGCTGCATATGGTCCACAGAATTACTGTGCGATATTGGCCAAAAACTTTCGATATGATAATAGACTGACAAGCCCAAGCANNTACAACGAACAAAATCTGCGCCCATTAGGACAGAGCGCAGCCCCGACCAGAGGCAACTCACCTGCTCCTTCCCTTCATCAACCTCCCAACAGAGATGACGAAGACGCTGATCTACAGAAGGCCATTGCCGCTTCAACACAGTCAACCGGTATCACCCTACCTGGCATCAACACCAACTTCAAACCTGCAACGGACGACCATTACGAGCCTTCCAAGTGGTCGATGACTACCGTTGGTATGGAGTCTCAGCAAGCCAGCGAGATCATTCCGGATCTGGAGCCTCATGAACGCAAGAATGAAGCTAATGAACCGATTTTCTTGAAGCAACTTCCTTCTGGCGACTATCTGCCCAGTCTACTTACTATTGCACACTCTGTTCCTTTGGCACGTAAGGCTCTGTTGGCACCACACAAGACTTACTCCTCATATGGCTCGGACTCAGAATGGTGGAAAGGCCATGGCATACGCCTGCCCAAGATCGTCAGCACTGTCAGTGGCGAAACTATGGAGCCAGCCACCACCAATAAGGATGAAATAGTTGCAGAGATGCAGCGTTTGATGGCTTTGCTAGACGACAGCTCGAGGTCATATGGCAGCGCCGAAACCCTCGTTCGCCTCGCAGAAATCAATGGTGGTTGTATCCTGGACAAAGTCCTTGAGGTGTGGGAACATGCTGCTCTGGATGACATGGATGAGTCTCTAGACACCGATAACTTCGTCTTCCACTCGCTGGTGGGCTCAACGAACCCCGAATCTATGACAACCACGGATCTCTTCTCCTTGCCACTGTCCGTCAGCCCGACCCCTGACGGCTCGAGTCAAGAACTAGCCGCTATAATGGACGACACTCTTTGGGACACTGATGGCGATGAACCGACCTTGTATGACAACTACATAGATCATTGCGCCCCAGTCCTACCTATCCGCCTGACACACAACGACTCCTCAAAGGAAACTCTGAACGTCGTTATCCCCCCTGCATTCTTCGTCGACAAGTATCTAAAGGAAAACGCCGACCTCACAAAGGGTGTTCGTCAACAGATGGCCCTGAGCAAGAAGAAAATCGACAGGATCCAGGCAGCACAATTCAAGCTGCAAAACTATCAACACGCGCAGAAAGGAAACCTGAGTACTAGCCAACTGATGAAGCACGCGAAAAACTACTTTTCAGGCGAGACCAGAAAGAACCTGCTCGAGGAGAGAGAAGGTGCTGGCGCAGGTGGAGACACTGACATCCCTTTGCCACTGGAGCATCACAGTATGATCGCCGAGCACTTGAATGCAGTGTGTAGAGAGGTCGACTCCAAACTCCAGGGTGCGTGTGATCTCTGTCCGTGACCGTCAAGAATGCTAACAGGTGATANNGCCCTCGAGGAAGAAAAAGAAANNAAGACTCGCAAGGCACTGTCAGAGCTTTCAAAAGAGGCTGGACTGCCAGAAGAGAATCTCAAGCACAGATACACGCTCAGAGGTGTCTCAACCAAGTCTCACGTAACATACCTCCTGCGCCCTCGCGACCCCTCCGACACCGCTATGGTCGATGACGAAGACGCACCGGAAGGCATGCAGTGGTGGCGTATCGAGTACGATGTCCAGGTGAACGGCGCCAAGGTCATCAAGACCAAGTCAACACAGGACGATGTCATCCGGGCTGTGGAGCTTGAGCACAATCAAGCCCTACTGGTTTACGCCAGCGACTACGCCATTTCAGACGAACATGATATCGACCTCACCTCAGCCCTTGACGAGTTCATCCATCATGACGACGACAACTTCACCTCAGAGCTACACATGAATGGCTATGGGCACATCAACGTGTACCCTGCTTACGAGGGTGTTCAGCAACGCCGTGGCTCGGGAGACAGTACCGCAGTCAACTATGACGAGGGTCCACCTGGTTATGAGCCACCCCCGTACGACTCAGGAACGGAATACGGTCGCATACCCATCAACATGCAAGACACCAAAGATGTAGCCATGAACGGCGGACACAGTCCCCCAGCTCACGAGATTCGACTCGAGCAGGAGGAAGTACAGCCAGAGGAGACCGATACCAAAGGGGGAGTCGAGATGGTCGAAAAGGTACATGCTCCTCCTTCCTTGTACAGATCTGAAAATGGCGGTTCCAAGGTCACTGAGATGGGTAGTGACGATACCATGACAGGCATCAAGGGCTCAGACGGAGAAGTCGACCTGATCGATTTTAGGGACTAGGCGTACACTCCCCCTTCCTCTCCTACCTTCCACTCTCATCATTAGATAGCTTTTTTGCGAGCTCCTGGATTGGCATTGCATACGTAATTGAATAGTTCAACCTTCACCATTCATCAACCTTGTTCTCTCGATATTTTCTTGTGCACCCGATCTACGTTCGGACATGTGCAAAAGTCCATACCCAAGTCTAATAAGCAATCATATCTGCCCACCTCCTCCAATAACCTCATTAGCCCAATGGCGCAACCGATGCCAGAGCTCTCGACTTGGAGTCTCTGCCACATGCGAATCCGCTGACTTGTCTACAGTCTCGCCAATCCATCAAGCAAGTGGCACACCCGCATGAGCTGCAACAAGCCCTAGACATTATTCTTTGAACTTACTCACTTGCTCGCATGCGAGACAGTCTTGCAAACACCAAGGGGCTTGCTTCTTTGCTTTTGTGGGAAAAAGCTCTAGCACTCTCTCGTAGGAAGAAACAAGGGTGGTGTATCTTGCCAAACAATTTTTGGCTGAAGACCGAAAACATTCTTGTGAGTCCTAGCTCCACCCAGAATCAGACACTGGGAATCATTTGTCTCTTTTCTTGCTTGTTGCCATGGACCCACCCGCTTGCGTTCCTCGAGTCGTTTGATTCCTTTTTTGATATACTCACATGAGGATAGGTAAAGATAAGGTCCAATCAGTCAAAAGGGTTTTTTGTATTTGATGCGTTCAGACTACTCGCAATCCAAATATGCACGATACCGAAAAGCCTCCATCCCAAAGTCGCAACCTCTCATTGCCAAAAGAAAACAAACACCTTTCAGGAAGAATCGCAGTCTACGGTCAATGCTGAATTGGAGGGCTGCGGCCAAACGCTGTTTGAAGCGAACGGTCCAGTCTTCCAAGTAGCCGTTGAACCATATGATTGGAAGCCTTCTCAAAGCCGCGACCATGTTTGTGAGGCAGAGATGCCAACTCAATACAAGTAACAGAATCGTAGAGAGCAGCAGTATGCCATCTTCGCACGTGGATGGTATCTACCAGACATTTTGAGGCCGAGGGACGCAAAACCCAAGCTGGACGGTTCTGTGCTGCAAATTCGGGATACCGCTCGGTATCGTATCTTGTCCTATCCCCTTGGACTATGGAATGGGCTGGCCATAGACCGCTGTATCCAGGGAAACAAGTCTCTGGCCTGGTTGCCATCTCAGCTGTCGTCTCTTGCAGATCTTGAGGAGCCCGATGGAGAAGTAATATCGGGACAGCCGACCCGTCACAGATGTTACTAGAACGAGGTTATGCTCCGGTGATCAGTCGTGAGGCTCTCCTGCATGTGTGACGGCGAATAGCCTCCGGACGACTCGATGCTTAGTCGCAACGCAACCTTCACCAGCATAGACTAGCCATGGAGAGCCCCGTCGGACTGGCCTTTATGAGCTGAAAGGCACGGTTGCGACGGATACATGGCGGCGCCGACGGAAAGGGAGTAGTCGACGAGTAGGAGTGGATCCCGATGCTTGAAGCACTTTTCTCGACGAATCGGCAAGAAAACAGGCCCTATATCGACCTTTGCACTTGATATTATAGGGAATGCACAAAATCCAACTGGTGCGATCCATTCTGCTCTAATTCTGCCAATTAGTCGATTATACCCTTTTTGTCTACGTGTACTGCAGCCGTGTCGTCGCCAGAGCCGAGGTCAGATTATGCGATTGGTATATGCACCATCAGTGGGGGACGGATGTCTTCTAGCTTGCAACCAGACCTATGCGCCTGCACGCGACGTTGACAGACCGTGTCCTTATAGAGTATATGACAGTCCTTAGTCCAATTAGGCAAAAGCTTGTTACGTTCTTGGATTGTAGGTCGAGACTTCAATGCATCCACGAGGGGACTTCTTCTTAGCTGCAGTCTTAACGTGGAAGGAATCGAGTCGATGCAAAGCACAGCGGCGAGAGAAGCAGATAAATTCATGATGATCATGATGTTGATGACGGGTGGATGTTCATCGATGTCAACCAGGTTGGTCATGTGGGAAGTCGCTCGTCCCGAGGGAAGGTGTCGCTAGGAACTAATGAACGTTTTGTGCAAGCATTTATGAATTGTGGAGACTCTTTATCTCTATCACTTCGACTCATCCGACTCTTTTGATATTGGCCTCGAATTCCATAGACCGTTGGATATTTCTCCGAAACGCAGCAATCGTGGAAGCATACGGGCGACCATCTGATACAACTCGGAACGACTCCTAGCACGAACACAGGATCAAGGATACCTAGGAAGGACAACATTTCCAAAACATAACCTTCTGGAAACCCAAGGAAGCAGAGGAGGAAGCCAACAACCAAGCAAAGGAATCGGAAAATCAAGCATTAGGGGAAAGCACAGAACAAAGCAGAGGAGAAAATCAAAGGACCAAGCAGAGAATTCAGCACAAAAGACATCTCCTCCGCCGCTAGAGTCACAAAACCAGACCAAAAGATGGCAACACCAAACCCATCCCTCCACTTCCTCTTCCTCCTCTCGGATTCAGCACTACCACTAGGTTCCTTTGCCTTTTCCTCCGGCCTAGAATCCTACCTCGCACACCACAAACCGCTTTTTCCATCTCCAACCACCCCACCTCTAGATTTCCATTTTTTTCTGCACTGCAGTGTCAGAAATCTGGCTTCGACATCGCTGCCGTATGTGCTTGCTGCATATAAACAGCCAGAGGAACTGCAAGTCTTGGATAACGATTTCGATGCCAGTACATCGTGTACGGTGGGGAGGAGGGCGAGCGTGGCGCAAGGAAAAGCACTGTTGAGTCTATGGGAAAGGGCGTTTGCTGTTTCTTGTGTTGGGTCGCCGGTGACGGAAGCAGCGATTACCGCAATCACTTCTTTCGCTGCTGCATTCAAGACGGTGAAACCTGATGAGTGGGGTTTGAAATTGAATGCGCATTTCGCTCCTTTGTTTGGGGTGTTGTGTAGATCGTTGGCATTGTCGGAAGAGGAAGCGGCATATCTGTTTCTTTGCAATCATGCCAAGAGCATTTTGTCGGCGGCGGTGAGAGCGGGTGTCATGGGACCGTATCTTAGCCATGGTGTTCTGGCGTCTGAGAAGCTGCAAGAGGTGATCAAGGGTTGCGTGGCTGGGGAGAAAGGGACAAGGGTTGAAGATGCTGGACTCAGTATCCCCGTCATGGATCTATGGGTGGGAAGACACGAGTTGTTGTATTCGAGGATATTCAATTCTTGAGGAGAAGGGAGAGAGCATTTTCGTCAAGGGGAAGATACCAAAGGTTCATTAATTCGTTTCTATTACTACCGTCTCATCATCTCGAAAAAGGCCAGCCTCCTCAATAATGCTTTCGCTTCCATCCAAAAAACGCTCAGAAAAGGAAAAATAAATAGAGAACAGGAAAGGGAAGGAAAAACGATGAGGCTAATTTTTGATCAGCCGGCTCACAGAATCTCCTTGAGCTGGTTCTTCTGTGCGGGTGTCAGACTTGTAGGGAATTGGATCTTGACGCCGACAATAAAGTCGCCTCGTTGATCTGGCGTCTTGCTCTTGGGCATGCCTAGGTTGGGGTAGCGATCTCTGTAGGTTGGTGGTGTAGGGCCACCAGAGCTGACGCCTATCTGCTTGCCATCAATGGTCTTTACGGTTCTGGACCAGCCGGTCAAGGCTTCTTTCAGGGAGATTTCGACGTTGTGGATGATGTCGTCGCCTTCGCGTTTGTACAGAGGGTGTTCTTTNCTGCGATGAATGTTAGTACAAGCATGATGTCTGAATTGTGAATGGTACGTTCTTACCTCTTCAAGGATAAAGTGCAGATCTTGAACTCCTCCCTCGACCTGGTCTCCCACTCCAGCAAACTTGATCTTGCTGCCGGGCTTGAGGCCCTTCTTGATTGGAACCTCGAGGATGCGGTCTTGTACCGACTGCTTGCCGGTCTGCTCGTCGAATGTCTTTCTCTTAATCTTCATCTTCTTGGTGCAGCCAGTGAACAGATCTTCGAGGGAGACGGGCAGTGGCTTTTCGACAACGGTAACTTCGGGTGTTTGTTGACGTCTGGGCATGCCGCCATTCATGCTAGGACGGGCACGAGCGCCTGCGCCGGGGCGTCCACCAAACGAGCCTCCAAAGCCGCCGGGCATGCCACCAGCACTGCCGAAGGATGAAAAGAAGTCGTCTTCGTCTCCTCCCATGCCACCACCTCCCATACCTCCAGCACCACCTCTGAGAAACTCAGAAAAGATGCTCTCGGGGTTGCTGAAGGAGAAGCCACCAGGCATGCCGCCACCACCACTCGTCGAGAAGTGGAACTTTGCACCGCCTGGCCCTCCTGCTGCTCCAGGAAGCCTCCGAAGCCTCCAGGCATACCACCAAAGCCACCAGCGCCGCCAGCATCATCCGGTGGGGGAGCANCCACCTCTTAGAAGGAACTCGAGACCGAATTGGTCATAGGTCTTGCGCTTGTCGGCATCGGAGAGGATTTCGTAGGCTTGCGAGACCTCCTTGAACTTTTCCGAGGCCTGAGGGTTGTCTTTGTTCTTGTCGGGGTGGTATTTCAGGGCGGCTTTGCGGTAGGCTTTCTTGATCTCGTCGGGTGTCGCGGTAGGCGCGATGCTTAGCGAATCGTATAGCTTTGTTTCGGCGACCATTGTGTTGCGACGAGGGGTGTATATGTGTGCCTGTGTTGAGTCGGTCTAGCAGCAGGCAACGTGCGATTAGAGGTGGTGTATTAAAGAAAAAGCAAACTTTCATTTCTTGATTGTTGGCTGGCTTGTGGTTGCTATGAGCGTGACATCAGGTGCACGTCTGGGGAAACTTCTCGAATGCTCTTTCCTTCTTCACATGCCCATCGCACCCCACACTCTACCATTGACTTCCACCATCACTTTTAACGAGGATAATATCAATGTGATTAGCGCCGACAGTGCCGGAATGCATGGGGGTGGCTGGGAATAATATCACAATGCTGTTGTAATTATCTGGTCTCACGCAGCTCTGTGATTTCTCGGTGCAGTGGCAATCTCTCAAGCAAGGAGCCTGTTCCGATGGTCGATGAAGTTCTGAGTGAGAATGTTCCCCGTCCCCTGTTCCTCGACCTTGAAGACCTCAATCGCTGTACTTTTGGCTTCTCTTCGAATTCTCCACACACCTTCGCCAACAATTGTCTGCTTGAGAAAGTCGAGGAATTGGCCTGTAAAGTTGATGCAGATGTTGCCGTTCCACTTGTACGTGCCTCGCTGTTGGACCTTGGATGGAATTTGCTGTGTGCTGAGCTCTTCGATGTTTAGCAGTTTGCCATCTCGCGATCGGAAGCCGATGATGATTTTCGGCACACTGCAGCTCAGTTAGTCTCATACTCAATGCTAAATTTGATAGAAGACGGACTTTAGCAGGAAAGACTGAGCCCAGAATTTGAGGAGCTTTTTGTCAAGGACCCAGCGATCGCGCTCATGTTCTGGTTGTTTGGATGTCTTGAGCTCTACCCATCTGGCGGGCGCTTGTGGATCATCGGGTTTGTAGCCGAGTACTNNGCATCGTGTCAGTCTTGTTTCGCAGTCAGACAGCTGCTGTTCCTCACCTCCATCTACCTCTCCACCAATGACCATTGAGGCGCCGCCAATGTCTGTTCGACAGATACTGCAGTATTGGGCATAGTTGTCGACAACCTCGTCTTCTCGTCCCTCAATCTCTTCTCTTGTTGTCTCGCCCCAGGGCTTGTTCAAGAGTGATAACGTCTCGAATTTGTAACCTNNGTAACAATTAATACCAGCTTCTCAGATTCGTCGAGATATCCTAGCCTTACCCCAATACATGGCCATATCTTGCGGTGGACCTCTATTCCGTGAGAAGCGAGCCTTCTGTGCCTCTCTTGATGCAGCCTTGTATGCGTGGTTCTCTTCGATGTATNNCTGTTGCGACATGCCATGGTCAGTTCTTGATTTACCAGTGGTTTTGTTTGATAGACATTGCCTACACTGTGCCCTTTAGAACAAATTAGCCAGGTCAACAAAAACAACTCATCCACAGGATATGCGCACCTGAAAACATGTTGCGTTCATTTCAAAGCCATCTTCCATCTCGTATGGCGCTGTCAAGATCNNTGGATATAAAATCAGTATATCGCCGGAAACATGAGAACTAGGTCAGGGACACACTCTGGTCATCATGCCTCTCCATGTCACAAGATCGACTTCGGTCTTCTTGCCACTGCGTTTCTCAGCCTCAACAAGAGTGTCAAGAAGACCGTCTAGGTGCTCATCGCCGCTGTCATCTCGTTGCCGAAAAGACTTGTATCCTTTTGACAGGTCAACAGGAAATCTGCTATCTTGATGACCGGGAACATTGAAGAATGGTGGATAGTAATATTTCAGTGATTCGTTGTCGAGAGGCTTGAGTTTATGGTCAGAGTCGTAAGAGAAGAAAGCGATTTCCNNTTGGTTATGATCAGCCTTGGTGGTTGAATATCTGCATTATATACACACAGTTGGCTTTTTGATTCTCGTATTCGCTCCAGCGAATTGCTGTATGGGCTCAACAAGAAATTGCTGCATGGTTCTCGTCTTCAATGACCATCGTTGCATCAAGAGATGGAGGTGGCTTTGACGGAGGACGCGAACCAACGCGCGCTTTATGCTTGACAGACTATACCAAATGCGGAGTAGTCAAACTTGTCGCATAACTATGCACTCGTTGCCAACATTGGTTCCAAACAATTGGCTGTCGAGATATAATGGTCAAAGTAATACTGAACAGAGACATTGAAGATGGTATGCATTCATATTAAGTACAAGGTAAAACCTTCTTTCGCATCCGAGATAAAGCGTCAATGTTCATCGGCAATCGCAGACAAGAATGCCATCACATCATCAATCTTCCATGACTGAAGATCAGATGGGAGTCCATACTGATTCTTTCGTTCGTCTGCTGTTGCCCCGTCTCTCTTTTGTCCTCCTTAACTATATCAAATACTGCCCGATGAGCAGTAGGGTTACGTAGATGTGTGATCGTGTCTATGGCTGGCTGACGTTGTGGTCCTGCGATCACTCTTCCTCTCTCCGTGCCACGACTCTGGCCCGCGTTAGTTGACCCAAGTCGTTCGATTGGCGTGTTAAACACAGTCTTTGTCATTTGGCGGACCGAACTTGTTCTGCAACAATGGTTAGTCGATTGTCTCATGTATAGCTCCTTGGTCACGAAACCTACTTCTTGGATGTAAATGTTGAGGCTTTTCGAAGAAGACTGCTCAATTCTGCCTGCTCGACTGCTTGAAGCAGAGCCTGTGGCACTAGACCGGTGCGTTTGGTGGATATGCTAGCTTGACCATCGTCAGAAGAAGTGTTCGTCTGCTTACTATCCATCGAGGCATTTGTTGCCCTTTCTGATCGACTTCTTTGCGATTCCTCGGGACCAGTGTGCTTCAAGAAGTGCGTCAAAGAACGCAAGTTCGATGTCTCAGCCTGTGCTGTACGCGGTATCATTGGTTTNTTGAAAGGTCGCCAGGGAACCACAGGAGTCACGTCCATTCTGGGGTCTCGAACTGGTTTTGGGGTTGATTTGTTGGCAGCAGTTTCAGTCGTGGTCGGAACATTTTCTGAGTGTACGCTGAAAATGCTACCTGAAATTGCTGAGCGAGGGCTGTGAGATCTCGTGATTCTGTCACAACAGATTTCGAACTCATTGTTCAGAACAGTACTGTTAAAGACCAATGGCGCGGGCATCCTGTTCAGCAGCCTGAGTCCATACCTCCCCTTCTGTTTGAGCGTCCATTCGTATGCGGCAATCTCTTCGTTCTCCTCGACCAGATGATGCGATAGAGTAAAGTCCAGCCCGAGGAGATGATATGCGCGGTCGTGATCAGTCTGTCTGAGTATATAAGCACACAGCTTGAAGCTGATCTGTGCCTGCTCATAGTCGGCAAGTTCGAATCTCACGACACCAAGGAAGAAGTGGGCAAGTGGAGCCATGAGAGGATGCAAAGGAAGGACCTTTTGGAAAGCTTTCTCAGCATGTCGGTACTCTCCCTGGAGGGAATGAGTTATGCCAATGTTGAGCAGCAGAATAGCCTTGGTCAAGCAGTTCGGTGCCTCTCTTTCTAGCATCTCAAACTGACCTATAGCCCAGTCCAGATCGTAAGTAATATGGACAAGGAAAGAGGCATGGTTCCACACATCTCGCAATTGGTTTTGTTGAAGCAGCGAGGGGCAGCGATGCATGAGACTGTTATTCATTGAGACTACTGCAGCGCGCAAAGTCTTTGTCAATGACGAGCAAGGTATTCCGGAAGTTTGATGAACAAGTCTGGAGGTCGTTGGCCGATGTCAGGAAGTATTCACAATCTTATACAATAGATCATGAGCATGGCTCAGCGGGTGCAGACGTGGCATGCTTATGTCAAGTTTTTTCTTTATGTGTTTTCAGCATGCTCATGCATTGTTGCCTCCCACGAGCTCTTGTCATGTGGTTGATGGTGTGGATTGGGTCATGATCTTATGCGAAAAACAGGTTGGGCAGGGGCAGACACACTTCTGTCAACATCTGTGAGATGTTGTAATCTCGACATCGACAGCTCTCGGGTCAAGGACCACTAGCCGTCGGCCTGATCGCAAGAAGACACAGCCTTTTGTAACGAGCATGGCGACTAAGGCAACCTGCTTGTCCGGGTCAGACTTCGCGTACAGTCCGGATACCTTTACTACCTCCCGTGTGCAATGAAAAGTCACAGTGTAGTTGTAGGAATACACAAGCCTTTCTATGACAGAGCGACATCCACACAGAGAACCTTATGCTCAGGCATCCCCGTGGTGACACCTTTGTCAACAAAGAATCTGTGCCTCTTCATAGCGTATGAAGACGCAGCGAGTTAGTGAGGAAGAGAGGTCGATCAGAGGGTTGGGCTGTATTCTGCACACTGGGAGGTCAAGGCTCTGCCACAACGACCATCTCGTAGGCTGCTGCTCCACAGTCTTCTAAGATTGTGAGATGGCCGAACCTTGAGCAAGCAAACACACCTTCATAATCCTGCCAATCCATCTTAGGTCCAAGCCAGATGATCTTGGAGAGGTTGGCATGATCATGTGATTCGAGGTATTGTGCGACCAATTTGGGTTCGCGAGGATATGTAAAGATCCAGACATGAGATTTACCTGCTTGCGAACAGAGGTCCCATGTGCCACCAACGAAGAACATGTTCTGCTCAGGTAGGTACTTGTTGACGTTTGGGGAGACTTCCACACCGCAAACGTCGTATGAGTCCTCGAGCTGTTGCGAGAGCAGGCTTTCGAGGAGGCCGGTACCACTGCCGATGCTAAGCACAGAGATGGCTGGGCCATGAGGTAGGAGGTTGGCCAGATTGTGGAGCAGGGGCTGCGAGATGGCCATACAACAATCCGGATGATGTCTAGGCTCAGCAGAAGAAGCAAAACTTATAGCGGTCATGATGTTGGCAGGGCGATTTATGAAGCAGCGCAAGAAGCGGCTCCAAGATGTGGCTGGTGCTGCAGGGAAGAAGAGGAAAAGACCCTCGGATGTCAAGAGGCCACCAGGCGCACGGCCGCACGGGGCGGCGGCCTGTCGGTCATTGACCTTGACAACAAGGATGGGGATGTCGTTCAATTTCTTTTGCAGAGACACTTTTGTGTCTTGACAGGTCTTGTCTCTGTTCTGATACATGCAAATATTCTTACGACCTGTGTGACCATCCTCGTGACGATCAAGTGCATACAGCCGTTGCTGGCCTATGACCCCTCGTCCCCTTAATCGCAACGATCCGCTCCTTCCATACCGATCTACTTGTTTAGAACCGTTTCCTGCCAAAACAACCCGACTTCTAGGACCGATCGCCGTTCGGTCGCTCTTGCCAACTTATTCTCCGGTCCCGAAGCATTTTCAGCAGAAGACGACGTGCCCGACAAGGCGTATCACGGTGGAACAAGGGTCTAGCAGACGCTGGTTGTACTGCACAGAAGGTCATGAACAGGCTGGACCTGTTGTGCATTAACCGTTGGCGCGGCTCTTGATCGTAGTAACGACGATAACAACAATCCACTTCACAGCATGGCGACTGCATACCAGTCTACCCCGCGTTGGGAGCAGGCGGTCCCCATGGGCCACGAGGTAAGCGCAAGTGCTGTCGAGGGATTATGCGCAAGTTTGGCCAGCTAACACTCCTCTGCAGNNAACCTCCCTCTGGCAAACCAAACCTTGTTCGATCCTTCGTACTCTTTCGACCCCAATCTGACGCCTCGTAATTCTTCGAATTCCAACTCCCGTCGACCTTCTCAGCACACCGCTACACTCGATGTCGACGCATACCAACTAGAACAGATCAAACGCGATAGTGGAAGGAGTATGAGGAAAGGAAGCACTCACTCTCGAGCTTCGAGTCCTCAGAAAGGCCCAGTGTCCCACATCCGCCGCCCATCGACATCTCACAAGCGACCCTCGGCTCCTCTTACGATACCTCGTGCTGAATCCGAACCCGCTATCGACCCCGACCCTGAAAGATCAGCCTGGATTCATCGCGACAAACTTGCCCGGATTGAAAGTCAGGAATTGGCCGCTGCCGGTTTTGGTGCGCCTCGAAACCGTCGGCAAAGTCGTTCTGATAGCCGTTCTGCAAGCCGATCAGCAAGTCGCAATCCCACCTCACGCGTCCCAGCGAGCCAGCTTGCCTTCTCTGGTGAAGTCAACACTCCCAAGGTGCCAGGGTTTGAGGAACAGAGTGGAGCAGGCGCAGACCAGGGCCAGGACTCCGACGAGTACGAGGAGAGATTGCAAGAAGAGCCTCGAGTGGACCGCAACATGTACAGTCGAAGTCTTCCAAGATCGACTCTGTCTCGTATACCTGTTGCAAGAGCGAGTCCTGCACCTGTTGCGCAGAGTGTCGTCGAACGCGATTCTCCTCTACCTCGAAGCATGAGTAGTCCTCTTGGAGATAGTGCAAGCAGCAGGTCTCGCAGCCGAAGCTTGGGAAATCCTGCCATGATTGCCGAGCCTGCAGGCACGCGATCTGCGATGCCCTCCAAGCCAAGGCCACGCAGCTCCCACATACAAGATTCGCCCAGTGTTACCGAATCGCCTTCACTGACCACTCGCACGACGCAATCTATGAACGCCGTAACGAGGGCCAAAGCAATGAACAAAGCCGCTGTGGGCGGTTCTGTGGGTAAAAAGACCATTCCACGCACCACTTCAAAGGCCCGCAACCCATCACCTAAGGATAGCCCAGTCAGAAGGCCTACATCTGGATCCACCAGGTCTCGGCCGACCTCGTTCCATATGCGACCAGAAGGAGAGGCGCCTTGGGTTGCGACCATGTCCAAGCCTGATCCCAGGCTGCCACCAGATCAGCAAATGCTCCCTACTCATGCGAAGCGTGCAATGCAAGGTGGATCCGACAGTGCAGACGAGGCTGAACAGTCTTACCCTCTCAATATCGACTCCTTGAGCGATGAAGAGTTGGTCAGAATGGGAGCTCTACCTTCACCCGAGGCAACCAAACGAGCAGAAGCCAATGCATCTAAACAGCAAGCCACGAATACTCTGCCACCACCATGGCCTCTCGCAAGCATCAAGAGTGACGCCAGGAGTCAGACCGGAAGTGCTAAGGGTCCAACTGGTGGTTACACCATCACTCCCAAGATTGCGCCTCCGATTGCCCCTCCGAAATCGCCAAAGCCACCAGTTGTTCAGCCTCAAGTGACCAGCTCGGTGAACGCTGGCGTACAAAGAATGCCAGACCTCGACGAGAAGGAGGATGGCAAGAAAAAGAAGAAGCTCGCATGCTGTATCGTCATGTAGAGCCCAAGTTCGAACCATGCATATACCCAACCACGCGCATACTGTGCAGATTGTCTTTTGCTTCTTTTGTTTCCGTTTCCTTTGTGGGAATTTGAGAATGTCTGCTTTCCTAATATCTTCTTTTTCAGTCTCTTCTTCGCACTTGCTTTTTCCTGTCTCCTAGCGCCCTAGCAAGCGAATGGCGTTGTCTCTTTTTTTTTCAAAGTGTAGTCAAATCTTTTGCTTGTTGATATCTCGAACTGTCGCTGCATTCGGCTCTCAAATCAACTTTTCAGTTTCTTTGAGTATTTATAGAGTGTCGTATCATATCACTTCTACATGTCGAATAGCTTCATCATGACTGTGACTGAATCCTCTGATGACTTAAACAGATGAACAATAGCTGAGAGGTCCTCAGCAAAGTGATCTGAAGGCAGTTTCATCCTGCACTGATCTACAAGCCCTGATAGAAGTTCGACATGATACGATGCTACATCTTTCCAAAGAAACAATTCATACAGTCGATCCAGAGTACATGCTCTACGACAACTTCACATGAGCTGAAGAGATTATCCATATCACTCTTTCCTTCAATGTGAGAGTGTAGACTAGCAGGTGCATATCACGTGAAACTGGAACTCTTGGCAAGATCGCAGCAGCCGAGCGTACGCACAGACTGAAAAACGCCGGCACTCACCACACAAGTCTGAAGCGCGAAATCCACCACTTTCCAACAACCCACACATATCGACTCTTCGAGGATCACCCGACAGCGTCGTTATATCTATTCAAAATGGTACGCATCACCGATTGAAAGGAAGGCGGAGAGAGTCTTGTCGCTCGCTTTGCGCGCACAACTCCCTTCCGCGGACCAAACACCACGCCGCAACCAAAAAAAAGAAGCACCACTAACACATTTTTCCCTTCTTCACAGTCGGATGTAGAAGAGCCCACCAGCCCCGTCGCCGCCGCCGAGGAGGTCGAAGTTGGCGCCGATGAGTCCGCCCAGAGCGGTTCCATGTCCGTCCTCGACGCCCTCAAGGGTGTCCTCAAGATCTCTCTGATCCACGACGGACTTGCCCGCGGTCTCCGTGAGGCCTCCAAGGCCCTCGACCGTCGCCAGGCCCACATGTGCGTCCTCAACGAGGCTTGCGAGGAGGAGGCCTACAAGAAGCTCATTGTCGCTCTCTGCGGCGAGCACAAGATCCCTCTCATCAAGGTCCCTGATGGCAAGCAGCTCGGCGAGTGGGCCGGTCTCTGTAAGTTTCATGCCTTTCTTCTCTGAACTCGTGAGCGGTTGCTAATAGTTCGTTTTACAGGCCAGATTGACCGTGAGGGTAACGCCCGCAAGGTCGTCAACTGCTCTTGCGTCGTCGTCAAGGACTGGGGTGAGGAGTCGCAGGAGCGCTCCATCCTCCTCAACTACTTCCAGACCGAGCAGTAAACGCTTCATTGCGCTTTACGCCGCGTCTTTTTCCCTTTGAAACCCACCGAGCTCCCCGAACAATCATCATATCAATCACGTCAACACAAACAAGTACGGAGGGTCGGGCACTGGTGGTTAGGAAACGGCAATGGCATACAAGTTCAAAATGGAATGAGAAAACTCTCCAAACACACAAACACCTGTTCATCATTTTCTTATCTGTGATCGTGAATCGTGCTGCAACATTCTCGGAATGTAGAATGAATTGTATGCATTGATCTCTGCAGTCAAGCGAATGCCACATGCGACTATCTTGTCATTGGCTCCAGTCATTTGAATTGCCATGACCCAAGCGTCCCACCGTTCTTCGCAGCGAGCCTCAAATGTTGATATGGACTCGTCTTGGTATCAAAGTACAAGCCATCAATATTCCCATCACTCCTCCTTAGACTAACATAGTAAAATCCGCTAATGGTCAATCCATGATTCAGGTCATTGTCGTCCCCTTCGCCAGCTCTTCGATGCTCGGTGTGTCTATGGCAGAGATCTGACTCGGAATGTATGAAGCAGCGCTCCTTCCAGCGCATGAATATCCATTCCGACATGATTTCATCCATCTGCGCTCGACTCAGCATGGCGCGAGCGACGTCTTCGTCAGATTTCATGCCGCTGAAAGGAGGTAGATTTCGCCAGTACGAGGCGTCCGTTTGGGCTGTCGTCGGGGGAAATGTGATGTCTCCTGAACTTGGTAGATTGGCCGGTGTGAGAAAAGTGTGTACGTTCAAGTCGATGATTTGCCCTTCCAGATATGTCGTGATAGGAGGTGCTGGTGTGCATGTTTCGACAGACGAATGTGTTGTGTTAGGAACGTCAAAGGCCTCCATGGTACCAGCCATAGTCATTTTACGCAGGTCTGCCGCTTGAACTGTGACCTTGACGGGCCAACGATCTTGAACCTCTCGGGGTGGTAGCGATAGATAAGAGAAGGGGTTTCCAGGAAATGTCGGAGGAATAGAACGAGAGTCTGGATTTGGATTATGACCAAGCCACGGACGAGTAGCATCGAATGCTGCCGGGGTGCGAAGGGAGGAGGCTTTTGCGGATGTGGTGGTATGCTGTGCACCTCGATAAACAGCGCCTGGTGTAAGCCACGAGGAAGGCTGGGGACCAAGACAGCCCGTATCTGTTACTAGGTCATCATAGCACTCGGGGGCAAAGAGGCCGTGATCAAGGGCTGAAGAGAGCGACTCGTCGTATGAAGAGCAATCGCGCACGTCGTCTAGATATTTGACAGCGGACTCGAGCAGAGGCGATGGTCGTAACAAAGAAGTAGAGGATGGAGTCTCTTGAGCAGGACTGTCAGCCAGATATGTCCGTCGGTATGCGCTTCGAGCGTCTTGGGTATCGTCGGTATCTTGGTTATGCTGGGTGGCACTGGGCGAGAGAACACTAGTACGAGCATTCTGCATGATGGCAGCACTTCTCAGATCATGGCGACGATACAAAGCACGACGGCGAAAGGCAGCTTGATCGGACTCGTGCTCTTCATTGGTACGGGTAGGAGCCCAATCGTAGAGGGATTGGTGTGTCGGCGGCACACCGTATGAGGTTGGTCTCGAGTCCTCCAGTCGGCTTAGTCTCGCAAGCACGCGTTGTAGTCTCTGCCTCCTCGTCTCGTCTTCGGCTGAGCGATCGGTGGCTTCTGCTTCTCGTCGGCGGTCGAGGCGATTCAGGTCTCGCAAGAGTTGTCGGTCACGGCTTGAATTGGACATTATTCCTCTGCCGCCGCGGCGTGCCAGACATCAGCGGCTTCTGCGTTGACGTCTGGTTGTATCAGAACAAGTATCCATCTCTTGGATCCTATTTTCCTTCACCTACTTGGTGTCTCTGGTGCGTGGGTTGGATGATTGCAGCAGTAGCTTTGACTGACCGCGCGATGATGCGACTGCTGCTCAACGGTGATGACGCCTGTTTCGAGGGACCCTTTGTCGGATAGCACACGACCTGTCGACTTGCAAAGAACAAAGAACCAGAACGCGAATCAATCAAACTCAGGTCGATCAACTAGGTCTGAAAGTATTTTAAGTGCTTGTTAAGAGATGCGACTTGCCCGCTGGGGTCGTACCTTCCTAGCGGCTGTCGTCAAACCTGCAAATCATCGACCACCCGAGTCAAATGCCAGTAAGGCGACATTGACAGTCATTGACAGCGATACATCTCGGAGCTTGTTGACTATTGTCAAATACCGCATCGGGAATTGGATATTCTTCTGTGTCTCACATTCAATCATTCGAGTCCATGTGTTATTAATAGCTAATTAACATCTCGAGTCGCCATGACTGCGATTCTGTGGGCCCCATCTTGGTTCGGTACGCGCCATCGTCTCAGCGTGAAAGGCACTTTCGCGACGACATCTGTCGCCCCTCTTCATCTTTTGTTCCACATCGACTACCTTTTTCCTTCCTTTTCTCTGCCTATTCACTCCTTTGTTGACTTGTGGCTGGTCCACGTCCAGACACTCTTTCTCACTGCCCCCTGTTCATCACTACAGTTTCTTGTTCTTTCGTCTTATCGCATTCTGTTTTTAACATGTTTAGATCTCACAGTAGGATTCAGTCCTCTAATTCCGTCTCTAGTTTCTCACAATATGATGAGAAGAGGGCTTGGATTACAGAGGACGATTTCCAGCCTTCAAGACAAAGCAACTCACGCCAAAGGACTTTGGTGTACCTGCTTCTTCTTTCGGAGGCCATCATGGCGGCATCTCTATCAGCACAGATTCCGTTACTTGTTGTCACATCTTCGACTGCTTGCTCGGACTACAGCTCCGCGTACATTCGAAGCCTCCTGGAATGCTCCTACGCCTTTGGCAGCACATGCAGTATCTTTTGGGGATATGCCACCGATAAAAACGGACGGAAGATGATAGCTATGCTTGGTCTTACTGGAACGCTGGCTTGCTGTCTGTCCATGGGCTTTGCTACTAATCTTCCGGGCTGGGTCACGCTACGATTTCTAGCTGGATGCATGGGCTCTGCGGTCTTTACATCTGCTCTTGCAATGCTTGCCGACTTGAGCATGCCATCCGCTAAGGCCTTACGGACCGTGTCGCGCTTGCCTCTCATATCAGTTTGCGGAGGCATTGGCCCACTGTTGCAGTCAATCGTCAGGCAGATTGGCGAGCATGCACCTGCTGGGATCTGGTTGCAGTGGCCCGCTCTGAATGGTCAGATTGCATGCGCTGGCTTGATCCTTGTCATATTCTTGGTAGAGGCTTTCTGTTTGCGTGAGGTAGGTACTGCACCTGTCATGAGACACGCACATGCTTACTGTTTTGCAGNNACCTTAGCCTCTCGTGCTGTCACTAGCCTCAAGAGTGAGGAGGCATCCTTGCTTGAACCAAAGGCTGAGGACAATGAGGCCTTACTGTCTGTCTCCATCGTGGATATCGACGAACAACCCGCGACGATTGCTATTGACGACTTCCTGCAGGCGCCCTCATTTGTGACCCTTTTGGCTTCCTTCTCTATTCTATCATTGCACTCGTCAACTTTTGAAGTGCTGCTTCCGCATCTCACCGATTCACCTGCCAACATGGGCGGTATGGGTCTTCCTTGCGGCCTTCTGAACACGATCATCACCATCGTGAAGTTGGTGGCTGCGATGGGAGTATTCTATGCTCTGCCGAAGCTTTCGACAGAGGTGTCTGTTTTGTCGACCTATCGAAAAGTCTCTGCCGCCTTTCCTGGTATTTACGTGTTGATTCCGTTTTGCGCAATGCTCGCTACAGTATCTGGAGCCCCGGCGACGTCTTGGGCTGTATTTAGCACAGCCGCTGTGGTTGCTAAGGAGCTGTTTGCAGAGATAGCATTGGTGCTGGCCATCTTGCTCGCATTCTCTGCAGCACCGAACGCAGCGTCTGCTGGAACCGGCATCGGTCTTCTCGGACTGTCCAACCTCTTCAAGGCGCTTGCAGTTGGCGTGAGTGGCTTGAGCTATTATCTCTCGGATGCATATTCAGTAGTCGCCATCAATGCGACGTTGTGGGCATTGTTGGCCGTGTTGGCATTCACCGGCTGGTACATCAACTGGAGGCTGAGAGAGGCTCCCCTCGTCGGACAGGACATTCCAGCTGAATTGTTGAGATGGAGCAACGTGTTTGATGCCGAGTCGGACTCTGAGGCCGATGTGTAAACGACGAACATTTCCTTGTGTTGTGAACTCAAATTTCGAATAGGTACATCCTACCATTTTCTTAGTTGTCATATATTCCTCGTACATTGATAGAGTATATCAATTTTCAATTGCCTCAGGCCCCTTGCTGCAATGGCACAGAACAATGATAGAGTGATGAATATACTCGACTGCTGATAGTCCAGGAAGTGTCGGCAAGCTAGTAAGCCATGTTGCAGATTGCAAAATGTTTTCTACATTCCGACAGCAACACGTAGTATGGACTCTGAGCGGTGTTCATCAGGGTTGTGCTGCTCATGGGTGGATGACTAACCGTTATTCCCGAGATTTGCCTCTGCGCTCTTTGTGCGTTCCTCCTCCACTCGTATCCACGGGTTGCGCGTTTTGTGCGGAAAACCATAACATGCCCAAACTCAGGATGATTCCTTATTTAAGAAGGTAGGACTCTGTCGATAAGCTGGTAATTTCACAACACTTTCCACGTTTTTTCTCCTCTTTGGTTTTTTGCCATCGAGGTCCATCATGGCGCAACCACACACAACTGCGAGGATGGCCACAACAACGATCACTACATTTTTCATATCTAATTTACACTGTCCCTCGTGTATCACGAGCATCCAATTCTGTCTGGAAGACTTGGGTATCCAACCATCGTCAATCTCACACTCGATAATCCAACACTGCATCACCATTCGCCACGATACATCCATCTCCCACACCGCCATCACCTCGAACCTGGAAAAAGCAGGCTTTGAAGTCTACAGCGTTGTACCAACGAATCGGGAATCGACATTTCGACCTTGGCAACCTGAGGCTACTGGCAGCACTGAAGACTGGGGGTTGGAGCAAGCTGTCCAGCGATGGAAGACTGCATGGAAGGACAAAGATGTTGAAGTGGAGAACAGCAGAAAGAGAANNAAAAGACATGTGGAGCAGTGCGCGCTATGTCTTGACGAACAGCAGCATAGTCGTAGTTCTTCGCAAGCTTTGATGGAGAAAGCACACTCGTTTGTTGATGCCTCTGCTGATGTCGAGAGAGGAATTTCTGTTTCTTCTCAGGAGCAGAACGAGGGACTCACAGAAAAGCTTGATTCTGTGGAGTCGGCTACGCCTGAACTCTTTCGTGCTACTTTCTCAATTGAGGGTATGACTTGCAGTGCTTGCGTTACCAATGTCTCGCAGGCCATCTCTCAGCTTCCGTTCGTACAGGACGTGAATGTCAATCTACTGAGCAACTCAGCCACGGTCGTCTTCGCAGGTCGAAACAATGGCAAGCTTATCTCCGAGTCCATCGAGGATGCTGGATACGATGTTTCTCTGAGCCAAATGGATTCCCTGGATGTCGGGACTACCAACGAGCAGACGTGGAAAGCAACGTTCTCAATCACAGGCATGACCTGTGCTGCTTGCGTGCAATCTCTCACCACTGGACTCGAGCAGCCCGAATGGATCGAAAGTGCTCAGGTCAACCTGATCTCAAACAGTGCAACAGTGACGTTCAAAGGAACCAAAGAAAGTGTCAAAGATGTCATTGAAATCATCGAAGACTTGGGCTTTGACGCATCCACCGAGGAAATCAACAGCATTCAGACTACCCAGGAGCAGGTTCTGGAACGGAAGGTTATTCTGCAGATGACAGGCATGTACTGTCATCACTGCCCACCACGCATCATGAAAGCCCTCGTCGAAAATTTTGACAATCAAGTAACGATCGACGAAGAGTGCAGTATGGCAAACCCTTTTCTCAGACTCAGCTATCAACCTCAGCCACCAACCTCGACACTGAGAAACTTCCTTAATGTCATGAATGGTCTGGACGCAGAAGTACAAGTCTCCATCTACAACCCTCCAACCATCGAACAACGATCAAGAGAAATCCACGCCGCCGAACGCAGAAAGATACTCCTTCGTTTTTTGTTGTGTCTCGTAACCGCGATTCCAACATTCGTTATCGGCATCGTATACATGACACTCGTCAATCATGAGAACACGGGTCGCAGATACCTCATGCAACATATCTGGGCAGGTACGGTCACCAGAGCAGACTGGGCTTTGTTCATCATGGGCACCATCATCTACTTCTTCGCTGCCGACATTTTCCACATCCGAAGCTTGCAAGGAATATACCTCATGTGGAAGCCTTCGTCGCGCACACCGCTTAGCCATCGTCTACTTCGATTCGGAAACATGAACATGTTGATCAGTCTTGGGACGTCGATTGCATACTTTGCTTCTATCGCTGCTCTTGCCATCAATGCTACGAGTGCAAAGAATGCGGTGGGACAGGCACAGGCTTATTACTTTGACTCTGTGGTCTTCCTGACGTTGTTCTTATTAGGTGGTAGAGGGTTAGAGGCGTGGAGCAAAGCAAAGACTGGTGACGCTGTTGCTGCCCTAGGATCTCTAAGACCCGATACTGCTCTCGTGGTCACTCCCTCTCCCGACAAAACCTCTATGACTCTAGACAAGACAGCAACTGAATTGCTGGAAGTCGGTGATGTGGTCAGAGTCCTCCAAGGCAGTTCACCTCCCTTCGACGGCATCATTGTCAATGGCGAGACCAAATTCGACGAGGCGAGCTTGACAGGAGAGTCCAAACTCGTGTCAAAGCAACCCGGCGATCAAGTCTTCTCGGGCACAATCAACAAAGCAACACCCATCGACGTGCGATTGACTTCCATCTCGGGCACCTCCATGCTAGACCAAATCATCAAAGTCGTCCGCGAAGGACAAACCAAACGCGCGCCGGTGGAACGTGTAGCAGATATTCTGACCTCGCGCTTTGTGCCGTTCATCATCCTCATCGGCATCTCTACATGGCTCATCTGGCTCTCTCTGGGTCTGTCCGGTAGCTTGCCATCTTCATGGCTGGATTCGCAGATTGGTGGGTGGCCGTTTTGGTCTCTACAATTTTCGATTGCCGTGTTTGTGGTGGCGTGTCCTTGTGGCATTGGTCTTGCCGCCCCTACTGCATTGTTTGTGGGTGGCGGGCTGGCTGCCAAACATGGGATTCTGGTCAAAGGAGGAGGAGAGGCGTTTCAGGAGGCGAGCATGCTTGATTGTGTCGTTTTTGACAAGACGGGCACATTGACGCAGGGGACTGCGCCCGCTGTTGCCGATTGCAAGGTCTTCGGCGATAGAGACGTGAAAGAGGCTTTGATGATGGCCAGGGCGCTCGAGGAGAATAGCAGTCATCCGGTTGCTAGAGCTGTTGTTGAGTACAGCAAAGCTCAACTCCTCGGTGCTGAAAGCAAGCAGGCTCTCGATGTTGAAGAAGTATCTGGTAAAGGACTCCGAGGCACTTTCAACATGGGCTCGCAAACACGGGTCACAGCAATCATCGGCAACGAAGCACTAATGGCAGATCACAACCTACAGCTCGACTCAGAAAGCATAGATTTGATTGAAAGCTGGAAACAGCAGGGCAAATCAATTGCTCTTCTATCAACTTCTTCATCTTCAAAGACAGACTTCACTCTAGTGGCAGCCTTTGCCGTTGCAGATCCGCTGAGACCCGAAGCGGCCACTGTCGTCAGGTGGCTGCAGAAGCAAGGGCTCGAGGTATTCATGATCTCAGGCGATAACGCAACCACAGCAAATAGCGTGGGGGCAGCGGTAGGTATACCGGCGTCAAACATCATGGCTGGAGTCATGCCGGAGCAAAAGGCAGACAAGATCAAGTATCTGCAGCAGACTCTTGTACCACGACGCGCGCGAGCCTTCATCGGACAGCGCAAGCAGAGGGCTACGGTAGCCATGTGCGGCGACGGCATCAACGACTCTCCAGCTCTGGCGACGGCGGATGTGAGTATTGCGATAGGGTCGGGGTCCGATGTGGCCTTGTCGACTGCGAGTTTTGTGCTTGTCACGTCCGACTTGCATGCATTGGTCAGGCTGTTGGAACTGTCGCGTGTGGTGTTCCGCCGGGTGATGCTTAATTTTGCTTGGGCATTGGTGTACAACTTGATTGCATTGCCCGTTGCGGCAGGAGTATTGTATGCCATCAGCAGTGGAGGAAAGCACGTCCGGCTGGATCCAGTGTGGGCCAGTTTGGCCATGGCGCTGAGTTCGGTATCCGTAGTGTCGAGCAGTCTTCTGTTGCGCACCAGGATCCCCTTGGTAGGCTTCAGAGCATCCAAGATTTAGTGTAGCATAGACCAGAATGACGATCACACAGCAGGCATCTTCCTCTTGTGTTCGCGGGTTTCCCTCCTTCTTGTCGCGTCCTCCTTCATGCGAGTCTCGATCTTGACTTCCATCTCCCTCTGATCCATCAAAGTCTTGATCTCCCTCTCGATCCTCGCATTCTGCTGTAAAGCATCGTTGCGTACGCGCATGCGATCCTTGGCCAATGCCATATTCTGCTGCATATGATGTTGCACAGCCAACCCCAAAGCCTTTTCGTCCACCGCGCCCTCCCTCTCGACAAACTCTCTAGCCCAGTTCCTCTGCTCTTCAGGCGAAGGGCCAGGTCCACCTTCTAGATAACCACCGGGATGGGTCAATCGTATGCCCGGCACGGGACTCGCAAAGATGCGGCGGGGATCGTGGACAGAAAGCGGTAATTGCTGCAACGTGACCTGTGGAAGAGACTTTGGATCTATATCTCTTGCGCGCACGGAGATGCCTTGTTTCGGTTGCTCGGAGGAGTCGTTGGGGATGATAAAGATGCCGTCACGAGAGCGCGGTGGGTATTCGAGGATGTGGTAGAGGGAGTCTTCGTAGTGTGCCGAGTAGGGGATTTGGTGGGGGAGATGGGTTGCGTATTGGATGTTTGCTGTTTTTGGATCTTTTCCGCGAGGACTGACGGATTGTGACATTTTTTTCTTGTGATGGGCGAACAATGGCGATGATGCAAGGTGCGACGCTTGGAGATGATGGAATGGGTGCCTCGGGATGGAGGAGAGTGGGTTTCCGCTCACTCCGCTCCGCTGACGGCAGGGCTTGGCACAACCCGCCGTGGGTCAGCGAACCGCGGGCAGTCGCAAGCAAGCAAGCAGGTGGTCGCGTAGTCCGCAGTCAATTCCAATACATCACATTTCACAACTCACAACATGTCGTCTGGGTTCGGCTTGACTGGAGGTACATGACTCTCCCGTCCACTGCGTTCGAAGAAAGGAAATCGGGCGCGTGCTGACCACATTGGACGAACAACCAGGCCCCGGCCGCTGCTTTCCCTTCTGGCAGGAGATGCTCGCCTGCTACGTCGTAAACACAAACTCCGAGGACGGCTCGGGCAAGAAGAAGTGCGCTCCCATGCTCGAGGACTACTACGAGTGCCTACACCACCGCAAAGAGGTATCCAACCCTGTTCCCAAAGAAGGTGCCTCTGTTCTGACCAGCAACCGCGAAACAGNNGCCGCTCGCGTCCACGCCCTTCAATCCGCATACCGCAAGCACCTCGCCGCAAACCCCAGAGACGACGCCCCTTCGGCCGGCCAAATAAGGAGTCTGGGCCTGATCGAGGGCGACCTGCACGAGAAGGACATGAAGGCCGCTGCCCTGCTCCCTCACGTCAAGACCAACTAAAGAGAAACACACACTACATCTACTATACCACCGCTTTCTTTTGCTTTTTCGAAATTCACTTTTTGTTTCACTCCAACGATTCTTTGTCTTTTTTGTATGGAGGGGCTTAGAATGATACAGCTTCAATCTCTCCATCGGCAGTGACATCAAACACGCCGAAATTCCCTGCTTGGTGGCTTCCTCTGCTGTGTATGACCTCAATGACATTGACTAGTTCTCCACTGCCTTTGGGTCGCGCCTTTTTGGGGATAGCATCGATGAGGATCTGTGTGTCGACCAGATAGCCCAGCGGCTTGCCCAGACCCGGTCTGGCTTTGATAGCCTCGAAGATGGACACTCGTTCTTGATCGCTTCCATAAGAGACACTCCAGCTCAACAGTATAACGCAGAGATTGTGCTCTTGTGCCATGGTTCTCAATCTTCTGATCAGCGATGTCAGTGTAGCTTGACCTGTACATTCGTGTAAGCTTTGTTTCCTCGTATATGCAGTCTTTCAAAATCATGTGAACCATACCTTGNNGGCGTAGTTGTTCTTGAGCAAAAGTCCCAGCACCTGACTCAGATTGTTAATCAGAACCATACCGTGCTCTTCCTTCTTTTCCTCCTGCTTCTCGTTTTCGTCTCCGTGATCTTCTGCCAAAAGCATCTCCTCCGCTTCTTCCTCTTGGCTATCTCGAATCGTGTTCTTTGGGACACTCTTGCTTTGCAGTCCGTCGATTAGTTCATTCAATCCCTCTACCACACCTTCAAAGTCAAATACACGCATGATGTTCACCCTGTCGAGTATGGAAGTTGCAGTCTTGATATTGTCTTCATGATGATTGCTGTTGATTTTTGACAGCCGGGTCAAAAGGCTTTTGTACAGGGAAAGAACGTCAAAGTTGCCCGATGCATCGATGAGGGTTGCCGAATGAGTAACCGAGGAGAGCAGATGACTTGAGAGAATTTGTAGGGATATNCTGTGTTTGTTTGATATCGGACGTTAGTCTTTTCTAAACATGACAGTGAAGCATTGTATCTGTTCATTGTGTCGCAAGTGACAAAGGGTGACCCTGATCATACAACCATCGCAAGCCTGGCTCCCGAGAATAGAAAGAATTGGTGATAAGAATGGATGAATATAGCGAAAGAAACATACCGTTTCAGCGGCTCGACTTCCCGTCGTGCCGCTGATGTTGTAGATGCCATCTTGTCCATAGACCAGTCCCCCACTCAGTGCATCATCAACTGAAGTGCAGCAAGTGCCCACCCGCAATCGTTGCCTTGCTCTCTCCTCGAATAAACCTATCGATTCCTTTGCAATCAGTTCAGATGCCAGTACCGGCTTTGCTGCCATGTTTATTAGGTAGGGTTCGTTGATTTGTTGGGTTTGATCAGCCGAGAGAAAGATTGGTTGCTTTCGGAAAGAGCATAGGAGTTGGTTGGTTGCTATGTTTGGAGTTTGCGAGATTCAGAGTGAAACTGTTCAACCGCACTTCAAGCTTGTTGTTGACCAAGCGTCTCGATTAACACCGCGATCCGCCAAGTGGACATGGTTTCATGAAATAAGAAGTTTGTTAATTGCCGACTTTATTTGTTTTCTCATGGTGGGATAAAGAGAGAGAAAAAAAGCATAACCCCGAATAAACGCCTCTATCCATCATTCCCTCAATCCCCATAAACCCCTCTGGAGACTTTTTATTCAGAGACACAACTTAATGAGTTGCACCTGACTCCCATGTCCAGCTCCTTGTCCTCGAGATACAAAAGAGAAATATAGGAAGAAACTCTCGACCAGCTGTTTGGTATCGGATGGCTGTCGATGATGAGATAATAGAAGAAAGGGAAAAGAACAAAAGAAGACATTTCCGGAGATCTTCGCGACCGGCTGAATTCTGCTCCAAACGTATAATAGCGCAATTGGAGGTATCCAAGAGAGAACGATGGCAATCTCTTTCGACCACTTCAAGACCCTCTTCTCTCGGGTCTAGCTCTGCGCCCACCCTTCAAACTCTTCATACGGTTGAGGAACCCGCCTCCACTGCTGCTCTTCTCTGGCATGTCGTTCGCAGTAACTGGCACGCTGTCTGCAGTAATACTTCTAGTAAGACCATTTCGATGAGGTGAGCTCGGTGCTCTTGCTCGGCTACCCTTGGTCTCTTCTGCGTAGCGGATGGTTGCGCCCTTCTTCTCGTGTGCATCGTTGTAGTCGGAAAAGAATGGGTTGCTCTCCTTGCTGGCACCTGCAATACGGTTCCTACCACCTGCACTTTGCACTTGGCCAGGGCTGTTCGGAGACATGGATCCATAGTTTCCGTCAGGTGAATTTACGTTGTTGCGATTTTGCGACAGTCCTCTGAGACGTACGGCGAGCGACTTCTTTCGGGTCAGACCGCCTCCTGGGAAAGCGGATGTTTCGGTCTCGGACTCTCGACGTTGAAGGTCCTTTCTAGAAGCTGGGGCGCCCTCAAGGAAAGTCGAGGTTCCCAGACCGACGGATTCAGAGGTATGGATCTGTTCGACACGATCGGCAGGGTTGAAAGACTGCACATGCTTGGCAGGTGCTTGCACGCGAGACTGGGAATAATCGTTGAAAGCGTCCTCGCCACGTCCATGAAACCTGTCGAGGTCGATATTCTTGTTCAGAGGACCAGATCCGCCCAGGACGTTGTTGGCCGAGTCTGCAGGGAATGCTTGCATAGGGGCACGAACATCCCTCTTACGGTTACGGTGTGGGTTGCATGCATCGAACGGTCCATCGTGGTGGAAGACNTGTCGAGCTTCTGTTAGTCTCGGACCGTAGAATCGCATCTTGTAAGCCAAATACTCACGTCCTTGGCCATAAATGCCTGTGACATCAAGCTTGTCAATGAGATCAAGACCCTGGGGCTTCCTGGTCGCCTTCGATTTTCCATCCTTGGTTCGTCCCTCCTTTTCGCGACGTTCTTCACGCTCTTTACGTCGCTCTCTTCTCCTTCTGTCTTCTTCCTTGGTATCGAGGATGGAAGACTCCGAGTTGCGGCGAGGGCGTCTGCTTTCAGTCTTGGCTGGGCTGGCAAAAATGTCTAGGCCGTTCTCTCTCGATGGGCGTGGTGGGCCTCGCGGAGGAGCGGGGCCGCGTCGGCGAGATTCGTCTTCCTGTGAGCGCACGGGTCGGTGCTGAGACGGCATAGTGCCTGTTCGGGGGACTCCATTGCTGTGAGGTGCAGGGGGGAGCTGACAAGGGCGTTAGCCGGATTTATGTGAGTGATGAGTGATGTATTTTTTACCTCCTGTAGCGGGCTTCTTGTCGAGCAATGACAGGTCCTTCTGCGATGCACTATTAGCCATTGTTCTTGGCGGAAAAGCCGATTCATTCAACAAGTTGTTCTAGGTGCAAAAGGTCGAGGGGTAGGAAAAGTTCGGTCGGAGAAGTGCTGGAGTGTTGTGCGACAAGGAATATGATGGAGAGTTGACTGATGGCGAGGCTGGGTGCAGACAACAGGCGACACATACAAAAATGTCCTCAGTAAAGGCGTTCGAAGAGCCCTGTCGCTGCGGGGCTGGAGGGTCGAGGAATGGATTGTTCGACATTCTGTGGTCGGGAGAAGGCAGAGGAGAGGCAGCACGGCGGAAGGGGTTGTTGGAAGCAAAGTTGGCACCGGCGCCGGGAGATGGAGCGCGTTGGCCTGGTTGAAAGAGATGCGACATCAGCAGTGATACGACGACGAGGACGACGAGTGACGGTTGGGCATAGGGGCGGGATATTTTGATATTGAAACAGGCTTGAAACGCAACAACAAGGGGCGCTTACCAGGCATGGTCGCTGGAGCTAGCGACATGATTGCTCAGTTCAAACGGAGATCGTACAAGAGGAGACGTAGGGCGTCGTCGAGAGGATGCAGAGTGCTATGTAAGCGAGCCCAAGAATGAGGAATGGATCGACAGAGTTGTTTGGCTGGAATCACAATGTCGGCGCCGCTGTCGTCTTGTCGTGTCGTGACCGAGGCCGCTGTCAGAGCTGGTAACGCAGCGCAAACGTGGACTAGTAACTGCTGGGGACAGAGAGATGTTGGAGATGGGTTTGACAGGAAAAGAGTACGAGTAGAGACGGTAATACCTAGGCTGTTTACTAAGATGAGAAGGGGGCTCGAGCCACAAGGGTCTCTTGGGCGCCGCGCTTGTTCGTTACTCCGCATTGGCGCTCCTGTTGATCATCGTATTCTTTTTCGACAAACTGCCGTTGGCTGTTCAACTCGAACTCTCGCTCATCAGCTGCTGCTGCTGCTGCTGCTACTGAATTTTCGTATAGCTACAATCACAAGTGCTGCGTTCGTTGCAATCGATTGTGTTTCTTCCATCGATCGAGGAGCACGCATCATCGCATCGTCGAGCGCGCATCAGGGGGGCAGGAAACTCTAATCTAACAAGCACCTGAATCAAAACCACGCTTCCTGAAAACTTACCGACAAGACGGACCTACTGGCGGGGAATTTCACCACCATCTTCCACAAACCACTTTGCTCTTCTTACGAACTAGTCAGCCGCGCCGTGCGCGTGACGCCTCACAACATGGCCAATTCGAATTATGGAGGCTACACACGTTTCGAACTTGAACTCGAGGTGCGTCTGAAATAACGAGACGTCATGCGTGATTTGGATCACCGTTCTCATCGTTGACGGCCCGTCTGCAGTNTTGTCCAGTGCCTATCCAACCCACTCTATCTCAATCACCTAGCAACTCAGAAGCTGCTGGATGATCCAGAGTTCATTGCATACCTCTCCTACCTCCAGTACTTTGCCGAGCCGAAGTACATCAAATACCTGTCGTAAGTCTATCTTCAGCCTCACCACGTGATACGTGTATTCATCTTTTCCTTCTCCAGCTACCCAGGCCCTACCATCCGAGCACTTGAACTTCTCCAACAGGAGAGATTCAGAAAGGACATCCTGATCCCTGAGACGGTCGCCAGGATGGCAGAGGAGGGTCTCCAAGCCAGCACTGATGGTCTCCGCCGCGACTGATAGAGAAACGGCGCCTTCAACGGCACGCTTCTTTCCTGTTTCTGTTTTGCAACGATAGCCTTGATACCCATAATCCAACGGACCTGCATTTTCCTTCCTTGTTCAAGCACATGAACTCCTGATTCAAAGGGTATCTACCTGAATAATCGTGTCTCAATACCAGCCAAGGCCCGACGTATGGATGCCGAGCCTGTGTCCATAAACGCCGCGCTGAAAGATCGCTAAAGAGGAATGTTGCTGCAGGATGCCGCGCAGATATGATTGCGCGGCCTGTCTTGGAAGACGAGAAGATCAGTTCTCGCGCCATTCAGAGGCACACTTTGTACANCTGGTCTGAGGTTAGCCAGTGAATAGCATAGTATGATATGTCTAACATACCTTGTAGAAAGTGGTCATGGGCTCATCAGCGCTTCTGATCTGAACCTGTCTGAAGTATGCCTCACGGTTGTCGCACTTCTCTTCCCTGCAGTTGACCTCTGTCTTGTCGACGTTCTTCCAGCTGTCGGCACCTCCCAAGACATCTTCGACTTCCTTGCTCTTCATCATCTTGCGCTCAAAGTAGCGCTTGTCCAGAATCATTTGGTAAGGACATGTTCGGCATTCGAATCGGTTGACGTTCGCAAAGTGTTGCTCGTTCAGAGGAAGATGATCTGCGGGGATAGGTGTGATGGTCAAGAGGTTCGAACAACTGGGACAGACTGGTCATAGAAAGTTAGTATCCTGCTTGAATTCGATAGAGAAAGTCACATACAAAGAAGCATGTTGAGAGACTGCGCACCGAGCCAGGCGTAGTCGATGTATGTGTGAGGGCAGAGAAGTCGAATGCGCTAACAGGAAGACGTCAAGCAGAATCAGTCGTCAGATGCAAGTCGAAGAGGTCGAGACAGGCGCGATTCATAAAAGTTCGAGAACAAATGCCGCCAAGACTCCGCTCTATGCCGAGGCTTTTCTTATAGGCAAATCTTATACACATACTCCTACGCCTTCTTCTAATACAATGTGAGGCGACTTTTGAGTTATAAAAAGACGCAATGGTTTCTCAAGATCACAAGCATAGCCAGAGAGAGCTAGTAAAGGTTGTTCTTCGATAAAGACTGCCCTACTTTCTGAGCCTATTGTGCATTCATATAGGTAGCTATATGCATCACATGCTTGAGTACACGAGGAGCATGACCAACAAAAGAACTGAACCAATATTCTTCAGACGCGCCTCAAAGAGGATTAAATACCCTTACTACCTTCTGGACTGCCCACTGCCTTTTCGCCTCATGCACACGTAGTCAAGTACATCAACGCTTCCATCCTGTACGCCCGCCTGCCCACCTACCCATGACCAGCATGCCTCGTTCAGATGGGCGACAATAAGGTGGCTCTCAAAAGCAATGCTGCGTCGATTAAGCCACGTCCCAAATGTCTATCTGTTCCTTATAGCCGATACTCGTTACTAAGACTGTTGTGCGCGGGCAACTTCCTCGGCAGGTGGTTGAGGCTTGCGATCCTTGCGTGCGGCTTCGACTGCTTCGATATTAAGCTCCGGTCCGGGGTCCACTTTCTCTTCCTCCTCGTTGATATCACTGGGTACGCGGTCGAGTAGCTCGCCACTGTCTGCAAGCTTCTGACGTTGCTCGGCGATGATCGCGTCGGCTTCGCTCACGCCGCCCTTCTGTGCGGCCGGATCGCCATCAACACCAATAGGCTCCACCTTGCGTTCTACCGTCTGCTGCAATGCCTGGTTGTCGAAGCGGACGATCATGATGGTCAGGTTGTCCGTCGAGAAGCGGTTGAGTGCGTATTCGACCAGAGCCTTGGACGCAGCTTGCGGATCTTTGATGTTACGGACGAGATCTACTGCTTCTTGGTCCGAGCAGACATCCCATAANCTGTTTGGCTCGTCAGCATTTCCATTTCAGTACGGAGAATTGTTAGAAGAACTTACGCCATCACAAGCCAGGATCAAAAACTCGTCAATATCTGGTTGGATTACGGTCTCAGTGGTGTAGGGATGACCGGTAATCAAATCCTTCATGTACGTATCTCCCAGAGCGCGGGTAACAGCCAGAACACCATTGACACGGTTGTTCAGGATAAGGCCTCCGGCTCCGGCGATTCTCTTGCCCTCGTTTTCGTCACTACCCTTGTGGTCGTAGGAGAGGCGAAGAGCTTTGCCGTTTCTGCAAAGAACAATGCGTGCATCGCCAACATTGGCAGTGTAGAGGACGCGCTGGCGCGAAGCTGCCTCACGGAGCTTTGCAGCAGGAGACTGTGTCGAGTCGGCACTGATCGGCGTTGAATCCGAGCTACCCTTGATAGCGGCAGCGGTGGCAGGTGCAATTGCGGTAGAGCCTGTGGCTGACTGAGAGTTGGGTATTCTATCTTCCCAACGAAGCACAGCAGTGATTGCGGTACAGCCACTGTTCTTCAAAGGAAGCTTCTCCAGCTGCTGATCGGCAGTGGTGAAGGTCATGTCAAGAAGTTCGGGGATAGGAGTATTCGGATGCTTGCGAATAATCTCCTCGAGAAGGCAGTGAATCTTCTTGCCGCACCAGTCGGCAGCGAAATTACCAGCATGTCCATCAAAGATAGCAAAGTAACCGTTGTCAGTCTCAACGACATCTTGAGAGTTGGCCGAGTTGGTAGAAGATATACTCTTCTGAGCAGTTTCTGAGCCCAGAGCGGGAGCAGGAGTGCAGAGGAAGTTGTAGAGATAGGCATGTGTGTCTTCCATGGTTCTTCGGCATTTCTTGTTCTTATCTTCAGTGACACCGACTCTGAAAGTGGATCGTGGACCAGGCTCGGACTCTCCGGCAGAGTTGTTGAGTGCACCCTGGGGAACGCTCAGGGCAGGATCGGTTCTACCAAGCTTCTGCATGGGAGTCTGCGGTTTCTCACGGGCTTCGGGAGAGGAGCTGTGGAATTGGTCCTTCAAAGACTGCTTGGCATTTGAGAAGACGTTTCGTGCGCCGGCGAAGCCTNNACTTCTCCTCTTGCCAGAGGGACTAACATCTTTACGGTCTGCGCTTGTGCCAGCATCAATAGACGAGGGCTCGGCGGAAGGAACAGAGCTTGGTTCGGCAGTTTTGGGCATTGCGTCGCCTTCCTTGGGCGAAGATCCAAACATTCTGTTCAGCAGGCCTCCCTGGGTGGAGAAGCTTCTGCGATTCTTGCCGGATGCCAGGGTGAAAGCTGGAACGTGACTGACGCCACACGAAGGTCGAGATGGGATGCTTCAGAAGCAAGAGAAGGCGCGTCGGACAGAGAATGGGTGATTGGGCCTTTTCCTGCAGCATAGCATCAGCAAAGTGTCCGGCAAGCGCGTGGAGGCTTTGGTCTGCCGACATGCAGCTTCGTGCGAGAAGGAGGCAGGCAGCTGCAGCGAGGAGTCGCGGGACAGCCAAGATGGACAGAGAGACTCACCTGTTCCAAATGTAGGTTTTAATGGTGCGCCGTGTCAGGAGGATGGAGATTCTTAGGTTGTCAATTGGGGAACGTGAGGGGGTGCGGTTCTCGGAACTGATGTCACTGGGATTGACGCTTCTGGAAAGAGCTCTTGGCGCGAACCGTTGCAGCCTATCCAATGTCGGTCTTTCGGATCCTCTCACTGCCGTGAATGCCTGCAGGCCATATCTGGTCTTGTTCTGGACGACTGGGAGACCAATCCTCATGCAGCACTCAGCATTTAATTTACTCGGTCGCACCACCTTGGCGGTACAGGGGACGCGGATCAAGTCATCAATCCCAGGCAGGTTCCCCGCAAACCGGGCAAGCTGGGTCAAACATTTCGTATTCACGTATAGTGAGCTATGCATGCCTTATGCATCAACCATCATTGTCCTCTTGAGTATAGCAGTAGTGGGGAAAGGGTTTCAAGAGAGGATGCCATCTTCGTCGCTGTGTAGGGACGAAGTCAAAGGTATCGCCGACTGTCCGGAACGCCATACGCTTGCCATGCAAACAGATATAACCAACGCCAATGTTTAACAGGCACCTCATCGTCGTAGACTGTCCAACCTGGCCTGAAGGTCATCATCGCCGGGATCACCACCAATGGCCTGAGCCACTTTGCCTTGTTCAACAGCAGTGCTCTGCAAGCCAGTTGGAGTCTCGCCCATCTGAATGTGTGTCAGCATGTAGGTAGGAATGGCAAGAAAACTACTCACAGCTTGGCCAAGGTCAACACCGATCTCATCCAAGACCTGGTTGACGACTTCCTCGCCTTCTTCCTCGTCCTCCAAGCCTGTCACGTCGTCGATAGCGTCATCCATCATCTCTTGTCGCTGATCCATGATATCGTTCTCCCGTTCGAACTCCATGGCAATGCGCTGGAGGGCTGGGAGGTTCATTTGTCTATTCATGCTGCCGAGGAGTTTGGTGGCACCCTTCATGGACTGCATCATCTGGTCGTTACTGCGCACAGTCTGAAGCAGAGGTCAGCATAAGGCAGCAAAGACTGATCGGATCAGGCGTACCTGGATGCGCAACGAGATGGCCTGTAGCTGAGTGCGCATCTGGTAGAACTTCTGAATGTATCGTCTCGTTCTGACAAGGTCCTTGGCCTGAATCTTGACTGCTCCCATCTGGCCATTCTTGGCGTTCTTCTTGATATCCTGGACCAGCTTTTTCTCCTGGTTCTCCAGCTTCGTACGTTCACGGTCAAGTTCGCGTTGGGTCTTCTCGAGGGCGCGCTGGTGTTTGCGCATGCGCTCTGCGGGCGTCATGCGCTTTCCGAAGGCCCATTCTACAATCTAGACAGAGACAGGCCATCAGCGACTGGAACGGATGTTGGAACGAGCTTGGGCGCATGGGGTGCTCACATTCATGGTAACGGAGGGATGTATGAAGGAGAGAGATTGCTAGGCGGCCACAAACAAGGTTGATGTCAGTCGGGTCGCACTACCGCGGGGACTTGTGCACTCCCCCACACGATGAACATGGCGTTCCCTCCATCTTGTGCAAAAGTCGGTGACAGCCTGACGGTTATGATATGCTATGAAGATGTACAGCCGCTCTCTGAATAGAGGTGTGGCCATGGAGATGCCTGCGCATAACGATCTCTCCATGGATGTCTCTCTGTTATAAAAAGGATTGTGCAACCCTACAACTATATTGTGACTGTCTATCGCACATGGAGAGTCACTATTTTGTCCGTGCGCCGGTGCCCGCCACGCCAGAACGATTGGAAACGGCATCGAACGGGCCTAAACCTTCCGTCACAACTTCGTTTCTTGTTCGACACTTTTACTCTCTCTCGCTGCTCGTCACACCACCAACAACCTACGACGACCTGCGACTTTCTTACTATCTCACTTCAACTTCTCGCAACTATCAAGACCTGGAATGCACTGAGCGCCATTCTGCACAACGTCAACACATCATGAGCTCAGGCTCTCCCTCTGGCAGTGGCCGTGCCACACCCTCGAATAGCTCTTCCTCGCCCATGCGCCGCCACCCAGGTCGTCCTCAGTACATGACTGTCGGGAATGGCTCGACTTCTGAACATGCTGCTCGCCTTGCTGCCATGCTGGACAATGACTCTGGCTATGGAGGAAGCATCGCTGACGGCGCCACCTTCGATCCCACTTTCGACCAAGATCCTCTGACCCAATTGGCCACGGCCCAAGGCGCTACATGTGAGCACCAGCTCTACAACTAGGCGTTTTATATGACCCTCTGACAGATTCTATAGNCCGATAACGAAAGACGCGCCATCGCCAGTCATGTACACCAGCTCCAATACAACCAGAATCGTACCGCACTCGGTCGTGCTATCGGCGAGACCGTCGACACTCTCAAGAAATTACAAGACATGAACTCGAAATGGCCTGCTCACTATCCTACCGTCCAACGTCCAGCTCCCGCACCTCGCTCCCATCCAGATCCTCGACCTGGTCTCGTACATACTCAATCTGGTTTCGACAACCACCATGCTCCTGAGCCCTTCAAACGTCCGGCTCCTCGTCGCGCTGGTACTACCATAGGCGAAGACATGATGGAGCCTGAATCTAGCGGAGCGGCTGCTCGCGCTCCAGCTGCAGAACCTAGATTGGTGACCCCACAACTGTCTCAGCAGTTTTCGGTACTCAAGATCGAGTTGAAAATGGAAGGCGTACATCAGACCGAGCTGGTTCACTCTCTGGAAAAACAATCAATAGCATCTCTTCTTGACGGTCAGATCAACAACAGCGTTCGACATTTGTTCTCACTAAGGGATCGTATCGAGGACACTTCCAGCAAAGTTCTGATCACCGGTGATCTTAATGCAGGAAAGTCCACCTTCTGTAATGCCCTATTGAGACGTAAAGTCTTGCCCGAGGACCAACAACCATGCACCAGCATCTTTTGCGAGGTTCTGGATTGTCGCGAGAACGGTGGCATCGAAGAAGTGCACGCCATCCCAAATGGCGTCGAGTACAACCGTCACGATGAAAGCACGTATGCTGTTTTCGGTCTTGAGCAGCTCGAGGATATCGTAATCGACAACGAAAAATGGTCACAGTGCAAGGTATACATCAAGGATGTTCGCTCGGTAGACCAATCGCTGCTCAACAATGGCGTTGTCGATATTGCCTTAATTGATGCCCCCGGATTGAACAACGATTCGCTCAAGACCACTGCAGTCTTTGCTCGACAGGAGGAGATCGATGTGGTTGTCTTCGTTGTTTCTGCTGCTAACCATTTCACGCTCTCGGCCAAGGAATTCATTTTCAACGCCGCTCGTGAAAAAGCATACATGTTTATGGTCGTCAACGGTTACGATAACATCCGCGACAAGAAGAGATGTCAGGAAATGATTCTAAAACAAGTCAACCACCTCAGTCCTGCCACGTTCAAGGAGTCTTCTGAGCTCGTACATTTCGTTTCGAGTAACGCAATCCCCGTCGCCCCTGCTGGCGGTCCAGATGGCCCTGGTGGCTCTGGAAGCGGATCCGGCTCAACTAGTGGTGGCCCTAGTGGCGACCCTAGTAATGACGACGAGTCTTCGGACAAGAAAGATAAGGGGAAGGGCAAGGAACAGGAGAAGATTGATGACTTTAACGAACTCGAGGCTTCACTGCGCCGCTTCGTATTGGAAAAGAGAGCGCGTTCCAAGCTTGCTCCCGCAAAGACCTACCTGCTTAACGTCCTTGGCGACCTTGGTAGCCTTGCCGGCGTGAACAAGGAAGTTGCTCAGAACGAGCTCGATCGTGTCACCAAGGAGCTCAAGGAGCTTGAACCTGTGTACGAGAAATCCAAGAAGGCACGCTCTGAGGCAGGGGAGGGAGTGGATTTCACTATCGATGAGACTGCATCGGACATTTACAAGGCGTCTCGCGATACCATCAACAACACAATCGCTCGTGTCGGAGAGCAAAACTTGGGCGTTGAATATCCTGGCCTGTTTAGCGTCTACCAATACGCAGATGAGCTGAAGACAGCTATGCTTGAACAGATTACACGTTCGGTCCACGACTGCGAGGAAGCCGCCAGAGACCATACGGCAAAAGGAGTCGACGGCATCAAGAACCTCGGTGTCCTTCACCTCGGTGAGGATTACGAAGATCTGACCTTCAAATCCGAGTACATGTTCCGCTCGCGCAGAGATGCCTTGACACGACAAGTCGATGTTGACGTCGAGATGTCGGACTTCTTTGATCTAGCAAGCCTATGGGAACGCCAAGAGAAGGTTGCAGGAGCAAGTATGGCTGTCACGATCGCTGGCGTTATTGGTGGCCGTATGTTCGGAGGTGTCGGTTGGGTTGATGGTGCGCTCGGTGCCGCAAAGGTCTTGGGGCCCAACAACTTGCGTAGACTGATCATTCCTGGCGTCGTCCTCGCAATCGCTCTTGGTGCTTCCTATGCTTTGAGCTCAATCCCCCACTCCCTTCCACGACGACTTTCGCAAAAGCTGTCGGCTCAGCTTACAGAGCTAGACTACACACACGCCAACGCTACAAGAATTTCGTCCGAGGTCAGAAGAGCACTCAAGTTCCCTGCCGACAAGCTTCGCGAGGGCCTTCAGCGAAGCGTCGAGCAGCTGCTCGATGAACGCAAGGAGAAGATCAAACTCCAGAGCGAGAGCGAGGTAGCGAAGAAGTACTTTAGCAACCTTGTTAGAGAGAGTGGTGACATTCGAAGCAGAGTGATGCGCGTCGACTTGGAAGGACCAGCACCTGGTCATCTGGGTGGCCATGGCGTCTAGCTGCCGTATCAATGGGCAAAAGCAATTGAGTCTAACACTGGGAAAGGCGCAAAAGGGCGCAAGGAGCAGGCATCCGTTCATCTTTCATTTCTGGGATCCAAAAGGAATTCGATTGTGCCGCTCAGCTTTTGAGGGTAGTTTGAGGCATTGTGCACTTCTCTTCTCTTTTATAGTTCAATACCCCTCATACATGAAACAGTAATGCTATTCTACCCTACACTCTGCTTTGAGTCGTCGTCTCTTTCTTCTTTACTCAGGGTGTCCACCAGAGTGTCCAGAGGAATAGTTGAGTCAAAACGTGGTGAGCCGAGGCAAGCGAGAAGGGTCCAAGCTGGCACAAGCAGAACAATGACAAGAGCGTCATACGAAACATCTTGTTCACCAAGGTAGAATGGCGGACGACTGAAGCACAACCTAAGTAATGGCCGATCCCAGAGCCATTGTCGCACTGGTCATCCTTCTATTCATTTTCTTCTCGCCACCGCCCGGTCAAGAACCGCTGGTACGCGCTCGCTCGCGCCTCGAGCACATCGTCGCCGCCGAACGCCATGACTTGACCGTCCTCAACCAAACGCGTTTGGGTGACTTTGATCCGACACAGAACAGATGGCTCAACATCACCGGCTTCCGGGAAAATGATACGTTCGTGTGGCAAGCACTGCCTCTTGTCAAGGATCGAGCCAGACACCAGTCAGCGCATGCCCTGGGTCACGACAACCTGGTGCGTCTTGAAGGCGGACATGACGAAGACTCACCCTTACCGCTATACCGAAATGTGACTGGAACTCTGTACGGCGAATGGATTCGCTCGCCTGTCCAGGCATCGGTTGTGCCGCCAAAGCTGAACATGTCCGAATACGCGGCCATCGGTCCCTTTGGTCCCATTCCAATACAATCATTCACCAGAAACGTCACTGCAAAGTCAGGATCGCTTGAAGTCCGGTTTGAAGAGGCGGATACACCAGAGACACTGCTTTGGCATGGGAATAAGAAGATGGCTAGGGAGGTCAAGGCCCAGATCTCGGTCGGAGATGAAGAGGTGGGTGATTCCTGGGACAGCAAGCTCTTTGGTGTGCATTTTCTCGACACTGGCAACATCATGCTAGCTACCACCACGAACAAGTTCGCTGGAATCTTCGGCCTGCCCCATATGGCTCTCTCGGGTCACAATTACCAATCCGCACAAGAGCTGCTAAATCGGACGCTTGGGACATCTATCGGTCAACAAGAAGACGGTCTTCTCCAAAGCTTCAGCCCTTGGGCACCAACTGGCGAAAGTACTTCTGAGTCTTTGCTAGCTCCCACCTGCGACTTGATCGTCTACCTACAGCAACATCTAGTCCCAGTACCTGGCGTCAAACCTGGACCTGGTCAGGAGTCTCTTTTGTCATTCATCGAGAACGAGCTTCGGTTTCCTACTGGTGCGTCCATTCCACCAATTCAGCAGATGGCTTTTTCCATGGTGGCATTCTCGCCAGATTGTGGATTTGTGATTGAGTCANAGGGCCCGCCAGATTTTGCGCCACAGGAAGCCAATCACTTGCGTGGTCTCAAAATCGAGGTTGAATATGAGCGTGCGAGAAGTCACCTATTACTCTTCGCTGCCGTTATCGGTGGTCAATTGTTCTTTNTCTTGCGCCAAATGGGGGATGCAAGCACTCCATCTACAAGAAGCAGGATCAGCTTTTATACCATCAGCATGTTGTCACTAGGAGACGGCTTCACTACAATGGTATTTTGCTTGATCAGTCTATTCATCCAGGCTCTGTGGGTGCCGCTGATAGCTACTGCTTTCTTGGCCTTCATGAACGTCAGCTTCTTTGGTATGAGGTTCTTGATGGACATATGGGCTGTACAGGCGCCGGAAAGGGAACGTAGAGAAAGGCAAGGCCGACAGCAGCAACAGCAATCTGCTGCTACACCTGTAGCCCCAACTACAGCTCCGGCGAGTACCATGGAAAGTGCACCTGCTCAGTCGTCCTTACCGCCTCAGCTACCTATCATCACTCCTGCCGGAGCAGAAGTGCTTCCTCAGCCCGTGACAGCAGCGCGACCAGTTGACACAGGAGCTACACCAGTCTTTATCCCTTCAGACCAAGACATGCAGGCTGAGGAAGACACTCCCAACGCTGCAGCTACAGGTGTAGAGGCTGGTCAACGTGCCCCAGGATTTGGCTCTCTCTACACCCGCTTCTACTTTCTTCTTCTGGCAACATTGTTCCTCTCGCTGAACGCGACTTCCTGGCCTCCAGCTCTCCGACGAGGCTACTTCACCATTTTGGCTTTCTGCTATCTGTCCTTCTGGATCCCGCAGATCCATCGTAACTGCATGCGCAATTGTCGACATGCACTGCGGTGGGACTTTGTGGCTGCTCAGTCGTTGCTGCGACTCTTGCCTTTTGCTTACTTCTACGGGTATGGGCAGAACATCCTCTTTGCCTCTGTCGATTTGATAGACCTTGGCGTACTGGCTGGTTGGGTTTGGATACAGGTGCTGTTACTGTTGAGTCAGGAAATCATAGGTCCTCGCTGGTTTGTGAGCGGTACTTGGATGCCACCTGCCTATGACTATCACCCCATCCTCCGTGACGACGAGGAAGCGAACAACCTCCCTATTGGATCAACCAGTTCCATGCCTTCACCCGAACAGGAAAAGGAGGCAAAGGACAAAGGCAAGCGTGCATTTGATTGTGCCATCTGTATGCATGAGATTGAGGTGCCTGTGCTGAACGGGGATTCTGCTACTGAAGGTATTTCGACCGGATCACTGGTCCTGGAGCGCAGAAAGTACATGGTCACACCTTGTAGACACATCTTCCACTCTAGTTGTTTGGAGGGCTGGATGAAGTTCAGACTCGTGTGTCCAATCGACCGTGAGGAGCTGCCGCCATTGTAAATATTTTTACATAGTTGATATCGTGATCGTTTTCTTCATTCCTCGTCACCGAACGATAATTTTATTGGCTTGCCCTTTTTCTTGAGTTTCTTTGGTTTGCTCTCGTCTTTGCTCGTGTCTTTGATGTTTGCTTCGTCTTCGTCATCGCCTCCAACCACCTTGGCAACTTTACGCTTCTTGGTCGCTTTGCCTGCATCGACGGTCACAGATGCTCGAGCAGGCGCATCATCCTCATCAGGCAATGCCCCGGAAGCCTTTGGCTCATCTCCCGTCAACTCTCCAGTCACCATATCCTTGACATCTCCAAATTTGGACTTTACATCTGCTTCCTCATCTCCATCGCCGGAAGTGAGTTTTTCATACTCGGCTTTGGTCAAGGTCTCGGAGCTTCCTTCTACCACATAGGTTGGCGCGTCGTCGTCATCGTTGTTGGAGTTTTTTGGTCGTTGGGCGCGGGCGATGGGTTGTTCGTGACGGCCTGAGGAGGAAATTGCGCTGTTTTGATCGCGGAGGCGTTGGAGGAAGGCTGGTTGAGAGGCTGATTTGTCGTAGGAGAGGTCTTTTGATTTGATGTTGCTCATGGTTGTTTGTGTGTTTGTGGTGGATTATGGAAAAGTCGTGTTTGGTGATTTTGGTGAAGTGGGATGACCCTGACCTCTGGTGTTGTATTCCAATGCTTCCACGCCTTTGTATGATCTGGTGGTTTTTTATGGTTGGTTTGGTATAGAAAACTCAGCCCTCCCAAGAGATGTGGTTTCTGTGATACTCTAGTTCCAACGCAGGGTTGGTGTGTTGATGCTAATTCTTGTTCCTGGTGTCTTCATCCCGCTGAAATATGACCTATGATCCGCAACAATCAAGACGAAGTCGCCTATAGTAAAGTTGGCTAGAGATGGCTTCGTAAACACAACAATTCATTCACACAGGACGACCTTAATTGCTTGACTCAATGATCGAAGCTCGGATGCAGCGATTGAGATGGTGGAGAAGAGGGCAATTTCACGGAGTAGGCGAAGCGTGGACCAGCCATGGCACAAAACATACGGTCGAGATGTGGGATGCCAAGGGCTAGGTTGCGTAAGAAGGAAGAAGCAACCAGCCGTCTGCTCCGTACACGTTGGCCATAAGTGGCAGCAAGAGAAACTCTGAAGGCTCTCTAACAGTTGTCAAACAGCCCGCCGACCAGACACTACTCCAAGACAAGGACTGCCGTCGGTATATACCTGGCAACAAGACAGCACGCGAACAGTTCGGCCTAGCAGCGGGACCCTTTATTCGCCAGCCAGCCCCCTAAACATCCTTGCGTGTCATCACACACTCGACAAGTCGCCAATCACGACCCGTCGAAATCTCGTTTCGGCCTCGAGTATCTTCCTATGCGTCCAGTCCACGCATACCTGTCGACCTCCCCTTGAACCGCGACGTCCGCTTCGCCCAGACACGCCCGTCGGTCGCTCATTACCCGTCGGGAACAGCTCTGCAACGCCGCATACCTCATCGTTAACTCAATTGTTCGACCCCGAAATCCCTTTACGACGCGCGGTATAGCTTCGCATCTGCGTAGCACCCGCTATAGCCGATCTGCAACATGAATTTCCTCCAAGATGTTCGCAAGCGACTACCCACAGCGCAAAAGCTGCCTTCATACGATGACCTGTCCAAGAGTGCTGAGAAGATGACGCCGCGGTTAGCCTTCTTCCGCCGACGCATACGCCTGAGAGAGAACTCGCGCATCTCAATACCTCTGGGCCTGGTTCTGCTTTTCCCATGCTTGATTCTAATATTAATACTGCTCCTCTTCGTGCGGCACCCTACCGAGGCCGGCAGGATACTCATGCCCGCTGGCGCACCCCCATCCATCAGGTACGCTATTCTCATTGCTCTGACCTCTTCCACTTGCCCTGACACGATTCGTTACAGAAAAATCAGCGAAAAGCACGACAAGGTCTTCGTCACCGGCTGTCAAGATCCCGCCCTCGAGACAAACCAACCGCGCGCCAACGCCGCTTTCGTCGTCCTCGCCCGTAACAAGGAACTCGAAGGTGTTCTGCAGTCGCTCAAGTCGGTCGAGAGACACTTCAACAGATGGTTCCACTACCCCTACGTCTTCCTGAACGACGGCGACTTCAACTCGACCTTCAAGGATGAGGTGCGTAAGCACGTCAGCTCCAACGTTGAGTTCGGCAAGATCGATTCCAGCATGTGGGGCTTCCCCGACTGGGTGGACCACAACGTGGCCAAGGAGGGCATTAGAAAACAGGGTGATGCTGCAATCATGTACGGTGGTATGGAGAGTTACCACCACATGTGCAGATTCTACTCTGNNGGTATGCCTACAATCTTTCCAAACACCTGAACTTGTGCTGACGTCTGCAGTTTCTTCTACAAGCACGAGCTCCTCCAGAAGTACGACTGGTACTGGCGTGTTGAGCCCGAGATCAAGTACTTCTGCGATATTACCTAGTATGTCCTTGTAACAGCACCAGCCTTTGGTCTCAGTTTAATGACGTGTAATAGCGATCCTTTCGTCCACATGGAGCGCAATAACAAGACCTATGGATTCACGATTGCAGTCAAAGAGCTCAAGGAGACGGTACCCAACATCTTCAGATACGCCTCGGCCTACAAGCGAGTCAACAACATCACCTCGACTGGCCTCTGGGAGATGTTCCTCGAGCCCAAGCCGGAGAAGCCAGCAGACGAGCTGCCCAAGGACGACCCCAAGTACAAGAAGCCTCTCCCCGAAGACATCCTTCGCACAGAACCTGGCGCAGGCACCATTCCTGATGTAGATCCCGAATCCATGGAGGGTGAAACCTACAACATGTGCCATTTCTGGAGTAACTTTGAGATTGCCAGACTCGACTGGTTCAGAAGCAAGGAGTACGAGGACTTTTTCCAGATGATGGACCGCAGTGGAGGCTTCTGGATGGAGAGAGTAAGATGCAGTCCTCTGCGACCGTGTGCTGCAAATCGCTAACGTTGCATAGNNTGGGGTGATGCTCCCATCCACTCGCTGGCAGCCGGTGTTCTCCTGTCTCCCTCGCAGATCCACTACTTCCGCGATATTGGCTACCGACACACAACCATCGCACATTGTCCAGCAAACGCAAAGGCCCGCCAGGAGCCTCGCCCGCCTTATCTTGAGACAACAACCACGGACGAGAAGAAAAGAATCGAGGAAGATGCATACTGGGAGGAGTGGGACGAAGAGAAGGAAAATGGTGTCGGCTGCAGATGCAGATGTGATCCCGAAGTGCCAGAAGTCGAGCTCAAAGAAGGCAGTTGTCTACCGAACTGGGTGGACGTGGCCGGAGGTTGGATCACCCCAGGACCACCAGCATGATCGAGGATGTAATATTGGCTGTTGTATACGCATGAGAGGCGCGAGTCGTTTTTGCAGCGATCATGGACGGCGTTATTTGATCGGTTTGAATGGACGGTACATGTGGATACAAAACCAGGATCCCAACTTTCGGTCGTCTTGTGCCTCCGCTGACCTCTGGTGTTCTTAGCAGCTTTTTTCTTCTGATTCTTAATCGTACATGATATAGTAACGATACAGACACGAATCAATGGTTTTATTCGAAATACAGACCATGTTGTTTTGTCTTTGCATGCATGCTGCTGCAGGAGCAAGAATCAAGGCAAAACTGGTGAATCAGATCTCATGAGCCAGGCCGTAGTCAGAGCCGCGGTTTCGAAGCACAAGTAGTCATTCAACAGGTTGTTGATGGCGTGTTTGCTGAAGTATTCGAAGGCCTATCTATCTGTCACATGCAAGGCAACCATCACGGTGCAGCTGTGAAAGCTTATCAAGGAGTGCGGGGTGTCTGAAGCACCTTGATTTCTACTTCTGTCCGGGTGATACAGTACATCGTACTTTCCATCCTGTCGTCAAGACTCTGCAGACTCGTGTTGCAAGCTTCTATCTGAAGTTCTCAAGGCAGACTTCTTGCAAACAGAACAGAAAGAACTCATACCCACGCGGCTGCCCCTCTCTAGGTTAAGACAAGGCCCACCCGATTGGTCTACCCCTCCTCCCAGGCTGCAGCGGCCCAATAATCTGTCTGGTAAGCTGTTACATCTACACTCAACAGGGAGACGACAGATAAGGCTGGCTCCTCGCCAAAGACTTTCTTTCCTCTACGCTTTTCCTGACTCACTGACAACTTGGCTCGATCGTTTCTAACCTGGTTATCAGCTGCCCGAACCGTGACTTCTTCTTTCGGGCGTGTTTCACGGACGACAACACCACGCACGCCTTCCTGTGAAAGGTGGAAATTGCTACTGACACGCAGACTGTTCTGCTCGCAACACGACGACCAACACTTCTGCGTCTTCATCACCGCGCTTCCTACATCCTACTTATTGTATCATCCTCCCCTCATCCTGACGCCTCTGCATCACACCCTGACATCGCTAGGAGACGCACACTCTCAAGCAACATCCTCGGTCACCATGACTGTCCACACCGAGCCCCTCGTCCATCACGAGGNNGAGGCCCACGACGACTCTGACGACTGCGTCTCTGCCGACGACTTCACTCCTTCGCTTCCTACCCTGACCAACCGCCTACCTGAGTCCGATGCCCGCAGCGTCAGCGATGTTGAGTCCATCTCCGGTGACACCATCAGTGATGACGCCAGTGATGCCGAGTACGATGAGATCAACTACGACGAAATCCCCGCTCTCGCCGCTCGTGCTCGCTATCAGGAAACCGAGCCGTCTGAGGAAGAGATGGAGCGTGTCATGATGAGCGACAGAACCATCGTCCCCCAANCACCCACCATGGCTCAACGTATGCCACACATGTCTTCCCAGCCCACCATCAAACCAGACACTACACCTGAGCATGTCCGTGTCATCGGCCTGTCCCTCGCCGAGAAGCCTTATCACTTGCCCAACCGCCCCCTGCGTTTGGTTTACTTTGACCACGACTTCAAGAGCAACATGAAAGCTGTGACTCTCATGTCCAAAGTCTATGGTGCCATGACTGGCAGTTCAGCTAACGAGGAGGCCATGTTGGATGCAGCATCTCTTGCTGAGTCTGATGATGACATCTTGCGTTCACTTTCCGACCTCCCCACACCTGTCGAAATCATTCGCGGCATCAAGCTCGATGTTGCTCTCGATGGATCTTTGACTCAGAAGCCTGATTCGATGGAATCTGAGCTTGAGAGTGTGAGACCTGATCTGGTCGTTTTCCATGGTGCCCACTCCCACGCCGCCTTGGCCACCTTCGCCAAGAAGGTCGCTGACCTCGGTATCCCAATGATGGAGGTCCAGGACGACTCCTTCGACATCACTGTTGGCGATGAAGATTCTACATGTGTCATTCCACACACTGCCCAGGGCGACCACTGTCTTCGTCTGTCCGTCGTCTCGAGCTCCGATGATGGAGATGAGGAGTCCTCTAACAAGGAGGTACCCTTAACAGAGAGCGCTTTCCATGCCCTGGAAGATGATGTCTTGAGCCGCCACCTTGCGTACCTTGCCGACAGAGCCAAGAAGCTCGATAAGCCCGAGACGAACAAGATGTTTGTCAAGTCTGGTAAGCAGTCGAAGGCACCCAGACTGATGTCGCTTCTCAATTCCATCTACATCAAGAACGCCGCTCAGAGCCTGTTGGCACTGCTCGTGATACTCTTCGCCGCCAGCTTACCTGTCCACTTTCTCCGCCAACAGAGTCCTGCCTCGGAATTGAGCACCCGCGCGCCTCTGCTCCAAGCTGCTCTGAATGATTCCGGACTCAACAACATCAACGCAAGCGACATCCTTCGCTACCCCGTCACCACCGGTGTTGTCGGCAACTCGACCACTACTGCTGTAGCATTCCCTACGGCTGTCCACGTTCATGTCGCCAAGTCGGATCAACTCATCGTCTCTCTGCCCAAGGCTTACTGGAAGTCTGCTCAGATTGGTATCTTCAAGAACGGCAAGGCACTGACCAACGTCAACAACACGCGTGTCGTTGATGGGGTGCTAGCTATCTCGCTGCCTTCTACCGATGCTTATGGTCAGGTTCAGATCAGTGTGCTATCAACAAACATGCCTATGCGCAACGAGACGATCAAAGTCGACCTTGGCAACCGTCTCCTGCAGCGTGCCACCTACGAGAATGCCGCGAAAGGTGTTCAGCAAGATGTCACTGTAGTCCACCACGCCGCCAAGCTTGCCCAAGCTAAGGTCATCTCTGATGTTCACTCCGTCTTCAACATGTCGGTCTATTGCGTCAGACTTTTTGGCAGCAACATCCTGGGTGGTGTGAGGTCCACCGGCCATGCTATCGGTTCCGCATCAAACCACACATCTCATGGCTTGTCTTACATGGGCGGTCTGACTTACAACAAGACTTCGGACCTTGGCTCTTTCGTCAAGAGCGCCATCCCCCAGAGACGTCATTTTGTCAGAGCCCGTAACAACGCTTTGAAGATCAGAACACGACTTCTTCGTAAGTCTAGCACTGTCAAGCAGAACATAGTCAAACCCAAGCCCGGACTTCCTCAAGCTTTGTCGTCCATGAAGAAGAGATTCACAGAGCAACTTCCTGGCTTCATCGCTCTCAAGAAGTCTACTCCTGCTAAGCAGCGCAGCAAGGCTTCCCAAACAGCCAACAAGGTGAAGTTGACTGTCAAGACAGTCGTTGAACCCAAGACGAAGAAGGCTGCCTCATTGGCGACTGACACGGTCAAGATCCCCAAGGGTCGCAAGCAGTGCAAGAACACTGACAAGAAGCTCAAGTCATCGTGTGTTTGATGACAGCATGCTTTTGGTGTTCAATGGGTAGGTTTTCACCCAGGCGTTTTAAGACGGTCTCAACTCACACAGCCTTCAAGGGCAACAGGGTCATGAACAGGCGCTGGAGAGGGAAATTTTCGGTTGTTTCGATGGTTCAGTCATTTCTTTCCGTTCGACTCTGGAAGGGGAATGTGATTCGATAGGCGTGCTATTGGGAGGAGAGAAACGGAGATCAGCCAGCACCCCTTCTTGCTTGCAGTAAATGGAAACAATATGCTTTTACAACGTCGAACCCTTCAAAGGAAGATCGTAGTTCATGCAAGAGAATCGTTTGGCGCTCATTGTAGATTAGCCAAATATGCAAAATAAGGTATTCGTGATGCTGCCGTTGGTCGAACCCCCGCACTTGGTGAACCGATGGCTGTCCCAAAAGCGTAAACCGAAGCGCCATGCAGAGCGATCCGAAGCACCATAATCATGACGGCGACTACATAAAGAGAAGAGAGATGAACGGCATGGAGCGATGCGAGATACTCGACATCTCTCTCACACCAAATCACCTTCTATCTCGAAAAGCACTCCCTGTATCCGACAAAACGAGGGAGCAACAGAACTCACCTGATCACCAACAAGACAGAGAAGGATATACCTTGACGATCATGGCTGCCATCCACAAGACCAATCCGTCTCTGCAAGTGACGGCAGATCATCAAATCAAGATGGCCGAAGCACCGATTGAGAAACCAGGATATGGCGAAGTGTTGCTGCATATAAAGTGCACCGGTATCTGCGGGTGAGTGTTTGCCCTTTTCCATTTCCTTTTCTCTTACTCTTCTCCAACTCGACGATTTTTCTTCAAGACACTTGTGGAAGAGAAAAAAGACAGTGACTAATGCTGTTGGTTGTTTGGGAGGAATAAAGATCAGATATCCATTTCTGGAAGACTGGACGCATTGGACCGTTGATTGTGGAGAGCGATTGTGTTTTGGGACACGAGGCTTCTGGTGTGGTGCTCAAGCTTGGAGAGGGAGTCAAGGATTTTGTGGTTGGTGAGTTGCTCTTTTTTCTGTCCTCTTTGGTTTTTTCGAATTCATCTTTGTTACTGCTCTTTGGTTTTGCTTTGAAAGGTCTTTTTGGCTGTTTGGGCAGGCAGGTAGATATAAGAAAGAGCAAGGACATGGACATGGACATGGAAAGAGCAGAAAAGGGAAAGAGTCCGAGAGTCTGTGGGAAGAAGGGGGAACAAAGACAAGAGGATGTACAGAAATGCTGATCTCGTTGATCAGGTGACAGAGTGGCAGTCGAACCCGGCATGCCCTGTGACAACTGCTGGCTCTGCAGAGAAGGACGATACAACCTTTGCGAAGACGTCAAGTTCTCCGGCGTGTGGCCTCACCACGGCACCCTCCAGCGCTTCAAAGTGCATGCTGCAAAATGGTTGCACAAGTAAGCATCTTTTTGCTCTACCCATCTCTTTCCTCAACGCTGCTACTAACCCAAAGACCAGAATCCCCGACACGGTCAGTTTCGCCGAAGGCGTACTCCTCGAACCCCTCTCCGTCGTCCTCCACGGCATCCGTCGCGCAGGCCTCACCCTCGGCCGCGGCGCCGTGATCTGCGGCGCCGGCCCCATCGGCCTAATCGCTCTCCTCTCTTCCCGCGCCTCTGGCGCACACCCCTAGTAATCACCGACCTGGAGCCCCAACGCCTGGCCTTTGCCAAAAAGCTCGTCCCCGAATGCGAAACCTATCAAGTCTCCCGAGACCTGAGTTCCGAAGACAATGCAAAGGGTATCAGAAGACTGTTTGGCGAGTCGGAGTATGGGTGTCCGGAGACTGTGCTCGAGTGTACGGGAGTCGAGAGCAGTATAGTTACTGCGGCGTTTGCTGTGAGGAGAGGAGGTACGGTGATGGTCATTGGAGTTGGAAGACCTGTGGTCAACAACATACCTTTTATGCACATGAGTCTTGGTGAGGTGAGTTGAATTGTTTTCGTCGTCTCTTCCTTTTGTTCCGGAGAAGAGTGTGATTTGCTGATATCTAAGGGTTGCAGATCAATCTCAAGTTCATCAACAGGTATACCGATACCTGGCCTGCGGGCATTGCGGCTGTTAAGGGCAAGTTGATGGATCTCAAGCCATTGGTCTCGCATGTGTTTCCATTGGAAAAGGCAGTGGATGCCATGCACATCTGCGCTGATCTGAGTCAGGGCAGCATCAAAGTGCAGATTGTCGACGACGTCGAGATTAAGCCCGAGGATGTCGAATGAGGCATCTTGATGCTATTCATATCTCAAAAAGAACCTTTTTTTTTGTGGAGAGGGAGATGTTTTGGTTGTGTGTCCTTGGGGTCAAAACCCAAATCACGATGCCAGATTGGTATACTTCTACATCATGAATATGCGTAACAGAATTAAGTTTTAATTGTTACCTTCTGCGTACACTCGCTCTGCTTGTCTTGAGAGAGACTTGCTGTACGAAGTAGCCGAACATGCAAGCCTGGATAATAAAGGAGGGGCACGTACCGTATTTCACCTGCTCACCCAAAAATACTGTCCTTCCCATGTCCATCTGACGAGTTTAATAGTGGACAGTTGTTTAAGAAGAGGATCGTGACAACCAAGCAAAACAAGAAAAAGTCAAATATAGAGCAAAGAAGGAAAGAGCATTCAAGAACGAGGGAAACGAACGATAGAGCAAAGAAGGAAGAAGCGATCAAGTGCAGAACTCAAAAGGCAGGAACGACTGGCCAGCATTGGAGGAAGGGACGGACGAGCGAACTTAGGAGCATGAGAAAGCAACGACTGACATTGAGAAAGAACTTTCACAAGGAAAGGAGCGATCCAACCACAAAAGCAAAGAGAAGACCCGTGCTCTCCTTCGCGTGGTCGTTCTTGCTATTCGATTAGCTCGCGCCCACGATCAGGAGTGTGACGAGCACGATACTTATGCACAGAGTAACACTTGGCGAGAGTTGATTTGGGCTCAAGCAATGTGGTGATTCTTTAGTCAGAGGTCGCCCTGGCTCTCCTTGATGAGTGACACACTAGACAAACACATGCAGGAAAAGTGGGAGAAGAATTTCCAGTTGACTATCTTTTTTCATTTGTAAAAACCCTCCAAACAACCTTCAAATGCGAAGTTGTACAGAAGTATCGCGATGATGTAAAAGAACACAGAACCATGATTATGTGCGTTTTTGCCAAAAAACAGATTCAAAGTCTCAAAGCGTGTAGACAACAAAGGAAACCCCCAGAGGAAACAGGATCATCGCTCGATGCCGTGAGGCCGAGTCATATGTCCCGCCTCTGTATGCTTAGAACAGAAACATGCCGTATCGAGAAAAAATGTGTGAAGTTGGAATCATCGCTAAAAAGACATCAAAAGCAGGAGAAAAACAAGTTTCTACGCTTAGATGAGGAGAGCAGCGAAACCAGCGACACCGGCAAGGGCCATGCCGGCGTTGAGCTTGCCGGCAGCACCAGTGTAGGATGAGGGGTGGGCACCAGTGGCAGAGGCGCCGAAGCCAGTGGAAGCAGCAGTTCCCTGGGGACCGACGGGCATGGTGGAGTTGACCATGGCGAAAGGCGCAGAGGTGGGAACGTTGCTGCCAGCGGGGACGACGGTGNNGTGCCGACCGACATGACGGTGTGGGAAGTTCTGAGGGGGCAGTTGGTGACCTCAGGAGCGCACGNNAGGAGATGGTGACAGCCTTGGTGGAGTAGAGAGTCACAGTCTGGGGCTGCTGAGCAGGGGCAGTGGTGTTCTGGACAGCAACGACGACAGGGGCCGAGGTGGGAACAACGGGAGCCGAAGTGGGAACAGCAGCGACNNCTCGGTGGAGCTCGAGAGTCTGGCAGGGCAGTTGGTAACCTCAGGCNNTGAGAGAAAGTCAGTATAAATCTTGTAAATGTCGATATATCAGATTCAACTTACACCGCAGGAGGTGATGGTCTCGACCTCAGTGGAGTGGACGGTCTGAGTGACAGCGGGAGCAGCAACGGCAAGGCCGGCGAAGAGAGCAGAGGCGACAACAGCGAAACGCATTTTGATTGATTTGGTTGTTTGGTTTTGGTGGGGTTATGTGAAGATAGTCGGGGGTGGTTGGAAAAAAGGTGGTGGTGAGTTTGTTATTAAAGAATGTAGTGGTAGTTGGTGTGTAAAGAGTGTAACGACCGAAGTCTGATTATTGTAGTGAGTTGGATGGTGAGGACGAAAAGCGCAGTTCGAGGTCGAGCAATGCTTTGGTTTATAACCAGGCATGTGTGTGATCGACGTCGGCCGGGGAATTGTTTGGGAGATTACGCCCTCCTGTCGACAAAGGCTAATGCAGGTCCAAGTGATCCGAGCTCATGGCCACGATGCAAGGGATACCGACACAGCCGTTGGCTGGAAGCTTCCAAATGATATTCGTATCTATAGAGTGCCGTCTCTGGGTGCTGCCAGTATCATTGGTTGGAGGTTGATTGAAGCCTCAATGAACTCACTGTGCACGGCAAGCCCCAGAAAAGCAGCAACATTAGCCCCTATACAGCAGATTGACAATGACAATCCTAAACTCACCAGCTTCTCATGCTCATGCCAAGTTGTAACAAATTGTGCGACACGCGCGTCTTTGTTGGCCGAGTCATAAGGTGGCTTATACTAGTGTCTTCACATGTAGAGGGCTGTAAAGAGCATCTTCATTTCGGCTGCCAGATCCAGGTATGCATGTGGGTGAGCATCGTGTGCACAGACAATCACAATCAATGCACACGCCTATCATCCACAATCGATAGTCTGCTTGTTTTGCTAGGGCAAGAAGATGCGCTGCTCCTCAGACAACAGAAAAGGCATCTAACATTGGATCTTGTAGTTTGGTAACTTGTATTTGACCGCTACAAAGGGGGGCAGACACGCACACATGACATGGCACTGCCTTTCGAGGAGGTGAAACCGTGAGGCTGTTCCACAACTCTTTTGCCCGCAAGTTTAAACAAAGCAAGCGAGCACGCCGTTGATTCTGATATATATCACGGCTATTCATCTCCAATCTACCGCTTGTGAAGATCCAACTGCCTTGCATACTCGCTACTGTCCGGGAGCCCACGACACATATCAACGTCTTTTCTCCAAACGTCCACGAACCATCACTGCCGTGAAGAACTTCCCTTATAGAATAGGTGACATCCTCACAATTCAGGAGTAGATGAAACCTATGGGGGTGGCTGACGCCACGCGGAGAATATTGTGTGTTTGTTATGTCAACAGCATTCTTCAAAGTGCTTTGTTTACTCGCCCGACCTTGACTCGAACCACCTGAACCTCATCCGCATCGATACAAAGAAAGCGACGAACATGTGTGCAACTCTTGTATTCATTTCTAACAAGTAAGGTATAATTGACACTGCAGCTTCCCGCAGAGCCCTGGTATTTTATTCTTCTCTCGTAACATCGAGTACTTTCTAAAGGCAGAGATTATGATTGCATGGCGTCGCTGTAGCTCTTGGCCGCCTGGCTTGCGAAGAAGCGCACATCGACATCGTCGTCAGTCATGAGTTTTTCCAGATTAGGCATGATTTGTTCCCGGATAAGCTGGTCACCCTGGGGACTTCCTGATGCAGTCTTACCCGTCTTTTCGAGCGACAGGACTGTTGACTCGGTATCAGGCAGACGCTTGAGGACGTCGATCAATACTGCATATGACTTTGCGACGTTGAATCTGATGTTGGGGATCTGGTCGTTCACAAGGTTTGAGAGGATGGGGAAGATGGACTCTTGGATGACGGGGAGAGACAGGGCGGGGGCGAGGGTCNNTAGATATTGTCAGCAGAGGTTTGATGTGTGGTGTCAGAATCAACTCACCGAAACTGCAAAGCAAGTGGTCATGCGGTACAGGTAGTTAGGGTGGCCGCCCATAGCAACAACCTTGGGGACGATAGCCTCGTTGGCCCATTGCACACCAAAAACGTCTGTAAGCTTCTTGAGGTTCTGGGTGCTGGCCTCGCGGATGCTGAAGACAGTGTCACCAAGCCAAGACATGCAGAGGCTGGAAAGCTTCTCGTCGAAGAATTTGACACCGAGCTGAGAAGCTAGAAGAGGAAGATGTTGGATGATGGCCAGTCTGACACGCCACTGCTTGTCTTCTGCGAGCTGGACGATGGCAGGGAGGAGCGACTGCGACAGGAGTTCGATACCGATGACGTCGTTGACAAGCTCGAGCTTGGAGATGATGTTCAAACGGACATCGGGGAACTCGTCCTTGAGCATCTGGAGGAACATGGGCAAAAGGTGCTCGGTGGTCTCCTGCTTGCCGAGGATGGGAGCCAGACCACTAATCTGGGTACCGAACGAGGCGCGCACCTGTTGCGAAGAGTCCGAGACAAGCTCCTCAACTGCGGGCATGACCTCCTGGAGCAGCACATCTCTCTCGATGAGGGCGCAGAATCCAGGGATTTGACCGGCGATGGCAGTTCGCACCTCGGCCTCGGTGTCTTTGAGGAGCTTGATGAAGGCGGGAACAAGATCACGGCTGACAACCTCATCGTCAACAGCCTTGGCAATCTACAAAAAACATGTTAGTAGGGCAAGTGCAGAGAGCAGGACTGATAGTAAACGCACCTTCTCGAACTTCTCTGCGACCATGTAGCGTACTCTCCAGCTCTTGTCCTCGAAAAGGCTTCTTAGTGCAGTGAGAAGAACGCCGTGGCTCGATTGCTGCTCCTTGGGGACAGTCTCTGCGATGGCAACCAGGATTTCGACGGTAAGAAGACGAACGCTGTCCTGATCGTCGCCTGCGAGATGTTGGAAAAGAGGAATCATCTCTTCGATGACGACGTTCGGCGGCATGACGCGCAAGAACTTGGCCAAGTTGATAGCTGCCTGTCTACGGACCATGGGTGTATCATCGTGGACGAGCTGTGCGAAACCCTGCCTCAGGGACTCTTGTGTCTGGGGATCGGTCTTGGTGTATGCGACCTTGTAGACGCCAGTGGATGAAATCTTTGCGGTGAACCAGTCTGCTTTTGAGAGTCTGCCGATCAGGGGAATGAAGTACTGGTCGATCTGTTCGGTTGATAATTGTTCGCAAATCTTGTTGAGTGAGTCGACGGCCTGTCAAGTGGTCAGCAAGTGTGGCGCGATGGAGGGCGATTCAGAGAAACCGACTTTATCTCTGACGAGCAGTTCCTCAATGGCGGCGAGGTTCTCGAGAGGGGAGAGCAGCACGTGAGCGTACTCTGGGCCACCGACATACTCGACGAAACCACCGAGCTCGTCGCTCAGGGCAGTCAAGACCTCGTCTTCGTCCTCGACAGATTCTNNTTTGTAGAAGGTTAGTGATTGCCTTTCGAGCGATGCAGGCGTGATCGGATAGACAGTACCATCAAGGAAGGGTATGAGCTCATCTCTGGTGCGCTCGGGGCCAAGAGCAAGGGCGATGGTGGACAAGCGGCGGATGGCGTTCAGTCTGAGCAAGACATCGTCATGCNNTATAAAGCGCGTCAGAAGCGAGGCCATGGATACAAAGAGTCGAGGGTTGTTGACCTTGAGCTCGTCGATGAGGACGGCGATGGGGTAGAGCTCGTCATTCTGTTGCGCATCCATGGTGGGCGATTGGAGCCTTGACAGATGGAAAAGAGCGTCGTGGGCAGACGTTCAGCCCGCGGGAGAGTTGCTTGGGAGTGTTAGTAGGTGTTGGCGTGGGTGGCTCGAGGAGCTCTGGATGTTGCGGTGCGGCGTTGATGGTGTAATTAGAGAGGGGGCCAGCAGACGTGTCGGAGGCAGCGTCTGGCGGTGGAGCGTACCTGGTTACAGGGGCGACGGATGGTACGGCGGGGATTGCGATTAGAAGCTTGTCGAATTGACAAAGGCAGAGATGTGAGATTGGAATATTGCGTGACGAAGGAGGCTGTTTGCTTGGTCGTCGCTGGCTGGTGGACGCTGTGCCCAACTGGAGTTTCGGTGGTGCCAAGTCTCGAGATTGCTGTCCCACCAAGCCTCCAAGGACTGGCCTATGATTCACCCGCATACCGTTTCGCTTTCTTGACATTTCTGTATATACACCAACCCACTTCTCTACAGAATGCCTACCATCTCGGTTGACAAGGCCGAGCTCTTCAAGGCTCTGGGCAAGACGTAGGTCCCCATTGAATCCCCGACCTACCGCAAAATATCCTAACCACTCTGCCCANGCTACACCACCCAAGAGTTTGACGAACTGTGCTTTGAATTCGGTATTTCCTTGTTGCTTCTAGTCCTAGCAGTAATCTGTACTAACCGCCTCTTGCAGNGTATCGAACTCGATGAAGACGTACGCCTGACAACTACCTTTTACATCTGACTGGACCCTTCCTGATGCGCTTCGCAGACAACCGACTCAAAACGCCCAATTGTCGATGGCGTCGAGGAGCCTCCTCAGCTCAAGATCGAGATCCCCGCCAACCGCTATGACATGCTCTGCTTCGAAGGCATTGCCATGAACCTCAATGTCTTCCTCGGAAACACTCCTCCTCCCAACTACCGCCTCGTTGCTCCCAAGGATGGCGAACTCCAGACCGTCACCGTCAAGGAAGAGACATCACAAATAAGACCCTACTTCTCATGCGCCGTCCTGAGAAACATCAAGTTCACAAAGGCCCGCTACGAGTCCTTCATCGCTCTCCAGGACAAGCTTCACCAGAACCTGGCCAGACAACGTACTCTTGTTGCTATCGGTACCCATGATCTCGACACCATCAAGGGTCCCTTCACCTACGAAGCCCAGAAGCCCGAGGACATCAAGTTCGCACCCCTGAACCAGACCAAGGAGATGACCGGAAAGGAAATGATGGAATTCTACGAGAAGGACAAGCACCTTGGACGTTACCTGCCCATCATCCGCGACTCGCCCGTCTACCCCATCATCTATGACAGCAACCGCACCGTTCTCTCCATGCCTCCCATCATCAACTCGAACCATTCCAAGATCACCCTCGACACAACCAACGTCCTGATCGACATCACAGCCACCGACAAGACAAAGCTAGAAATCGTCAACCACATGATTGTTTCCATGTTCTCTCAGTACTGCGAGGAGCCTTTCACCATTGAGCCTGTTAAGATCATCTCTGAGCACAACGGACAGACCCGTGAGGCACCCAACCTCACCCCTCGCACTACCCAGGCCGAAGTCAGCTACATCAACTCTATTTGCGGCTTGAAGCTTCAACCTCAGGAGATTTGTGACATGCTCAAGAAGATGTGCTACCACGCCAAGCCTTCATCAACACCAGACATCCTCGACGTCGACGTGCCAATCACCCGTGCCGATGTCCTGCACCAGGCCGATATCATGGAGGATGCCGCAATCGCCTACGGCTTCAATAACCTCGAGCGCCGCTTCGTCTCAGCCACCACCTCCGTCGGTGCAGCCCTCCCCATCAACCGCCTTGCCGATATTGTCCGTTTCGAGACCGCCATGGCCGGCTGGTCAGAAGTCATGCCCCTGATCCTCTGCTCCTACGACGAAAACTACACATGGCTGAACCGCAAAGACGACAACCTCGCCGTCCGCCTCCAAAACCCCAAGACCCAAGAGTACCAGATCGTGCGCACCAGCTTGCTACCGGGTCTCCTCAAGACCATCCGCGAGAACAAGCATCACTCCGTGCCCATGAAGATCTTCGAAGTCAGCGATGTTGGCTTGAAAGACGAGTCTTGCGAGAGAAAGAGCAGAAACGAACGCCGCTTTGCTGCTTGCTGGTATGGCAAGAGCTCTGGCTTTGAGGTTGTGCATGGTCTGCTCGATCGCGTCATGTTGATGTTGAAGAGTGCGTTCATCACCAAGGAGGAAGGTCTCAGCAACCCTGCCGTCAAGGGCTACTGGATCGAGGAAGTCGATGGTGAGTTCATTCCCAAATCCTTCTAACCACTGTGAGTAACGAAACTGACATTTTCCCTAAACANNGATCCGACTTTCTTTGCTGGTCACTCGGCTGCCATTTACGTCAAGATTGGCGAAAAGCCGCAAAGAGTTGGTACTTTCGGTGTCATGCACCCGACAGTGCTCAAGAACTTCGAGCTGCCCTTCCCCGTCTCGGCAATGGAGATTGAGCTCGAGTGGTTCCTGTAGATCAAAATGTGTTTGTACCCTTTTCGGTTAGAGGAAGACAAAAAAGATATCCACGGTGTGCAAAAAGTAAAGATGGGCGGGTGTAGAAATGGAAAAAAAGTTTCTTTGCCAAACTGATGAGAATCTCTGGGCTTTTCTTGTACTCGTTTCGGGCCCAAAAAAAAGCGTGCCCAAAAGAATTGACTTGATTTCTTCAAAAGACGTAGTAGTACCTAGTGTTTCCATGCTATGCTATGCTATGCTATGCTTTTTTCCCCTTTTTGTTTTACTCCAGTTTGAATGATTCCTTTCGTTTCCTTTTCACGGGTGGGGGTATACTTGCTTTACTGTCCCGCTTTTGTGTCCCCAATCAAACGCCAAAAACTCCCATGCCTTGTCAGAGAAAAGAACAGAATGATTAGATGGAGGCGGCAATGGCATCAACCATGTCAACCTCCTTGTCTTCTTCATCGGCTTGGGTTTCTTCTCCTACACCCATACCTTGATCAACCTTCTCCCCGGCTGCACCCATGCCTTCATCAATCTTTTCCTCATCTGCTGCCATACCCTCATCAATCTTCTCTTCCTTCATCTCCACATCGTCAGAGTGTTGACCATGGCGTTCCTCAACCACAGGACCAACACCCAACTCCCTATCCTCTTTATTTTCCTTGGGTGCACTCAACCCATGAAACTCGACCGTGCCACCCACGCCACCAGCCTTGATCTCTCTAGCTCTAAGGCGAGCACGTTCAATGATTTCCTCTTCTTCCTTTTCCAGACTGTAGATGACGGTGCTGTTTTGCTTGGTCTCGAAGCCAAAGTCTTCAATGTGCAGTTTGGCCCATTCGTAGTGTCTGTTGCACTTCTTCTTCATGCAGGTGGAGCGCTCGGGGTCGTTGGTGTTGCTCATGCCTACATCGCCATCCAGATCTTCGGCCGAGGGTAGAGGTAGACTTCCTATTTGCAGTGCCTCCTGGCCGGCGGCTGAAGCGCGCCACTCGTCGAATTCTTCTTCGCTCCAAGCGAGACGCGAGTCGTAGCCGCAAAGATCCTTGGGCTTTACGTTTCTGTGGTCGGCGAGGCGGGAGGCGACGGTCTTGAGCATGGCGACGAATCTGGAGCGGTCGCGGAGGAGGGAGTGGCGGGCGTGTGCGGTGGCTTTGAGGTGTGTGATTTGCTCGATGCGTTCGCGTTCAATGTCGTTGAGAGCGGATTCGTGGGATAGCAGGGTGTCGTCTTCGGCGCCTTCGTCCTTGATGGCGTTGGGAGAGGAGCCGGGCATGGGAGAGACGGGGCCGTCGTTGAGGGTGTGCAATGCTTCGAGGGTGGGGCGCGCGTTGGCGATGGACTTGAGCTCGTTGATGCTGATGAGGCCGCCTCTGGCTCCTAGGTCATCGGTGGTTGCTTGCTGACCTCTTCTCGATCTGCTGGTTGTGTCGACCACTGGCTGACGAGTCTGTTCGGTGACCAGCGCGCGGAAAAACAGTAGACCGCATCTGTCTGAGCAGAATTTCGAGTGCTTGCTGCTCAGGGCAGGCATGCCGCAACCAGTTCTACGACACATTCTCTTCCAAGTCGTTTCGCCGAGGCCCTTTTCCGTGCAGAAGGGGCAGATGTATTTGTCGATCAGGGATTTCCACTTTTCGGAAATGTTGACGCACTTTCCGTGGAACCAGTCATCACAGCCGCCGTCACATCCTATCATGAAAGTTCCGGTGTCTGGTCTACGGCAAAGGCAGTACAGGTCCGTGTCAGAAATGACACCGCCATCCTCTTCCTCTCCTTCGTCTCCAGAAAAGTGTTGGTCGCCGTTGCCGTCGACATCGGGTGACGATCTTACAGGCGAGGATGCGGTGCGCACGGAATGAGGGGCTGGCGAGGACTGTGCTGGTGTCGCCGTCGACGAGGCCACGACCTTCTTCTTATGACTGCGCTTCGCAGGAGCAGCGGCACCACGCTTAGTCACAGCAGCAGCAGCCACGCCCTTCTTCTTATGACTCCTCTTGGGAGGTGCGGGAGGTGCGATGGCAGCAGTCATCTCGGTCGATGGTACAGGCACTGACGATTCGCGCAGCGGCGATTGCGTCCGTGAACTGTGCTCGTGTTTGAGGGATGTGATGGTCGAGTTCTCGGGTTGGCGGATCTGTGTTGTAGTCGGTTCCTGCCTGGTGTAGGAAGGCTCTCGATTGTCCGAGATCTGCTGGACTGCGGCGGCCGGATCCAAAGAAGAAGCCTCCGGTTCTTGCAACAAGTGAGAACTGTCGTGGCCGACTGTGTCGTCTTGCGTCGAGACTTTTACTTGGTTCGAGGGCGACGGAGTTGGTTGCGTGTCATGGTTGCTTGTCGCAAGGTCCGGACTCTTGATCGCATCGGCATCCTGGACCACTGCCATATGCGTCTCTGACTCGGTATCTAGTGTTCCTCCAGCCGACGACATGGTGGATGAATATCACATTTCTTGTGTCAGAGACAAGGTCCTTAGAATCGAAGCCTCGCATGTGAAATCGAGAGCCTTCGAGCTTGTCATTTCCGACGTTTCGGGCATAGCCTGGTCTGGGATTGCATAGATATGCATATGTGCATATTTCTGTCATAACTCGTGAATCGATAGGAGCGAATTAGCTAAGGTATGCTCCTGTCCATCTGATCGGCCAGCTCTCAATCCGAGTCGCTGCTGCCACCACTGCTATCGTCTTCGTCTTGTGCCTCGGTTCTGCGGCGTCTTCCCTTCTTTTGCGACTGAGCCACCTGTTCCTCTCTTCTCTTTGGTACTTCGTTGGCACCAAGACTGCGTTCTAACGCTCTTGCAAGCTCGGCTGGGTCTTCCACATCACCATAGACCTGCTTCACCATTCCTCTGACTCCGCTGTCACCGATTTCTGTTCTTCCACGGGGTCCAACCATCCATTCGACCATCTCCTCTCCGGTCGAATTGTCGCGGACCTTGATGACATAGCCGTCTTTCTCCATGCGTTTGAGCAGCTTTTCTGTCTTGTCTCCTCCGCTGACCATGATGTTGACACTGTTTTGCGCCGCTGCCTCCTCCACGTTCACTCTCTTGAGGTAGCGTTCCAGCTTGCCATCTGGTAGCGCGCCGCCGGCCAAGTAGATGAGCGACACGATGAACGTGTATAGTCCTGTGTACTGAGACTCGAGTTCACACGTCGGTGCTCGTGGCGGAGGTAGAATTTCTGGCTGGCGGAACCTTTCAGGCAATACCGATGTCAAGACCCAAGAGCCAACAGTCTTCGATGTACTCTGCGACTTTTGCGCCGCTCTGCGTTGTGCCAATGTGACTTTGTCCTTCTGCGGCAGCTCGGTCATTTCCATGCCAAAGGTTCCTCGAAGTTGGGTCTGAGCTTCTGCAAAGACTGCTTTGAGTTGTTTAGTGTTCGTTGCGAGAACTTTGGCGATGATGTCGCCGCGTCTGATGGGCGTCCTGGAGTATTCGCATGCGAGAGCTAGGCGGATCAAGTTCTTCACCATGGCGTCAAAGTTGCCATCGCCTTGAGCAGTACTGGCTTCGCCGGCATAGTCCTCCTCTGCATCGGGATCGGACACTCTACGTCGTTGTGGTGGTCTAACGTCTGCGTCGGAATCGTCTGGGTCCTCGTTTGCTGGCTGTGATGAGAATGTCAGTCTAGACACCAAGTTGACATGAAATCAGCGACTTACTGCGCGACGCTTCCGAGCAGGAGGCATTGTTTTACTCGACAGAGGTGTAGTGGATGGTTCGACTCGAAAATGTGAACTGGTAAAGCTCGCGCGTGGGTCGCGACTTCTCCAGTCAGAGGTGACGCGAAGTGAAATTGATTGCGACGCGGAAATGGCGGAGATAAGGCAGGAGCGTCGAATCTTGGCAAGGTCATTGCAAGGAAGGAACAACTCTTGCTGCCAAAGTTACTGGACATTCACACACAACTACACAAGATGGCAGACAAGCTCCGTACCACACAGCAACTTGAGGCGCTCCAGAACAAATACGTCGGAACTGGACACGCCGACACGACCAGATTCGAGTGGACCTCCAACATTCAGCGCGACAGTTTGGCCTCGTATGTCGGTCACCCGCCTCTTCTCTCATACATGACATTGGCTATGGGCGAGGGTACTCGCGAGGAGATGCGTGTCAAGCTCATCGAGAAGATGGTCAGACCTGTTGGCCCGCCCCCAGAGGTGCGTTTCTGAAATGCCGCTCTGTATCNNTTGCACCAACTGACTTCGATACAGACGAGAGACCAGGAGTGAACTGCGACCGACCCCTAAAACGAGCGCCTTCATCCCCACCATACCGCACCGCCGGCTGTCTTCTAGCAGCCCAGCGCCGCTTTCAAAGCATCATCACGACTGCCACGATCCAAATTGATCATGTACTCGAATCTACCGAGGCGCACACACGGCAAGCGTCTCCAGCCATTACCATTTGAGGAAAACGCAATCGCGGCAGAAATATCTGAATGGCATGAAGCCGTAAACTTGTCCTTCTATAGGCTTCTCTTATGCACAGATCAAATGAAGAAGATCAACCTCCCAAAACGCCTGGCCATGCTCGTGATTTACCCGTCCTGATGCTCCTGTGCTCCAGTGCTATGATGTTGATAGTAGGAGAAGGTATGCGCTTAATCGCTGTCGCTAGCACTACCAGCATCGACATCGTCATCGTCTTCTTGTACGACGTCGTCACCAGCCAGCATGGTGAACTCGGCCTTCTGCAAAAGACTCCTGAGCTCAGTGTTGCGTGGGTCGGTGAGGTCGACGGGGCGCAGCTTGGCCTTGTTACGTATCCTGAATATACTCGTCAACCTCGCTGTCGGCTGCGATGTCACCTGTACCACATACCTGGGATCGCAACCAGCGTCGATCAGGATGTCGACGATAGCCTGGCCCTCTTCCCACTCATCCTTGGACAAGCTGTTGACATATCTCACGGCCTTGTGCAAGCATGTGTCTCCCTCCCTCTTCTCTACACCGTCAATCTCTACACCTTCCTGATCCAGCAGCATATCCAGGACCTCATAGGCACCATACTGTGCGCCAATATGCAAAGCACCGCAACCCAAGGCATCAGTGGCAGTGTTGAGGAAGCTGGCAAGTTCGTCGGCTGATTTGAAGTCTGACAAGACTGTGGAAAGGAGATCGGTGTTGTTGCGACGACATGCTTCGAGCAAAAGTTCGCGGGATGAGGCACCCTGGGTGAGAGACATATTAGCAGTTGCTTGGGGCTGACTTTCTGGTGTTTGATTACTTCGTCTGCCATGGTGTCAAAAGTGTGCGGATTATGCGGAACTGGTGATCGCAAGAAGTAGGGAGGTTACTAGCAGAATCCAGAGGTCAAGTGAGCATCCGATGAGATAGTCAAGTTGTCAGAGTAAAAGTGGAGGCTGCTCCTGGACCGTCTGGTTGCGTTCGGGGGTGCTGCACGGGCCTTTTGGTCTCCGAGCCTCCGGCTCTGACATCAAACGTCGATTGCAACGACAACCGCCGGCCAGTTGGCCGGTCCTCGTCTTCTTCAGATGCAACCTCCTTGTATGCCAAACACAGCCACAGTGTCAAGATGCATGAATGACATCTTTCCCAGTATGACATTTTACCAAGTGACAAAACTATGCAAGTGCACAACTGCTTTCTTCAGACCAGCAGCATATACACGCCCGAAGGTTGTATCAACTTCAACATTTGGAGCAAGCGCCTCCGCTCAGTCAACTGAACGTATGAACCTCATGCGATCCAAGCAGTGACTTTCGACGTGTTGTGTATACTCTCCACTTCATCCTCTCACTATACGGTATACAAGTTTTTGCAAGAGGTTCTATGCTGTGCGTACGTCTGATCGCAACAAGACCATGGGTAGCTCCTGGTTTTTTCAAGGTGAATGTTCAAGGCGAGTCTATGCGCAGTAAGTGACCGCTCTTTCATCAAGTTGGGCATCTATACATTGCTTTCTCAAGTTTTGGACCATCAGTGCAGCCTTCCAAGTCTCAGCTGCATGTCTCGACACCTGGCCAACCGCGGAGGACTGTGCGACTGCCGTGTCTCAGGAATCCTGGTAGCAATATGAACAAAGGAAACAGAGAGCTTCCATGTTTTGAGGAATATTCTGGAGGGCCATATATGATGTTGTATCTTATATACCCTACCATTAGTTCTTCCATCCATGCGACATCACCAAAGCATGTCTACACCGATGGACGACTCCTTCTATTCCAACGACATGGACAATTACTCACTCCAACAGTACACCGACTTCTCTGACAAACTGCCCTATGGCGGCGTCGACCCCCGTCTGCTCAGCTCGCCCCAGAACACTCCCCTGCTCAGCAACGAACAACCACTCTCATCTTTCGACTACACTGTCTTCAGCCCTCGTCCACCCAATCCCACCTTCTTCGAGCCGGATCTGTCCCTTCACTCTTACGAACCCATGCGTCATCAAATGCTCGGTCATCGCCGCAGTGTCTCCGTTCCTCCTGAAGATATGATGCCCGAGACCGTACAGCCACCTCCCGCTCTGGTGTTTCACCGCGGCGGTACACCACTAGGTGACTCCATGGGCACCGACAAGGGCAATAACACCACGAACAAAAAGTGGTTGAAGAAAGCCGCCGCAGCCCAAAAGAGACAGATACAAAGACACTCGCCCTACCCAACCGGAGGAGGAAGAATGCAAGTCCAGAGAAGCCACACTCAACCCGCGTTTTCCCAACAACAGCACACTCCCCATCTCGGACCTACCAGTGCACCTCAGCAGATGATTCTGACAAGCGAAGATCAAGTCTCCCAAGCCGTGAAGCACAATTTCGACATCGGTCCTCTGTCTTCGCCACAGTTTGCTGACTTCAATGCCATCGATGCTGGAGGACGAAACGTGCATCTGCCTACCGAGCTGACTGACATCGATGCTTTCTCGTTCGAAACAAGAAACGATGTCAACACTGCTGTTCTTGGCATGTTTGGTTTTGCGGAAAGACTTTCCAAGGATTGTGAAGCTATGCGTGGGTTCTTGACAAGAGGTTTCGGAAGCGGCGAGGAAGATGAATTTGAACGGTACGTCTTGTTGCAGCTTTCTCGAGGATGCTTTGGGACATTGGCTAAGGTTGCTGTGCTGTGTAGCGTTCGTCAAGAAAAGCGTGTTGTCAACCACAAAGCATCCACTCTCGAAGATGGCCTCGAGATGCTGCCATTGCCAGAGGGAAAGGCTGAGGAAGAGGTAACTGTGCCTGTCACGGGCCAAGACATCAGAGATCTTGATGGTACGTTTGTTGCTGCTTTTGCCACCTCAATACGATACTGACAGATGTGATTACAGNATGAGAAGACGATTACCTTGCTGGACCTGTACAGCATCCCGTTTGTTACAGACATGTTCCTTCATGAAAAGAAGCTGGCATATCTGCGTTTCGTTGGCGCCAGTCGTGCTCTTATGCATCTTGTGTTGGACTGAATTGGACTGAAGTGCTGTCTATTGATTAAGCATAGTCCTTGTTTGGATGGTTGATGTTGGGGTGCGGATATCTGTAGTGAGGTTTGAGAATGGGCTTGGGAGGAACGTGGATAATGCGGACGTGCAAAGCCGAATATATACGTTGGCAATCATGCACGTGGACGAATGTGAGAACACTCATTCCGCTTTGAGTCACTCAAGTCAATCACATCGACGCTTACCACCCACCTTCTCACGTACTTGATCGCATCCTCGTCGTCCACATCTCCCAAGAAATTATCCTAAATATCACCACACTCATATCGCAAGCTAGTCGCCAGATCAACCAAAATGCCTGTCTCCTGGGAACCAGACGACGGTGAATTCATGCTAGTCGTCAACGGCTGTCCCCGTATCGTCGAGCAAGGCTCATAGTGCTACAAACTTCCTGGCTGGTCAGATAGAAACCCGGCTTCACAAAGACTACAGTTGATGCACTGAGATAAGAAGATCAAAACCGACACTCATGCAAGACTCTCCGAAGTTGGCCAGATGATCATGGACCGTTATGAAGAAGGTGTTACTTACACCTACGAACATGGATTATTGAGGGAGGGCGATGATACCGAGAAATTCATGATCGCAAGGGTTTGGAAGAAAAGACCAGAGGAGGAAGAAGAAGAGGAGGAGGAGGAGAAAGATGAAGAAGAAAAAGACATGGGAAAGAATGTTGCCACCGGTGAACTCGAGCCATGGGAAAGGGTCGAATCTCGCGACGACCTGCTGAGCTGTATCAAAGCTCTGACGGATGATGATGTCGCCAGAACGGTCGCTAGACTGGAGGCGCTATTTCGCAGACTCCCCTTCGCCCATCGCCAGATTCCAAGAGGGAGTGAGACTTGTTGGTCGCAGCAAACCAAGCCAACAAGGAACCACTGGCGCCGCATATACAAGTCAGCAGACAACCGGACTTGCGCTTCGCCCAATGGACTTGAACAAGCAACTCAAGGAAGAGGCTGAACCCTTGGGGCAAGATTCTCAGCCGCAGCGAAAGAGATTTCTGTCGCCCAACAAAGATTTGCCCAAGAAAGCATCTATACCATCAAAGTCTATGGGTTGATCTCAGACCAGACGCCTAAGAAGGACATTCGACCGATCGGATGAGCTCTCTGCGGGACACATCTTGATCTGAACAACATCGTGCATTTCGATAGCTGTGTATGTAAATTAAGAGCAGCGTGCGGAGAGGAGGGAAGGGACAAAGGGAGCGTATAAGGGGTGTGCTATCACTTCCGCGAATCGCAGCGAGTCACTAGCAATCTAATCAGCCTTCCTTCGGTTTTGACTATCCTCCTTGATCAACGTATCCTGCGAACTACTCAGCGAAGCATCTTGCGTACTAACAACATGGAACGAGAAATCAAGCTCGCCAACCAACTCCTTGATATCAGCCAACAACGCCTTGATGTCATCACCGATACACTTTGTTGAGATCTGCATGACTGCAAAGGCTGCAAATCCAGGCTCGGCCATATGTCGTACAGACAGAATGTTGGAATCCAGACTCTCTAACTTAGCACTCAGACGATAAGGTTCGGGGTGCTGAAGGTATGGCGGTAGAGGCTGTCCACTAGCCACCGAAGCTGAAAGAAGCGAGAGCAGGGTTGTAGACTCCTTGCTGGTAATGTCTGCTTCTTTGATGAGACGACGGAAGTCATTCAGCCATTGTGATTCCGAGCCATCTTTGCCTGGATTACGCATCTCGGAAAAGGTCTGAGATGCATAGCTGAGTAATGACGCGAAGTTGAGAATATCTTGAATGCGAGCGATGATTCTATCGTAGTTTTGGCGCGGGAAGCGGCCACCGATGGGCACATCATACTTGATGAAACCAGAATGTGTACGTAGGCCTTGTAGCACAAGCACGGATTTCGAAAACACTGTCTGTCGAATCTTCTCGAGCTTCTTGGCTGGATTTTGTCCGTCGTTGAAAGAATCCAAGTCATGGAACTCGCCTCTGACACGGAACTTGACTGTCTCCACTACGACTGAGTAGTAGTTCGCAAGCAAGTACAAAGACGAACCGAGGTTTCGGCGAAGCTCCGAGTGTTCCGAGATGGGATAGGGAAATACAGTCCAGATCCATGCCACAAAGATACCTGCAGCGACAGTGGCGAGACGGTACGGAGCCAGCTCGTAGATGGGGTAGTATGCCTGCCCGTTCGTTTCAGAAGCCTGCACGCCGATTTTTCTGACTTGCAGCTCATATCCGATGATCAGTGTATTTGTCACCGAGTAGATCATACCGACAGGGACGAAACGTGGGAATTTCAAGACGATGAAGAAGCCCCAAGCAACGAAAAACCAGAAGAAGACAAGTACTCCGGCAGTGTGCCCGTCGACAATGTACCAGATGATGAAACTCGTCACCATGGCAGAGAAAGTGCCGACAAGACGAAGCACGAAACTGAACAGACTCTGACCAGCCGACGGAGACATACTCAAGCCCACCATAATCTGAGCCCAGAACAATCGCTGCCGTACGTAGAAGGTCTGAGTGTCGTGTAGATAAGCGACGATGGCAAGACACATGGTTGCACAGGCTGCTCGAAATCCGAATGATGATGCTGGTGAGCGAAGGAAATGAGCAATGCCGCGGACTCGATCTCCAAACTTTTCCCAAGCGTTGCTAGGAGGCAAGTGCTCGGGATCCTTGCGCTTGTTGTAGGCGTCGCCAAGGTATACATTGGAGGCTCGGTTACCATCCTCGTTCATGCCGTGCTGCTCGTCCGTGTATGCGTCTTGCTTTCGACTGTAGGACGACTTGATCCACTTTCTCAAGCGTTTGATGCCAGGTACGATGAGTCTTTTGCGACCCAACTTCCCACTTTCAACCTTTGAATCCGCGAACTTGACGAAATCATGCACGGTCATGGCTATCGAGTCCAGCAGGTAATCCACGTACAGAACAATGAAGAGTCGGGCCCTGTACTTCTGGCGCTCATCGTTGTTCTTAACATTGTGATACCAGTCGGGCGCGGTGAAGTCAGCGTTTTGTGCATTTTCAAAGAAGTCATCCGGCAGCGTGAAGCCCCTGAGCTCACACCAACGTCTCAAGAGGAGACGCTTTTGGCTATGATACTCGTTAACTCGCTTAAAGTGGTAACTCTGGAAGTCCTTCTCTCCAGGATGGGGCCGGTCACCGTCAGATTCAGAGTCCACATCCCTCTTGGGTGGCTTGATCAATTGCAGCGTGATCAACACATGCTCGAAGCCTTCGTCGATATCACCAACGATTCGAGCAAATGGTTCGCGCATCGTCCTGAAGATGGCATGCCAATCGGCAACAGCCTCCATTCTGCTCCTCTCGTTGGGGTCGTCCAGTTCTTCGAGCGGCTTCTCTGGGGCCGGATGATTCCAATTCCTGTCTTCGGCGATTCTCTCAAACACATCGATCACACTGCTAAGGCCTATGATGGGGAGCATCAGTCCTCGTAGTTGTTTGAAGATCTCTTGTAAATCATCTGGGCCAAGTCGTCCGACTGCAATCTCTCTCTTGGCGAATGTCAAATCAATAGAGAGTTTTCCGTGCAAAGCAGCAAGTCCTGCAAGCGTATCCTTAATAGCTTGAGCTTCTGCGGTTCGCTTCGGCTTCTCTGGAATGTTGGTATCGCTTCTCCCAAAGAACATATCTCCCTCCTCCAGGCTTTGAAGATATGTAAGATTGGCCTTGGTCATCTTGCGCAAGAGCATAATGTATCCTGTAAACTCCTTGAAGACGACACCGCGCATAGTTATGGGGAAAATGAACAGAGAAACACCACCTCCAATGGCGAAACCAGTAAAGAATGATTCGAGAAGGCGTTTGACAAAGGAGATTCCTGTCGCCATGGACGCAAACTGTGGAGCGTACACCATGCTTACGTTCGCAAAGATGGTCGCGATGATACCAGGGATCATGAGCTGAGGATTTCTCGCTCGCATAGTGTTGATGATGTATATCTCAAAGAACAGCCAGATGCCACTGACTGCTGCAGCGGATGAGTTGTAAGTGGACGTGGCTGCGCCTGGAGAGGGAGTCCCACTTGTGCCAGGTCCTCCTGTGCGTACAGCTGTCTCGGTATGGAGTCTGGCCTGAACTGCACAGTATATGGCTAGTAATGCGATACAGGAAGCGAAACAGGTAGCCAGCATATTCAATAACCAGGTCTGTAGAAATTTGGCTCTTGGCATGATTGCAAAACTCAATATGGAAACAACACCAACAAGATAACCTAAAGTGGTATATGTTTCGGCGAAGTCTGTAGCCTGGTATGCAGCCAGACTGATGGTTGGCGCAAGAGCACCTNNCTGCAATGCTGTCAGATACATAGCCTCGTCCTGACAGCAGTAGACTCACTTTGCCATGATTTTCATCGTCATTACGTCCAATTGTGTTTTTGACCATAATTTCGCAGCTCTCTCTTTCAGACTAGGTTTCTTTGCCTTCTCGGTTTCATCTTGGTTACCGGCGCCTCCATTATCATGATGTTTTTCTGAGTTGCCATTAGAACTTGGCGCATCTGTCGCCGGCGGGGTCCGAGAAGATTGCGATGTATCGGCCATGGTGGGTAGCTGCACAGCTCAAGCGAATGGCTCTGCTTCGAGGTAGTACTAAATTTGTAGGCGCATGCTCTTGTCGCCTGGATGTAAGCAGGACCAGGAGCGCAAGAGAGTGAGACCAAAATAATAATAGAGATTGCGAAGACGGCCGCCCGCCAATTACGTCGGCGCACGGTCAGAGCGAGCGTGCCGTTGTCTGGGGTTGCATTGTCCGATAAATCCGAGTCCGAGTACCCGGATGGCGGGCTCTGTATTCGGCAGTCGCTACGAGTGTTCTGGGGAGAGCATCCTTCCATTTCACATCAAGTCGATTCACGATAGATTGTGTGGCTCTGCAGAACAAGCCTGACGCCTGCGTTGAAATTGGTATCGTAGTACGAAAATTCGCTACATAACGCTATAACGGCTTGGATATGTTCTCGCATCAGCATGATCGAGAGAGAGGGATGAGGTGATTCAGCCATAGAGACTACGGCGCCATCTTGCTTCAAAGCATCACCCCTCTCGTACGCCTCGCGTTATCTGAAGACTCGAGAGGCTCCCATACTGCCTCGCTCGGCATACAACGCCTGTACAGGCTGCTTTGATTGAATAGAGGGTTCGATGCTTCCAAGGCAGGCCAGAACGTGGGTTCTCCTGCAAGTGCATGTCTTGGACTGAGCCCGAAGGTTGGCTCGAGGATGGTGATTGAGAGAGTCATGCTCTACAGGATCTCATCGTCATCGTCGTTGTTGGCAGCGTTGTTGACAGGGTCGGTGGTGTTCGGTGCTTCCATGTTCTGCTCGACGTCGACATGCTCGTCTTCGTCTTCCCACTCATCACCGGGCATGGCGAATACTGACGGTCTGCCAGGGTTCTCCTCGTCGCTTGAGTTGGCGTCCATGTCGACGGCTTTCGAGCCCTTGGCGGCTTTGGGCTGAACAAAGCGGTTGGTCTTGTCGTTCATGGCCTCCCAGGTCGCCTGTCTGTGGTCAGAAGGTGTCGCTTTGACTCAAGTTTGGTCTTGGGTACACACTCTTCGGTCGTCGATCCGCCTCGCTCTGACAAAGCTCTTGGCCTTCTTGGTGTGCAATACATCCATATTCGCTTCGGCGCGCTCCAAGCCCTTCTCTTTACGCATGCGCTGGGCACGGGTCATGGGCTTCTGCTTCTTCTTTTTNGAAATGCCAGCATCGTGTGCTCCGGAGTAGTAGTCTGCGGACTCTTTTGTGGTCTTTTCTGATGTGATTGACTTGTCGAGGTTGATTCCTGGTGATGCTTCACGGCGCGCGGCGCGAGAGCGAGTAGAAACGGCTAGTTTTTGTTAGCTTTCGATAGGCATAGTCATGGCGAGGCTTACTCACGGNCGAGCTTTTGCTTTGGTTGCTTTGGCCATAGTGGTGTTGTTTGAGTGTGTATTTTTATTTGATGCGACGGGAAATAATCCCAAAAAATGATGCTTCTGCCAGCGTCACCCTGAAGGCGGTGAGTTGTCGCAACCAAGAGGGTGGAGTCTGGACCCTTGAGCTTGTCTTGTCGCATGAGAAGGCCTGTCTTTTGCTGACTTTGGTTGAACCCTGTCTTGTCTCCGTGGTCTATCCTTAAAACAGCAATCCATGCTGAATCAACTTCACCCCTCTCGCTCCCTGCCATCTGCACTGAAACACGACTCGGGCGCATCATGAGCGCCTCATACACATATTCACACGCCTCCTACTCGTATCGCGACGACTCTTCGACCTTGGACCGTCTGCTCGCTTCGACCAAGGGCGCCTGGATTGCTGCTGGAATCGCCATTGTTTACTGTGCCTATACATTCGCCCTCAGGAGCGAAGCAATGAGGAGAATCTTTGGTCTCGGTTCTGGCTCGGTCAACATACTTCCTGGCGCAAACTCATTGAGAAGAGCCAGTTGGCTCGGTGGCCTTGGGTCAAGCTCCGATGCGCCACCGGGTCTTGGGAACAGGAACCAATCATGCTATCAGAACAGTGTTCTGCAAGGAATGTCTGCTCTCCAGTCCCTGACTGCCTACCTGGAACAAGTCGACGCAACCAAGTCGGAGGATACATCAACAACTGTTGGCTCGTTGCGCGACCTCATGGGACAACTGAACGATTCCTCCAACAACGGACGCTGCATCTGGACTCCGGCCAAGCTAAAGTCCATGAGCAGCTGGCAGCAGCAGGATGCACAAGAATACTACTCAAGAATTATGGATGACATGGAAAAAGAGACAAAGACGACTGGGACTGCACCAGGCACAGCAGGACTCAAAGAGGTTGGCTCCTTGGACACTGTCAAGGTATCCGATTCGACCCACCAAGATCTGATCGCACAAAAATCCAACCCTCTTGACGGCTTCCTCGCTCAGCGTGTTGCATGTACCAGCTGTGGCTTCTCCGAAGGTCTTTCCATGATTCCATTCAACTGTCTTACAGTACCGCTCGGCAGAAACTACAGCTACAGAATTGAGGACTGTTTGAACGAATACACAGGTCTGGAAGAGATTACTGGTGTGGAATGTGCAAGATGTACGCTTTTGCGTACCAAGTCCCAGCTTGAACACATGACGATTGAATCCGAGGATTCGACCGATCACTCTGTTCCCTCGTCTGCCTCTCTGCCTCCAGAGCTTCGTGCTATGGTTCTCCAAAGGTTGCAAGCAGTAAAGCAGGCGCTTGCGGACGAAGATGTTTCGGATGACACACTGAACAAGAAATGCCAAATTCCCAAGAAGTCGCGAGTATCCAGTACCAAAACTCGTCAAGCTGTAGTTGCCAGATCGCCGCAGTGCTTGGTGATACACGTAAATCGAAGCGTGTTCGACGAGTACACGGGTGCGCAGAGCAAGAATCTTGCCGAGGTCACATATCCTAAGTTGCTCAATCTGGGTTCTTGGTGTTTGGGCACTACCAAAAACGACGGCGATCAAGAAGAATGGCGCATGAATCCATCAAGGTCAATGATTGGAGCCTCCGGCAACGATTCGAGGACTCAGTATGTTCTCCGAGCTGTTGTCAATCACTATGGTCGTCACGACAATGGTCACTATACTTGCTACCGCGAGCATCCAGAACATGTCCAAGATCCTGACGACAACGTTTCATCGAAGCATACGACTACAAAGTGGTGGCGACTCAGTGATGACGAAGTGTCCGCAGTCAGCGAAGAACATGTCCTCGGACAAGGTGGTGTGTTCATGCTTTTCTACGAACGTCTGGACTTTTCTGCCCCCGAAAATGCACCCCAAGCTGTGAACGAGGCAAATCAAGAGCAGTTCACTGCCGACATAGCGACTAGCATTAAGCTTGAAGAGCAGACACAGCAACCCGAGACGATCGTGGAGGAAAACAGAACTGTTCAGAGCGGGACTGTTTCGCAGCAGTCTATCGAATCATCGCCAGAGGTAGAGGTGGAACAGACACCGCTGCCACTGCCGAACAGGAGGACATCAACGCCTCATAAGATGCGAACGGCTGGTAACAAGGGTCGGCGCAGGTCATCGGGATTTTCCCAGACGCTACAAGCGGTTGCTGCGACCTGAGAGCATCATTCATTGAAAAGAGGCATGTTTATTAGCGAGGCGTTTTGATGCATATTCTGGACTCGACGGGAGCACACGGTCATGGTTGACCAGACCACAGACTGTCGAGGTTATATTCTTTTGGTCTTTACATAGCTTTAATGATGATCACGACGATTAGATGCAACCTGCATCACTATTCTCAAGTCATTGCTTACTGACCCAAGTGACATGCCTGGCAGGAGGCTCAGACTAACACAGCCATGGTCGATAGATGCAGCTGTCAACCTGCAGTAACACATCCAAAAATGTATTTCTCATTTGAAAAGTCGACGACATTGATTTTGAGATGGATTCGATAACACTCAGCCATTGACTTGTACAGTCAACATTATCATTAGAATATTCGTCAGGATAAAATATTTGCATGGTCGAGCATGCAGAGGTGAAGCGAGGAAAGAGCAGAAGAGTTCTTGCCGAAAGAGGGAATAAGTGGGGCGAGCCACAACGCTAAGCGAGGAAAGTGCGATGTGGAAAATTCACACACTCTGAGATTGAACGACGAACTCGACCAGCGACCAACGACAACTCGCCCAATCCGACACAGTACGATATACCTCTCGCTCGCTCCACCGTGAAACCAGCATCACTGACCTCGATTTCTCGTAAAGATGCCCGCCGCAAAGAAGCATGTCCCTATCGTCAAGAAGCGTACGTCCGCCCGTCCAAGGAGCCACCGAGCACACCCATCCTACACACATCCAGAGAGCGCCGCCACGATAGACACGACCGCCGCAGAGGAAGAACAGGGAGCCCGTCGCTGACAGTGATGGATTTGCAGGCNNACTTCGCGCTTCACCCGCCACCAGTCGGACCGCTTCATGCGCGTAGACCCCAGCTGGAGAAAGCCCAAGGGTATCGACAATGCCATGCGCCGTCGCTTCAAGGGCCAGGCCGTCATGCCCAAGATCGGTTACGGTTCTAACAAGAAGACCCGCCACATGATGCCCTCCGGCCACAAGGCTTTCCTCGTCAACAACGTCCGCGAGCTCGACCTTCTCCTCATGCACAACCGCACCTACGCCGCTGAGTACGCCACCCTTTCTCCCATCGAACAACAGAGCCTTCGCTCTCCACAACAAGCAACAACAGTTCTAACATGCACACTTACAGGANTCTCCCACGCCGTCTCCGCCCGCAAGCGCATCGACATTGTCGCCCGCGCCAAGCAGCTCGGTGTCAAGGTCACCAACGCCAAGGCCAAGATCACCACCGAGTCATAAGCGATTTCGTTGTAGTGGTTCATTGGTACTTTTTCTTCGGCGCAGAGAGAGGGGAAACTTTTTAGTAGCACTTGATCATGCTCTCATCACGGAACGGCCTCTCGGAACTGATAAAAAGATCTGGGCTTCTGGGGGTGGTGGTCACATAGGCGAACTTTTCATCACAACAAAAAGAACTTGCAATGGAAAACGTCTTCGAGGCTACGTTGTGTCGCGAACAAAAACAAAAATTGAGGGCAATCAAAAGACATGGCTTTATGATCATACTCTGGTGTTCCTCTTCCGGCTCTTCTATGAACTCGTGTCGTGCCCATCTTTCATGTCCCAACGAGACGAATAGCATGCATTTAGCAGTATCAAGTACTGAACGTCCTCTTGACCTCGTTTTCTCTGGCTCTTAGACAATGTCATGTCCATCAATGTTGCTTTTGATGATCGCATGCAAACAAATGCTTTTGCTTTGGGAGAATGTCATTGAAAATCAATGGCTCATTAATGATGGATTTGAACATTTTCTTTGGTCATTGGATATCAATCTTAACCCACTTTACATGCCAGAACCCTTTTCTGTTTCCGCAATGAATCGAATAAAAAAACCCGGACGACTTTTCTGCTTTTTGGGGAAAAGATGCCAGATACAGAAAACGAAGAAACTAAAATCACCCGCACCATGTATGAACGCCAGAGCGCCTCGCTCATGCAAGCTTGCCAGCCATATAACCCATTGTTCTGCCGGCGTCTTTTTTATGTCTTGCTTCCCTCCTCCCTCCTCCCAAAGAGTCTCTTACTCCTCCATGGAGTTGGAGTCCTGGACGGGAGTCACATCTGCCGAAGCCTGGCTCCAGTAGGCCTTGACCTGGATCCTGAACTCGGCCATGGCGACACCGAAAAGCTTGAGCAGAGCGGTCTGGTGGCTGTTGAGGGTGCGGCCCTCCTTGCAGAGCTCATAGTCGCCGTCGAGGACGACCTTGCCCTTGTCGAGCTTTGTGGGCATGCCCCATTTCCTGATGGTGACTTCCAAGCTGTGNGGGAGGGCGACGTCTTCGTCGGCGGGCAGGTCGCCGCCGCGGCTGTAGACGACGCCGGCGGGGATGGTGAAGTCGCGGGTGGCCTTGACGCCGGCGCGCGCGTAGTCGATCTCGGAGTAGTTTTCAAAGTACTCGAGGACGTCTGCGGGGTCGCGGTTGGAGAGGAGCAGACCAACGCTGCCGTCGATGTAGGGGGTGAGTTTGGAGAGCCCGGGTTGGTATTCCTCGGCGTCGGTCATGCCGAGAGCCTTTGCCATGACTTTGGTCTTGCCAAAGAAGATGCGCGAGTCGGCAAAGTGGGTGCGGACGTCCTTGAGGTAGGTGTTGCGCATGTTCTCGACGCCAAAGACGTAGATGTGGGAAAAGTTGTCGGCGGCATCGCGGACGTTGTCGAAGAGCTTTGTGCGCAGCTCCTTGTCCTTCTTCTGGACTTGGGTCAGGTGGACGACCTTGGATCTCTTTGACTTGGGCATGTTGTGTGGGCTTGGTTGGTTGAAAGTTGATTATATGAGGGTTGGCGATTGCAGCGTAACAAAAAAAATCAGGATGCAGCTGCCATTTTTGCGGGGAAGGATGCGCTCAAAGCCCCGACTGCCGACCCTCGACCTTCACGAACATGATGCAACATGGTTGAAAGACAACTATCTCCTGGTCGTCGCGTAGGTTGGTCATGATACTGCTGATACTGATGAGATGATCGAGTTCATGGACTATGTCCAAAATGCCTTTTACTCGGCGTCGCTGTGGGATCATGACAACTCTTACAGCACCCTGACGGCCACGGCCAATGGTAAACAAATATGGCCCTGTCTACTACTCGTAGTCCTCGTCGGTTGCGCTGACTCTCTACCCAAGNCCCTTCTCGACTTTCAAACCCCTCATGGCCTTCGTCTCCGCATCTCATCACTGTCGGCGCCTGGCTTTGCGACATCGTACACGCTCTCCAACAGAGGCTTCGTCGATGGCTCCATCTCTTTCCTCTACTCTTCCATGCCTATGCGCATACCTTCCCAAAGCAGCATCATAGACCTGCGAAATCTGGTCAGAGGTTACAGACACCTTCCCGAGTTGCGCCGCCCCGACGAGACGTACCTGTGGGAGATCTGGCAGGCTGGAAGGAGGGTCGACAAGAAGGACACTCTGCTGTACGGTCGGCTGTACCTGCCCACGTCGACCCTCGAGGCCTTGTATCTGCGTCGCATCTCGCCTTCGCGCCTTCTCCGCCTGTCTTGTGTCTCCGACTCTGCTCTTCCCAACGGTGGCTCCGTCCTAGCACAATTGCAGAATGATCATGCCAAATACTCGACCGAATACCTCTTCTCGACCGACAGCTGCTTGATGGGCATCCGCGGTCTGTACAACTTTGGTCTCGACCCCCGAACCATCCCTCGGACAACCACTCCCAGGGGCAATGTCGTACCCATCGACCCTCAGATCGGCCGTCTAAGCGCTGGTGCCGAGTTGTACTTTTCTCCACTTAACAAGTCTGGCGGTGTATCGACTGCCATCCGCTTCACCACTCTGCCCTCACATACGGGTTTTCCTTATACCATGGCCTTGACCATGAATCCCCTCATGGGCAACATCTCTTCCAGCTACGCCGTCAAAGCCGGCTCAGACGTAGCTTTAAGCTCCCGCTTCGACTTCAACATCTACAGCTACGAGTCCGACGTGCAACTCGGCCTCGAACTCTGGCGACGGAAGCCTGAAACCCTAGCTGTAGAACACAAAGCGCTACCACCAGTTCAAGAATCACTTATGGAAACCAAGATTACCAAAGACTTGCTGCAGCAAAACAACACACAGGAGGTTGATAGTGTGTTCAAGGCGAGGGTCAACCAACATGGCAAGATTGGCGTGCTCTGGGAAGGCCGCATCAAAGATCTGCTGGTCAGTATAGGTGCCGATCTCAACTTGAAGAGGAGAGACAATATCATCGGGTCAGTTGGTTTGGAGGTCTCGTATTCTTCTTGAGCAACGAATAATACCCTCGGTTGTTGCCATTCAATGAACCAAAATTTCAAACTTCGCAACCCTTGATCAATTGCTCTAAGGGAAAAACTTCTCAAACTGCTCACTCCCCTGCACGCCCTCCAACCACTTAGCTCTCTCACAGGTATACACCTCCGCCTTTGGCTCTGCCTCGTTCAACACACCCTCCCCATCTAGCACACCCACTCTTACCACCAGAATGCCCTCTGCGGTACTCATATCACCCTCTCTCCACAAACTACTACCACGGTCACCGCAAAACACTGTAGTCACCTTGCGTCCCGAATCTGCTTTTGCAGAGTACTTTTTNGGTGTGCCGGAGTCGAGGGTGAAGGAGGAGGTGGGGATGATGATGTTTGTGCTGAAGCTCGAGCCGGAGATTTTGCGGCAGTCGGTGCAGTGGCATACTGCNCTGCGTTGAGTCAGTCTTGTGGTCCATGGTAGGGGAAAGAGGGAGGGAGGGAGGGAGACGAGGGTGCTTACCTTGTTTAGCGGTTCTCCTGTGTAGGAAAAGGAGATGGCGCCGCAGTAGCACGATCCTTTGCCCATTTTATGTGTCTCTCTCTCTTGTTGATTGGTCCGAAGAAAATGTCTTGTGTATCCTGAGATGTCCAATTGGTAGTCAGGGGCTGGATGGCTCTGTCTTTCAATTTTTGTGCGTTGCGTCGTGAGAAAGAACTGGTGTTTCCAGGTGACGACAACGTAGCTTTATCATCGCTTCTTCGGCACATGAACATCACCTCTTTCTTCCCTGCAGGCGAATTACAAATCCCATACAACGGACGTTTGGATGAGAGGTTGTATGGAGCGGTCTAGATTTCGCAATGACGGATTGCAAGCTTTTGGAGAAAGCATTGCACGTGATTTGGGACATCGATACCTCTGTATTGCATGGTCATCGAGTATTTCGTGACTGTTATTGTTGGTTAAGTAGATGTTTCGAATGTATTGTGGTCTCTTGCCTGCTGTTTGCAATGGGATATTCTACAATGTTGCAGGTTTTTGCGATGTTTTGACTACATGATAGTGCAGAATTGCTGGTGCGAGGCAGAGAGATGTTGTCTTGAGATGAGTTTCCACATGCTTCGCCAACGACCTGACATGTACAGCTCATTTGTACAGATTCTATCAGATAGAGACTAGAGACTGATTATAGCTATAAAATATCTGGCCCGAGTCATATACGGGGTCTATATTTTGCTGACAGAGGGTGAGACCAGGGTGTCAGGCTCAGCAAGCAAGACTTGAGTCGTTGCTGCAAGCATCCTCACAGTTGCTCTTCCACGATGGCAAGAAGTAAATTGAATTGCTGATTTTGGTACATTGATATATTGGTTCGTAGATCCGACTGTCGTTTGGTGTCGTCACTATTTTCTTATATCACACAATAGAGTTTTCTTCCCTCTGTATTGCCTGTGCTTGGTTTACCTTTTGAATCCCGTTCTCGATGACTCTTTTTATCAGACTATTTTATGTGTCATCAGCTCTTTGACTCAGCGGAGGGTCACTCAGCTTCTTGTACCATATATCTTGTGGTCCATCTTCATCAGTCTGCCTTGAAGATGGTATAATAGCCTATCTGCCTGTAACACTAGCGGTCAAGTCTCTGCTACGCCAGCCCGCTGTTTTCGACTCGAGGTTCCAGCTACATCTTGCTTGATGCAATTGCAAACACGTCGTTCTGATACAACTATTGGTAGGCAGTGTAAGTTGGTGTCGGTGCTAATAAACATCACTCTTCCATTGTTGTATTAGATGCAAGCAAGAGAGAAGACCGTAAGACAGTGAATATAGTGCTTGTGCTTTCATCAAAATCTCCAAGTACAAGTCAAGGTACCCCATTGATACTGTTTTACCGCATCTGTCTTCGAAATCATAGGCCTCTTTCTCACTCGACAGGCAACACGACCTACTAACATCCTACGGATCCATTCGAACTTGAGTCGACCAGGCTCGAGAGAATCTCTGTTACTGGTACGTCTTGATCTCTGTCCTGAACCTTCACTACAACTCTTTTGTCAGAACCAGCAAAAGCAATCATGGCAAACTTACCATGCACAGTCATACCACCAACACCTGGGCTCCCTTACCACCTGCCTGACGAGATACTCATATGTATTGCCCAACTCACCGACAATGAGGATCTCTCAAACATACGTGCCGTCTCCAAACTCTTCCACGACGAGACGCAGGACCGATTCGCTGACCCCTACTTTACCAATGCCTACTGTCCAGCAACACCCACAGGTCTTGCCCACCTCATCAAAATCTCTCAGCTTCCCTTGCTCTCGCAAAAAGTTCGTAGTGTCCTTGGTCTCAGCCAAGCACTACCTGGACAAAAAGGACGGTCGTCGATTGTCAGCGGTAGCCGTGCACTCTGGAAAGCATACGATGACATTACCATCCCCATGCAAGCTCGCAACTTTGCCATCGTATTGATCGATGACTTGTCACTGCGAGGCCAAAACGAAGCGACCATGGATTACGCTTCCCACTTGACCTCCTACTGCGATCCTCAACAATTCACAGTCGACGTCCAAGACTCTGCCACTCCAACGTGAAAAGGGTTTATCAACCAATGTCTGAGCGTCTTGAAGTCCAGATGCGACAGAAACTGTACCTTTATCATCCGCTTCGTATCCAAGAATGCCGGAAACACCCCTTCAGCGTCAGTCACATTGAGACACACCAATCCCGGTCGCAAAATCACCTGCATCGGCTCGCACAAATACAAATCCTTCAAACAAGACCTCGCCTCCATAGACCGATTATCCGAGATTGAGCTCATCGACTGCGGATTCACCAGGCCATACGGCCATTTGGGCTTGCAAGATGTTGTGGAAACCCAAAAATCANCTCTGCGTCGCATCACCGTCAAAGACGCTCACGCCGCCAGAATTTCGTCGTATGAAGCTCTGATCACTTCCATCGTAGCATGCGACAGTCTTGAGTTTTGCTACATCAGTAATCTGAGAACTTCGGGTGGCGGTTTGGGGTTCAGAGNNGGTGTTTTTGAAGCTAGTGGGATTGATGAGATTAGACGAGGTTTGTCGGCTCTGAAGTGGGGATGAGCGAAAGAGGAAGGAGCTGTCGTCTCTATGTGTTGATGAGGAATGACGACTAACACGAGAAGGCGCAAAGCGAGGTAGCGCCCACCATCGTTTTCGGAAAGTGTCTCAGAAGAGGGAAGTCGCACCTCAGGCTATTCCAGCTTTGGTCGGGATACTCATGCGCATCGTGCCATGGCCAAAGAACCATGCACTCATGTAGATCGTACGTTTGTTGAGAGGATCCAACATCTCAATTCTGATCGGAGCAAGCGAGGTCTCTTTTGGAACTTCGAACTGCTTGAGGAGGCAGTAGAAGTCGCGTTCTCCTTCTTCTGCTTTGAAGCGCAGCTCTCCGCAATAATGAGTTTGATTGGGGCTGGGCTTGCAGTGACCAGGAGCACACATTCGCTCCCCGTCGCTATGCTCCCGTCGGGTATAGAACGAGATGAAGATGTCTTTACCGCTATCCTGCTTGTAGTCTGCGGAGTGGAAGTACCATTTCCCAGAAAGCTCGTGAAGAGGTATGACGGTGCCTCCACGGATGACATCTCTCTGTTTCTGCACTGTGTCGATAGTCGTCGCGACGTCGTCAGTCCACTCGTCGTCCGAGTCACTAGAATTAGACTCTTCAGTTTTGACGACCACAGCCGTGGGAGCTCGAGGGTCATCCGAGAGCATGTCTGTATCCATGTCCTCCTCTTCCTTGATAGCCACATTGGTAATTTTGTCGGTTTTGATGATTCGATCATAAGGCTCGACCGTGTTCTGAGCTCCAACATACTCGTTGCGTGGATGGGACTTCTTTAGTGTTGCTGCGAAGGGAGCCATATCCAAGCCACTTACAGATCCATCTGCCGAAGGCACAGGGGCGGTGATAAACATTGTCCCACTGCCCCAAAAAGCCATGCTTCCCACATGGAACCTGCGATTGGCATCTCTGAACCTTATCTTCACAGTTTTACCTACCATTGCGGGTGGTGAGAATCCCCAGATCGTGAAAGTTGACGCTCTCTCATGCGACCCAATAGTCAGTATACCTCGGTAGTGTTGCACCCCAGAGCCGCTGATTCGTTCCTGCTCCTTGGTGGTTGTCTCCCATAGTTCTATCTGATGGTAGCCATCGCAGCCAGGGTTGAACTCTTCACTGTAGAGTAGCCACTGTCCAGAAAGAGACCCTCGAATTGGAAATGGCTTCTTGGCTTTTGGGTTGACGCGATTTTCTGCCAAGATGCGATCGAACTCCTCAACCTGAGCTTGTACACGTGCTTGATGACTCTCTACCACTTGTTGCCAACTGGAATCGCTTGTGCCTTCAGACTGCTCATCGTCCTCATCCTCGCTATCCGATTTGTCGTCCTGATCGCCGGTTGACGTTGATTGTTCACGGTCATCTTCGCCCTCAGAACTATCCCCCGATTCACTGTCGATTCCATCTCTGACAGGCGGTCTTCGATCTGGGGATGTTCATCAAGATATCTCTTGTCCTTTGAGCTAGGTTTCCAGTTCTCCGGACGTAGACGAGGATTCTGCACGAGACACTCTTGGTTTGTATGGATACGTTTGTGCATGGAGTGGTGAGGTACACTGCAGATAGGTGGAGGTGGTTGTGAGTCTTCCTCAACTTCGGAGATTTTGCGCTTCGCCGGCTGCTGTGACAGAGTTGCGCGCGCAGAGGTGTGATTGTTAGTCTGCTCTTGCAGTGACCGACTGCGTTCGACGATGACCAGATCTGAAGTCGATACCCGAGCCTGAGGCATTGCGCATAGCCTTCAGTAGGCTTTCGTTGCGGCATCGCCAGACCGCAGTACGTTCGATGTTCTCATTCCACTCTGAAAGAGTGCATTGTTTTCCTTCCAGTGAGATCGGATGTCGTGACTCGCCGTTAAGGAGAGCATCAGTGCCTGCCATTAGTGCAGCATGCTGTAGAGCATCACTCCACTCAGGCCAGTTGTCGCTGCCTTGTAGCTTTGGTAGAGCATCATACCTGTCGTGTGCGCAGCTAGCTTGTGCAAGCTCTTTGACCGAAGGATCAGAGAGCGTAAGACGGCCACTCACTGCGGTGGCTGCCATGGCTCGCGTTTTTTGGATCAAAAAGACGTTGTCGGATGTTGATGTCCCGAAAGCGCGACAGGAATTTTTGGGGACGAGTTGCCAAGCAATGCTGTTTGCTCTTCGCTTTCACGACTCTCTGACAAGACAGTTGCTAGTTCTCAGCTGTAGAAATACAAAGAGTTGTTTCGAATCAAAGAATAGTCATTGAGAACTGATTGATAGCATCGCTCTCAGTGGAAACCTTTGAAGTACAGCAAAGTTTGTGCATCTTGATAGGCACCTTGTGGAGGACCATTTAAGCTGGAGAAACACGCTTTGATCCTTCTGCAGCACATTTCGAGTATTAAATCTATGCACAAGTCGTGCGGGGCGCCTAACTCAACTCTACTGCAACTTCAGTTCGTCTTATTTTCCTCTCTCTAGACATCGGGAGTCTGACCGTTTGCTGATGACAACTGGCGTGCATCCATTTGATGAAAGATTGAGGGTACATAGCTTACTGATGTACACCAGGATTGCGTTTCTTACCCGACAGAGAGGCTGTCTTGGATTCGTGTTTTGATGAGTGGGGATCGTGGCTGTCAAGGGTCGTCAAGGGCTGAGGATGATACCAAGTGTTTACGCTTGTACAATTTGTTTACGAAATCTGTTCACTAAGGCTGCGGGTGTAGAAAACCAATGTTGGTCAAACAAGCGATTGAATTATCTTTCGAATAGACACCTACCTACCGGTCGATTGGTTTCCTCCAGCCATATCGTTAATGCAACCAATACAGCCGACTAAGACACCTCGGGGCGCTATAACCAAGCACCCGGCAGTAAAACACCCAATTGTAACCATTTAACAAAGAATGCAGTCATATGGACCGTGGTCGAAGCTGCTTGAATACCAAAATCATGTAGTCGGGAACGTGGTGCATGTAGAGCACAGAGCGGGCGTGGAAATCATCAGTGGCATGAGATAACGAATGTACTTGGAGTTGTTCTTCGTGCTGAAGATCATGTTGAATAGTGTGGCTGGTACTACCCGAACACTGATCCATGGCATCTCCTTGCTCACTCGGGTATGGTGAGTTGGAAGTCTTTGTACTCGTCATCATCGTCGAAAAGGAGCGAAAGATTGTTCATGGGTTCGACAGGAGCATCGTCAACTTCCATGGCGGCGTTACGCTCGCGAATTAGCTCTTCGACTTCGGCGTCATCGGCCATCAGGTTCTCCAGCACAGTTCTGGTCTTCTTCTCTGTTGGGGTGGCGGGCTTGTCATGAAGAGTAGAGAGTGGACGTCTTGACGCAGTAGAGACGGCGCGGCCTCCAGCATAGCCGAGTGTGTTGCGTGAAGCGGTAGTGGCAGTAGCATGACGAGACGACGATGCAGTGGGGGCAGTCAGGGTCGAAGAAGGCTTTCGCGAGAGAGGGCGAGTAGCGGTAATCGGACGTGAGCGAGCAGTGGCAGTTGCTGTGGGGGCAGCAAAGCGAGGACCGAGTGCAGTGGTTGATGATGACCTCGACAGAGCACTGACAGCACGTCGGGCCGACAGGCTTGAAGGAGCTCTAGACTGCTGCTCCTTCTCCTCGAAGCCCTTGCGGACCTTTGTGAGGTCCAGACTGAGGAAGTCATCGGCTTCGAGGGCGCGGCGGATGATGTCTTGCTGGATCTTATCGGTACGAGCCATCATTTCGCGATTCTTGCGTTCAGATGGACGCACGCCGTGCTCGTCAGGAGCATTTCCGAAGGCGCCCCAGATACCGATAGTGGCATACTCGGGNGAAAGGATCGAATAGTCGCGTTCGTGAATTGTGTCTGGATGGTCAGGTAGNGGCTGGGACAGATCAGTCAATGAGTCGAAGAGGGAAGCAAGGACAGACTTACGAGTTGATCTGGGGGCCATATACTCAATGTCTGGGACACCATCATCTTGCTCCTGCTGAAGCGGTTCGGCCTGGTGAATCTTGACCTTCTGTCTGCGCAATCGAGGACTGAGAGTTTTCTGGGCAGATGCTTTGATGGTCAAGGGAGCCGGAGTTTTTGCCTTGGCGTTAGTCGTTTTCATGCCCAGCGGGGCGCGGTTGCGTGGGCCAGCCGGAGTGATGAAGGCATTGGGATCCAGGTTAGCCTTCTTGACTGTCTTGGTAGTCTTGAATCCAGAGTTGAAAGCATCATTTTCGTCGTTTTGGTTGCGGCGGAAGGGCGTCTTGGGAGCTTTCTTGGCCGGGGTTTTTGCCTGTTGATTTAATGGCTTCGCAGCGGCAGCAGCTTGATGGGCGTAAGCCAGATTTTCTTGATCAGCGCGTGCAGCGAAACATGGTGGTCGATTGTCGTGTAGTCTCTCTGTGGAACCAGGTGGAAAGGTCAAAGATTTGTGCAATGCGATAGGCAGTAAATGTAGGTCGCGTGGTTGTTGAGTGCCTCTTTGTTTACTTCGGCTTTATCCAGTCGCATGACGGACCTTTAGATGAGCAATTGCGACCGTGTCAAGTTTCAACAGGCGTGACAGGACGACGTGCTACGAACTATTGTCCTAACCACGGTTGGAGAAGGAGGCCTGGCCGGTCGTCTGTTGATGCTCGCTGTCGGCGCGGCAACGGCAGCTGTCACGGACCAGCAAGGTCGCCTTGGCTTGGCGAGCATCGGAGGTCGGGGCCCGGACAAAGCACAGCGTGGGTGGTCCAAACGTCTCTACCACACCAAACTTCGAGAAGCATCCCCCTCCCCCTGAACCTCTACACTTTATACACATAATACTGCAACCCGAACAAGACCGCTTCCTCGACCTCCCCTTACATTCTACCTATCTCCAGCTATTCAGCGCCTCTGACCTTCTACCTCAACTCCAACCTCCAGTAATCACAACAAACACACAAGATGGACGCCATCAAGCAGGTGCGTGTCATCAACAAAAGCTCCAACACCTTCACTCTGCATGCCACGTCTACCTGATGAAACTCAACGATTCCCCTTAATACACCGCAAGGTGCATGATTCGAAATCGTCCAAATTACAGTCTATATCTGATCGTGATGTCGCTGCTGCCCTCTCACATTACCCCTCGTGCCCCACCGCTTCTTCAGCCACAGCTGACAAGTCTCTCAACAACAGCGCATGAACGCCCTCCGCCTCGAGGCCGACGAGTCCGCAGCCAAGAACGAGGAGCTCAAGGCAAAGGTCAAGTCGCTTGAGCAGGAGAACCTCGCCAAGGAGCAAGAAATCACCTCGTTGAAGCACAAGAACCAACTCCTCGAGAGCGAGCTGGAGAAGCTTGAGTCTGGTCTCAAGGACGCAAAGGCCACCGCCGACGAGAGCGCTCAGCACGGCACCCAGAACGAGAGCTTGCAGAGAAGACTGCAGCTCCTCGAGGAGGAGGCTGAGGAGGCCGACAGAAACTTGANNGAGAGACCAACGACAAGTACGTTTACACATCTCACATGCCCCCGATACCTTGACTAACACAATACCCACAGGCTCCGTCAAACCGACGTCAAGGCCGGCCACTACGAGCGCAAGGTGCAAGCCCTCGAGGCCTCTCGCGACCAGTGGGAGGCCAAGTACGAGNAGATGGCCACCAAGTACAACCAGACCAAGAAGGAGCTCGACGACTTTGTTGCCGAGATTGGCAACATCTAAGCCACGTCTTCTCTTCACCTTTGCATCCGTTCGTCACGGCTTCTTTCGTATTCACCCGTCGGCCTGTTTCCATCGACGTTTCTTCATCTTGGGTTGTCAGCATGGGCGTCATCACCGCTACGTAGAGAATGAGAGCATTCTCCGAGCGTTTTTCTGAACTTGTTACTCTTTTAAAAGAAATCATCATCTCCCTCGCACACGATACCACCACTGCTTTGCCGATCAAATGGAAGCTTCTTCTTTGACATGAAAAAACAAAATGCTTATTTGGGTATCATGCGTGCTCTTGAAATGAAATGTCTGCGCCCATCACTTCTCCGTCCTGGCCTTCTTTGCAGCGGCATTCTTTGCCTTTTGCTTGTTGCGCGTCTCTTTTCTCTCGCCCTTGCTCTCGTACCTGAACTTCTTCTTCTTGGGCTTGCTCTTGGGATCCACCTTCTTTCCTTTTGACCAGACCGTCTTCTTCTTGACCACTTCGCCGTCTTTGCCATCTGCTTCTTCTTTTACCACAGTAGTCTGCTCTTCATCGTCCGAGTCCTTTGCAAAAGCCTTTGCGTCTTCCATGGCTTCGATGGTGACTGTTGTGTATTTGTCCTCGTCAACATACTCGTCCACACCGTCGATTGACGGTCTAGGCGGCGAAGCGATGCCATCCCATTCTTCTTCGTCTTCTGCGGCAGATGTCTCGTCGTCCGAATCCTTGTTCGCTTTTCTGAGCAGGTCGTTCACTTCGGCGACATGGCGTTCCAGGTCTACTTTTCTCTGATCGCGCATCTGTGTTTCTCCGCGTCAGTGTCTTGATCAAGCAGTGGTGATACATGTCAAGCGCAATGTTGCATACCTCTTTCCTCGCCTTGACTTTCTCTTCCTTNNTTCAATCTTGGCGGACTGTTCTTGGGCGTGCTTGATGCGCTGTTGCTTTCTCTTGCGGAAGCCTGTGAGCCATTCGTTGCGCGCTTCCGGGTCGAATTTCAGTTCGTCGACTTGGGTTGTTGTCTTGCGGCGTTTGGCTGGCGGTGCTCGGGGTGCTTGTCGTGGTGCCATGGTGGTTCTGGTGTCTTGACGGGATTCCTAGAAAGCAGCGATGTAGATGTATCGTGAGAGAGTGTATGCGACTCGGATCTTCTGGTTGTTGAGAGCTATATGTGTGGAGGCGTGGAGAGAGATGGTTGGATTGTCTTGTTAGCAGAGCAGAATCAATTGTTGCAGAGACCAAAAATCAAAGTCCGTGCGTCAACGATGATGATCCATCCCTGGACCTGTGGACGTTTGCTAGTCGACTTCACCTCCTCCGCTGCCTCAGCATAATCAACGTCGACATCATGTGGGCAACATTGTCTCGGACGACTGGCCTCATTTTGAAAAAGCCTTACTTCTCGAACGAGTCCAGACTTTTCTCGATTTACAAAGCTAACCTTGCTCTGTCTAAGAACCCTGTCAAAAGGAGGCAGCAACTGGATGCAGTAAATCTCCGCAGACGTGCAGACCCGGAGTGGCATAAGGAAGAACTGGTCCGGCGCGAGAGATACAGAACGCGCAACGCCGTCGAACTTGCCGATCGTTGTCGCCAAAAGCTCGAACCCAACAGACAGAGGTATGCTTCAGACCTCATGGCCCAGCTTTCTCGGCGGTTGTCAAACTGGGTGAAACGATACAGATGGGCACGTGAGGAGCTTCCTTGGAGGACACATCGTCCTGTGCTCTACAAAACCCCCAGTCCGCATCAGTGTGAGTTCTGCGGCATCACGAGACACAACGGCTTGGTTCTAGTTTGGCAGCGTATTGCCCAGCCAAACTTATACAGCTGTCATAGCTGTTACGTGAAACAAGGTGCCGAAACTTGCATGCCCACAGGATTCGAGGATATTCGTGGCATGAAAGAGCTTGCTGCACGAAAAAAGCAACTGGAGCAGTCAAAGTCTGGATCGCCTTGAGCTAGAGGCACTGCTGACAGCAAAACACCATCCGAGAACCATCAAGCTCACTGACCATGGCTTTCACTATGCCGGGGGTTAGGCATTGTTTCTGCATCTACAAAATCATCACTCTCCGGAAAAACTCCTCCATCAATGTTTCCACCAGCCAGCTGACAGCTACACTGTTCGTTCTATTTCAGTCACCAGCCCAAAGGACCAACAATGATCTCCTGCGTATCAACCTTCGAATCACTCAAGAAGTGTACTCGCTGTGCAAAATCATCGTAACAGTCAGATCTGAGGCTGCACCGCTATACATGAGCAATCTAGACCACATCAGAAGAAGAGTTACCGGATTCAAGTCCCATCAAGGCAATAAGGGTATTGTTATACGCCTGCTTTGTAGACCAGAGCTCCCGAGCGCCTCAGTGCATACCCTAGAGCACCAAGTGTCGACCAGAGCCATGAATGTTGATGCCACTGCTGAATTCACTCATGGCAACATATACGTCGTTCTCATTTTGGGCGCTGATCGATATCGTACACAGGTTTCTACAGTAGATAAATCCCAGAGAGAGGCCATGGAATGAAGGCAGGACATGTGGTTTCACCTTCAGGGAGAACAACGTCCTGTGTCCTTTGGAAAATTTGTTGAGATGCTGAAAGAGAAAGGCCTCTGCGATTGACAAACCGACAGCTTGGTGACCTGGCTACCGAAATACTGTATGTAGCGTCAAACACTTCTTCATGCTCGCAGTGCTCATCAGGTATTGGAGAACATGCCCGGCTGCATGTCCTATGCTGTCTGCATTGTTGGTCCGCCTCTTTTATATCGAATAGCTGCAAACAGCAATAGTAGGAGGCTTCCCTTGGACAAAGACTGCAGATTCTGGCCTGTCTTGGATCCCTGCCTAAATCAGGAGAGACATCCGCTTTCACTCATCGCGCCGCAACACAGAAGGCCAACGAGCGCGCCGGAAAACCACAATCGGCTTTCGCCCAAAGGCGCCAGCAGGCAAGCCACAGCAACCCACCAAACAACTTTGCGGATTCGAAAACACAACCACTCTTTACGAAAAGCATCACTCTTTCCATCTTCGTGAGTTCTGAATAACTCACACGCACTTTCCATCATGGCGGCCGATTACATCACCTCCGCCGAGCAAACCATGACGCTCGTCCGCCGCCTTGCAGCTCACCTCGCCGCTGAACCAAATCTTCCCGCTGCCGAAAACCTTACTCGTGGTGAAGTCGACGCTTGGATCAGAGCACTAAACACTGGCATCCATGGTCGGGTGATTGACCTGCTCGCTCTACCTGTGCTAGAATGTCTACTATACATGCGGTAAGTCTTTACATCAACAGACATGACTGAGTATGTTACTAATGTCGTTAACAGTGGCAGAAATCTTGCCTGGAAAACCAAACATCTGAGACGAGCTCCCTCTGAAATGTTTCAGCCTGTTATTGTCAACCCCTGGGTTCAAGAGGATGTTACTTTGAATCGCGACAACCTCCCATGGATCCCTGGTGACCGCCATCAAGCCATTGAGATTAATGATGATGCAGAAGATCCTGTAGATACAGATGAGCAGGCTGTCATCGAACAACAAGACACCGAGGAAGACTTCACAAGTCCTGAAGGGGAAGGCACTCAGCTCGATGACACTCTACAAAATGTTGACGAACATGACCACTCTGCACTACAAACTATCGACCAAGAAACCGATGACCAAGATCCTCCTTTGCTGCCTGTCACCACGGCCGAGGCCACTAGTCACACAAGGTCGCCAGCGAATCACAATGCAGACATTGTTATGCAAGATGTACCTGAGCAAGACGACTCTGAAGAATCCAGCTCAGCACACAGTAACCCCGACCACGAAAACCCACCCCACTCCACCTCCAAAACCAGCGAAGAGTCACCCAATCTCGCCTACGACCATCCAGATCGAACCCTCTGGTGCACCTGCAACGGTCCAGACCCCGAGAACGGTACCTACATGGTTCTATGTGACAACCACGAAGACAATGATGTAAGTCACCAACCCCTGAATTTCTTCCTTACACTATTTGCTGATCAAAAGCTGCAGTGCAAAGGAAAATGGTACCACCTTTCATGTGTTGGATTACAGAGAAACCCTCCAAAGGGGTTGGATTGGTACTGCGAAGATTGTCGCAAGAAGTTCAATCTGGGGGTCTACAGTAATGGCTGCGTGGATCCGAAGAGAAAGGTCAATCCCAAGAGAAAGCGCTGAAGGAGAGAAGGATATGGCCACCAACAGTTGTGTGGATGTAGAAGAATCAAAGCATCAGACTGCAGGTCAAACGAATAAGGATGAAAAAATCTAGTCATCAAGAATGCAGTTTGATTGCGAGGAACTTGGGGGCGTGACCGCCAAATCAAGTAGCATCTTGCTTTTTTGTTTACAAAACAAATGGCGTCTTTGGAATCTCACAACATCATCCCTGACTTCTTGCTTTGTCGTCTTCCACCGTGATAGATGGAAGCTTGCAAGTCCGGTGACAAAAATAGATAAATGCACTGCATAAGTGCATATATCCAGCTTCCAAAGGTCTTTCATCTTGCAAGGTCCAGCAGTTGACTGACTCGGCTCTCAAAAGAGAACGCAAGGCACGACGATTCCCAATGGTTGTATACACAAGTACAACTTTTGCTCGATGGGAAGGTCAAAGTCTCGATTCTTGCATTTACCCATTTTTTTTCTTTTTTCTTTTTTTTCTCTCCTTTGTTCTTTCCTCTCAGTCTTTTGGATTTTGGGGTTCACTGATTGGCAAGACTTACGTCAAAAGCAATGATGATATATGCAAATGGTAACAAGATCAAACTGCTGAGATGTCATTACTGCTTCTGTTCAGCAAGATATGGATCAAAGCACCAGTTTCGACAAAGAACAATCGACGCGTTTTTGTTCTCTAGCATCGCTGACTTTTCGTACTGAATTACCGACTGCTTATACTCTCTTGACTAGGTCTGGATATCTGTTCTTACTTCTCACATGGGATATGTTTCATTTCTTCGGTGGCTGCAGGTTGTCATACTGGTCATCAAAGCTCAGAGCACTTAGCTATCACGGCCGCTCGATAGGGGAACGACACTCTAGCTCTGTTATGATGTCGAACTGTGGTACTAGAGGAAGATCGTTGGGAGAGAAGCTATCGCGCAAATATCAGGGAAGTTTGCATGTCACAAGTTGATCCGAGCAGAGTCTTTTGGTAGCACAAGACTTTCTTCCTTCCATAGCTTAACAATGACAGAATCTTGCAGAACAGCAATATCAGCAACGAACGATTGTTTCTTTCTGTACTTGTGGGTTTGGTTCATGAGCACTCCTCAAACGCTTCTTACCGCAACAAAACATGGTGAGACACACTCCAGCGTGCCAGTCTTGACCCTTCACTTCTGCACAAAGCCCTTGACCAGATCCTCCACCATCTGAGTCTGCATCTTGGTGCTGAAAAAGACGACAATGAACTTGCGCAAGTTCATCTCAAAATCTGTGACGAAGTCTGGGTCGCTATTGATCTCTTGCTTGACTGCATCACGGATCTCGGCCTTGAAGTCGTTGAGTGTGAAGTTCTTGAGAAATGCCAACATTGTAGTTGTGCTGAAGCTGTTCATTTCAGGCAGTATGTTGACCAAGCCCATGATAGTCTTCTCGATGCCGCAATTGAGGAGGAAGTCATTCCAACCGGGAGATGGAGTCTCGTGTTCTGACTCCAAACATTCAGGGGTGCTGTTGTACCGGATTAGCAGATGTTCCTACTTTATATGTTTCCTTGATTGACGTACGGATCTCCAGAAACAAATTCGACCTCTTGGACGAAAGCATTGATCACTTCCCAATCTTCGAGGAGAGGGTTGATGTCCTTGTCACGCAAAGTGGCCCACAGAGTGTACAAGCGGTGATGCATGTCTCCTAGACTGAGTCTCACTTTGCATAACTCTGCCACAGAGACCCTGCAGAAACCAGACTGGGATCCTGTAGGAGCGTTGTTTACTGCATCGTCGTCCATCTGGATCATCGGTTAGTCTTGAGCAGGGAAAATTGTTGGAGACTAGACGGCATGCGCACTTTGCTTGTCTGCAAAGAAGTCGAAGACCTTGGAGAATGGAAGTTGCGAGTGAGAAGAAGTTGCAAGATCGATAAGACGCGTGAGAAGAGAAGCAAGGCGTATGAAGTGGGAAGAGTTGTCTTCACATTCACTCAGCCGTCACCTCCGTCCAAAGACTGATTAACAAAACAAGCAGCCAGGTCTACTGTTGTTCATTCGCTCGAAGTAGGATTCCACAGCAACAAAAATATCCTGATGATCACGTAGGTGGTGGATGCGCCTTATCTGGACCATATAGTTGGAAAGTTTATGTCTTACTTCATGGAATGTCAAAAAGACATATCACTGCAGCGAGTGCCAATCGAACCCACAATCTCCTCGATTCAGAGTGAGCTATTGCCAACACCAAATGTGTCTGACACCACACCCCTCCCTCTTGTGTTTGCAAGACGCATTGGCGAGGCGCTCTAACCATTGAACCACCGCTGCTTTTCGTTGGAGAAGTATCGATCTTTGCTTGCATATGATGGTAGATGCATTGGCAGAGCGAGTGTGTTCGATTCTCGGAGGACGAGATTTGTTTGATGCTAGTGGGTTCAACATATCCTTATACTGCCGACACTGAAATGCCTGACACGACATACCGGACTGAGTTGACAGACTGATCTTGGAACTAGCATAGCAGTGGAGGGTGCTATTGTTCTATAACCCCTGTTAATAACGTCCACGATCAAGCTCATGACCATCATTGTGTTACCAATACTGCATCTTATCTGGTCAGCGTTGGATCGATAACCGTTGTCGAGAAGGATGAAAAACCTCTCCCAGGTACTGTGAGGATGCTACGAACAGATGTCAGTGTACATTCTCAAGTTCAACGAGTAGCTTCATTGCCCATTCTGAGTGAAAAAGAGTCATCACACTGAGTGAGAATGTGTACCGCCATCCCTTTTCTGTGACCACTCCACAAAACTCAAGACAGTAGGATGTTTCGGAACGAGATTGATTCTGGAAGGAGATCACCTTGGCTGTAGCTGGGATATGAACGTAACAACGTCATTGACTCTAGACACCTTCCAGTTGGCTCTATCCTCTGGATAGATACCAGCGTGGACTTTGTGGCAGCGCATGCTTTCAATTGCAACACGTAGCCCTTCAGCTGAGTTCTTTGCCTTTATGAGGTCTTCTGGAGAGACATGATGACCGGCGCCATCTGTCTTCGTGACCTTTGGTGTCTGATCACTCTTCAGATATCAGTGGGTTATGCGAAACATTATCAGACAAGTGCTCACCATCTTGACAGTAAAGTCAACAGGGGACTGATCAGAGCGATGCAAGAAGAAGGACAAAGTGTGCAAGAGTTGCGCACAAAACATTCACGGTTGATGTCGTTCTCAATCGGGCTCAATCATCACTTTCGCCAGATATGTGGTCATTGCCGTCAAACTGATCGGAGAAGTGAAGGAAGTCCGTCCAAAGTGTTTATGATTTGATCGATCTCTCTCTCGCAGCTACGCAGAGCGATCCCCGAGCCATTATATCGGTTGTTGCCAGAAGAGACGCATGCAATGCCAGCTTTCCCACTTGGCTGTTAGTGTCACATGTCCACGCAGCAATTGGCAGTCGCGACTGATTCATCGGGATCCAGGGACATTGCCTGAAACAGCTGCTTTGCCTGCATCCATCTTTCGTCATTTCGTCTGACCCACACTCTTTCCATTTTATTCAACGTCTCTTCTCCGATTCGGCATGGCGATACCATCGCCCTGGAAATCTATCAGATTCGCATCGCAGCTGATTGAACCATCTCCCAAACGCCAAAAGATGAGCAGCGTCACTTCCACATCTACCCTATCCGATGGGATCCCCAGCACTACGAGAATGGGGCAAACTGCCTTCGTAGTGGCCTCTGAGGACCTCTCCAGCATGGTCTTCCATGCCGACGAGCTCCAGAAACTCGCCAACTCTTGGAACTCATACCTCCCGTCGACTGTTAACGAAGGCCATATGGTGAAGACACTCCAAGCCTGCGAGAACAACGCCAACAGCCTTCGTAATGCACTCGAAAGCTTGGAAGTCAAAGCTGCCAAAGCTTCTTCGATTTGTGTTTTCCAAGATACAACCGTCGAGTCCCGCAACACATCCGAAGATCAACAGCTCAATGCTGCAAAGGAAGCCAAGTCAGTATCGCCTGAGACGATTGGGATCCGAGTACTAACCCAGCCGCAGANNTCAGCAGCGAGCATGGAATTCCTCATCATGACTGGAATCAACAGAATCTTCAGTGACGAACTCTCACGCTTTGCCGACCTCAAAGGAACGTACTACGATCTCACGTACTTCAGCTGGTTCCAGTAAGACGACAAAGATGATGGAGGATTCAAAGATCTGATCAAGAAGGCTATCATGGAAGGTCCAGCCCCACTGGAAGACTTCGAGACCAAAGTTCAAGGTTACTTCAAGCACCATATGCTTGAGCAAGCTACAAATGACTTCAGACGTAAGCTGGAAGAGCAGTATTAAAAGTCCGGAGGTTAAAGCAAATCATCTTGCGACTGGCATAAGTAAAGTGAATCAATGACTTGATGGAAGGGGGCGAAGTGCTCGACGGAGGAAATTGGCTGCGATCATGGACCTGAAGCATTAGCTTGACTACGACACGAGAAGTGAAAGTGCATGCTTACTGTATGCACCAATAAGACTCAACATGACTTACTGTTTCTAGTACCTTCTTCCCATTGCAACACGTTCCGTAGTGTTGAAACATTCGTAACCCTCCAAATCAATCTTCAGCATGCCAAAATCTTCCTCAGTCTCTCACCCTCGTCCGACCGCAAACGAACCACCTCGCAAGCGCGCGAAGCTAGCTCACGAAGACCTCACCGACAAACATCTTAACCCGGCCTCGCATTCCACAAACACACCAACCCCTCCAATTCCCACGCCGACCCCAGAACCCCAACAGATAACCTCCAACGATCTCATGATGGCAGAAGCTAAACCCGGCGCAACAAACACCTACATCCCTCACGCCTCCCTCGAGCCCATCACAACCAAGATCAAGAGACTGCAAAGCGACCTCAGCAGCGCAGCGACAGGCCAATGCTGGGGGCCAGGCAAACAGAAAGTGTTGGACTGTAAACACGATGTCGATGCTTTGGCGGTCATGGTCAAGGAGCTAGATCTCGACAGTGTCCCGTGAGTCTTCTTCGTCTTTTCCGTCTCCAGGATAGCGAGGAAGTGCGACTAAAACCCCTCTAGGCGCAAGCAATCTCTCGACATGCTGATGGAAGCAAGCATCGATCACCTATTCGACAGATGCGTCAGCAAAGCCACCGTGATAGTCGACAGCAACACCAGACAGGTGATCAAAGACGCTTTTGATGGTATGTCAGGTATCTCTGGCAGAAGTGCCGCAAAAGCTGCCATCAAANAAGGTCTCGACACTGAACTCGACGTGCTTTTGAACTTCGAGGCCAAGTTTGTGCGACACTCCAATGAGGCCTTGGCCAATGCAGTGGCCAACTTGGTGGCCGAGAGGAGAAGACGCTCTGTGTTGAATCATCTGAACGAGCATATGAAATTGTGAGGGCCCTGTGGTGTGTCAGGGACGAGGATGACGTGGAGGGAAGATCGATGAACATACCCGACACAAACATCATCCTCTCCCCTATCCAGACCCTCAAGACATAAACAACCACAGCACAAGTAGACCACAAAATCGAAAGCAAACTTGAAATGAAAAAAGAAAGAACAGAATCTCCTTATTATTCTTAATTGTCTCACATTGACTCAATTGCACTTTCACATTCGTTCTTCTTGTGTGTCTGGCAAAAGTTCCAGTCTCGCTCCAAAGAAACCCCATACATTCGTTTCCATCTTCGCTGCTCCATTTTGAGGGGTTGTAAATGCAAGAATAAAGAAACCAACGCCGTGTTGATGAAACAAAAGAGATGATAACAGCGGGGTGGCGTGGAATAAAAGGTGGAAATGGTTGTTTCCAGGAGAAGCCGTCGCGGTGAAATATAAAAATAAAAGAAACGACAAGAAGTACTAGGGTGATGGAAGTGAAGAAAGGGGGGATAAGCAAAAGAGAAGGGAAGTCTATAGACAGGGTTGCCGAAAAAGAGTCCAGCGTCCGAGATAAAAATAGTGGTTAGAAAGTTGAGGCGATATTCGCACAGGCAGACTTCAAGGTCCTAGTTGAAACCCTGGTACAGCTCTTCCAGAGTCTGCTCCTGGGATTTGCCGCCGGCAGTGCCTCGCTTCTTGCGCTCCTCTCGCTTCTTGCGCAGCTGTGCCCAGCCTTCATCGTCGTCCTCTTCATCGGGTCTGGGTTGGGGTGATCTTGGTGAGCCCTTAGGTTTGTCGATGACCTTGATGGTGGTCCGCGGTACGTTGCTGCCATTGCTTGCAGGAATGTTGTTGGGGTTCAAGAACGAACCGGTCGAGGCGTTCTTCTTAGCAAAGTTCTGAAGACCAGATTGCGAAGTCATGCTTGCAGTGCGGCTAGTGGAGCCTTCCATAGTCACCGGACGATAGCGAGATGGCATGCCAACGTTGCTGCGCTCGCTAGGTGCGATTGAAGGAGTGTAGCCTCCACGGGGNGCGCTGAGACTGTAGTCGTACATTGATCCGGCATAGCCCGGAGGCTTCAGGTTGGTCATTGTGCTCGATCTTTGCTGCTGGTGCATAGGACCCTGAGGACCCAGCATACCAGGTTGCTGTCCATTTGGACCACCCATAGACATAGGTCTTTGCATTCCGTTGGGCAGCATGTTTGGGAAGCCATTCTGCTGAGGACTCAGCTGAGGCATTTGAGGCATCTGCATTTGTGGCATTTGACCACCCTGCATCGCCATCATTTGCTGCATCATCTGGGTCTGCATCGCCATCAGTTGCATCATTTGCTGCGTGTTCTGTTGATCGGCGCCCATCATTGGCATTTGAGGCATTTGCGGCATGAAGCCACCCATGCCCATCTGCGGTGCGGCCATGCTCATCATCGAGTTCGATCGCGGCATCATCTGAGGCATGTTCATGTTTCCAGGAAGAGGTAGTCCATTTGCGTTGAAAGCAGGGCCGCCATTGTGGTTGACACGTCTAGCAGCGCGAGCACGCTCCTCACCAGCGATGACACCAACAAGACCGCCTCCTGCTTGGGGCATACCTGGCATCTGCTGAGGAGGCATCTGAGGCATCTGAGGCAATTGGTGCATAGAAGGAGAGGCTCCACCGTACACTGAGCCGCCAGAGCCGAAAGCAAGGGATTCGCGGTTGGCAGGGTTGACGAGACCGGCACCAAAGTAGGGGTCTGCAGGGAGGTTGCGAGCAAAGACAGGAAGGTTACCTCCTCCCATACCGCCATTGACGATAGAGCCAGCGCTTCCAGGGGTAGGAGGAGCACTAGCAAGGCGTGTCGGGGGACGGTTTCTGCTAGGGAAGCCGTGAGCCTGAAGGATACCCAGAGGAACCTCGTCATCCTCCTCCTCTTGCTCTGCACCAAGACTGACGTTGGAGAAATCTCTAGTCAGACCAGGTGCGCTGTAGGAGGCACGATCCAGGCTTGGGCGACCGGCTTGCGAAGCAAGTTCGGAGGGGTTACCTCCCGCAACCTTCTTCATCTGCTGTCTGTATACAGACATGTTGGCCTCCTGCTTGCGTCTCTGGCGGGCAAGCTCTGCTTGACGTTCGGCCTCGTCATCGTCGTCGTAACCTTCCTCCTCAGAATCTTCGGATTCTTCACTCTCTTCAGGACTGACTGCCTTGCGCTGGGCCTCAAACTCTTTTCTTGTCATCCTCTTTGTGGGCGAGAACTGTCCAGACTGGGATCTGGGGGCAACCGGAGCGGCCGCTGGGTGCACGGCACGGCTAGTGGGACCATTGGGAGAGTGGTCAAACTTGCCATCTGAAGTGTTGCTCGTGGGACGCAGATTATTAGCGCGAGGAGTTGCGTGCTGAGATTCGCCTGCTGGATATGTGGTGGGGTTTCTGGCGGCCGGAGTGGCTCTCTGCGGAGAAGTGGGTGCTGTGAAGGTTTCGACAAGGGGCGATCGCGTTCTAGAGATCGGATGGGCAGCATCATCTTCGCTGGAATAACTGTTTGATCTCTCGTGTTCGAGTTCATCGGCAGGCGAGCCGTAGCGATCGGGTACAGGTTGATATCCGGGCTTGAATCGAGAGAAGGTCGAAGGAGGGTTGAGGGGAGGCGAAGAGATTTCGGACCCCAGAGCTGGAGACATTAGTCCGTCATTAGAAGTTCGGCTAGCCCATGAGTAACGGTTTGCTGATGCGGCAGACAGGTTTGTCGGCCTGTGACGAGTGTCGCGCTCGATCTCGGGCTCGGCGGCTGGCAGGGGCGCCTCAGTCAGAGGAGTAGGCTCAAAACGAGCAACAGGAGGAGTGGGCAAGGGCTGGGATGCCTGTTGAGAAGGGCGTTGTTGGTAAGCGTTGTTGTAATTGCTGAAGCCTGGTGACTGTTGTCGACGTACCGATCTGCCGTAGTTCTCATGTGCAGGTTGCGGCGCTGCTACATTGCTCTTAGCTTGTCTGGGCGAGCTCAGTCCTTCGAACATGTTCATGCCAAAGTCGCTGCCAAAGTCAGACATAGAACCCAAGTTGGCATCGAGCCTCGGCGGCACAGCAGTGCTGGCATTGCTGCTCATTGTTGTTGCGCGATCACGGATGAAGCTGTTCTCGGGAAGGTCGGGCATGTGAGCTGTTGTAGCAGTCATGTTGCCGGGGCTGGTGCTCTGCTTGCTTCTCAAACCAAAGGACATAGCCCTGCCTGCGCGGGCCGAGAACGACGGTGGCTCGGGAAGTGCGTTGGATGCGGCCGAGGATCGGTTGCTGCTGAGGTTGCTGTTGCCGTTGGCAGCTGTCTTTCGAGGGAACAGGTCTTCGTTTTCTGCTTCGTGTTCTGCCTCAATTGATGAGGGAAGAGTAGACGAAGAGCTGTAGCGTGCAGAGGACGACGAGTTGTCAAAGTAGCCCGAAGAACCCGAGAGGGCTGTTCCGCCACTACCCCTGCCCAATTTTAGCACCCCATTGACGGTATGTGGCCCAATCTGGCTCTTGTCGGGTACCAACCTGTTTGCGCTTGCGATCAAGTCTTCCTGCGACTTGCCCGACTTCCTGTTCAAAAGGATGCTCGATCCTGGCCGCCCGCCGCTTGTTCGTTTCACAGGACCTCCAGGGTATCCGCCGTTGCCCGCTGTAGCTGCCTTGTCGGGTCTTTCGAGGACGCGGAAGCTGGACGAGGCGGGTGCGGTTGATGTGGACTCCGAGGGAAGGTCGAGGATGTTTCCAGACGATTTGCGACGGGCAAAGTTCTTGAGCGGGTTCTTAGGCATATAGAAGGTTGTGCTGTGTGATGTGCGTATCAAGGCAGGTGCTGTTGTCGTGTCCGACAATGCCTGCGAGGCAGTGGTTTGAGCGAAGGGAGTCGAGTTGGTTGAGCGAGCGAATTAAAGTCTTGACAATGGACTGTCGGAGATGCGAAAGAGCAGAGCTAAACGAAAACGCCTCTTGAGCCGGTATGAATAATATGTAAGAATGGGTATCAACAAAATTATCTGGCTCGAGGTTAGCAATGAGGCTGGGCTCGGCGGTTGGGTCCTAGCAGCGAGAGAGGGATCGAAGGTGATTCGTCGAGCAGGAAAGAACAAGAAGGCTTCTCCAGGGGAACGGATCAGCACCGGCAACAACAAGCGCCAAGTCGCTGAGACTTTTCAAGAAAGGAGCGTCGAATGCAGCGATGTTGTGAAGAAGGATCTCCAGATGGTGAAGGCAGACAGAACCGCTGAACGTTCACGTTTCGATTGAGAAACCGTTGCGCCTCCTGCTCGAATGCTGCTAAGAAAAGCGTCGGGACGTCACTGACCGATGATTGGAGCAGGCTGTGTGTTGGCCCTGTAATAGTCGCACTTGTCGGTGTCTTGTATGATATAAATTAGCAGCGAGCGAGGGGCTAATGATCAGGAGCAGCGACAGAGAACACAATGCTAGAGCCCAGATATGGAAAAATGGGAAAGAGCGAGGTGATCGGTCGCGCCTGCCTTCGTATTTCGCTTCAGGAGTCGTAGTGGTCAGGCACGGGCAATCTGTGCGCTAGCAGGCCTGGTAGCTACTCCCGCACTTGCCAATTCTGCTGTGGCTTCGGCGAGTTGAAATAGTGCAAGATGATGTCGCCTTCAGCCCGCCAAACGCGTGTAATCTGACATCGCAAACCCATCGCAACTGGAACAGCCGGTTTGCCTCAGAGTCTATTGCCAACTCTACCTTGACGTTCAACTCGTCTGCTATTCTTAATATGCGTGCAGCATCGCAGCTTCCATTGAAGCTCTCCATGAGTCGCTGATGTCTGCATTATCAAATCTCCAGAGTCAACAACCACTCCAGAAGACTCCACACTTCTGCATTCATCTCCTCTTCTCCCTTGTTCAATTGCCAAGCGCCATTCCAAAATAGCAACTGGAAAGGCCCTCCTCAACCAATCGGCCTGTCATGTGTTTTTGCATTTATCTGTTAATTCACTGCTGGCCCCGGCCTTCGTGAGCCGCTCTCTACTTGGTTATGTCTACTCGATGCGTGATCCATGATGCATTGGAAATGTTTGCGACGCGCTTGCGATCCTTCCAACCCGGCTGTGGCGCCATCCTGGTGCCCATTGACCACGACTTGGATCTGCGTCTGCATCTGCGACACGCTCCACGAGTCGAAGCAAACAGAAGCTTCATAAGAAAATTTCCCGTCCGTCTCCCGCACGCACCTCGTCCTGTAACAACAACAAGGGGCTGCAGCCGCAGCACTGCCCTATTTTTTCTTTTCTTTTTTTTCTTCTTCCTACCTTGATATCCACTATTTTGTTCGGCTTCATTTGGATCATGTCTCATCTCGTCAAGATGTTGCAGCGATCCCCCCGAAGGCTGGTCTCACATTTCGGACTTTGCTACTGCAGGGGACCAGATTTGCGTGAAATATATACTAGATACTTGTCCTGGGTACATATTACGACGCCCTCCTCAGCAGAGAGAAATGCCGTGGATGTGCTGCATCTCATCACACCTCAAAGGAGAATCGGCCACCGCACGTTCGAGGTGGTTGGTGTGGCTGTGACATGTTTATGCAGCCATGTTGTTGGGTTCGCTGTTCGCTCCCCGCCGCACATCACCCGCGCTCGATGTTCTCCACTTCCAACCCCATCGCGATGCTGGTGATGCTTTACTTTGCTTGCTCGTGCTTGCTTGACGTCGAACGATCGCTTCGACCTTGGTTTTCTCAACCACGGCAATCCTTCTGACACTTTTTATCCCTCGCTTACCGGCCCATCGCAATCAAACCCTGTGCTCCTTGTCTGAACATCTTTCGGAGTATTGTTCTCTTGTACATCCAAAGATCATCATGACGTCCGCTCCTGGTCGCATCAACCCCTCGGCGCAGAATGGCTTCAGCAATGCCGCCCTGTATGACAAGCATCGCCCTTCGTTTCCCGCCCACAGCGTCTCTGTCCTGCTCGACGGCGTACGCGTCGCCGACAGCCCTCAAGCCACAGTGGTGGATCTTGCGGCGGGCACCGGCAAGTTCACAGAACTTTTGGCCGACAGAGATGAGGGGTACGAGATCATTGCCATTGAGCCGCATGCCGACATGCGCAAGGTTTTGGAGGACAAGCACCTCAAAGGCGTCAGCGTCCAAGATGGGCTTTCCACCGACATGAAGTACTTGAAGGATGAGAGCGTGGACGCCATTATAGCTGCCCAGGTAGGAGATTGATCGTCTACTTTGCTTGCATTTACCCACCCCTCCATTTCCTCTTCCGGTTCCCCATGTCACTTTCCATTGTCTCCATATCAAGATTGAACCTTACGATCTAAATCGATGACATTGCTTTAAACTTTACCCCCAATGCAAAGTCATGAGACGCTACTTCATTCAGGTAGGCTGACAGTGACATTCACCTTCCCGTTAGGCATTCCACTGGTTCGCCAACCTCGAATCCCTGGAAGAGATCAATCGTGTGCTACAGCCACACGGCGCCTTTGGCGTGATTTGGAACATTGAAGACTGTAAGTGTGAAACCTTTTGACTCCTCACCATGCACACCATACCGACCATCTTTCCATGCGAACCATCACGCCTCGCATGTGATCTATTTTTCTCCGAGCAGAACCCTTGCCTCAAAAGAAACCTTCCGTGACAGATCAGCTGCAAAGCATCCTCTACAGTCTAATCAGCCACACCCAATCTTTCCATACCATTATTGAACGAAACTCTGAACAACCTCATCACAGACAATGCACCAAAATCCCATGCCGCAACCACCGCATGGGAGCAAGAAATCCAAGACCTGATCTTGTCCTTTGACGACAATCAACCCCGTTTCCGCCACGAGCAATGGCGCAAGGTGTTTGACGCCCAACTCTCTTCTAACCCTCTGTCCATCACATCTTCCGCCGAGCCTCTGTTTTCTCTGCCGCTTGCCGAGAATGTGGAAAAGTGGAGTGTTTGGTTGAGCGAAGAGGCGCTGTGGGATAGACTTAGTACATTGAGTCAGATTGCCGTGCTGGAAGGTGAGGAGAAGGAGACTGTGAGGGATTTTGTTAGCAAGACGTTGAAGGGGGATGATGTGCAGAAGAATGAGAAGGGGGAGGTCGAGTTGCATGGCATGACTGTTGCGGCGTGGACGACAAAGATTCCGCAAAAGGGTGCTGAGAGTCTGTTTACTACTGTCAAGGATGCTATTGCTGGCAGAACTTGAGCAGAACTGCAATGGTGATTTGGACAGGTAGAGAGAGTTGGAATGCTGGTTCGTGTAGTAGTATAGAAAGAAAGTATAAGGCGCGAGCCTCATGACTCCAGGCTTCAGTGATGCTGCTGACGAGTGTCGGTGTCTGTGATGCTTCTTCCCGCCATGACCTCTCAGAGTATGATATGTCCCTCAGCTTTTCCAGTCCGGATGATCAATCTTTCGACCTCCCCTGTCATCCACAGGATGAATACCAGCCATAGGGCCATATGTGTACGGCACCTCAGTCGTCTGCGCATCCCTCTGAATCCATTTCTCAAACCTCACGCGGCGTTCCCTCGACGTCTCGCATCCAGGCACACTGTCTTCCCTCAACCTTCCCCCCCTACGAGTCGGCAGAAATATACATGACTGCAACCACCCTCCTTGTCAGCACTACTCCCCTTTCTCCACACACAGCACAACTCACCATTATTTCCCCTCACAAACGCATCCCCGTAGTTTCTTCTCGTCTTTCCATCCACAATCTCGTTTGTTTGCTCGAGCGCAATGTTCATGTAGCCATCTACACTCTGTAATTCGCCGCGATATACAACGCCAGAGTTTAGTTTTACGGTCACGGGGGCGCCGATGATTTCGCTGAGGAAGCCCGAGGGGTCGCGGGCTTCGTTGATGGAGGTGGGTGCGTTTGCGGCGGCGGCGCCGTTGGGGTTGGGTGATGCGCTCATTGTTTTATGTGGATTGGTGTGTGGCTCTTTTGCGCTGTGTACTGTAAAGGGTGGATTTGGAGTTGTAGAGATGGTCGTTGCGCGTGAGTGGGAGATTAATGTCGTTGGCTGAGGTGATTGTATTGACGATGATGGCAGCACCAGCTTCACTGGCAGCGATGTCAACCAATTCTTGGCAACAAAGTGAAGCTCCGAGTGCACGGCTCCCTACCCGGTTCGGTCCGTCCATCCGAACAAGGCGTTCNCCAACCTTCGGAGACGGGACTCTCGACCGAGCCCTCGAGTGGAACTCTAAGGTTGCGTGTCTGNNATAATCCTCATCCTGGTTCTCGTGTTACAGATTTAATATCGCGTTCACGGTAACAGAGTGACGCGTGTCAAANTTTCTGACGCTGATCTTCTTCCGAGACGTCTCGTTGCTTTTTTGTTTCTTCTTCTCTGACCTTGTTGAGTTCCTGGTTGCNAGCATGCAAATCGTCATCTCGCAAGGTTTTGGGGGCTCCTGTGAGCTGAGAGCTTGCTTGCCTTCATGGGCTCACATCTATGCCAACTCCGACACTTCCTTCACCGCCACATGCATCNNAAGCCCCAATACCGGTTACATGGGTTGAGTAATCGTCCTAGGGTCTTGANNATTGTCTCTCATCCAGTTGTCGGGCACACATGCACAGCACAGCAACTCTTGTGGAATCTGCACCACCGTTGGAAGCTTGAAACCGTCGTAGGTCATGAGTTCATCAGCTTTCTTATCTGTATACTGTATCTAGGGTATCGGTATAAACAATTAGGTGACCGTTGCTTTGTCAGCCATCCTTCTACGCCTTTTCCCATCTTTTCAATTTTGCCAATTACTGTGCATAAACGCTCCTGTAAGACCAGTTTACAAGGCGTTGTACTCGCTGGCATCCTGGTACAAGTCGATCAGGCAACTAGCAGACCAAGCTTGAGTGGGGCANCTAGAAATCACGTTAGCTTTCCTTGCCTTTTGCACATCGCGTAGAATATCACTTACCGAATCATGGCACATGGATCCCTTCTCGTTGGTGAGCTCAGTAAGTCCAGCCCAAGGAGAGTCGTGGATCATGTGTCTGCAGCCTGCAAGTCTGGTGGTGACCTGCTGGAAAGCCTCGACCTTGGCCTCCTTTGTCTCACGGCGCATCAAGTCAAACTTCAGGAGTGCACGCAAAAAGAAACCACGAGGCCAGACCCATTCAGGTCCTTGGTGGTAGTTACGTCCTCTGGAAGTGTGGAAATCGGTGGAGTCATCACTATTGATGTAGTTGGGGCGATACTCCATGTCCGAGGGGTCCAGAGTAGCCATACCAGTAGGACCAAGGAGAGCCTCATCGGCAATGATCAGAGCTCCGAGAGCGTGCTTGGGATCAAAGAGATCAGGTGCGACTGTCATTGCGATGGGGAAGTTGGGACGGAGCTGGTAGTCGCGGTACTCCTTGTTGCACTTGTAGACGTCCTTGTAGATGCCACGGCGGTTGACAATCTTGCTATCGACATCATACTTAGAGTCTTGGGCAGGGTCGGCAGGAACATAGTAGCAGTGCTCGAAGTTGTCACGAATCTTCTGTGCCCACTCCTTGAAAGTGATGACCTTGTCACCCTTGATGCTGACGCCCGAGTACTTGAATTGACTGTTCTTGTTGAGACCGTCAACCCACTTGAGACAACTGTAAAGAAGACCGGTGATCTCAACGGGTGCACCGTCACGGGAAGTTCCAGGGACACCCTTGTTGCCAGCGTGGTCGCTGGAGCCCATCTTGTCCATCCAAGTGCCGCAGTTCCACTCGTTACCACCGAAGATGATACCAGTGTGCCAATCGGTCTCGATGTCGATGTTGAAACCAGCATCCTTCATCTGGTCGTCGATGCCGGGACCAGCATTGGCCTCACGGAAGTGCATGCCAGTAGCGTGGCGCTGGAGACACTCCTGGATAACGTCCTCGATGGTCGAGGTTTGGGAATAGGCGCGCGAATCTTCCCACGAGAACCAAGTGTCGTCGTAAGGCAGGAAACGTCTGGCGACCTTCTCCTTGAGAATATCACGGCCATTGGGGACCATGTTGCAGTAGTCTTGGATGTTCTGCAAAAAGAACCAGACAGAGTCGCGAGAGTTGTATCTAGGAATCTTTCCAGAGCCGAGCAAGTTAGGAATCATACCGTGCTTGACAACACTGGCAAATGCCTTGATGTGCTCCTTGGCATCTTCGAAACGACCAGTGGCAAGCAAAAGACCGCGCAGAGAAATGAAGACATCACGTCCCCAGCATCTTGCCCAGTCTTGAGCAAAGTGAGGCAGACCAGCTGCCAGGGAGGGGACGAGCTTGTCGGGCCACAGAGAGGCGTTCTTCATGAACCCTTCGCATTGGACACTAACAAGAGCCATACTCTTGAGGAAACGCTGTCCTTGGCGGATGTTGGTGCTCATTTGCTCGATGGCACGTTCTGTGGAGGCCTTGTATGCAGTCTGAATGACAAGTGCAAAGTAACGAGGCAACAGGAAGCTGGGGAGCTTACGAATAGCTTCGAAACGGTCCTTGAGCCATCCAGCAGGGGCAGAGAGGCGAGTGTAGCCGTCACGGGAGACGAGCTTCTCCAGGCGGTGGACAATGAAATCAAGAGCCCATTGACCCTGTCTCAGGTGGTCACAGATGGGGTGACCAAGGTTGTTGTCCTTGATGACGTCTCTCAAAACACTCCACCAGCCCTGGAAACCGCAATAGACCAGCGGGCTCAGACCGGGGATGTTGTAGACGCCATCAGAGCCGTTCGAAGTGGCCTGCTCCTCGGCGTCGGCGCGGTAAAGAACAGCGTTCAGATCGTTGAGGTCACACTCTCTGAAAGCATCTCTGGCGCCGGAAGTGACGTACTTGTCAAGACCCTCTGAGTGCTCTGCGCTGGGGATCCAGGTCTCGAAAACTGCGATACTGCCAGGAGGGAACTTCTCTGGGATGGTGATAATAGCAGAGTCATTCTGGTTGTCAACCTTCACACCACGGATGTCCTTGGTGTTCGCGTTCAGGCCTCTCAACACCTTGTCCTTCATAACGGCTTGCTTGGCTTCGTGACTTTGGTCGACCTCGAGGTTCCAAGCACCTAGCAGAGAGGCCTTTGATCCAGTAAGGTGTACAGGCTGGAAGCCAGCGTTGCCGTTGCCGTAACCAGGGAATGCAGTGTGGGCAATCAAGAAGTAGCCCTTGCGCGACTTGGGGTGCATACGGTGAACGGTGATGTATTCGCCCTCGTGATGAACGTGAGTCTCTTCATAGTGGTCCTTGCCCATGATGGTGTGAAGCTGATTCAACAGACGCTTGACGCTGCCAATGCCAGGGCCCTCTCCAACCTTGAGGTTCGACATGGTGGAGTAAGGTGAGCTGTATTGACGCTTCTCATGGACAAGCTCAATGAGTTGGGGATAGACCTCGTCGTAGCCAAAGACGCTGCCGATGGAGGCGGCGCACATGGCCACCAGAGCAGAGTTGGAAAGGGTGTCTCTGGCGTCTCTGCGCTGAGCGGGTAACTCGTTGTCGTGAGTGCAGTCCATGAGCAAGGCGTGAACGGTAGCAGGGCGAATCTTGTGAACAACCTCCTTGACTGAGGGAGCTGGCTCAGTACCAGAGTTGCGCTTCTGTGCATCTGAGATCTCGTCGAGCTCGAAGCTGCCAATGGGGCGGCCACAGTTCTCGTGCACAAGCTTGCTGACCTCTGCAGTGCTCCAGCATTGCATGGCCTCACGGATCAAGCAAGACAGACCAAGACGCTCAACGTAGACGTAGTCCATCTTCTCGTCGCCAGAGAAAAGCTCGGCCATGACCACGAGGTTGGGACGAACGCTTCTCGCAGCGTCAAGCATGTACTCGGCAAGGTGAAGGGGNGTAGAGTGGCAGTTGTCGATGCGGAAGCCGTGGAAGTGCTTGGCCATGAGGCGAGTGTACTCAGCCATGAACTCCCAGAGGAAGGGACTGTCCTCAGGGCCGGCACCGTAGCGCAGCTTGACACAGTCACCCCAAGGAATGAGCTCTCTGCGGAGGTAAGCCTTGGAGTTCGGACCAGCGTTATCGATGAGCACGTTAGCGGCCCAGACCCAACCATTGTTGGCCAAGGCCAGCTCGCCGGCCTCGTGCTTCTTTGTCGTCTCGTTGGCAGGGAGTCTGGTGAAGTACGACTCGATCAATGGGTACTCCTTGTTGATCGGCTTGCCCACCATAGGACCGCCCTCGATGCGCATGTATTTTGTGCGGCCGTAAATCTGCTCCAGGATAGCAGTGCTGTCGGTGTTGTATTCGTCGTAGAAAACTGCGTTGATCTCCTCCAGGAAGTGAGTCATTGCACCCATGGCGCTGCGCTCGTCTGTAGTACTGCCGGTCTTGGTGTTGTACTTGCCGAAGAGTGACTGGAGAAGCGCGGCAGCATGTTGAGGGTTGATCTTGCGGCGGAATCTCTCACCAAGGTGGTCGGTGCCGGACATGGCGTATTGCTTGAGCCAGTCGGTCTTCTGCTTCGAGGACCAGCTACCAGTACCAACAAGGTCAGGAGTCTTGTCAGGGAACTCGACCTGATTCTCCATCCATGCCGAGACGGCGGCCGAAGCGTCACGCTTGACATCGATTATGTAGAACTCCCAGAGCTTGATGGCGTTGATAACTTCCACGCGGAGGGGGCTTGTGACTTGAACGAGGTCGTCTTCGTTGTTGATCTGAGTAGGAAGGCCACGCTTCTCGAGCTCGGAGCTGAACTTGAGAAGCTGTGTGTCCAGTTCAAAGGCGGCTTGCAACCACGGAGATGTCTTCATGTTGTAACCTGCTTCGGGGTGCTCTTCCAGCCACTTGCTGTTGTTGGCTGTGTGGTTCCAGACAACATCGGTCAGCGACAAAAGGCCATAGTTCTTCTCCATCTTGCTGGTCAACGCCTCGACATCCTTCNNCTCGCCGTTGGCAAAGATCTGCTTGTCGAAGGTGACCTGATCGTAAATGCTGTAGGGAGAATTCGAATCACCACGCATCATAAGCGGAGTAAAGTGGACCATGTTGTAACCTCTCTCGCTCATGCCGTGTAGGTGCTTGTCCCAATCGTTGGAGAGATCACCCATGAATTTGGACAGACATGAGATGATGGACAGACTCTTGAGCGGCAAAGTCGAGTCCTGGACGGTCAAGCGAGGACTGACATCAAGGTACCAGACCTTTGTCTCTGTCGCCTTGGGAACATCGCTCTTGCCGGTCGTGAGCTTGGGTAGAGGGGTGTAGGTGATGTAGTAGGAAAAGGGACCGGCGTGAGGGATCTCGACGTCAATCTCAATGTTGCGATTGAAGTCGGGAGTCAGTCTGCATAAATCGTCAGTGATAGATACGTTGCGAGTGTGCAGAGTGACTTACTTGTACTCGGTGTAGTTCTTGCGTACGAACTTCTGGCCCTTGGTGGGAATGTTTACCCAGAGGCTGCCCTCGCGACAGATAGAGCTGGTGCCCTCGATGACAAAGCGGATCTTGTAGACTGGATCGCTGGGCGGTGGCAAGTAGATGTACTCGCCGGCTACGTCGGGCGAGCCATCGTCCTTGAGAGGCAGGAGGTATATGGCCTGCGTCTGTTGTAGAGTCGGGGCCATTGGTGCGGCGGATTAGGTGGTGTGAAGGAAAGCAATGGCAGCGATTACGTAGGTGTATACTCAGTGATGGAAGTTGAGATCTTAGAAGATGAGAGGTGATGGATGGTGTTAATGAGTAGCTGGGGGTGAGAATGCAAAGACGATGGATGTGAGCTGATGAGCGTCGAGACTCGAGCAAGCAGCGAATGTGATGATGTTGCGTGAAGATGAATTAGAATAAGTGACAGCAAGCAAGTCAATTGTTGACTGTCTCGAGGACGAATAGGCAGGAGCAACGAGGGGCCGTATGTACACAGAGGAAGAAAGTGCAGGCGCGTGGCAGAAGTTTGCTGGATTTGTTACTCGGTACCTGATGATCTCGGCGATCGCCCATCGACCTCTTGCTCTTGCCTACTTTCGCATGCGGGACTCGATAGCTCCTGCTGCCCACAAAAAGCCGCCAACGTCATTGTCCTATCCCGCACTCGAGCTAACTTGATGAAGACACTTGCATTCCTCAACCAACACCTGTGCTTTTCACCCGTTCACCAAGGACGAAGACACTTCGCTTGTCCGTCCGCTCTCACGTTAGCGACTCTGTTTATATTGCTCGCTGTGCGTGGGAAATGTTCCAAAGAAGACGTGTCTCGAGTGCTGCAATGAGCTTCGCGAAGCGACTCGAGAGTTAACGCTTCGGTCGACAGCTGCTCTCCACGCTCTCCGCGGCCAATACTCTCAACACTGGGGAATTCATATCGACCCGAGCGGCTAGTTGCCAACTCTGCGTGCTGTCGCTTTCCGAACACATGGAGGGCCGAAGAAACGCCAGTCTTCTGCTGCGGAGAGAGAGAGGAGATCGAGAAACTTGGACGCGGAGACGATAACTCAACAACATCGGCCGCCCACGAAACTTGGTATCGTAGCCGTTTGACAGCCCTATCGTCTATTTAAACCATTGAAACCGGTCGACAACAATGTCATGCCTATCGAGTCTCCTCCATAACTGCATTTGCCGAAAGACCTTTTCCCTGCTCTGAGTCGTAATTCCTCAAGGAACAAAGTTTTGCTTGACATGACGTTCCTCTCCATGGTACAACTACATGTCGAGCATGCTCACATGTGGAAGCAGCCCTCATCAACAAAGACACTTTGCTGCGATCTGTACCTTGCTCACATGGGACGTCGAAACTGTTCCGGTCAAATTGTCACACAACAAAACTGGCCAGTCCGGAATTGATTAGAGTTTCTGGTTATCAAGCATGGCTGGTCAAAAGGCTTTGAAGATTGCATCATAATAATTGACTGTAGATGGGGGTATCACCAGGGTCAATGGTAGCCAAAGGTAGGTGGCCAGTTGCTGGAAAGATCAGGCAGCCGTCGGCAGAGGATCCCATCTGTGTCTCGCATCAGATCTCGTCGGAACCTTTTTAAAGGGCATCTGGGGTCCTTGATGCTGTATTTCCCAGGCCTGCCTACTGGCTCGTGTATTTCACGTTTCGCTGCTTGGACCATAGAGGGCAGACAGGGAGTCCTGGTGCCAGATGAGCTGCCTTCTCTCGAGCTCTTCAGAAGAGAACCTGAGCACGAGGTCAGAGAGATTATTGAAAGACAAACGTATCGAGAGAAACGAAACTTCTGGTAATGCGGACGGGCTGGCCAGCAGTTTTGATACACCGGGAGTCTCAGGAGCAGCATTTTCAGGACCTCGTGCAAGAGTGTCAACCTCACAGGAGTACCAGGAAGGAGACGCTGAGCCAGCACGCCAAAGATTTCACAAAGAATGCACCAAGAAAAATAGTGACAGGAGGAGAAAATGCAATCGGCAAAGGCTCTACGACTACAAAATTTACATGAAGGTCGAACCCAGAAAGGACTCTCGAAGCAGACGGAAGATAGCCACCAAGACCTTTTGATGGTAGGCCTCGAATTTAGTCATCTACTCAGCCGAGACGCTACTCTCAGCAACGGTGGCGATACAGAGGGCCTACACAACCAACCGCTACAAGAAAGGCAGCTGAAGCAGAGAAGCGATGTTCCAAGAAAGCTGCTGGCCCCTAAACAAGCCCAGGCGTGCTCAGCGATAGTAAAAGCTCCCTCCACCTTTCGCTCGATCCTGATGACGACCAGCTCAGTTATGCGAACATCCATGGCAATGTTATTGCTCAGAATACCTCGGGCACATGTGTGCGATCAGGGTCAGTTGGGCTGACACTGCTTATCTCTGCAGAAAAGCTGGCGCTAGATCTTGTGGAGAATCAACATCCTCAAGAACAACGCTTTGAGATCAAAGTTTGATTTAAAAGAGCTGCTGGTGTCTGAGCCGGTCTAGGAGCTTCGGACACACTGCGCGCCTGTCCTCTGGCATGGCGGGAGATGCGAGCGTGTGTAGCAAATCTCTCATCCCACACCAAAGCTCTTCTATGACAATAGAAGGACATGCATGTGTCTGATACAGGCGGCGATCCCGGCGCGAAGGGCCTGATCAACCACCAACAAAAGAATGACTGACCTTGACGAGTCAACACCAACGGCCTCTATGTCGAGCATGCATGCAATGGTGGGCAAGTCGGTGGAGTCGATGCTGTACCACAACTGAGGGCGGTGACGGGGGATCTCCTCCATAACGACCGAGTTGCGGAACTTGGCCAGCAGACAGTCGATGCCCTGTATGGTGGCATAGGAAACATCGCACTTCTTCATGGAACCGTACATGTTTGACCCCTTGCCCACGCGACGCTGGATGAAGTTTGTGATGAACTTCGGGCGGACAAGTTCGATGCCTCCAGCAAGAGACGTAGTGTCCTAGAACCGTCAGTAAGGAACCTGGTGGAGTACGGGACCATGCAGCAAGCAAGGCGGAGAGGAAACTCCCAAAGATACAAGGAGCGTTTTAGCAATCAAGAGCGATCTTAGAGTCGAAGCTGAAGATCCAGCATTCAGGTTGTTGGAGAAGTCGATACGGAGGTACGAGAGATCGTAGTGACCCTCCGAGGTGGCGTCGAGGAAGATCTTGAGGTCCTCGAGATCGACACCGTTGGAGATGTTGCGCAACATGATGGTAGTGCGAACATCAATGCCGGCCTCGATCTTCTGGAGGTTCACAATTTGAGGCTGGTTGAATGTCCAAAAGGCCATGTGGGTCTGACAAACAGGAGAATCTTCCGAGGGAATCTACCAGGCAGGCTGGCGGGACTGATGTCCACGCTAACCACCACAGAAACGACGAAGGACGTAGCTACCATAGGAGCGAGGAGTATACTCAACTCTGGAGCAACACACGCAAGTCAGGGTGCTGCGCAGGATTTGAAGCATAGGCGCATCAAGCGGCACTGCGCTTGACCGTATACGTACACTGTTTCTTGGTGAGTTATTGTTGACTATGATGATGACGAGGATAGAGAAGAGGTTGGTTGGTTCGTGGTTGTGGTGAGTTTTTGCGTGAAAGGAAGAGGGCAGAGCGAGGGGGTCTTTGAAGGTAATCATTGGTCCTTCCTCCGTTGACGCAGTTCGACGACGACGGTCCCTGTTTTCACTCTCGCCAGTGATCTCGATTCAGGGTGAAGGAGTATCTCCTGTGCAGTGGTCGACGAGTGCTCGCTTATACTGCACGACAACACCTTCGCATGATCATAACACGTGAGATGCTCGTTCACTATCAATGGCAGGCAACATCATCGTCGAACAATAGGCACTCTGTCGACTATCAATCAGGTAGGTCCGTCGTGCATGAACGACATCATAATCAAACAACTATCTCCTCCTCCTTCTCCTTCTCTCCTTTCTTCCATCTCACACCACTATTCCATCCCGCGCACCCACCACTACAACAAGATGTGGCAGCAAATCAAAGATCTCTTCCGTGCTTGCTTCGGCGAGCGCGACACCATCGAGCAGCCTACCCGCCCTCGCAACCCTGTCAGACCTGCTCTTCGTCGCTCCTCCTTCTCTTGAAATCACTCCTCCATCGTGTCGTGGCATACAAACATACAGCTATCCAAACGCAGTAAGTAATACTCTTGCTCACGCTATCCACGGAGAGAGCTGTACGAGAGGCGCCGGCAAGGGCTCCCAATGAATACTTGATTGACACGGTCTGACAATATGCATCTTGATAGTGACACTTGCATACAGCACGAAAGTCGAGATGAAGCAGACATAACATATCCCATGCTCCAACAACGGTCAGTACATCACTATAAAAATGCAGAAAAACTTCCACTAATCCACCTAGGCCAACGAGAGAAACTCAGATGCAATGACTAGTCCATGCAGTCCATACTAGTCTTGAGAAGAGCATTGATAAGACTCAAATCCACATGACTCTCTCTGCCCTTCAAGCCTTCAGGGTCAAAGTTCTTAGCCAAATTCTCGAACCAATGCATGCGCTTCTTTTGCTCGTCGGTTGGCTTTGCAGCTCTATAAGCATCCTTTAGCTCCTCCCAGCCACGCATACTTCCAGCGTCCTCAGCAATACCATGACCGTTACCATCGGTGCATTTGAAAGCGTCGTCAACGTTACCACGTCCAATGATCTCAACCTCGTGTCCCCACTCATCACCGTGATCGTACATGTACTCCCACTCTGCGTTCTTCCATTCATTCTTGTTGAACTGCTCGCCGACATGGACTTTGTCTGCCTTCTTCTCGGGAGTCTGAGAGTGCTTGCGGTCGTAAGAGTGCAGTGAGTCAATGTGTTTGTCGTCGTTGGGATTGACAATGCGAATGTAGTTCTGGCGAGGGCCGAAGTCTCTCTGCTCGCCCGCGTCTTGACCCATACGACGTGCAATTAGGGCTCTGATGTCGTCGACAGGACGCTCGTCGGCAGTGGGATCGCGGGCGACAAAGTCATAGCTGTGTGCCGCTGCCCAGCCAAAGGCAATCTGGATAGCGTAATGCAGCTCCTGGAACGTGGCGCCATCAGGGCAGACCAAGGTGCGCCAGATCTGGGGCTCTCTGGAGTCAGGGATGGTGATCTTGAGGATCCAGGAGGGCTGTTTCTTGGGCTGGCATGCGTGCTTGTGGGTAGGCCAATCCTTTCTCTGGCAAGCGGCACCTNNGTAGTTGTGTCAGCTTGACCACCTGGCGACGTGGCCATGTCGGGGTCGCTCACCGCAGTACTTGCGACTACCGCAGCGGCCACAGGTGACGAGCTTGGGTTTCTCTTCGAGACAGACTTCGCACTTTCCGGCGCTCATGATCGTGGTTGTCGGGTTGGTTTGTAGAAAGGGCAATGAAGACGAAAATTTTTCTTTGAAGATTGAGAAAGCGGGGTCAGTTCGGGGATGTTGATTGATCATGCTTGATCACTGATCGAGCGTGATCGATCAATGATCAAGCATGCTCGAGCAGGATGTACTTACAAAAGTGCGGAAAAAAAGATGGGGGAGTAGTCGATAACTACCTAGACTCGAAGACTCGAGGCCTCAGCAAGCAGTCTGTTGCGGAAACTCGGAGCTGTTGATCGAAAAGTCGAGCCAAGCAGTGTTTTTATTGTATTCGAGCAGGTCATAAAACAGGGTTCGAGCATGCTTCTACCATGGTCTTAACATGGCCTGAATACTGTTTGAACAATGTTTGAACAGACTTCGATGTACGCGACAGATGGCTCCGCTACTACTTGACTTACCGAGAACAGGTCTATCTTGCGCTTGTAGTTGGTTGAAAATGTGTTTTGCGACGTCTTCACTCGAGAGAAAAGTGTGTTCATGGTATACCACTGGTGGGTCAAAGCTTTACTAAAGTGGAACGCGTGAGGTGCGACGTTCGTGGTTGCTACCTAGAGCATTGCAAACATATTTTATCTGCATCCAGACCACTATCTATCTTAGCATTCTCGAAACCGTGATCAAGATGCCTCCCAAGCGTAAGAACATTTTCGGTATGTTGTTGACGACCTCTCGTTGATGAAATTGCTGCAGGCAGAACCCGTGGTGACGACGACGCGTCTGCTTCGGAAGGCAACTCCGGTGTATCTCCAGCTCCTGCAAAGCGCGCCCGAGTCAACAAGAAACGGGTCTTCGTTACATCCAAGATCTTCTATGAGAGATCGATTTCAATGGCGGTGTAGCAGCATCAACCCCAGCATCACACCCACTAGAATCCTTGCTCGCGCTCTCTCACGATGAACTCGCGAAGCATGCTCTCAATCTTCAGAACCAGCTGACAGCACTTCAACAAGATGGTATGNGCAACTCCAGCGAAGTATTGGGCGAAGAGAAGATTGCCGAACGAGCAAAGAAGACGAGAGACGTATGTGCAGCAGAGATCAAGAAACAGATGAAATAGCAACCCAGCTGCAAGAAAGCAAGTACAAAGTGGAATTACAAGGGCATCGTCCCTTGTGAGGAGGTCTTCTATAAGCTCTTCGGATCCGGGAAGCCTATCAAGCCATGGAAGTATAAGGCGATCGATATGGTTGACTTTGCACAATGCATTGGTGATATCAGTGCTTCTGTAAGCTTTACACAACTGAACTGAAAATCGAAGTATATTAATTCTGGACAGATCAAGTATAACACCTTGAACCTCACAGGTGATAGCGTCAAGGTTCATTGGGATCAAGACAAGAAGACTTTGAAGTTGACTGGAACTTATGGCTTGTTATTACTGCCTTTCGCAAGACATCACCGTTTCTGTGAGGGATGTCAAAAGGTCTGAAGGCAAGTATATGCTCCTTTGCTATATAATGCATAGAGCCTAGCTTTCCAATGATGATTTGTCCAGGCCGTGTTGTATTCTTGGTACTTCGACATTTGTCTCGTGCAAGGCTGCAACATCTGGCTCGAGGAACAGGTGGCCTTATTCTAGTCTAAAACGATTCTTCCCCCACGGGAAACATAACCATCAACAGACAAAGAGCTCATGCCTCACTTCAACAACAACACATCATCAAATAATGCTTGTTCCCAAATTGATCGATGATTACGCTCCTTGGCAGATAATGTTACCACTCTTGCTGGCAGCCATATCCGTCTGCCGATACGCGAGGCGTGGTAGCACCATGAGACAGCCGTTGCTTTGCAGCATGCTGTTCATACTGTTCTTTTTGTGTCCTAGAGTGATTAGTAGTGGTGCTGCTGAGTACGGTGTGGGGTTTACTCTTGCCCTCGATTATGGGTGAGTGGGGCTACCTTCGATGACTGTCCTTTCGAACACTGACGTGTTGTCTTGTAGTACAGCGAGTATATGGTATGCCAATGGCACAGCAGTTGATGTCGTGAAGCTCGAGGGAGGATCAGCATACAAGCAGGTTATGCGTTCAGCGAGTGTGGAACCATACTCGCCAATCTCTTCGCCTAAGCTGACTCGAGGCTCACCAGGCCTCATGCCTTTCCAAAACTACTTACCATCATGGACTACTGCAGAACCTGTCGACAACGGTGCCGAAGCCGTCAAATGGATGCTCAATGGCCTGAAGGCAGCCACGGAAGCTTGCCTGGAAGAGCCCCTGACTGCTGTCCGCATCAGCACTCCTTTCTCACTTCAGTACAAGAGTCCATTCTACAACACTTTGCAAGCAACAGTCGAGTCTCTAGGCCTAAGAAGTTTCGGGGTCGTGACAGCATCGACCAACATAGCAAGAATCTATGGTCTCGAAGGTCAATGCGACAACGATCCCTACAAAACACCCGATGAGATGGAGAAGCCAGATGATCCGCCGCGCGAGTACCTTGCGCTCGACTACAGCCGGGCTGGCATTTCAGCATTTGTGGTAGAAGAAGATTGCGGAGTTGAGATCACACATCGAGAGTTGCACAACACTACCCTAGGGGCAGTCGTTGAGTTTCCTGGCAAGCGCGAGGACCTCACTCATGCGCTGAAAGATCTTGTCTTTCGACCTTTCGATACAGCGTACAGCACGTGGCAAGCAGTTATCTCTGAGCTAGTCTTGCTCGGCGAATCCTCACAGAACGTAATATTGCAAGAAGTCCTATCAGAAGTCTTCGGGAGCAACTACACCAATCTCAAGGCCAGAAGTGATAGACGAGCAACTACGCACCATCCGCTATTCGCTGGCTCTAGAGCCGCTGCAGCAAGTTGTCAACAGCGGCTAGAAGTTGAGCTGACACACGAATGGGATGAACACTTCCAGGACTGGCTTCCGAAAAATACTCAAAAAGATCAAATATGGTGGTGGCAGACTCTTAAGCGTAGCTCTTAATACACCTCGACTAAAAGGCTTTCTTCGGACATGCCTTTTTCCGGTAGTATTGTGCATTCTGATAGGTGAAAAGTGACATTCTCTTGTAGAAAGAGATAGGTCAGAAGTGGCAAGATAACATGCAAGATACAATATGAGAATGATACCTCCAAAAACAAATCGAGAAAGAAAAAAGGAGATTTGCAGCTTGTGGGAATCGAATCCACGCCTCTACGATTCTGGCGGCATCGCTGCGTAAACAGCTCCATCGTCACCTTACTATGCCTTGTGTTTGCAAGAGCAGTATTTGCGTAACGTCTTGACCACTGGACTAAAGCTGCTGGATTGAGTGTCGATGGAACTTGGGAGTTAATGTAGGTCATGCGGGTTGGAGTCGGCGCCTTCCTGCATTGATTGGCTGCTACGCGGTTTGGAAGTTCTCCTAGGCAAGGGCAATCTTACGCAAATTCCTGGCTTTCATTGTTGGCCAGCTTGTTGAATCTCGAGCACAGAGAGCACCAGGTCTTAGTCGGACAAAAGTCGAATGTCTTTTTTGAGATGAGGTTTTTCGTTCAGATGAAGGGTCATGTACAACTAACTTTGAAGCACATGGAGAACCTTCGTAGACCCATGATGATATATTCCTCTTGACCACTAACGTACTAACGTGTAGCAAACACCTTGAAGGTCTGTACATCCCTCTTAATCCTGTACAGATCTCCCAGCTTCAATTGCCAAGAATCGGCCCATCTCGTGTCTGTAATCTCCTTGATGTCCTCAATGTCGACTCTGTGATGTTGTAACCATGCTTCAATGGCATCCAGATCCTCAGGTCGGTTTTGCCATGCCATTGCCCCTCGCTCGTATTCTATGAAGCTATGCAGTCGTTGGTCGGGGTCGTTGACGGGAGGTGGATATGCAGATGGTCTGGTCGCGGGGGGTTGTGGTTGTTGGTTGGGTCGTGGAGCAAAGTTGGGCGTGTCTGCGTTTGTGTAGTCTGTGTTTCCACCAAGAGACTGTGAGGGAGTATGCATGATGTGCTGGGTTGGTTGTTGTTGTTGCGGACGCTGCTGTTGTGGTTGCTGGTCGCCATCTTGGAGGCTATCTACTTGATGGTGATTCTCTGCTGGCCTCGGGTTGGTATTGTTACTAGTCATTGGGCGTCCAGCGACCATGGTACCCTCCNNCCATTGAAACACGCCATTGGAAGCAACTGGCACATTTCGGTTGGAAGGATCAAAGTGCAATTGCTGTGGAGACGGTTGTTGCGATTGCGGCGTGTTGGGTGAGCGAGCGTCGCCAGGTCTTTCAATGCGCCATGGCCGTGTGTACTTTTGGCGTTTGGAGGGCGTGTACTGGACGCACTTGTCGAGATGCTTGACTAGCTCGGTCGTGTGCCAACTACGTTCTTTCTGGCAGTGCTTGCATACTGCGCGTTCTGTCCTGTCGCCCGGTCCTGGTGGCAGTCGCGTAAAGTTCTCTTCGACCTCTGGTAATGGTGCGCGCCCGCCTTTCCGCTTCTGACTATGGGGCTGAGGAGTGGTGTTGACTACGGCTGACATGTTGCTGTGAGTTGCTGATGCATGATGGTCAAGGGAGCGGCCGCAGAGTAGCTCTAAACAGGAAAATCATGATGATGTTCATGACGCAACGCCAAGCCTGTATCACCTCCAAGGCTCTCCTACCGTCGAGATATCAGATTATTATTGGTTGAGTACTAGATAGTATATGTATTCTCAGCATGCTGGCCTCTTTGCTGACCACATGTGCGTAGCTATGATTTGGTGCCGATTCACGGCAACTATCTTTCACCGAGGCCATGCTATGTCTATGCATCCTTGTTGTATTTACCTCACCATCGGATCGTTGGCATGCCGCACTGATAGATGCTGGCTGGACGTGGACCTCCGATTGGTGAGGATAATCCTTCATGTTTGTATGAGGAGAGTTGCAACCGTCGGTGCCATTGATACTTAAGCTGGCCAGTTCGAAGCGTGTGGACGCCTTCGGTCTTGTCTGGCCCTGATGATCTCATCAAAGAGTAGGTCCAATGTCGAGTCGCGGTAGACGAGATGTCTTGAGCCTGGGCGTAGAAAGGGTTTGAATCTCATACACCAGTACCGGGGAAAGCACCCTTCTTGTTGAGCACGACCATTCCATGGGCTCGAGAGATGTACCCTTTCATCATGCCCTTGTAGATCAGATTGGCAAGCAAGCACTCGACCTCGTCACCCTCGAGCTCGGTCTCCCCACCAAGTTTTAAGGCAGCAGTGAATTCCCTCAGCGGGATACGGCTCCTTCGGACTGACTCTGCGCCTTCTTGGCCCTCTTTTGGTGCTTCGAGCTCACCAGCAAGATAGACCTTTCGGACCAGATTGCGAAGACAGATGTCACGGCCACGTTCGAGGGTGAGATATACTCTGCGCTTGACGAACTCTTCTTCTCCTGCTTGGAGAGCAGCGTCAAAACCGGCCAGGTCACCCTTCTTGATGCAAGCACAAAGCGGAGCGAAGAGGCGTTGCAGACCAGGATAGGGTGCCAACATTGTCTGAGTAGGTAGAACATGGGCAGTGATGAGTCTAGTCGGGATGAGATATGTCAAAATGAGTCTGATGTTGCGAGTGGATCCTGTCAATGCTTTGTTGTAAGCAATGGTTAGATGTTCCTCGGCTTTTGCGTAATCCTCATGCAAGAATTTAAGGACGCCCAGGTAGTAGTTGTAAGTGACTTGCTGAGCACGAGGGAACCGCTCGAGTGGAGGCAAGTCTGTGTTTGTCGCTGAGAGTGATCGAATGACGTTTTGTGAGAGTGCAATTGAGTTCAGCTGTTGAAACAGTTAGCATGTCGCGATTGATAGATGGAGAGGTATAGCCACCTTGAAGTATGTCTTGAACTGCAAGTTCGCAATGTAGTATGCGCCCCATTTGCGCGAGGTCTCAATGGGAGATCTATCACCAATGCAAAGACTGAAGACTCTGTTGATCTGGCGTGCAGCATCCTCGAGCTTCTCATTTCCTCCGGCAGCATCTCCGACATCCTCCTCGAAGGCGTTGAATGACGTCTGCCCCTTTTGGAATGCAGCATCATCGGCTTTGATGGCAAAGACGCGCAGGTACTTGCCCACAAGGTAAAGACAAGGTATTGTCCAGGCATCAAAGACTTCAATCTGGTAACCTCTCAGAAGAGCATTGAGAAGGTCCTTCCAAGCATTATAAACCTTGTCCCAGTTGGCGACCATGCTTTGAGATTTGGTCGCGTTCTTTCCTAGATTGAGTGATTCTTCGGCAATGAGAATCTCACCAACAGCCTTCCAGTATGCGACAAAGACATCAGCCCAGGGGTTGACTTCGTTTCTCTCCAGTTTGCAAGCTGGGTTGTGCGAGAGAGCATGACGAAAGTCTGATTGAACGCTGAAGGCATTCGAGTCTCTGTGAAGGGCATACAAGCGACCACTATCATGCTTGGGGGCGACTGGCGACATCGTGCTGGCGAGCTCATAGCCTCCCCGTGCCATCATCGCACGCCCAAAGTCAATCATTACGTTGTTCATCCTGCTGATCGAGTCCAAGCGACTGCGGTACAGAAGACGAAATGGTCTAGACTGAAGGTATCACAAAAGACCTACACAGGGAGTCAGTGACAACAACACTGGCATGTGATGTTGATGGTCGCTGATGGATCTGGTCTGAGCTTCAACAGCAGGCCAAGTGACGCGGCGAAAAGTAAGGCCGGCTCCGAGCTGGCTTCGACGCCAAGGAAGGCGCGAGGCACGGCTTGTGCCGGTAAACGAGGAGTCTGGCGTCAAACTCCACCCAGCGCGCAGGAATTTCTCTCTCCCAAGCGACTTGACAATTTCCGTTGTACTAACCTTCCAGCAAACGCAACAGTGAGTCTATCCCATTCATTCGTCAACAGCTGCGATACTGACTATTATCCAAGATGGGTAAGCAAATTCTCCTCCAAACACGTCTTCCTACCGCCGAGTTCGATCCACCGCCGATTTCCTTCCTCCATCTGGTCTGCGCACGCCCGCATCTTCACTCGCATCGTCTGCAATCCTGAATTTGGTCCGATTTGGTCACGACTGTTCCGCTTGCAAATGTCCCGACACGCTTGAAGAAATCGACTGGACCCAATGGAGGAATCGAAGACTGCGCAATAAAGAGGAGGGATTGAAGGATCGGATCGGCTGGCTGGTCGACTATCAGCATCAAAGAGCAAGGAACATTGGGCTAATACATACTGCCGTACAGCTCGCCTCCAAGAATACCAGGTCGTTGGCCGTCTGTTGCCCACTGACGCCAACCCCACCCCTAAGCTCTACCGCATGCGCGTCTTCGCTCCCAACGAGGTCGTCGCCAAGAGCAGATTCTGGTACTTCTTGTCTCAGCTGAGAAAGGTCAAGAAGGCAAACGGCGAGATCGTCACCCTCAACAAGGTACGACTATTCTCAAACCTACACAATGCTATCTCCCGGAAATGGGCTGCAGCGTTTGGCGTTAAGTGACGCGATTAACACGCGCCTGCAGNNATTCATGAGAAGCGCCCCCAGAAGGTCAAGAACTTCGGTATCTGGATCCGCTACGACTCTCGCTCTGGTACCCACAACATGTACAAGGAGTACCGCGAGATGTCCCGCTGCGAGGCTGTCCAGGCCCTCTACCAGGACATGGCCGCCCGCCACCGTGCCCGCTTCCGATCGATCCACGTACGTCCCTCTCTTGCTGGCCTCGTGTTGCCCGCCCTGGCTAATCCGCTCCGCAGANTCATCAAGGTCGTCGAGGTCGAGAAGGCCGAGGACATCCGCCGCCCCTACATCAAGCAGCTCCTTACCAAGAACCTCAAGTTCNCCCTTCCCCACCGCATTCCCAAGACCGCTGGCAAGAAGGTCTTCGCTGCCCACCGCCCTGCCACCTTCTTCTAAGCGTGTCGCTTCAGTGTGTTGCTGCGTACTGCTGGTTGGGATTGGCGTGGAAAACGGATGGAGGGCTCTATGGACCGTGGAAAAAGAATAATCCTCTTTTGCTCGTAAAGAGCATCTCAACGGACCAAAGTCAATCAAAAGAACTTTTTTTCGCAAGTCTACTTTTCACGACAAAATCATGACTTCCTTCTAACTCTGCAGTGCCTTTTCGTCCCTTTCTTTTCCTTCTTCCCCTCCTTTCCCTCTCATACTTCATCAGTGACTCTGTACATCATGTACACNCCAGCGATGCAGCTCGTAGGAGTTGCCCGAGCTACTTGCTTTNNTTCAACGCAAGAAGCTCGGAACGGAGCGTTGGTAGATTGAATGTCCAGTCGAGGGAGAGAGGANGTGCCTTACGTCGCTTTNTGATCTTTCTTGTGCCGGCAGGGGAACGAAGAGATTTGGCCTAGACTTTCGTGGGTCCCGTCTAAGAGAACCCCCTAACATCTTGCTTTGTCATGAGGCATTCTTGCTTTGATAGTCTTTGTACTTGGAATGTTATTTGACTTCTACTTGATCTGTATCTCGTTTTTGTTGTGACATGTTTCGTGCAATTGGGTCAGATTCTGATCCAGGCTGTTCGCAGTCATGTTACTGAAAATGTACTTGCTCATTGGACTCTATTTCCAAAGGCATGATTATATGGTATGGTTCTCTACTCTTCAGGATTCAAGTCTTGATCCTCGCCAAACTCGACAACCACCCACTGGCAAAACTTTTCAAAGTCCTTTGCCCACTGCTGCATCCTCATTGCCCTTTCGCCCTTGCCATATGCACCATCCTTGAGTTCCTGCTGCCACTGCTGTGCATTCATATCTTCAAAAGAAGCCCATCTGACACTGTTTTCTGCCAGCGAGGCCAGGCCTTCCAAACCTAGATTCTCCCATCCTTGCAGCGCTTGCCAGAAGTCGTGGGTCATGCCGCTGTGTCCGTGGCCTAGGATTGCTGGGTCGTCGTTGCAGAGGGAGACGGGGACGCCGCGGGCGAGTAGAGCGGGTAGAGGGTGTGACATGATACTGCCAGTCAGACGGAGTACTTCGTTACTGATCGGACAGCTTTCGATGAGGATTTTCTTCTCCTTGACCATGTCACACAGTAAAGGGTGTTTGTAGAGCGAAAACGCATGTCCGATGCGTCGTGTACCGAGCAGAATCGCATCAAACAGGTTTTCGTCCGTTTCATCGCCGTCGCCGAGGGTTTCGCCGGCGTGGAAATAGAAGGGAATGTCTACTTTGTTTTGGGCGCATGCTTTTTTGAACCAGAAGAGTTCGGGGGTGAGGTCCGCGAGGGGGCGGCCGAGGTCTTCTTGGCCCACGAGGTCGAAGCCGCAGATTAGTTCTGGATAGAGGATTTTCATGTCGATGCATTCTTGCATGCTTTCAATCACTTTGCGCGAGTCAAAGCTGCGGAGAGTGGTGTATATCAATCTCGCGCCCCAGAAGCCCTTGCCCAGAGCTTTGAAATTTTCAATCTCCTCGTCGAGAATGTCGATCATGAGTTCGTTGTTTGCCTCGGGCTCTTCAGAGCCTTCCTTGTAGAAAGGGTCGAGGAAGGTGCTGCGGATGTCGACGTATTGGACGCCGTCTTCGACCAAGTCTTCAAACATGCGGCGTAGAAAGGCGCGGAAGGTTGGTTCATAGTGGAGCAAGCTGGAGATGATGCCGAAACAGGACTGGAACTTGCGCCAGATGTCGTTGGGGCCGTGCATGTGCTGTATAGACTCGTCTTGTGTGATGGTGATGCGCTCCTTGAGCCACTTCTCAAACCCTTTGCGACCACCATGCGGGAAAGCATCGGCAGCGGTATCTATGGGGGTCCATTGGCCAACAGCATACGACGCATCCCATATCGAAGATGATTCGGAAGAACGATTCTTCAGCCACTTGAAGACAAAAGGTACAGAGGCTTGAGCCTCCTCAGAGTCGAGAGGTTGATCAGCTTTGATATGCATACCCTCCATGTAACAAGCTTCCTGGGTAAGCCAATCCATGTCGACCATGGCTTCCAAATGGCAATGCAGGAGAGTACCCTTTGGCATCTTCTTGACAATTTTCCAGAGTTTGGACTGTTCAATCTTGGGACGAGCGAGGGTGAACATCATTCCAGGATAGATGTCCTTGGAGTCTGAGGCCAAGCTGTCTTCATAGTCCTTGGTCCAGAGTGTTTGTTGTTCCTCGAACCTGATGGCAGAGACAATGGCACAGGCCTCGCGAGCCATTGGGGACAGGGTCTCCCGGAAAGCATTATCNTTCGGAGAGTTAGATGTGTATTAACGCGGTTGAGAATAGTTCAACGAACCACTACGCTGCTTCTTTTCTTGGGCAATGAGAGCATCTCTGCCCTGAAGGTATTCNTGGAGGAAGGGTTCCTCGAATGATGGGACACCCCTCTCAGCAAGCCATTGAGCATCGGCGTCGTCTTGTATGCTGAGTTGATCCATGTTTCGTACTGTGCACAGCCGCACGAATGAAATCTCTTCTGGAGGCAATGGAAAACACCGATACACAGATAGACAGAGTATAACACCCAAGATTTCTGTAGTCGAATCTGATACAAGGTGGATATGTTGCACAGTATCGTCTATTGCTTCGCGGATGATCGAGAGAGAAATACAGAGGGACTGCAAACAGCCCATAGGCACGCACAGACAGTTTCGGCCACAACAGGCAGCGATCGGCGACGTTGATGACGGTGGCCCTCTTGTCGGTCGTGACATGCGGAGAGTGACAACTCTAACGCGGATGTCTTTGACAGTCAGGTGCACGCTACAGATAAAGCGGTGACAAAGACACTAGCATCGCCTAAGAGTCGTGTGAGAGCGAGCGCCAGACCCAGGACGAAACGTTAGCCACAGGCGACGCATAACACTTTCCCTTCCAACACTCTCCTCATGTACCCCGCGAGTCGTCGTTGGTGTACCGTAACATGAATATACGAATAACAGACGTGCTTGGTTCAGCGCGACTCTTTGTTTCTTGACACCACCGCCACCATGGCTTCGTGGATGCCCGCCTACTTCCAGAAGCGCCTGCTCCGGACTGCCTTGTCGCGTATCGCCTTGCTGGACGTAGACTCCCTAGATCTCGACTCCTTGGGCGTGAAGATCGGCAGGACCAGCACTGTCGAGCTCAAGAATGTCGGGCTCCATGTCCAGGTATACATGTTTGAGATGATGGCACCTTCCTTTGTCAGACTAACCAACACGCCCTAGGAACTCTCGGCCCTGCTGCAGCTTCCACCGAACCTTCGCCTCCAAGTTGCCCGTGTATTGTCGCTACGCCTGACTGTTCCTGCCAATTTCTTCCAACAGAGCATCGTCGCCGAAGTAGATGGTATCGAGATCCACGTTGCAGCAGACGTGCCTGCTGAGTCTCACGACAATGCCGACGATGCAAAGGCTCCCGAGCACCGCAAAACACCCCGACGAATACACTCTCCTCCTTTCCATGATAGCGGTGGCCTTCCCTCGACCCAACAACTCGCCCAGTCTATGCTGCTAGAAGAACCAGATGGAGAAAAGCAAGAGTTGGAGGCTCGCTACATGGCCAAGTCGTCCTTGAGTGACTCAAATGACGAACTAGGCACCGGCACAAGTCTTGGTCTGCCCGCCATGGTTGCTACCTTTCTGCAGGGCATCGTGGACCGTGTTCAAGTCAGGATCAAAGACGTCAATGTCAGGCTATCTCTGCACGACTCGACCCCAGAGGCTTCCCCCATGATCTTCGTCGCACATCTGGCAGACATTCATGTCGATGCTGCTGCTCCATATACTGCTGATACTGATAGGAATCTTCAAATACCCGTCGGAAAGCGAAGGCAGATCGCCTTGGAAGGACTCAGTATCCATCTTGTGCGCGAAGAACGCTTCGCTCAAACACGTACATCTATGGCCGATCTGTTTGCATCATACACATCAAGCGCCACGAGCAGGAAAGAAGGGCAGAAAAGTGATGCTTTCTCGGAACAGGAGCCAGCTATGGCCGAATCTGGTGTTTTACCACACATGAACGTCCCAGCTCACGCATACTTGTCTGATTCGGACCATGAGAGCTTACCAGATGAGATGACACAAAGCACTGCATCTTTTGACATACGTCCTGGTGAAGACAACATCTCCTGGGCCTCTAGACGTAGCCAAGGGTCTTCTGATCGCGATCAATTATGGTCTTCCTTTGCTCCTGAAGATGATAGATCGGCCTCGGAACTACTTCAAGACTTGTCGTCTTCGGTTTTCATGAGCACAATTGATACTCGAGGATCCGCTAGCGTCATGTCACAATCAACGATCGGACAATCTTTCACAAGCGCCCAAGCCCCACCTACCGCCTCGAGTTCGAGAATTATGCGTCAGGATGAGAACTTTAGCCCTGTCACGCCCGAGCTTGAGGATGTCGTGTCTAATGTTGAGGCTGGAAGTTCGCCGACTCTGTCTCCTGACGAGTCGGATAATGGGCCTGACCTGACAGAGTCTGTGGTCTACAGTCACGCCGAGGCGCAAAGCATGTACATGAGCGCTGTAGGTCCAGCATCAGGTCCAGCGCCAGGATCCCCGAACCTCAATATGCTTCCAGGCGGCTGGAACTCTGTCATCGACGATGATGAAGACTTGGATCCTCCGTTCTTGTCGCAGCACTTGGATGAAAGATCTGGCTACGAGTCTGAGGACCGAGCCCCCACACCAACCCTACGAAACCAGTCACCTGTGTTCGAGCGCCAGTCTGAGCCCGAAAGCCAAAGCACGTCTGTGATATATGTTTCGAAAGAGCTTTTGGCCATGCACAAACTGAAAATTGGTATCCGCCAAGCTCCCTGCGTTAGTACACGCACGCACAAGGTGGAAGATTCGATTTCTCAAAGTTCAATGACAACCTCAACCTTCCAGCAAGCCCCAGGTGCTTTCTCAATCTATGCTGGAGAGGGCCGCTCGTCTGTCCGATTCGACCGCCCTACAGCATACGAGACTGCCAGGGTTCCTGAGGAAGGCGAGACAGTGGATACAATCATCGAAGTCGACGTTACTCCGATAACATTACAGTTGGATGCTGGTACAATCCGTTCATTGATCACAGTATCAGAGGTCGTGAAAGGTCCAGAACCATCTTCAGAATCGAGTCAAAGTTCCGACAAAGATTATTCAGTTATGGACCAGAACCTCCCAGGACTTTCCTTACATATGCAAATGTTCTGCGTGTCTCTGTTCCAAGATTTACCGGAGGCGTCGGTAGAACTTACTGATATATCTGCTTGGCGTCCTTTGCCATACCCGGATCATGAGAAGAGGGCGTTGCTGCAGCTCGATCTACGACACATCGACCTCGAAGTTAGCCATCGACCGCCTCCTGCAGAATTCGGGCTCAAGGTTGGTAATCTCACGTTCACAGCTGGTACCAATGACATTCTCTCGTTTGATACCACGAAGCATAAACGAGATCAAGGTAGCATTCGGCATGCGATCACTGTTGCATCTGCCACAGGAACAACGCTCCAAGGGCAGAGCGTCAGAAGGATAGAAGCTGATTTACTTCCTCTTCGCCTCAACCTCGACCTAGTCAAGTTTGACGATGACTTTGACTCACTAGGTGGGATGATTGGCATCGTCGAGATGAGCTCCTCTCTGTTGTCCAGCGGCTACTTTTCCAATAAGCAAGAGGCTTCGGCCCCACCGCGCAGAGGCGTCCGCTTCAAAGAATCTGTGGCTGATAAGAGCGCTGCTCCTGAGATGAAGTTCGGCGCACGCTTGGAAGGATTTGATGTAAGGCTGGCCTCTAAGTCGTGTTCCTTGGAGCTGCAAGCATCGACGACGAAAGTTGTACACCGACAAACTGGTGTGATTATAGGCATAGAAAAGGTAGCTCTTGCTATGCCTATGATGGATGCTCCGGCTGAGCGCTCCAATTTCGATATTGCTCTCAAACAGGTCAAGCTTGTCTATACCTTCTCACCGTCACAGAATGATCTGGGTCGTTTGATATCGCTTGTCACTCCATCTAAGAACAAGTACGAGAACGATGATGATATTTTGATCGATACTCTCATCAGGCAGAGGAGGAAAGGATCTGTTCTCAACATACAAGCATCATCCGTGCAGACATGTATCTTGGACTGGACGTTCATACCACATCTCCAGTCGCTTGGCGACGAGCTTTCTAAGCTATCAGTTGTCACGAAGTACTTACCCGAGGATGACACTCCTGGCGTATTATTCTTGATCAAGGTCACAGATACGCAGCTCAAGTTACCTATCAACGAACAATCCGGATTCTTGGAAGTTTCTCTCACGAACATACAGGTCGCTCACGTCGGTCTGCCCGCTCTCTCCGCGCTCTCTGTTGGCAAGATAAGCCTAGGTCGACTAGGAGGACACGATATCATCCACGAGATGCTTCCCGGAGCTTGTACAGATGAATACCCCATGCTCATGTTGCGCATGGTCGGAGATGAAGTGGAGCCTGTCGTGAAGGTGAAGCTGTTTAACATCTGCGTCGAGTACGACGTTCCTACACTCCTCTCTCTCACCGGTACTGAGTCCGCCCCGGAAGTGGAGCAAAGAGTGCAAGACCTTGCGGTATCTGTCCTCGACAGCTCAGGCTTAGGGCTCAAGAAGCCATCACGACCCGTGTCCGAAGTCAAAAAGTCGTCAGGAGGTGCCAACAAGAAGCTCGCAATTGACGTCTTGTTACATGGTTGCGCCATTGGCCTACAACCTAGAGAACTGGAGTCGAAGGGCCTTTTCATACTGGAGGACACCAAATTTGGGACTTCTGTTCCTCCAGAGGAGTCCTTCGAGGCCATTCTGAACATTCGACAAGCAACGCTCTATGTGGTTGACCACAAAATTATGCCATCTCTGGACAACCCAACTTCTCCTGCTTTGTCCTCTCAGCCAAACCACTCATCACGTCTGGAGACCCATCTCCTGGACAAGGGCTACGTCGCTGTCAGTTCGATCAGATCCGCTCAAGTCGTCGTGTGCGTTCTCGAAGAAGGTCCCGATCATGAGAGATTTATAGATGTCGAGCTACGTGACGAGTTCTTCTTGTTGGAGACTTGCGCAGATTCTACACAAACTTTGATTGCTGTCCTAAATGGTCTATCGCCACCTGCAATCGCCAATGACGATCCCAAGTTCCGTCCCCAACCAGTTGCTGGACTCATGACCCTGGATGATATGGTGAACTCTGTCTTGGGTGAAGCATTCATCAAGCCCGGCCCTGCTCCCTCTTCGTTATTCGATGCTGAGGTAGATCTGCCATTATCTGATGAGGAAAGTCTGATGGTTGGGTCAGATACGGCCACAGGGCTCTACGAGCCAGTGGATGAAGGCATGGGCTTTGGAGATGTAGATTTCTACAGCGGATGTAATCTACAATCAGACACGGTCGAAAGTCTTCTCGAGCAAGATCCTTTCGAGATGACGAGCTCGCCACAGTTCGGCGACGACGCTTTGTTGCGCAGTCTGCGGAAAGAGCTCGGCGGCTTAGACGCAGCGACTCCCGCGATTATCAGGCCATCTTACCAGGATGACCGAAAACTCGACAAGATCTATGGTGGTTCAAGAGCACTAGGCGAAGCCCATGAGCAGCAGAAACGATTCCCAGTGCAAGTTCGGCTTCGAGAGGTTAACATTATCTGGAACCTGTACGATGGTTACGATTGGCAACGTACTCGTGAAGCAATCACCCAGGCAGTCGAGCAAGTGGAGATGAAGCTTGAAGAGCGCAAGTCGAATAGACGAAGATCGAACACCTTCGACGACGACACTGAGACGGTGATTGGCGATTGCTTGTTCAATTCCATATACATCGGCGTGCCCTCAGCTCGCGAACCCGCTGACCTCCGCCATTCCATCAGTAACCTGATAAATCAAGGCAACGAGGCTGCCAGCGAAACAGAAAGCTATGCCACGACTGGCATATCCAGGCCAAGCCAAGCCGATCTCAGTCGTCAGAAAAGGCTCCGGAAGAAGCGACTTCGTCTTCAACGCGGCGCGTCCCACAAACTCGGCTTTGAGCTCAAGGGGGTCTCTCTCGATTTTCTGGTACACCCCCCTGCTAGCGGTGAAGTGCAAAGCTCCGTTGATGTCAGGGTGACAAACTTCGAGATCTTCGATCACGTACCAACATCCACCTGGAAAAAGTTCTTAACGCTTCACAGCAACAAGAAGAACATGCGCGAGATGATGAAGCCCATGATCCACCTGGAGCTCTTGAACGTTCGACCTGTGCCAGAATTAGTAGCTACCGAAATGACTATTCGTGTAAGTAGTGGCGAGATTATTGGCCGTTCTCGAAGCTGACAATGATTTAGGNTTTCTGTTCTACCGCTACGCCTGCATGTCGACCAAGACGCGCTGGAGTTTATGACCCGCTTCTTCGACTTCAAAGACGACTCGTCCAAGCCTGCCGATGCTATCGCCGAGCCACCATTCATACAACGGTTGGAAGTCAATACCGTCAATTTGTGCCTTGACTACAAGCCGAAAAAGGTCGACTATGCTGGTCTGCGAAGTGGTCGCATGTCAGAATTTAAAAATTTCGTGACTCTCGAGAAAGCTAACATTAAGCTCAAGCATGCAATCATTTACGGCCTTCGAGGGTTTGATACGTTGCATGATACCTTGAGTGACATCTGGACACCTGATGTTATACACAATCAGCTTCGCGGAGTCCTCGCCGGTATTGGAGTGACAAGACCACTTGTCGAACTTGGAATCGGAATCCGTGACATTATTGCAGTTCCCGTCGCGGAAATCAAANAGGATGGCTTCAAAGTTCGCAGCGTTCAGAACGGAACTATCAAAGCCCTTAGCACGACTTCATCCGGCTTCGCACGTCTGATTGCGAAGGTCGCGATCGGTACGGGGACCAGACTGCAGGACCTCGAAGACATGCTCTCTCCGACTCTGCGAAATCAGGGGCTGGCGGATGTTGAGGAAGAATACGAGGACCCTCAACCACGCCTGGTCAGCAACTACGCAGACCAGCCATCAAATATGCTCCAAGGGCTACACTCGGCGCGTCACTATCTCGCCCAAGATCTTACGACGGCACGGGATGCTATTATTGCTGTCCAAGGAGACTTTATGGCCAGTGGGACCGCTGCAGGGGCCGCTGCGGCGGTGATGCGCCATGCGCCAACCATCTTGCTGCAACCTGTCATCGGAGTCAGCCGTGCGGTTGGTCAAACCTTCAAGGGTGTGGGCAATCAGGTCGACCGTGATCATATCAAGAAGTCGGAAGATGTAAGTTCTGTTCTGAGTTACTTGGACCGCTGTTGTTTTCTCATCACTACGTTATTGTCTTTGCGCCATGGCATGCTAACGTGTTTACCAAAATAGAAGTACAAGCATCATTGACGCCAGTAGTTGCGTTGGCTATAACGGTGGGAAGAATCCGGAGATGTCAGCTTTTTGTTCGGGTGCGAGGTGGGTTTTGGGACGAGGTAAACAGTATACGGGATCTCAAGGTGACTCCAGGCGAACGGGGCAAGGGAAAGAAAGGAGAAAACACGAGAGGGACGGTTTTCTGTAACCCCCATGATGCTCAATCATAGCTGCTCGTATTTAGACGATAACATGCTTGGTGTCTCTTTTTGACTTTGTGTGTGATGGGGAGAATACGACCCGTGTATCGGCGAATGGAGATACTCCTAGTCGTACTCGGTTCATGTGTCGTGTTTTTGTTGTGATCTACTACCTACTATAACAACAAGAAGGCCGTGTAGTGATTCGAGAACGCACTTTGAGGCTCAAGTCTCCATCTCCCTTGCTGTTGACCTGTAGCGTGTTTCATCCGTTCGTTTTGTTCTCCACAATGCTGTGGCTCTCTGCCAGGTCTACTCTACCTATTATCGTCAGATTACCGAGACCTTCTCGACGGCAACATGGGCGAAAAACGAGCCCTAAGCCAATTCTCGTATACTTTCCCATAGGTACATTGTCTGTGTCTGTAGGACAGTTATATTTGATGGAGTGTATTAGAGATGGAGCTGATGGCGCTTAGGGCAAGCAGGGACGTCACGCAATAGACGGCAGTGTTTCGGCCGGGATAGGGAATCTGTGACGATTGGCCCATTTTTCGAAAGTAGAACTTGCGGCAAGGAGAATGTCATTCCCCTGTGTTGATGGTAGTGGTCTGGAGAAAGCTGTTTTGGCAGGAGATGGATGGGTTGGTGGTTTAAGGTAAGAGCGATGGCAGAGAGCAGGAATAGCATCGTGGTTGTGTGGATCTGTGCTTACAGGACAGTACTCTGTTGTCCACATCCAATCTTGACCTGACCTCGCGGAATAGCAAGGTCTTGGGGTTCTAGAGGTCTGAACAGGGGGAAACCAATGGCTTACTGTGGTGCTAGGACGACCGAATCGTCAATCACCCGGGAATAATGCTATCGTGTCGTTTCCATGTCCTCAGAAAGATATGGAGACGTTTTGGCTGGTTTGGATCGCGGCAATGCGTGAACGTTTTTCCCTTTCGATGGAGATGTTTCGGCAGAAGACGTGTGTTCTGCTAGATGGGTGATGTTTAAAGTTTACTGCCCGGGAGTTACTTTCCCCTCCAGGAGGCAGGAACGACCCTCCGGAGATATTCTTCCCTTCAGAACCCGATACTGTTGTTAGCCTTGGGGATAGCGTAGCCAAAGATGTTTTGACAATGCAATGGTTGTCGGCATCTGATGATATGTCTCATAGTATAATCTTGGTGGCGACTTGAGATGACCGGGACAAATCGTCAGACGATGACGAACATCATATTGCGAGCCGACCATATAATTTCCATCTCGATTTTTCTCGACCCCTCAAAAGCCCGACGACAAAGACCCGAAACCCAGTCGTGGTGTTGACCGAAACGCTCGTAAGGTGTGGCCGATAGTAAGTTTTTAAGAAGTGATGGTCCGAAGGCAAGATCGGGACTTAACGTGACAGGAACGGTGATGGCAACGTTGCTTCCTCGATTTAGAAAATGCGCTATAAATAGATGATCTTTGGGGGAGGGTTGGTGTGGAAGGATGAATAGACTTGGCCCTTTGACTTCAGTCAGAGCCATGACACGATCAACTTTGGCTTCAGCACAGCGGATTTTATCACCCGACCCCTCACCCTGAACAGCCGAACAGTGTTTTTCACGCTTGAATCTTGCAGCCAGAGAAACGGCCACTGGGAACAGGGAATGCGCCGGGAATTGAAAGTGCAAATAACATTTGCAGACAATTGAGCCGAGCAAAAGGTCTAGAGCAAAACAGCCTGGACGCCGGGAGTAAGAGGCAGAAGAAGCATGCCCCGCCGGAGCCGAGCGAAGGGCGCTGCGAGCAGCAGCACGGCGGCGGTTGGACCTGCTGAGTTAGGTTGAAAGGAGCAAGTTTGAAGTCCCGACTCGCAAGCGATTCATGCGACTCAAAGCGATTACTAAATGCAATCCCTAAAAACCAGAGCGAAGGAAGAAACAAAAGAAGGGTCTGTTGTGACCTGCCTTCTTGGATCACACATGATGCCGCCTGCGCCGATGTTTTGCGGGGATTACGCGAGGAAGAGTATGCGTAACCGATGCAGGTTTGAATCCACCATGCATCGCAAGCTGTGAAGGATTCAGAAATTAGACCGAGGTGCTCGGCGCGACTCCTCCGAACATCAACTGTATGTTTCCTTCGAGGCCAGCTCGATCAATTTTCAGTAGGCTGTTGCGAAAGCCAAAACCCATGTGTGGACGCTTGGTGTGAACTTTGAAAGCGCCCATGCTCTCGCCAAGTGAGAACACATGGCCAGCGCCGAAGAACAAATGCACCCTTTTTAGCTGCCATGCGCTCATCACTCTCCAGCCTCCCCTTTTCTGGACGCCAGAACACCAGGAGCAGAATGGCGGTAGCAAACCGGTCTGTCGGCCGTGACGGATTACATCGATGGTTCTTCTTGATTCTATGTCTGGATCGGCTGGCGAGACTCGCTTCTCATTATTCCCATGGAAAGCGCCCCTGAGCCAGCCATAAGCTCCCGAAATTGGACGTCTCGTAGGCATCGAACATCCGGAAAACCCATATTTTGTGCTAGAAATGGACTTTGGAAGTTTCGGATGGGCTTATACCATTTATTATAAGCCGCCCGCAATGTATCAAGTAATCTCGAGGAGGGCCAAGAATGCTTGGAGGAATGCAGTGCTGTTGAGTGGTCAGTGATCTGCAGTACTTCGATAGGGCACGGATCGAGGCCAGATAGCTGGTCATATTGTAGTAAATGGTGCCAATGATACAGACGATTCTGCATGGTGCACGTTGAACTTGGAGACCGTTTCTTGCTTGAAAAGCATAGACTTCTTGCGGTGCGCGCGGACCGCAGGCGCCCTCTCGAGCCAACCTCCTCTGAGACCGACTGCAGGTGATCGCTCATTCTACAAGGTTGAAGACATGCTTCCATGAATAGCAAGAGCCGCAAGCCTGCTACTGGAAAGTGTCAGCCGGCTGGCTGATGTGCGTGAAAGACGTCGACGCTCAGTAATACCGCCGGTGGGAGGGATGCAACTCTAGATCCTGCGGCGTCTCGGTCCGTTCAGGGCGTTCAAGGGACTGCTCGGAGAGGATCATGATGCAGGTCAGAGTAGCTCTCGTTAGGCAACGCTACGGTGCCATGCGAATTGATTGTACGATAAGCAGTATTTCACCAAAGAAGAAGGCATCTGCATGACACCTCGAAAATTGAAGGACTATCGATAGCGTCACGCTCTTCTGGATCTGATATGACAGCAGGGCCTGGTCGCAGCCATGTTGCTGCACGGCCAGCAAGCTATTGTCATCAATTTCATGACACACAACCAGAAATGTCGGATGTCGGATGGCGGAGACTTGTAGCCCCCCCGCCACGTGAATTTCTTCACCATCGAGAAGGAGAGGTTGGAGCTCAGCAAATACCGATGGGCGATGGCACTACGATGTAGGGCGCAACGGCACCGCTGAGCTTCGGCAGGACCAAACGTAAAAGAAAACCAGTGTTTGCGCGAATTCCAGAGTTTCTGGCAGGTCAACACTGAATCTAGTCAACGCCCATAAACTCCAAAGTGGCAACGTCCAACGATTGGCGGAGAATGACTTTTCTCGCTGCTAAAAATAACCACAAGCGAAGAATACCTACCAGTCTTTCACTCACTCGGATGGCAGTTCAGCTAGGTCGTAGCACGTGGGATCAGCAACTCTTGGTTTGTTCGCCCTCACAGAATACCAGTTGGAGCAAAGGGTGGTTCGGGCGGTGACCTGGCTGAAGCTGGCTGAACGTCCAAGATGGGCTCACACTCGACGACGTTGCACAGTGAGGTGATGGAATGGACGACCACCTCTCGGTGAGCCCGGGCGGAAGGGTGCGCCTGTCAGGATCAGACTGGACTGTGCAGAGCATGAGGATAAAAAGATCTGGGATACTTTTCGCCTGAGTCTAAACTGCTTTGGTAGTCGCCATGCCCTGAACAAGCTCATCCTCCGGTTTGGGTAGCAGCTCGCGCAGGCCCTCTTCCTCCCCAGAAGAGCTATGTCATGCGACGTTCTGACCCGTTGGCAGGTCCCTTCCGGTAAAAATAGTACCTTCGACGGGTTCCCGTCGAACACTATGTATACCGCCTTTGCGTTCTTGACCAGTTCGTCTTGAACCATCAAAGAAAAGCATTCGGGGTCCACTTATTACCGGGTCCATTCACTCGCTTCCCTGCACATCATCAAGCACGCTCGCTGCCTAGTTCTTTTCTACCACTTTCCCATTTTCCGCATTTTGCCTTTTTGCGAACCTCACACGTCTGCTGGCCCTTCTAGACTTTCCTTCCTTCCTTCCTCTTATTAACCAAACCTCCCACCGGTCTGGGAGATCATTTTGTTGTCAAGGAGCCAGGCTCTTCTCGTACAAAAAGTGGTACACTCTCGCTTGTCCAATTCGAGTCCAACATCATGGCTGGTCAAGGCGCTGGTCCCTCGCGGCGCAGTCACACCAAGAGCAGAACAGGATGCAAGACATGCAAGCGTAGACATATCAGATGTGATGAGACCTTTCCTCAATGGTGAGCACTCGTGCTCCTGAGCTATCCCGCCTTGCCAATAGCTAACATAATCACCAGTCGTAATTGTACAAAGCACCAAGTTCGCTGTGACTACATGGACCAACAGCGACCTGAAGCAGAGATACAGGCACCGCGAGACCAACTTCCCTTACCCTCGTCCCCCGGCATTGAACACATGCTCGATGTCTGGCAACAGACGGGCAACTTCCCTTACCCAGAGCTGCAGGTGTTTCCCCCACCTAGACCACAAAGCCATTCCAGGGTCGAGCTGCGTCTGATTCAACACCTCTCATCCATCTCGAGGTCACTACTCATGAACAGCACCAGCGACATGACAGTATGGGCCTCGAAGGTCCCTAAAGTGCGTGTTACCCCTCTCCATTGTGATCGTCCACCCCTAATTAGCCCGTTTAGGTATCTCAGTGTAGCGACCTCGTATTCGTACGTCATGCACGCATTCTTGGCGTTCTCTGCCAGCCATCTGGCATGGATCTCTCCCTCTCCAGACACGCGCAAGATCCAGATCCAGCATGGCGGTATTGCTCTTCGCGGTCTTCACGATGCCCTCAGCTCATTCTCAAAGTCCAACGCAGATGCGATTCTCGCAACTTCTATCCTTCTTATGACCCAAGCAAACGACTGGCGCACGTGGTCCTCTCTCGAGACTGGCATCCGAACTGTTGCAAGTGCTATGACCGGATGGAAACACGAGTCGGTCTTTGCAGATTTCATCAACTTGAGCCCCTGCAAGCCTTCGGATGATCCACGTTCACTTCCCAGCATGCAAGAACGCCATGCCATCCTTGCGAGTGTCCTAGCCGCTCTTCAGCGCCTGCAGCCTGTTCTAGTCGCCAACAGCCCCGAAGCCTACTGGATCGAGCAGCTCCTAGGTTATATATCATATCTCATCAACACCCAGCCTGCGCAAACGGCTGCTGAGCAGTTTGATCAACTGTATAGCCTCCGCAAATGGGTCCTATTTGTTCCTTGTCTACTTCTGGAGAAGCCAATGATTGATGGTCCCTCAACGCTTGTGGTTGCGCATCTGTACGCCACGGCCCTTGCCTTGGAACCTCTGTTCCCATCCCTTGGCGCATCGTTCTGCGCTGCGATCAGTCTACCTCCGCTCGAAAAAATCATTCAAATGACTGCCCCTATGCAGACGGACAACCACTTTGGCCAGCACGCATTGGAAATTAGCTCTCTTATGCATTTCCCCCAGCAAGCAGTATCTACCTATCGCGCACGTTTGTCATGGACGCAGCAACACTTGGAACAAATACAACTTCAACACACGCCTCAACAATCTCCTTATACCCCTGTCTTCAACTTGGAGGGTGCGAATACGCCCTTCATGAATTTTGGAAACCTCAGCCCGGGTTTTGTTCCCTCGTCAATCAGCCATGTCCGTGAGGAGAATCGCATGTCTCAGGGCTCGTTAGCAGGATCGCCTTACCTTGGGGTACCTACTCCTGCTCCATCCTACGAGGGTGGGTTTTCCGACGGCACTAGTCACTGGGGTACCGCACATTCACCTGCCTTCCCTCCGAACCATTATGCAGGAGGCGAACAAGAGCAAGGATACGATTCATATGATTTTGAGCAACTAGAAGCACCTCACGGAGGCTTTCGAGGCGGGTTCGTAGTTCCCCCGACCATCTGGGCATGAGCAACACATCCCAAGGAGTAAAACAAAAACTAAAATACGCTACGCGATCCAGGACTCCTTCTATCCGGCATACACCAAACTCCCAGGGCTACAGCCAATGACACCCTCGCACCAACCTTTCAAGCGACGCGCCTTCTCTCTCTCGATCCAACCTCGCTATGCGAGCAGTGTCTGAACCCAGACACCATTTCTCGACTTTTCTTTCTGCCTCTTCGATTTTGTCTTTCCGTTGCACCCACGAGCGCGCATGATACCCTCCGATTTTCCGACACCGACAGTCCATCGATCACAAGAAGCGTCCAACACCCGCACCATCCTATAACACGAAAGAAACCCACAACCACTCTACATCGCGATTTGATACGAATTTCCTTCTTCCTCACCTTTTCGTTCCAAGCATATATCTCTTTTTTCAATCTTGCATACATTGGCTATTTCAAAAAAGAAAGGAGTTTTGAGATATTGGGCATCTCATACGGTGTATGCATGTGTCGTTTCTTCATTTCCATCTTTCTTCATTACACTCTGAAGAGGAGTCCAACCTCCTCGCCTTCGGCATTGGCACTCCCATCTACTTTCTAGAGCACATTCTATATACACTCAAATGCAACAGCAGTCATGAACTGCAGATATCCTACAGGCTACTCAATCCAGGACCACCGCTTTGTGGATCAACTGACTACTCAGTTGGGATCCGCGAGATCCGTCGATCTTGACTACCGTGGAGTCCGGGCTCTGGGCCGTGGTGAGTCGAACCGGGATCCGGAGTTCGTAACATCTCCTGAGCAGCTACCCCCGTCGCTGGAATCTTCCCAATACTGTCAGCATATGAACAATGTACACGCGTACTTGTATAGACCCTTTTCCCCTCAAAAGCCCATGTTCACCAGCGCATATCTTATTGCCGGCGCTCACGAATTTCCATCCTCCGGATGTCGCGGCAGTCTTTGGCGGCGTCGTCGTCGTCAGAGGGGTTCCACAACGTCAACAGAGGCAAGGGAACAAAAATAAAGGCTATTAAAGCAAAGAGGCGGAGAACGGTGAACGAGAAGGCTAAGGAGATCAAATGTCGATAAGCGAGTATGTGTTATATATAGGTACATATCGTGTGTACAAACATAGCAGCAGCAGGTTCTTTTTTATTACATGGCTGTTGACATTTTGGCGTCTGGGCTGGCTTGCTTTGTGTGGGAGCATTTGATGAGATTCGTCAGAGAGGCCTGAGTCGCGTGGGCTAGCCAGAAATTTTGATACCATCATGATGCGATCATAGTGCTATACGTTGATCTGAGGCGTGGACAATATTGATCCATGGTACTGCGTAGGCGAAAGAGAAGAGGGTGTCATATTCTGACGTATCTCAACTACACTAGTATGAACGACTTGTGCGACAATTCGATATACGAATTTTGTTCGAATTATGTGCTTGGTGTAGTTAGCGCAATAACAAGGGTATTTATGGCTGTTGATCGGGACACCCTGGTAAGTAATCAGTTCGCGGTGTTCGTTCGTTGACCAAGGACCCCCAAATGCGCGGTCATCTTGTTCATCGTATGTTTGCAAGTGGATCTTCTACAGTATGTCTATGCCTGAACAGAATCAGATGTCACAGGACTTGATGCGGTTTACTTCGTCAATCCTGCCTGTCACCTCGCTAAGAACAAACATCAAGTCGAGATGATGATAATGTGGTTGGCATGTGATCAATTATCCAATATGCTTGTAAATTCTATTAGGGTATATGTAAAGAAGATTGTCTACGTCTATGTATTTATCCAAGCAATGCGTCCAAAAGAGTCAAATGGTCGTGAGAAAGCAGCGAGTCGGGTGCAAAGCCGACAGCCTCTTTCGATATAAATGTCCGTCAGGCGCTCTTTCTGCTTCTGGGTATCGGTCGCACAACGCTACCTCGTCTATTGCTTCCTTCTTGTGCGCCGACCAGCGCCCGGCTGTCTGGTTCGAGAAGGAGCGAGTTCATGCAAGAAATATCGGATTTGCGACGTGCGCCTGCAGGAAAACTGCAGGATGAATGTACGCTGTAGTGCAGCAGGCAGCAGTGTCACGTCCCAAGTGATCTGGACCCTCGATGTTGACGATATGCGATCGAGCTATCGCAATGCTGAGTTACTCGCTTGATCATTGCCCAAACCGCCAGATTGTCATAAAGCCAGGGTCACCTCCAAAAGTGCGTCGAGATCTTAAATTGTCGGCGGTGATTGTCTAAGCAGAAAGCTTGGGGGCCCAGAGGCGGACGACCTCGTCAAGACGAGCCAGCATCTCGTCCTTTCTGGCCTGAGAGCACCAACTGCCCTCAATACCGGCACGGCAAATGCTCGTCCACTCGGCCACCGACAGATCAAAGGCCTCGTGCACAGCGCAGTAGTTGTCAAGGATGTAGCCGCCAAAGTAAGCCGGGTCATCGCTGTTGATGCTGAACTTGACGCCAGCGTCCAAGAACTTGCGGATGGGCACTTCCTTGACTTCCTTGACGCAGCACAGCACCACATTGCTCAGGGGGCACACGGAAAGCATAGTGCCGTCCTTGGCAATCTTCTGGAGCAGAGCCTCGTCCTCGATCAAGCGGATACCGTGGTCGATACGCTCAACTTTGAGGATATCCAAAGAGTCAGAGATGAAAGTGGATGGGCCTTCCTCACCAGCGTGAGCAGTGCGACGAAGACCGAGCTCCTTGGCTCCGGCGTAGATCTCCTCGAATAGAGCGGGAGGGAAGGGCTTCTCGCTGGAGTCAAGACCAATTCCAGTGACCGAGCCGTTCTTGAAGCTGGTCTGGACATCGGCATCCTTGAACATGGATACACAGTTGGGCACAGGCAAGTGACGCAGGAAACAGCAGATCAGCTCGCTGGTAATGCCAAACTCCTTCTGAGCACGAGCACGAGCTGCACTGAAACCAGTAAGAACGGTGTTGTAAGAGACACCGCGCTCAATGTGTGCCTGGGGGTCGAAGAAGACCTCGGCGTGGGCCACACCATCTGCTGCGGCGTGGCGGAAGTAGTCCATAGCCAGATCCTCAAAGTCAGAGTCCGAAATCAGAACGGACATGCCGATATAGTAGTAGTGCAAGAAGTCGTCCAGAGAAGTGAAGCGATCATAACGTGCCAGGAGAGTCTCTGGCGATTGGAAAGCAGGGTCGTCTTCAGGCAGGGTGATGTTGTTGCGCTTAGCCAGTGTGAACAGAACCTCAGGGGAGAGGGAGCCCTCCAAGTGCATGTGATGCTCGCATTTGGGAAGCTGCTGAAGGAATGAGTGGAATGTTGATTTGCACATGTTGCTGTTGTCGTGTATATGTCGAGAGTATGGTCAAGCGGTATAATGCTGCTGTAGACCAAGTATACAGGAATAAGTATGGAAGAGTGGTAAAAAGTTTTGAAAGTCTCCTATTTGACACAGCAGTATGGCCTTTTATTGTCTGAAATCGATTCTATGTCTTCTCGTAACTAGGTGAAATCTCTACTCATTTTTTTCTCGCCTGTCGCGAAGCACGGCCGAGCAGGGCCTGGAGCTCGAAAACGTTTCGGCCGGCTCCGACGACGCTGGAATGCTGGAGATAGCAGCACGATTCAGCTTCCAAGAGTGTGTCAGAAAGATTCGTGGAAGGATGCCACAAGCCAGCACGCAACTAAGATATATGTGCTGGTATCCAAGGATAATTGATACTTTGAGCCCTGAGCGACGTGATCAATTGTGGAATTGAACACGTGAGACTGTTGGCTGTCGAATTTGAGCGGTCTGACTAGTGCACCGTCCTAGCAGTTGTTGGTCGCCGACGGGACGAACTCTACGAGCCGTTTGACGGGGAGTTCAGGGTGCTGCAAGTCAGCGGTGAGCTCGTTGGCTGGAGCTATGCGATGATACCACCAGGGTCTCGAAGTCAGAAGGCTTGGAGGCTTGAAGGCGTTGCTCCAGCAAGCGAGGACAAGACAGCCTATCGTGTCGTTCAGATAGAGTGCTGCTCGACCACGTAGTCATGTCTCGAGAACACAAATATGCATACTTGTATTTTCACCAGTGGTTCAAGACTATTTTGAATCCGATTTCACCAGCTGCAGCGCTTCGGACAAAGCTGGCATGTTTCGAACAGAGGTTGTCTCCGAATCCTACTCACCGGCGGGTAGGCGGGTAGGCGACAGGAGGGTGGGAGTGTTATTGTCCGAACAAACAGCAAGCGAGCACATGGTGCCGGAAGGCCCGATTCGCTCGGTTCACTCGGCCGCGATTGACCGCATCCTTTGACCATGCATGTATTCGACGCTGTCAACTCGAAAGTGACTTCACCATCGCTCTTGAAGCGAGGATCATCCAACCATCGTTTTTGTCGTGGTTTCTAGGGCTGCCAAATTCAGAAAAAGTACTCGAGTACCTCTGTCCGCTCTGCAGAATCTGGTGCGGACCGGAGCCTATTCTCAAACGTTCGTGCAGCAGACCTGCTCAACTGGGAGAATGCACACACGGTACTCATGTCATGGTTCCACGATTCCATCTCTGAAATTTGATCAATAATCATAGCGAAAATGTCATACAAGAATCATAAGATCTGGAACGAGCCAGAAGCTTTACTTGAGGGGCCATAGCGTTATTCCATGTAGGAAGCTTCATCTTACAAACACAAGCGCAACTACCGAACTTGTGATTGCATCAGCAACGTGCGTTGCATACATTCAAGACTTCGTCTTGTACACGATCCAGAGGAGGAGCAAGCGCGATTGGTCTATGTCAAGGGTTGAGACACGTGTGGTTCTGGAACACATGCACGGAACCATGGAACGAAAGCGATGGCGGCCATGTGTTGTTTGAAGCACTGTTGCTTCGCAATTCGGCACGAAAGCTTCAACAAGTGCCGTGGTGAACGTTCGGCTGCGGGGCTCCCCAGCCTTTCACTTCGAGTTCAAACAACTGAAATCTGGTTGCCGCTCCGCACTTTCTTGCTCGGGCGACCGACCGACCGAGTGTGACACGGTGTGAGAAAAACGATCCTTTGGTTAGTGTTGTGGCCGTTGAAAGCACGGATAGATGGCGCTGTCACACGTCTCTGGCCTAGAGCAACGACACCTGGCCAAGTAAACAAGCGAGTTGATGTGGCAGAAGGCGCACGGGTGAAACTACCGACCACTACGATGCGTCCTCCTGTTGAGAGGTGGACTGCGCTTCTTAGATGAGTGCAAAGGTAGCGGGACACAAGGGGTACCTTTCGATCCCGGACTATGACGACGATCATGGCGGATAGATCCATAGTCTCCCAAAGAACGGCTGAGTGTACCGACGCATGGTGCCGCACGCGGCCATCTCCACGGTGGGTAGGGCTTTGCGGTGACTCGTAGGACGGGACAGAGCCAAAGTGCTGGGATATAGCTATTGGCGGCTGAACGCTGTGGCTTCGAGCAAAGCCACTGCAGTCATACTCGACAACCGGCAGCGAGCGCGATTGGGGGTCGGTGGTGACGATGCGAGAAGTGACGAATACAAGGCTGCAAGGAACGAGTGGAACGATCGGAAGTGAGCGAAGACGTAAAAGCGAAGTGTAAGCTTACTGGTGAGAGAGCAGCGTTGCGACGATCAGGTCGCTCGAGCAAAGTAGGCCGTTGATTGGTGAAACAATGGATTATCCTCCTGAAAACTTACAGAACCGTCGGCAGTGTCTTGTCAAGTTCACGGCAACGCGGTAGATGGCTGTCGCTGGGCTGTCCATTTGTATTGGTCAGCTGTGCACATAGGCAGGCAGGGTTTTTATGAAGGCCCGAGATGGTCGGGTAGGCCACGGGACGGCCAAGGTGACATTCGGCAACGCTAGTCAAACCTCAAGCGTGTTCTTTGCCTACTGTCATGCCGTCGAGTCTTGGAAGAGCGCAAGCAATCTTATAGCGCCATGTCAGGAGGATTTGTGGGCGCTGACTCGACGCCGCCAGATGAACGAAAAGGGGGCTGAATCATCTGCAATGCACACAAGACTCACAGCTGCTGCAAGGGCACGCACCGGAGAGCAAGGAGGTGCGCAGCGCTCCTCTGTTGCGATGGTCGATTCTTGTTGGATGTCATCACCCACGCCAAGTCTGCACTACGACGGGAAGTTATGGTAGCGGCAGTTGTCTTGAGCAAACGGTACGAAATCTAGGGTTTAGACTTTTGAGTGATTCTAGTGGTAGAAGGTGTGCCACGGTGTCGGTAAGCCGAACAGACAGTCTCTGACATGTAGAGACAGACAAAGGGCAGGTACAGTGTTCGACGCAGCCTGGTTATGCTGGGAGGGGGTGATGGTATAGCATGGCAAAGCAAGAAGCAGCGGATATCAATAGCTGGGCCATCTGCGTGCACAAGTGCTGAAGCAGCCGAACTATGCATGCAGAAGGAACTACAGCAAGGCGAGATTAGCCGCCGCCGTGCACGTTGGCGGCGGCCGCATGGCCATGCGAAAGGGAGAGCGGGAGGGCCTGTGCTGAACCTGCCTCTGAATAATAATAATAATCTTTTGAGGTTTGTCGAGCAACCCAATTCTCATATTTATGCCTTGTTCGGATGTCGCGCTGACGTCTTGAGTCTGTCGCTGTGTGGCTTTTTCGTCTCGACGGCCTGTTGTGCATCTCCCTGGAGCGAAGCCTCTTTCTCTTTTACACACTGCGACCCGCGTGTTTGCGCACTTCTCTCCCCTCCGCCTTTCCCTGACACTTCTCTCAAAGCTTCCACCCGCCTCATCAATCGCGAACTTGGCAGCCCATCGCGTCGTGCAATACGCCCTACCCTCGCGTGTTATTAACTCGTTGCGACAGGCGGTGTGTTCTGTAGTAATCTAACCGGCAACGACGATCCTACGAAAGCGGTTTTCACAGACGTGATTGCACCTTCTGTGTTGCGTCGTCTCAGAGTTGGGCTTCCTGCCACACGTCACTTCTTGGTCGCTTCTCGAGTCTAGGATGAAATTGGCCTGCCTCTGACGTTTTACGCACCTTCGGAAAATCCTCTCTGACTCTCTTGTCACTGGCCCACGAGCCTGATGAACGACCAGAAGCATCTTGCTCCCGAGGCCGTCATGACCAACGATGGGCGGAGGCCGGTCAGCCAGCAACCCGATCACTACNCCCCTCAACCTCAGTATGTTGGCAATGGAGCTTCACCAACCGTCTCCCACCACAATGGCCCGATGCAGCCATCTCCCATGACCTACGCCATGCCTGGTCCCNCCCATTCCGGTCCCGGCCCTGCTCCTGGTTCATTTCATCCTGCCGTGACGACTGGGCCACCTCCTCAGATGTCCATGCAGACATCGCTTCCGCCGGCGCCCTATCCTCCTGCTTACGCCATGCCTCCGAACTCCAACTCTGCTGTCGCTGGCGCCATGCCCGAAACGATGATGATGCATGACCCTAACATGGGTGCACCTGGCATGTCCCCAAGGCATCATTCTGCCGCTATGCTCTCGGCGCACAAGAGAGCATATCGCCAGCGTCGCAAAGACCCTAGCTGTGACGCGTGTCGCGAACGCAAAGTTAAAGTAGGTTGCGAGAGCTAGCGCACGTGGCACGAAGGACTTGGGACTAACATGCTGCAGTGTGATGCTACCGACACGTCTAGCTGCACCGAGTGCTCAAGCAGAAGCGTCAAATGCCAGTTCACCAAGGAGACGAACCGACGCATGTCGTCGATGAAGTGAGATGATTGTACCGGGTTACATGATGTAAAGCTAACAAGGACCAGGCACGCTCAAGACCTCGAACGCCAGCTCGAGGAGACTCGACAGGAGAACCGACAGCTACGTAACATGCTCAGCGATCAAGGCGGCGCAACTGCAGGTGCTTCCATGGCGCCTCCGTCGACGAGTGTCTCAGGACCTCCTGAAATTACTCCCAGCAAGCAACGAAACGGACGTCCGCTCGTAATGAACAGCTTCGATGGCGTGAGGGCCAATCTGCGCAAATTCAGCCAGGGCATCTTCAAGCCACCGCATCCCTACAGCAAGCCTACCGTACAGGTCCATTGCGCCGATTCATCAACTCCGCTGCCACCCAAGCAGCTGGTCGACAATCTCTTGCAGAACTACCACACTGTTCTGCAGCCGCTATGCCCATTCCTTCATTGGCCCAGCTTCATCGACGAATGCGAACAGCTGTACAGAAGGGGCACTTTCCAAGGGTTGCGACAAATCTGGAAGGCTCTTTTCTTCGCAGTCCTCGCATGTGGCTGCAGCATACAAGACGCGAGAGGATCCGCACATCCTGAATCAGAATGCATCAAATTTGCCGAGGTGGCCAAATACTGCACGAAGTCGGTGGACGACGACATCTCGCCTGACCATGTGCGCACTTCTCTGCTCCTCAGTATCTGTTTCTCGAACATGAATCGCAAGGCAGCGAGTTGGTTCTGGCTTGGTTCGGGTGTCAGGTTTGCTCAATTGCTAGGCCTGCACCGAGAGCATGGTCAGCTACCACAGTTCGAGGCCGAGATGCAGACTCGTCTCTGGTGGTCTGTCTATAACTGGGACAGAATTCTCTCTCTCGAACTTGGCCAGGTTCCCATCATTGACGATGGCGACGTCGACGTCAGCGAACCTACTCCAGTTGACGATGCAAGTATAGGGCCAAACGGACTCGGCAACTCAGGTGCACGTCCGAACTCGCTTATTGTCTTTGTCCCTATTGTGCGTATCATTTACCCTCTCAAGAAGACGCTCAAGTCTCGCACCATAACCGCCTCGACTCTCAACGCCTACGATGAACACTTTCGCTCTATCATGGGCTCCTGGCCCGATCCGTACCCGATCCACTCGAACGCTCCGCTCGATCCTGTGTATTTCAGCGCTATATTCTTGCTGCAGATAGCCCGCTTCCACCTGTATCGCCACAATCTCGCACCTCCTTGTCGCCCTCAAGAACGCAAGGACGCCCTATATCGCTGCCTCTCGGTCGCCAAGGATACAGCCGTCTATCTCCAGCGCTCGATCCAGACCTCTCCTGGTCCACCTCGCTACTCAGCTCAGCCTTTACGCCCGAGCCCTGAGTGGAACGCACGGATGGCCGACATTGCTCCTTTCTTCCTCGTCTTCCACTTCTGGCGTTGCACTCTTGTGGCTGCCCTCTGTGGAGACTACGCGACTGCCATAACCTGTGTAATGCCACTGAGTGCAATTGGTACTCGTGTGATAGTCAATCCGGCTTGCGGACGCTACATCTCCTTCTTCTTGGACTGCCTAGTCGAGCGCATCCAGAGTGGCAGAGGCAGTCCTGAGATTATGGAGGCAGACGAAGAAATGCTAGCCTACGCCAGCGCTGATATGCAAGGGTCTCACGAGACTGCCTGGGCTTGGACTGGCGGCGAGGTGTTGCAGAGAACATTGGACCACACTGCCACTGCTGCTGAGGGTGCAACTAGCGCTTACGACCAATCAATGGGAGAAGAGCCGGAATGGAATGGATGGAATCGCGTATTGGACATCTTATCACAATTGGAACAAGAACAGCATCGCAGCATGCAGCAGCAAGGCCCGCCGCTCTCGCAACCACAGGCTCTCCAACAGCAACAACAACAACAACAACCTCCTCCACCACCGCAGTATGCAGCGCAGCACATGCCTCAGCAGTATGCTCAACCCCACCAGCAGGCGCCATCAGCGCCATACTTTCAGTCACCCAGAGCGCCAACACCGCACATGACCCCGGCACCGACCAATGCCGGGCCATCCAATGCCCCCACACCAGCGGGCACAAGCTCTCGCATCAGCATTAAAGATATTATTTAGACGACCAAGGACGCTCATGACACACGCATTTATTATTATCGTTTTTGTCATTTCTTTCCTCAAAGCGAATGCATAGCCCGAGGAGAAAGGTAAACATCCCAGAGGAGGTTGGGAATGGGGCTGGAGTTTTTTCTACTTGTTTCAGCTTGATTTGATTGGCTTGCCGGCTAAAACGCATTGTTGTTCACTACTATGAAGATCACGTTTGTCGCTTTGAATGCCCATCTCTTTTCTCATTGCTGTAAAGCCGTTTTGTGCTTTTGGGCATACGATATGACGATCTCTGTTCAGCTCCCCATTTGTACGGCCGAGATTACATGTTGAGCGGCTCGAAGGTTTCTTGATATCTCAATGCCGGCACTTTGAGTTTATGTTGCTTGCGTGTTCAGATCTTTGTATGTAGATCATATCGTCTAGTCCACTGTTGTCGTTTGTAGAGGTCTCGGGTTTAGAGAAACAACAGCGGCGAGTTTATACTCCAGTATAACCGGCGATATCAGAAAGTGACAAGAGAGTTCGGACCCAGTCGCGGCTGCCCTAGTTGGACGATAGACTTTGCGACATACGCGCCGGCTTTCTCTCCCTTCTGCACATCTTTACTCGAGTGAGATGTTCTAGGGTTTGCGCGCAGAAGTCAGGATGTCGGAAGCAGTATATCGTAAGCAACGGACGGGAAGAAGGAGAAACGTGTTTTTTTTTTGAGCAGATCTGAACACAAAACCACACTTTGAGCTAAGAGATGTCATGTGCAACAAAATCTTGCACTAACTGTGATATGCAGATTTGCATTTCTTCGCATGTCACGGAGCCACCTCCGCAGTCAGCTACACGGGAAATACCGGAGTCGAACAAACCACATTGCCGAAAGCACGCCTCCGAAAATTTTCGTCCTGGGAACCTTTGTTTTCTTGTTCGACGAGCAACAAACACCATCACCGAACCCGAAGACAGACACGGTTTTGTGCGCAGCCATGTTTTCCGCCGTTTGCTGCCATGCGCAAGCCCTCTTCAGCTGAAAAATGCTCTACGCAACGCTCTATCGATCGATTGCATGAGTGACATGCTGGATGGAGTGAGGGCTTGGTTATGCGACCAGGGCTTTCTCGCAGCCTATGTTCAAAGAAGAAGGTGCGAAGCTGCCATTGACATGGAAGCTCCACATCGACTTCCTTTGATATCAAAAGTCAATCCCTCAGCGCAACGACGTGTTTGCTTTGAGAGTTTCGTCGCCTATATGCTTTGTCTTTTGCATCCTTACAGGTAGGGGAGGTATAGGTCTCATTTTCCAGACTGCCGTCTCTTTGCTGCTTTGCTCGGCCAGCAGGGTTGCTTGCGAATCAGCTCTTCAGGCTTACAACTGAGGATGTTGAGGGTTGATTGTTATGGTCTCTTTACTTTTCCCTTCCCATCACTGGTTTCCATTGCATCCATCAGGGTGTGCAAACAGACTACACGGCATGGGTTCAACACTACAAGCCCTCACCCCTGTCCTCCACTCCCTTTCCCCTCTCCTCAAGGTTCCGACTCTCGGACCTTGTAACATCGTCTCTGCCTCGCTCAACCTCCTGCTTTTTCCAATCAAGAAGTTTCGAGCTGGATACTTTTTCTCACTAGAAAAAGTAATGGACAAGAACAACATCCGAAGGTCTTTGAGTACGACTGCACATCGTCATTCTCCAGGATTGCTTCTCTTGGTCGTAATTTACCATTCGGGACATGCCTTTCAGTTCAAAATCATTTTATTTTTATATATATACATATATGCTAGAGGAGAATATCAACGTTCGACCCCACAACGACTTTACCATACAGTTTATCTGTTTCGTTTTATGAGGATTTGCTGGATTCCATTTTTACATTCTAGAGTACGGTATGGGCCCAGGGTCGTCGTTTTCGCCTTGGAGCCTCTGGAATTATTGCTGCCCTCTTTGGTGTGTTTGCTGCACGAGCTGCCTGTCCTGTGTCTTTTTGAATACCTGATCCTAAGACCACAATAGTATAAACCATCATTTGATCACCTTCTTCTTGCCATGAGAGCTTTGGACTTGCATTGTCCTCCCCAGCTTGCTTACTTCCTCGATCTGTACCTGGAAATATCCATGCCCTTTGAAAACTTTTCATTGTTTACATTTGCTTTCAGCTCTCGTGTCGCACATTCAAAAATCTCCTTCAGGCACGCAATTGCTTTTGCACTTGTGTTTTTTTTTTCCAGGTCTAGTGTATATTCTCCGTCCTGCATCTGACACCCCTCTAGTAATATCCAGAGGGACTTTGATAAAGTATCTCTCTCTGTTTTGTTTTCTTTCTTTTTTTTTCTTTTTGTGGTCAGCCACTTTACATGACACCCACCTTCTAGCTCTTTGTGGATCTGCTAACCCCTATCTAGCTCTTTCGCTTGTGCTTTTTGGATGCAAGAATAATTTTGTGTGGCGAGAAAAAGGGGGTTTTATATACTGCTTCTCCTCTTGCGACATTGTGAGTTTGTAAAAAGCATTGGGTATGTGACAATGTACTTGTTTTTGGATCAAATAATGGACACATCATTCTTGGATGAGAGAGAGAGAAGTTTTACACTGTAGAAGAACTGATTGCTTCCAGAACAAGGAAGAGATACAGATATCCTTCTGTTGTACAATTGATACATGAATATTTTAGATGTTGCAAGAAGAGCCAGATAAAAAATCCAAGAACAAAAGATGGATGAGACTACTCTTGCTTTGATTGCTCATCACGCACCCAACCGATGGCTTGACCGACCTGTACGTATTGTCCGGGCTTGATATTCCAGCTCCAACCACCTCTTCTGTCCTCTGAAGTGCCACTCGCTTCACCCCATCCTTCATCAAACGAAGGTCTTCTGCCCTTGGGGGCTTCAAAGACCAAGACGATGGTGCTGCCAAGTTGGAAGCCGCCCATTTCCTCGCCACGCTGCAAGGGCTGGCCGTGCAGTAGTTGAGAGGCGTTGTTGTAAGTGGCTTCTGCAAACCCAGAATAAGGCTCACCTTTCTCTGCTGCGGTGGCGGCTGCGCGATCGGCTGCAGTGTCTGTGGTGAGGGAGTTTGTGCGAAGTTCCTTGTCAAAGTTGATTTTGATGGAGCCGACGTTTGTGGCTCCTACGGGAGTGTATGAGAAGAAACCGTAGCGCCAGCGGCTGAGGAGGACGACGCGTTCGTTGAGGGTGAAGAGACCGGGGAGAGTGCGTTGCAGGTAAGGGGATACGGAGAAGAGTTCGCCGGCAAAGTGACGACGGGACTCGACAACCCATGAGCAGGGAGAGTGGAAGCGGTGGTAGTCACCAGGGGCGAGGTAGATGACTGCATAGTAGAGGGCTGTGGGTCTGGCTGCGGTGGAGACGGGTTGCCACCAGTTGTCTTGTGCACCACCGCCATCGCCCAGAGCGAGCGAGTCGCGGACTTCTTGTTCAGAGCTGGCTCTCGCGGGAGTCGACTGATCTTCAGTAGAAGTCTTGGGACTGCCTTTACCAGTCTTGGGGTTGGAGAACAGATTGGGTAGGGTATATGAGATGCCGTTTATCTGGGCGAATTCCTCGTCTGCACGGATGATCTCCTGGTCTGCTGACTTTGAGCGATCTTTGCTGGGTTGAGGGTTTGCAGTGGCGCGAGTAGGCTTCTGCGAGCCGAGGAGAGCGTCGAGAGAGTAGGTCACGCCCTTGACTTGTTCGACCTCGCCGTTATCGATGGTACCGAACTGGATGACTTTGCCGTCTGCAGGACTGAGGAGAGCGTTGGGGTTGGGATCGAGGGGNCGAGCGCCAGGCTTGAGTGTGCGGTAAAAGAAGGAGGCCAGGTTGGGGAAGACGTGGAGGTCGGGCTCGTTGATTTCGTCAAAGTTGACACCGAAGATCCAGCCGTACAGCTTGAAGCCTGGCACACGGAGGTAGTAGGGGATCTCGAGCTCGTTGAAGCGACCCCAGATACGCGACATGGCTTTTAGTGGCAGAGTAGACATGATCTGGACCTGCCAGGGACCCGAAGGTCTTATGCGCTGCCTCTTGGGAACATTTCCTCCATCTTCGAGTTCGGCCTGTTGGCGAGCCTTCTCTTCTTCGTTCTGGCGAGCTTGGGTACGGTAGAATTGGAAACCACCTAGAAAAGCGATACCGAGACCGACGGGGATGGGTTTCCAGACGACTTTTGTATCGCGCAGGGCATTTCGAAGGCGTGTGCCAAAGGGAGCGTGCGAGGGGCGAGATGATGAAAAGGGTCGTGAAGTCTGGTATCTCAAGCGCTGAGAGGCTCGTAGTAGAGGTGTGTGGGAGTTGCCCAAGGCGCCATGCCGTAGGACTTGGGTAGACGACATGTTGGACGGCGTGACAAAGAGTTGCAGGGAAAACTCGGTGACGTGATAGCTGTATAGAGGACCCCGGATTTCGTTCCTTCCCGAATTGACGTAGCCGCGGTAGGGCTGAACGGCCAGCTTGACCAAACACTTGGCTACTCACTTTTACATGTGAAGACCTTCTTTCCCATCGCTCGCGACTTCCGGCGTCACGGCGACAAGCACAAAACATGGCACAACCGACGCGCACCCTGTCGCTCCGGATCCTCTCGCCGTCGGCCGAAGTGGGCGATGGCCTCGACATGGCCGACGTGCCCATCGACACGACTATTGCCGCCCTGAAAGCCATGTTGACCGACCTGATCCCCTCGAACCCCCAGCCTGATCGTATGAGACTCATCCACTTTGGTCGCTTCCTGGCCGACGACAACGAGACACTGGCACACCTGTTTGGAGAGGCCGTCATCACCCAAACCACGCCCTTCATGTTACATCTGGTTGTCCGCGCCCCTCCCACCCCCATCGAGACTGCAGCTACTCGCCAACCGCTCTTTGCATCATGGGGTGCCCAGAATCCCGCAGGAGGTCCTCCACAACAACAACAACAACCAAACGTCCTCCCGCCAGGCGCCGCGAACCATCCCTTGATGCGACCAGGTGCTGCCTTCGTTCCTCAGCCTCAAGGCGCTACTGCTACACCACCTCATCCTGCCGCTCCTACTCCTCCTCTACAACATGGCCACCCTCCGCCACCAAACCTGCTGCAACACCTCATGGAGCGTCAGCAACAACATCTCAGACAACTCCATCCACAGCTCCCGCTACCGGGAATGCCACGACCCACTCCTCCTCACAGCGCCCCACACACTCCACCTCCTCCGTTCGCGAACCAGCACGCCCATCCACATGTCCATCATCACCACCACCCGCATGTTCACGCCCAGCCCCAGCCACAACACCCACAACAGCGCACCGCTACTATCACAATAAATCAAAGCACTATTGCAGTGCCAATGCCTCTTGGGCCACATGGAATCCCCATGGGCCACATGCCTTTACCTGGCTTCCCACCAATCCACAATCTGTTCCACCAACAATCTCAACCACAAGTCCAGCAATTCAACCCTGCTTCTCCCACAGTCTACCTGCTGTCGTCGCGTAACGGCCCACAAGCTCTTCTCTTCTCACCACAAGGTACATACACTGCGAGTCTACCACACACTCTTGGACCTGCTATGCCCACTATCCCCAATCCACTCTTCGCTCACTCCCAACCTCACACACCTGCCACCCAAGCCGCGCCACCACCTGGCTTCCAACCACCTCCTGTCGTTGTTGATCCTCCTCAACCTCTAGAACAGGTCGCACAACAACTCGTCCAACAAGTAGGTCAAGGAGGTGCAGTGGACCAAGGGGCCGCAGAGAACCAAGAGGTCGACGTCCTTGCCCCGTGGCAGCCCCTTTTGGCTCAGGGCTGGATGTTGCTTCGACTCTTGTTCTTTGCATGGATCTTGCTAGGCACAGGTCAGGGTTGGCGAAGACCATTGGCTCTTCTCGCGATTGGTATCCTCTTCTGGGCTATTAATGCTGGTGGAATCGGTAATACAGTCAGAGATGCTGTGCGTTCGTGGTGGGAAGCTGTTGTTGGGTTGCCTGGTCAGCCTGATCAGCCTGATCAACCACAAGAGCAGGAACATGGTACAATCAGACAAGCCTTGAGACCTGTTGAGCGCCTGCTTGCTCTTCTCATCGCATCACTATGGCCAGGAGTCGGTGAACGCACCGTCATTGCCAGAAGAGAAGCAGAGGAGAGACAGAGACGCGAGGAAGGAGAAAGACGGGCCGCAGAGGCAGAGCGCCAAAGATTGGAAGCCCAGCCGTCTACCAACCAAGAAGATCCCACAAGTACAGGAGAAAGTGATCCGGTCACCACAATCGAAGGACCATCCACTACCACGGCCACTGGCAATGATGTCGCTGCCGAGGGACAAGAAGTCAGGGAGAGAAAGCCAGTAACTCATGACTCCAGCACAGAGCAAGCATCAACATCAGAACCCGTATTGTCACGCGAAGAGCAGAGGGCACAACAGCTCAGCAATCTTACACAAGACTGGTGAAAAGGAGTTATAATCAAGGGGTCTCACTTCTAGTCTTCTTCCGCATGTAGCGAATATACAATTGCAAGCGAGCGATATCTTCTCTGATACCCTTTCTTTCAAAAACCAATGCACCTTATCTCCGTCCCTGGTCGCCCTTTCTTGCACTCGAATGACCATGACATTTCTAAAGTGACAAAAAGAAGCAAAGGATTGACGAAAGCAGAAGTGTACACAGTAGTTCTAGTATGTATGATATGCAGCTAAGTATATCGGAGACGGCAAAATGCAGAAATGTCCTTGAGAGCCATGTTACACCACACCATACCACACCACACCATACCATGCGATCCTCAACAGCAAAAAAAGAAGGAAAAAGGAAACCCTCCCCTTCTCACACCCGTCCACCACAACCTCCCACACCCACGCAGCAAAGAGCAAAACCCCCAAGCAAAGACACCTCTCCAATGCAAAAAGAACTCCATACACAACACTCTCCCCTTTCCCTCAACCACTCGTCTTGGCAAACACAAAATCGATCCTCGATCTCTGCTCCGTGACCAACGCCCTCAACACCACATCCTGCACTGCATCCTCTGCTTTCTCCTTGACTGCAACGATGCCATCTTCTTCTTCACCGTCGACTTCGCCATTGCCTAGTGCAATCTCTTGTCTCAGTTTGACGGCATCGAGATGGGAGAATTGCATCAGGGAAGCCATGGCCACTTTTTCCGTGTCTTTGCCGTTACTNGCCTTTTTCTTAGGAGACAGACGGGAGTGCAGGGCAGAGTGGTGTTGGCGGCGTAAGCGTTCTTGGGTCTCGGGGTCGATTTGGGAGGAGCGGAGGAATGAGGGGAGGGCGGGCATTTCTTCTTCTTCGTCTGCGGCTTCTGCTTCTTTGTCTTCGTCGTCTCCTGCGGCTGATGCTGAGGCGGTGATTGGTGATGACGAGCTGGATATGGGGATAGAACCATCGCATGCGCAGTCGCAACCGAGAAGATCATGAGTCTGACAACTCTCGCGTGGATCCAATGTGAACAGATCCCTAAGTTCTTCGGGTGAGAAGCTCGAGGCATTTGCCTTGTTGTCCACAATCGAGTCGGCCAATCCTTGCTTCGTGAGCTGGCGCTGGAATATCTTCTCCTCCAGTGCTCCCTTGGTCAAAAAGCGGTAGATGTGGACTGGGTGTTTCTGACCATCGCGGTGCACGCGACCCATAGCTTGAAGATCAGTTGCCGGGTTCCAGTCAATGTCGAAAAGGACCAAGCGACTGGCGCCTATGAGGTTCAGGCCAACACCTCCTGCCTTTGCAGAGAGTAGAAAGACGAAACAGTTGTTGGCTGAGGTACGATTGAATTTGTCGACCAATCCTTGACGTTGGTTTGCAGGTGTCGAGCCATCGAGGCGCAGAAAGGAGTATTCGAGAGCAGTCAACATTTTGCCAATCATGTCCAGGGTAGCTGTGTAGTTGGAAACCACCACAACCTTCTCTTGCGTTTTTGTGTGGACGAGGTGGAGGAACTCGTCTAAAACCTGTAGCTTGCTGCTACCGCCTGCACTCTTAAGATCCGAAGCAGGGACTCTGGATAGCAGTGAACTTATCGTGCCCGCTTCGCTCTCGGAGGCGTCTTTGATAAGAAGTGAAGGGCTGTTGCAGAGCTTCTTCAACACGTTGATCATCGCAAAGGAGGCTTCGCTACTCTTGAGTGCTTGGTTCAAGACCCCAGTGCTAACGACGGCCTCATACACATCCTTCTGCACTTGAGTCGGCTGGCAGTACACGACGTACTCGGTTTTCGGAGGCAAATACTTTGACAGAATCTCTGCAGTTCGTCGAAGAATGAACTGACCAGTAATCGATGCAAGCTCTTCACTGCAGGCCTGTCCTTTTTCAATGTCCTTGGCAGTCGCACCCGGTGTTCTGCTTTTGAGAATAGGACTCTCGTACTGCTTTTTGAAGGATGACCATGTCTTCAAAAGTCCAGGGTTCACGAAATCGACCATGGTGAAGAACTCGCTCAAGTCGTTCTGGATAGGGGTACCCGAAAGGATAACTCTTCGCTCGGTGTTTAGAGATTTGATGGCCATGGCTGACTTGTTGTTGGCCGTCTTGAGTCTATGACCTTCGTCGGCGATGACAATGTCCACACCTAATCCTTGTTGCAGTTCCTCCTGAACGTTGCGGAGCTTCTCGTAGCCAATGATCAAGATGTTGTAACTCTTGCCTTTGGTGAAGTCGCTGAGTCTGGTTTTGTTGTTCTCGGCAACCATAACTCCCACTTTCTCATTGCCCAGCCATTTCTTAAATTCTTTGCGCCAGTTGTTGATGAGCGTGACAGGGCATACGATCAGAGCCTTTTTGATCACAGGACCGTCCTCGTAGATTGGATTTTGTTTGAGCAGAGTCCAGACCAAGGCAATAGTCTGCAGAGTCTTTCCCAGACCCATCTCGTCTGCTAGGATTGCACCCTCGCCTACAAAGGGTCGCATTCCCATGACGCACTCGTACAAGAAGGCCACACCAGCGCGTTGGTGTTCTCTGAGATGCTTGGTCAGGTTTGGATCAACAACTACGTCGACAATGTGCTTTCCATCAGGTACGTGCTTCGGTCGCTTCATGACAAGAGTGTTTGGTTCGTTAGGGTCGTGACGGGGAAGACAAACAGTCTTGCCATCTGATTTTGAGCGTGAAAGAGGGACGCCGGTCTTGTCTAGCATTGGGCTTCTGAATGCTGCAGTCGGCTTGTTGAGCATACTGGCAGACCTCGGCGGTGCTTCAACTTTCGGACTGGAATTGAAGGCAGCAGTAGCCTTGCCGAGCATGCTGGCCGGCTTTGTCTGCATCTGGACAGGTCGAAGTGGCGTCCGAGCAAGAGGTACAGATGGCCGTGAGATAGTGCTGGCGGGTATGGCAATAGCTGGCTTCGGGGCTTTCTTTTGAGGCAACAGAGACTTCGCTTCTTCTCTAGAGATGCGTGAGTCTATCTCAACCTCTTTGCCGCTCATACTGAGTGTAGATCCTGGGAGTAATGGTGTTTTGCAGACCGTCCTGCCAATGTCCTTGCCATCCGAATCTTTGAGATTGGCATATCCTTGCGAAACGATGAGTATGCCATCACCATCCCAGATTTTGTTCTTCTTGTTGGTTATTTTGCGCCAAAGAACTGAGAACCTTGCGTCCGCTGTGTCTTCGAATGGCTTTCCAGGCGACTCGCAGATAGTATCTGAAGAGTTTCCATCCTGTTCAGGCTGCTGTGGCGAGACTTTTAATCGTTTGCTCGGTCGTTCAGCAACGGGTTCCTGTGCTTGCTGTGGAGTACATCCAGGCGGTCTGGTGAGCAACGGCGATTTGAATGGCCTGTACATGCCGTGCTGAGTTGAATGTTCGCTCAAGGATTGATTGAGTTTGCCACTCGTGGCTGCAAGCCTCACGGATCGTTAAACTCGTGGAGGAGGACGCGTTGTTGACGCGCGACCACGACATCACTGCTCTTTCCAAAATTGTGCAACCACATTTCGACTCGCTCTTGCATGGATGAGGATGCATTATTTAATTGGGAAAACCCGGTCAACGCAAGCTCTTTGGTCTTCTGGGAATACAGTGGTCGGCAACTTTGACACAATACTTGATTGTGAGCGGTCAAGTTAATGAATATATTGTTCGATTGACAAGTCGCAGTAGATCACTAATAAGCCTATCCTTGTTATCTTACTCATCCATACACCCTTGGGGGTCCTTCGTCCATGCTATCGCGACCACTTCAAAGCAATACTGCAACCACCCATTGTTTTTCTCAAGCCGAAAGAAATGCCCAGTGTTGATGATGCCGCCGAAAATATGAGCAGAGATATACCACCCGTAGTCAAGGGTCTTGAAGCCAAATAACGCCATGCTAAACTCAAAGCTCGCTTTTTCTCCATTAAAAAGCAGGCCTTGCGAAAAACGCCCAGTGAATCCTTCCCAAACATCGAACTGGTCGCCTCAGATCACCACTTGATCTGAGACTAGTGCAGGAAAAAAGAGGCGACGAAAGAAAGAGTTGTTGCCGTAAATCGCGATGGGGGCAGATCGTAATGCCGTCCGAGTAACAATATGTAGAAACGCCTTTTGAAGCACAAGTTGGCCTTTTCATCAAGCAATGAAGTGTATGCGAATGGTCAAAGCAATTTGTTCGAAATTGAGAGATGGTGTCGATCTTTCAACTTTTCGCGAGTGGTAGTTCGTAAGTTGTGCCTATCTAGCAAGCGGTCTTCTCGCCGTCCACACATGNACTGTAACAGAGTCAGTAAAAGCCGTTGGGCTGACTACAAAAATGGGTATCGCTTACATGTTTGTGTATGCGTGGATTGAACGGTTGCGGATTTCCGCTCTTACTCCGGCAAGGAAGCCTTCGATTTCTTGCTTGCTCCAGCCAAACACACGTGAGAATGGGCCTAGACTCAGTGCTTCAAGGCCAGCACAGAGGTCTAATGCAGTCTGATGAAAGTTGCCGATGTTGAAGGCAGTAGGGTCAGTTGACCATGCCCGATATGGTGCTTTGATGACCCGTTCTGAGATGTCGGTGAAGCCAGCCTGGGACAAGGCTTGTCGGGTGTTGTGCGAGTAGCGAATGGTCTTCGGTGTCTGGTCTGTAGCCCGCACCAGATAGTCGTACCATTGCCTGAGATAGGAGTCTGGAGGAAGTGTACCATCGTCACAACGAGGCTCAAAATCTATTTCGAGTTGTTCGATACATCCAAACCCGGGTCGGAGATGTNNCTGGTGCTGTCAGCTTATTAGATGAATGCTTTTGTGAGAGGCTTACGAAAAGACTTTGGCGTATAGATTTGGCCAGCTTGAAACACTACCACAGAGCATTTGCAGATGAATCAGGTCCCACGAATCTTGGCCCAGACTCCAGTAAGGTGTTTCGAAATTGAAAGGTATTTGGAAGCGAACATTGGGTGGGATCTGAGCAGGTTGGAGGTTGGCAAGATCTAAACCGAGGACCTGACAAGATTCGGTCAGTAATCAAACCCATGAAACGAGCCGCAGAACAATTACCTCTCCCTCTGGGTATTGNCCTATTGAAAAGCGCGTTAGCTTGAGCCCGTCACGACAGGAAGCGGTAGACACTTACTCGCCCATGTCAATTGCCCAGAAGCCAGTTCCGCACCCAAGGTCCATGATTCGAGGACGATGAGTGACCTCGGGGATCAACCTCGCCGAGTGCAGGCTCAACCCAGCCTTGTCGTAGAAAAGGTTGTGGTATACATCCATGCGATGGCGTTCTTCCNNTGGGATTGAGCGTCAGCATGTGCGACAGACAGGCCAATGCGTGAATGGGCAAAAGTTTAAGAGAGAGCGGCTCACCTCGTCATGCGGGTACATGTATAGACCCTTCTGCCATGCATGGTACCAGCGTCCATTCTCTTCATACCATTCTTGCTGCATTGGTGCTCTTACGGAGACAGATNNCTGTAAAAAGAAGAGGGTAAGAAACTGCGAGACCGTTGGACGTGAAAGGGACAAATTGGATGAGCTGGCGGGAGCGCGTTGAGGCTAGGAGGGAGTAGGAATGGATACGCACAGCACTTCTTGAGGGGCAACGAGAGACGCGACTGCTATTCTAGACATTATCAGGAAAAGCCACAGCACATGATCTCCAATGACAGCGAGGACGGCGCGCGGGCGGCTATGAGCAAGCGCAATTTGAGAACTGGGTGGCCAAGAGAAGAGCGACGCGCCCCGGGGCGTGAACAGGCGAAGATTTAGTTAGCAGCAGCTTAAAAAGCAGCGACAGCAGGCAGTGGCAGTAGCAGCAGCAGTAGTAACGTCGACAAGGCTCGGGGGACGTGGGCGGCGGGGCGGGGCAGAGGCACTTTAAGGACACACGCAGTCGAGTTCCCAGCGAGACGGGTGCAGAGAAGTCATCAGCAGCGGCAAGCTGCACAAGTCTCGGATGGCTCCCGGGCTAGTGCTAGCAATCTGCTTTGTGGGAAAGGGCAAGAGAAGCACCTACCTAACAGAAACAAAATAAAAGGGCGCCAGGGTTAGGCGCAGGCAGGAGCCGTGGATCGCAAGGTTCTACAGCACAAGCTCGTGCATGCTTCGGAGCGGATGGCATTCCCTTGGGCTCGCCAGTTGTTGCGGTGTATCGCCCCAGGCATCTTCTCGTCTCTACCAAAACACCAGCTGCACATGCCCCCACAGCAGACGGGGTTTCAAGTTGGGCCGGAAGCTCAGGCTCGGCACGACACCGTCTCACCTCTGGCGGCTGACTGGCTGACCACGCCGTCGGGGTCGGTCCATTAGGACAGCACGGCGGATGAGCTAGAAGACGTGGCAGGTACACCGTTTCCCTGTGCTCTGCACCAAGCCCAGCTTTACGGATCGTCCTCTCGAATGGGCGACTAAATACACGCCCTCGTGCAGCCCGAGTTTCGCACTTCCTTCCTTTTGGGCCGCTGGTGTTTTCCACCTTCTGCTCTGGTTCCACGACAGATTCTCTCCCGCCGACTTGCCTCTGTGTTGAGCGTGCCACTGGCCACAGCACCGAGTCACTGCAGCACCAAGTTAATATCGCCAAAGTGCTGTTATCTCGGATCCCGGTTCCAAGATCCCTGCTTGCCGCTAACAGCCCGCTGTCCCAAGAGGCCGGCGCTCTGAACCACCGCAAACCTTCCACTCGGTCGGTTTTCTTCAGCGTAGCCGACTGATACAATATACACACCAGTCTGTCCTCCTGCTTCAACTAGAGAAGTTAGAAGATTTGCTAGACATGACCCCATCGAAGAGCTTCGGCCAGCACGGCTCTGGCCAATCTACGAACTCGACACTCTCCATGCGAGGAGCACACCATGAACAGCACACCGGGTCAGCCGACTCCGTGGGCTTGCGAGTGCTGACATCACAGACTGAAGCTGGAAATTGCAAACCTGGAACGAGCAACACATGCTTGCGCCCTGCCATCTCGAGGCATGTTTTATATACAACCACAGACGAGCCACTTGGTGAAGGTTTAAACGACATGAGAGTCCCTTCCGTCAAAAGGCGCTCCACCGGCAGGGGGCTTTGTGCAAACGGCTGGGCCGTATCGCCGGTTCCTGCCGCCGCTATTTCTGCAGTCGTGGCCAACAAGGTTCCGATGGTAAGAAAAAGACTGGGCCGTGGCAGGTTGAGAGGCATGAAGGGCGTGATGTGATGTGCTCCAGAATGGATCCAGACAGTGTTTACTCTCACATCAAAAACTTGACCCGCTCGGTCTCGCTGGGATAAATCACGACCAAGACCTGGACTGCTTCTACTCGAGTATGAAGTCAAACATGCATGCAGCAGAACTGCGACGCGACCCGAGAGAGTTGTGTTTGCACTATCTCCTGGTCACTGATGAGAGCTATGTGCATCACGATGGTCAAGTTCACATGCTCGCTCTAGCGGGAATGCTCTTTCGAACCACTCTATCCTCCTCATATGTGAAGCCTTTCACCCGAGCCTTCTCTCGTTGGTACCCACAGCTGCTTTTCGACTAGAGTCGTATCTAATCAAAGCTGGTCTAACAACCATTTGCGGTGAGTGGCTCTGAGCGTTGCGAAAGTACTGTGCATATCTACAGCAGCGTGACGGGATTTAGCACGGTAAGGGCATAGTAACAACATCGGAACATGACATCTGGCCGATGCCCGTACAAGATCGACTCGCGCTCCATTCCTTCGGGTACTGCTGTCAGCGTCACCCAATCACACAACTTTCGGTGTACAGCCAGGCCGACCCTGATAGATCATAGCGTTCCGAGCTTTTTGAGGCGCGCGACGGGACCGCGGCCCTCTCGTTCGTGTCGTCTTGGCAGCCGCACTCTATCGAGTAAATGGGGATTGACAGGGACGGACAAGCTGACTCAAGTGCAACCCGAAGTGCTGGATTTTGGGTTCCACATCTGTGTCTTCTGTTCGTGCTCATATCTTCAATCAGTCCCAGTGCCTGTGAGCAAAACAGAATGGAGGACCACTCGATCGGCCAGCGACATGAGCACAACGTGGCGTTATGCATCCAATCGGTGAACAAGCGCGATGGATGCACGCCTATGGAGAAGCCCTGGACATTGTACCACCCTCGCTACCAACTACACAAAGGGAGGGCATCGCGAGCTTCATCTAATTCCGAATTTGCTACTGCTAATGCACACGCATCATGCGTTCCAAGAAGCAGTAAGATACGCAAGAGCTAGGGAGACCCAAAGGTTACTAGACCCCTCTTTTAATCATTCTCGCACGTGGCCTTCGTAGTGAGAGCACGGTGAGAGACAGGGCTAGGTAATTCATCTACCCGTACGCAAGCTGTCGCTGTCAAATGTGCTTGCTCGAGACTGCGTTAAGTCTTTCGAAACCAGACCGGCTCGGATTCTACCCGATGGACATTCTTCGCTAACCATGTAGACGAATGGCCTTGCCCGCACGGCATTGCGTACCTCAAATTGTGTCTACGAATTACGTGTCTTACCAAAATCAGGACTAAGCAATCTGCAAGCCACAAAAGACCTTGATACCGTACTCTACATTACTATTTGCAGTATATTGGATGGATCCGTCGCAGCTTGCAACACGCTTCTTGAAACGGAACACTCAATGACATCCTGGTCATTATCCCGCTTCTCAACCCGGTTTCCTTACTGTCATACGACTCAATGAGGACAGCATACCGTATTATCGGACGAAAAGCTCGCGAAAATCTCTCGAGGAGGGCATACTTGACTGGTCGCATGTCATGCTAAGCCTTCGGGAAGGCCGAATTGATGCGGAATCCTTCAGCATTCCGAACTTCTTCTCTCCACAAGTCAAGACCCACAAGCGGCCAGTGCTGATGACTTGTGCATTCGTGTAACATCAAGGGTCTGTGACAGCAACCCAATCTTCTTTCTCACGTGGACCTTGATGTGGTTCGAGCACGAGCAGGTCCGTAATGCCGTGCGTTACAGCCGGCTTCACTGGGGTGATTGGAAGTGCTGAGGAGACGACTACAAAGACCACACTCGGCTGACCACGACTACCAACGTTTAGAGGGTGGTGTTTGTGCCCCCTCAACTTATAGGTCTATTGATGCATAACCTCATTACGATCTTCCATTGTAACTCATATTCAGATGCAGCTCTGCTCCAACACATACGGTTCCAGGGTCCATCTCTCTGCTTGCTCTACGCGAAAGCAATAGATTCTGGAGCCAGACCCGAAGTCTGGTTCGCCTTTTGCATGCGGGAAAGCGCTTGTTCGTTGGACGATAACCTCTTCTTCAGACTCTCTATGAGCAGCTCCCCCTACAACAAACCGTCCCCACACAGCCTTCGACAAGCCAGCTGCACCAGTTTCTATGATCTTTCCTACGCCCGCACGCCATACAGACATGCGACGCAAGGGTCGTCAGACAGCGCCAACCACAGCCCCCCCCTCCTAGTGATCCAAAAGCACGTTCAAATACTTTGAGCGATGGGCTCTGCACATTTCTGTTACAGACTGTTGTCGTATCTCGCGTCGACCAATCTTGCTTCTCTTCTTGCATGTACCGGTACGTCGGGTACCCAGCGTTCGCTGGCCGGACATCTTTGCACCATGACCTGCGCTCATCCATATCATCTCATCTTGGTTCGCGGCATTTCGACACGATTGCGTGTTCGTGCTGAAATGTCTTGCTTTTGGACATGCACCCGACACGCTTTCTACCTAATCGCTGCCTGTCAATCGGCATATTCTGTAAATGTAAACTGCTCCCTGGATGAGTCTTGCTGCAGCGAAGGTAAGCGTCTACAGCATGCTTCGGTGCTCCCTCCCTTGTCTATTATCTTCTCTGTTGGGTTACGCCATGGATATGATCGGGAGAGGCCGTGGATGGCTGACACGACTTCACGAATTCATGTGTGCCGCCTGTGTCAACGAATTCTATGTCGCAAGCATGTCTTTCCATGAACAACCAGCTGGTTGGGTCATGGAAATTCATCACCGACTGCTCGCGGAAACCATCTAAGTTATGACGAACCATCTGCTGGGCCCGGTCGGTTTCCCCAATCTCTTGGGGACTCACTTCGCCTACATTAATGAACTCGCTAATAGCCGTGCGCTCTTCAATCCGAAACACTTTTTCAACTGCCGGATTTGTCTCCATGTCATTCGATCACTGCGACTTTCTATCTATAACTTTTCTTGACAAGAACGTCCGCGATATCGACGATGTAAGATGTTCTTCGGCTCTACCAAGATACAATATTCCAGTAACTCGCTTCCGGCAAATCGGTACGAGGAACGAGACAAGCGCCAGTTGCAACACACACAACGGAAGATACGTACACGGCACTAGCCACTTTTTGTCAAAAGAGTTACCGACTAAGAATATATTAAATGCGAGCAATGTCAAACACGGCAAGCGATCATCCTTACAAGAAAAAGAATGAAAATCTTGGAGCTTGGGATCTTTATATTGGCTTCCCAACAAAGCCTCATTGGTGCTTACGAAGACGGGAAGGAAATCAGGTGGCCAATAATGACTTTTTTTTTGTTGCTGGAGTTCTTTAACTTGTGACTGGAGTCTGCTAAACATAGGACGGGATTGATATTGACTGATCCAGTCCATGATGCTGAGGAGGCGACCCTGCATCATATCTCGACCGGGTCATGATTGCATGACCATCGCTAATGAGACTCCTTCAAGCTACCAGTGACTCTTGCGTGTATACCTAGGCAATGCATATTGGTACAAGAGTGGCTGGAAGACAAAGCCTCTGAGTCAAAGGTCGCAAGAGTGAAAATGGCTGCCGGTCGGTCCTGGTCTTTAATGTGCACTTTTCTTGATCCTTCTTTGCACACTCAAACCCTCGCATCTTTCTGCACATCCGATGTCCTTTACCTTCCATACAATATGACAAAGGTACTTTGTGTCTCTTTGCGGCCTGATCTACCGACATCATCAGCCATCTATCATTCTTCCATTCTCACGATTCCTCATCATCAATATTCATTCTGCACGACCACCACTTTGCTCTTTGTAGGAACATGTTCCCTACCATCATATGGTCTTGAGCTTTTGTTCTTGCTACGCAGCTCTATCACAGTCATAGGCTAGCTCGTCTGGTCGATGAGTCATACACCAAGGAAACTTTACTGTTCGATCATTTGTTCTTTTTTATCTTTGCCAGTAAGCTTCTGCATAGACTGCTGAACCCCCAAATATTAGCTAGATCTTAACTTCCGTTCTTGCCTGACCGCATCATACCTTCCATTCCCATCTCGATTGCATATTTCCTTCCATCATCATCTTGACTGTATCGTGCTGTCCTTGGTATTTGGTCCTGGATCACTCTTTCCTCATGTTTTTGAAACGCTCTCTTTGTCGACTTTTTCGTTTGGCGCCTGTGTTTGCATAAAAGTGACTATGGGGGCGGGAGAGATGAGGATGAAATGAAAAAACGAAAAAAAGGAAAACCTATGCAGGGTATCGTGCTCTCAACAGCAAGAAAGATCGATTAAGCTTAAGAAAAAAAAAGGAGAAATTGAGTGATGTGTTCATATTCCTCAGTTATACATATGTTTTTGTTGTTGTTATCGGTTGTTTTGATTTTTGTTATTTACTTCCTGCGCACCTAACAAGACTTACTTGGTATATTCCTTCTGCAACAACTTTGCAATGGTGGTGAGCTGGATGTTGCTCGTGCCCTCATAAATGGCACCAATCTTGCTGTCTCGCCAGTACTTTTCCGCCAACCCCTCTCTGACGAAACCCATACCGCCCATCCACTCTATCGCCTGTCCAGACACCTTGCCAGCAACCTGAGAAGCGTACAGTTTGGCCATGGCGGCATCCATGACAAAGTCCTCGCCCGCCTCCTTTTTGCGCGCGGCATTGTAGACCATGGCGCGCGCGGCGCAGATTTCCGTCCACGCTTGCGCGAGCTGGTGCTGCATGCCCTGGAACTCGCCGACGAGGGTGCCAAACTGCTTTCTGTCGTTCCAGACATACGAGGCGGCGTTGGAAAAGGCACCCATGGCCAGACCAGTCATTTGTGCGGCGATACCGATGCGACCTTCATTGAGAATGCCAATGGCGTATTTGTAGCCTTGTCCTTCTTCACCGAGCAAGTTTCCCTTAGANATGTCGCAGTCGTCAAAGTTGACGACGCAGGTGGAGGAGGCCTTGATGCCGAGCTTCTTTTCCTTTTTGGCGATGCTGAAGCCCGGGGTGTCCTTGTCGACGATGAAGGCCGTGATGCCCTTGTAGCCCTTTGAGGGGTCGAGGTTGGCAAAGACGATGAAGAAGCCTGCTTCTAGAGAGTTTGTGATCCACATTTTGGAGCCGTTGATGCGGTAGCCGTCGGCCGTCTTTTCGGCACGGGTCTTGAGGGCGAAGGCGTCGGAGCCAGAGATAGGTTCGGAGAGACAGAAGGAGCCTGTTTTGAACATGAGCTTATGGAGGAGATGGTCCTAGAGGAAACCCAACTTACCAACCGTGTTGGTGGCCAACTGAGGCAACCACTTGCGCTTGCTCTCATTGGTACCATACTTGAGCAGCGTAGTGTTGACCAAAGTATTATGCACATCAACCATAACACTCACACTGGGATCCACTCTCGCCAACTCTTCAATGCCGACAATGGCAGCAGTAAAATTCATGCCAGCGCCACCAAACTCTTCGGGAATTTCAATGCCCATGAGGCCCTGCTCAAAGCACTGCTCGATAATGTCTTGGTCCATCTTCTCATTCTCGTCCATGCTGCGGACTTTGGGCAAGATGACATCGTTGGCGAACTTGGAGACGGACTCGGCCATCATGACTTCGGTCTCGGACATGTGAGAGATGGGGGTTGGGATGGCGCCGGTGAGGTCATGGGGTTCGCCGGTTGTTGTTTGCCTCAGCGGCTGCGCGGACGAGAGACTTCGCCAACTGGTTGATCGTCAGTGTGTGCCATGACTGCTATCTCTGACCATGTACATACCATGGTCTGGAGACAAACCGCTGGCGGAGCGGTGACCGGAGGGTGGAAGGGCGGATGGAGGGACGAATGCTCCTTGCTACTGAAGCCATGATGTGTGCTGTGTGGATGCAAGACGAGTCTGGAAGGAAAGGAGGAGGCGGACAGCAGAAGATCAAAAAGATGTTGCGTCTACATCATGGCCGGCACTCGGAAGGGCATGCAGGGAGCAATGGAAGCCGCCGAATCACATGCGGAGAAGCAGAACCGAGGCAACAGAAAGTCCGGGGTCTCCCGCGCCCTGCCGCCCTCGTCGCCCTATCGTTCTCGGTGCGATCAGAGTCTATTTCTTGTTACTTTTCGTGCAGGCCATATCTACCATCTTGACCGAGTGTCCGTTGCTCAACTTATCGGTCGTGACACGTTTGACAGACTTGTAATCCCTTTTGGCGTAGATATGGAAGTTGGATATTCTTAGACACATCTTCTCAGCTGTGTTGCTACAAGACTTTGAAGACGCACTCCTCCACTACAAACGCTTTCCTATTGAGACCGCAAGTTGCATCTATCTTGTCCGGGGGACGTCTTTTTGGCCCAGTTTCTTGTAGTTCTTGGTCCACGAGGGTGGAGAATCTATCGCCCTTGAGTTGTACCAAGCTGTCAGATCCATACCCTCGAAAGTCTTGGATCTCGGATGCTGAGCTTTATCGAATTGCTCTGGCGTCTGGTTTGCATGTGTCGTCGACCATCCCTGTCGACAAGCGGGTGCAGAGCAGCAGAGATACTGAAGGGATGGTGGCTTTGGTTTGAACTCGACGGCCTGGCTGCCAATCGACAATCTTGCAAACAAGCCAGCAAGAGAAAACACCTCCAGTGCGTCCATCTGCCAACCAAAACATCAACTCCGCACTCTTAGTTCGGTCTGAACTTATTCCTCTTCATCTTCATAGCCTCCACCTTTTTCCTGTCCTCCTCAAAGCCCTTGAGCAACTCATTAGCCTTTTCCTTGCGCTTCTCGCGCATCTGGAAGCGGTAAAAGTCCTCCTTGCCCTTTTGCTTTTCCTTTTGCTTCTCTGCCTTTTCTTGCGCTTCTTCTTGGCGGGCGGGTCCCATGCGGCCGCCGCGTGTGACGGTGACGAAACCGTCTTCGTCGGGTTCGGCGCGTTGGCGGGCGAGTGCGCGTGCGCGAGAGGCTTCTTGGTCGGCAAAGGCTGTCATGTATGCGTCGACAGAGGTCTGGAGGACGGCGGTGGAGGGGAAGCGGAGGGCGTGGTGGCTTAGATATCCTGGTAGTTGCACCATGTTAGCCCCAGAAAGACATTCCTCGATAAAGCAGAAGAGTAAAAACTCACTCGCAGCACCCAAAGCAGGCACCTTGTCACTCGTCCCATCATTGCCCCAAACAATCTCTTTACCAGCCTTGATGACCTTCTTCACCTCCTTCAACCCCATCTCGGCAGCGGCAGCATCCACAAACACAACCACACACGTATTTCCACTCCTCCCCACACTTCTATCCCACGTCTCTGGCAACTCGACCTTGTTCGCCTCTGCTCCATCACCACCTCTCTTCCTCTTCTTCCCACTTTTACTCGTCACCGGCGCTGTGATTTTTCTGCCCGTCCTCGCTCCTTCGAATTCCACTCTTTCTACGCGTGCACCACCACCGTGTGCGGCGAATAGATTGCGTAAATGAGGTTCTGTGGCGTCGATGGGGAGGTTGACGATGAAGAGTTCGCGGGGCGTGGTGTCGGTGGCTATCTTGGGCGCGTTGGGTCGTAGGTAGAGGTAGTGTTTTGTTGCTACGGGGAAAGCGGCGGTAGGCGGAATGGACAGCGGTAGAATGGTGTAGTCGTTTACGCTCGCCGGTATACGGCTGCTGCTGCTGCTGCTGCTATGTGAAGGCGCCATTGGTTTTCCGTGGAGTTTTTGTTGGTTTTGAGATGTGGTGTGGTGTGGTTTTGCGACAAACAGAATCGATAATTTTCTTGAAAGTCTCGGGGTCTGCGCTTTCGCCTTTTTGCGGACAAGTTCCGCGGTCGTCATTCACAACGCCGCAAAGTCACCCTGATCTTACTCTTTTACAGCCTTGTAAGTCTCCTCGAGGGAGACGGTGTTTGACTGAAGACATATAATCATGTCAATACTACTCGTACAGACCTGTTCACAGAAAAGCTCAGTATCACGTCTCATCATGTATGTTGAACCGATCCTTGTATCCTCAAAGCTCACAACATTGCTCCATATCACTGTGAGCATGGGAACTAAATCGACTATCCGGATCGATAAATCCTTCGGGCCAAGAGGAAAGGGAAGCGATTAGTCGATATGCTGTATTATGTCTTCCCACTGCCAAAATGGCCAAACTAGCCAAAATCTCGTCTCTGCCATCATCTCTCCTCTCCCTCTCCGACGCATGCTCTTCTGTTTATTTTTCTTTCTTCTCTCTGAACTTTGTTCTAGCCTATCCTTCTCACGCTTTCCGCTGGGCAATGGCGTTGCAACCGCCGGTCGTTGGTCCAAGAAGAGAATAGAAGTTGATGAACATCGTGGTCGGGATCTCGTGATAAAACTTTTTGCAGGTCATTGGTAGGTCGTAAAAGTGAGCAAATCGGCCCCGCGAAAGATGAAAATGATGATAGGAAAATAAGACAAGGCCGAAAAAATGGCGCGTATGTGTCGAGAAAGCCGCTGGCGAGCACGCTTGAACGAGGAAAAAGGTCGACCAGAAAGTAAAAAAAAGACATGCTGGCAATGGACGATTATGCAAGCAAGAGGACCAGCGGTATCGGTATCATGTCCAAAGGTCCTCATCAGTAACGGTCTAGTTCCTGCAAGATCACTCAAACAGAAACAGAGGCAGGAATGATGGTAGCGGCGGCGTTGGGAGTCTGGACGGGAAGAGGAGCAGCAGCGACAGCATCGGTAGTAGCAACGGGAGCAGACTCGCCATTGACGTCGTTTTGCTGGCTGCATTCACGGGAGATGTGGCCGGTCTCACCACAGCGGTAGCAAGTCTTGCCGGCAGTGTTGAGCGGGCCTCCGTTGGGAGCAGTGCACTCGCGGGAGATGTGGCCGAGCTTACCACAAGCATAGCACTTCATGGCCTGTGCCTGGCAGTCGCGAGCGAAGTGGTTAGGACCACCGCACTTATAGCAAGTGGCAGGGCGAGGACCACCAACGAAACCACCGCGGAAGCCACCGCGAGGACCAGGGGCACCGCGACCAAGACCAGCAGCAGCACCAGGAGTAGGGCAAGTGCGCTGCAGAGCGATATAGTCAGCCAAAATGCACGGGAATCCACGACGGGAGATGCACATACGGCAAGGTGACCAGGCATGCCGCAGGAGTAGCAGCGTCCGTTAGCACCGCCATTCAGACGGAGAGTAGGACAATCAGCCTGGACGTGTCCAAGACCCTGGCAGTGGTAGCATTGCTTGGCTAGGAGTACAGATCAGCATACAGAACCAAGAGGTATGATGCACGACATACCCTCGGTGGTGCGAGGAAGAGGGCAGCTACTCGACTCATGACCTATTTAGAAAATGAGTATGGCGAAGCAGGCTTCAGAGACGAAGATGGGTACCAGGCTGCTTGCAGTTGTAGCACAGACGCTCAGAAGAGGAGCAGACCTCGGCGTAGTGGCCGACATTGCCACACTTGTAACAGGCACGGCGGGACAGGGAGGACATGTTGATTCTTGTGTTGTAGGAGGGATAGGAGCCGTAAGACTTTTAACGTGTGCGGTAGGTGCTGTGCATGTTCAAGTTAGATTCCGTTGACCAAAAGGCGTAGACTTGAAAGTGTGTCGTGGTGTTTTGTTCAGCCAGTTCATCCTCCTCATATAGCGGGTTGCTGAACAAACCGTCGAGGTGTCCGTCGAGGCATATGTCGAGAGAAGCGTCGAGCAAATCATGTCTTTCAGAATGTACAGTGGTGTAGTGATGGTTATGCTCGACCGCAAGTGATGGATTGAGTCATTGCAGCCGACTTCTACAAGGGAAGAGACACGACGACGGGTTTGACAGCGACCGAGGATATTGAGAAACCGGCAGGATGCATGTGGGACACTATCAGCGAGACGACTGACCTGGTGGAGCGCGAGGTTGCTTGACCTGCTACAGCGTCAGCGTCTACAGCTCCCTTGCAAGTGTTTGGTGTTTCAGATCTGTTGTCTTACACTGCTGCTAAACGATTACTCCTCCTTCACTTCTTCTACACTTCCAAGCCTCGGAACGATTGACGATCAATCAAGCAAGATACAAGTAACGCGACAGCAAGGTGGTTCGGGTGAACGAAGGTTGGGCGGTTGCGATTGCGGCGCGACAGAGGCTCGAAGAGAAGGAAACGCCGGCGGGAGACCCACCCGGCACCAGCTCCATGCACCTCCTTCCGTGAACCGGCTTTATTCTCCGGCCTGCATCTTCGTCTTCTCTTCAACAAGCCCACCACTGTCGCCGTGACGAGATGAGAAACATGCAGTGTCTATGAGCAGTCAGCAGGATGCTCTGCCGACCGAAGGCTTCATGCTCTAGCTGCACCGTTGGGAGCTTCAAGGGTAGCTCGCATGTACCGAATCCGAACCGTGCACGCCGTCAATACACGAACCGAACATGTTGGCAACTGCATGCTTGGTGGCTGCGAGGCTTGTTGCATATCCATTATATTCTGCTGTTGACTGTTTGTTGTTCACATATCCCCATGACTTCGCGAGTTGCTTGCCGTAACTTCCACACCTCCCAAACGCCTCAACGCGCATGCATGCATCCTATGTCCGATTTACTGCTTCTCTTGCTCAATCACTGCAGGTGCCTTGATTGTGCGCTCGCTCAAGAACTCGAGACCTTCACCGCCCNNTGTGCGTTTTGTGTTAGCCGTGACTCTAGTTGCAATCATGCAGGTACTTACGTAGCTGATCTTGGGTGAAATCTCGACACCGGCATTGTCATCTTCACTCGTCACAGTAGCACCAACAGCCTCGAGCCATCTGGTGCCTTGACGGAAGATGTCACGCTTGCTGGTGTCGGGATCGTCCTCACCAGTGCCTCTAGCGTTCTTGAGAGGTGAAAACTCGTCCTCTCTTCTGACCTCTTGGCAAGCGAACTTGTCCATGGAAAGGAAGGGGAAGCAATCAAAGACAAACTGCTCGAGCTTGATGCCGTTGGGCTTCTCGGGCTTGATGGTCTCACCCTTGTCAGTGTCGACGTAGGGGATCTTCTTTCTGGCAATGTGATGAGGAAGCTTGTCTGACCACTCGGGAATGCTCTCGAGGAAGCTGAACGAGTAGTAGTGGTTGACAATGTTGGCAGCGCGGAACTTGAGCAGGCTCGAGTCCTTGGAGTCCTTTGCCTCGGATGTCTCCTTGTCAATCTCAGAGTACTCGACAACGTCAGGCTTGCCATTCTTTGACAAGATGAGTCCAACAGACTCCTTGGCGTCACGCTTGCGGACAACCTTGGTGGCAATATCAACGTTCTTGGAGGCCGAGAAGCCAATGAAAGTAGGGTCGGCAACTCTGACAAGGCAGTTGTCGACGCAGTATGCGTGAATGTGCTTGATGCCTCTCTTGGACATGTCTTGAACGACGCCTGACTTGATCAGGGCGTTGTAGAGACCACCGTTACCGTCCGGTGCAACAGCGACCTTAGACTTTGACTCCAACAAGATTTTGCCGTCGTTGGAGATGCAGGGAAGAGTGCCCTGCTCGAAGAAGATGACGTTGTTTCTGTTGAGGCCAAAGTATGCGTGCTTCTCGAAGAACTCCTCGGTGGGCTTGCGGGTAGGACCGCTAGTCATGATATACCATGGCACAACAACCTCTTCCTTACTGTGCTCGTGTTGAGCCAGGTGCTGGATCTTCCAGATTCGCTCTGCTTGGAGCTGGAAAAGGGACTTCTGGCTAGGAAGACCAATGTCATAGCAACCCTTGGGGGCAGAGCTGCCCAGACGAGTGCCCTGTCCACCGGCCATGAGAACAACAGCAACCTGGTTCTCGGCGATGTACTGCAGACCCTGTGTGTACCATCTGTTGAGGTCGTCGGGCTTGGAGTCGTAGATGGAGGAAGTGGCGGACTCGGGGAGCTGCTCGAGCTTGGGTGCAGCGTCGTCGGACTCGGGCTCGGGAGGGTTCAGGGCGCGCTGGGTGATTTCATTGACGTGTTCAGGGTTGACGTCGACGAGCTGTTCGTAAAGCATGCCCTTCTCGGCGGCGTTGATGTCATTCCAGAAAGCAAAGACCTGCTCCTGGCCGGCCTTGGTGAACTTTTCCAGGAGCTTCACGTAGTCTTCGTGAGCGGGTTCCTCAGGGGCGGGGATGTTGCCCGTCAGATGGAGCTTCTCCAAGACGTTGTTGATCATGGCGGCGGCCATGTTGTGTGAGAGGGGTAGAGCGGTGTAGTGGGGTAGCTGGGCTACGCCTGGGTCGTATGAGGATACAGGGGTGCCTGTTGGCCGGATGTGTTGGAGGTGAGTAGGATGAAGCAAAGATGCAAAGCTGCAAGGAGAGATGAAAGACACGAAACGCTTCTTGACACTTTCTTTGGTAACGGACCCTGCCCGACGCCTGATTCAATCAACAATCACCATCAATGGAGAAGCACCCAAGCTTCGACCCCCACTCTGCGTCACTCTATTTTTGGCTTCCATGTCGTCCTCTCCTGCAATTTTGCAACATCGCTGTCATGACTACCTCGTGTTACAGATATTCTATATCTGATCAAGGGAACGATACCTAGAAACCTCTTGATTCATTTATAACCGACATGGGCATACTGCGGTTTACAAAAGTTGAGAGCTCAAGGTCATCCCCAGCCACACTCAATGCTCGGTTCGTTTCAGGCCTAAGCGCCAAACACTCGAACGTCTGAAACGGCGAGGCAGTAAACAAGACCAGCTTCAATTCACTGTAGTACAAGACTCTCGCCGTTTCCAACCTCTGCCCAGTTGACTCCCTCGAACGATCCAATCACCTCGTCGCTAGCCGCATCTTCGCTTGAAGAGCTCTTCCTACGTTTCCTCTCGGCCTCTACAGCATCTTTGACGCTGATTTTTCGTCTTTTGAGCAGCCACCCCACGATGCCTGTGCCCTTCTTGTCCTCGTCGTGAGTGGCAATCCAATAGCTGGCCTTGAGTTTCCGCTGTGCTTTGAGTCCATTATGTGCTCCCAAGTTGAGCTGTTGTGCTGCTCCGAGCGTGATATCTTCGAGGCCATGCAGGAAAGCCAATGTCTTTATGGGCGGATCGGCCTTGGTCACCAGATCAAGACTCTCGCTATCACTGTGTATCCCATGAGGTGTGTAAACCACTGCTTCTGCCGTTTCATCCTCCTCTTCTGGCTCCGTGTATTGATGCGAGCTGCTTCGTCTCGAAGCATGCCCACTCTGTTGGTTGTTGAAGGTGATCATGAGTGCCGAGTGAAAGTACAGCATGTCACTGCTGCTTACGAGGCGTGAGATACCAAGCCACTCTGGCAGAGGGGTAACGGATGTTGCACGCCAGTCGGGGTCCTGAGAGAAGTGCGGTATCGTCTGAACAATACGGAAGTGCTTCCAAGACTCGATCAGTGGGATTGCTTTCTGTNNTACATCCATGAGCGTGAGCCTTCGTACTTGATAACCCGAGCCACTTACCTCCGTTGCGAAGACGGGTACGTCTGGATGCACATTTCGCATCGTCTGTTCGTGACAGTGATCGGTGAACTGATGACTGATGGCAACAGCATCTATAAAAGTCTCAACCTCGTCGTGGTCCTCGGAATCTTGTGCATTGCTCTTTCTGCCTTTTCCGAGACGTAGTCCACTAGCCAGGCTCTCAGTCTCACGGATGAGGTCTTCTACCGCTGCGATACTAGGCACTCGAGGGGCCTCGGCATGCCACTGCTTACTCAACCAACTCGTATAGTCAGTTTGTGTTCCGGAGAGCCAGGGGTCAATGAGAATGTTGAAGTAGACTCGACCTCCACGTTTGGTTGCGGCGACTGGACGAGGAATCATGAGTAGCCATGCTGTGTCGGCACTGAGGTGGTGAAGGACTGGTCGACGCATGGCAAGAGCATCACTCACTGCATCTTGTAAGTTTTGATGCAGTTGTGTCGCCGGATCGTCCATGTCGCCGTCTTCAACATGTTGACCGCCTGCTTTTGTTTTCTTTTGGCTGTTCGATGACATGGACATGTTTGTTTCGGCCGCTCCCGAACCGTGGGGAAAGCTTTGTGGTTTTCACGTTGCTAACACGACCCTAGACAACTCTGTCCACGCTACTGGGTACAGGGACATGGCCAGAGTGTCTTATGATGGAACAAGTACCAGTATCTGTCCATTCCCTGCGTTGTGTCCGAGAGGAAAAACTGGCGAGAGCATCAGAGGCGGTGCAACCATCAAGACTCGAGGCAATGCTGGTGTTGCCAACGCATCCTCCATCATCCTTCCTTGGCTCATGGTGGACACTGCCCTCTTCGTGACCTCTGGAACCTCAACAGCCTCACTCTGCGCCTACTTCTAAGCCACTGTCGCAAAACATCACTACGTATCGATTCCTCGCCTCAAGCTGTCTAGCAAATATCCTGTGAATCTCGCCGATAGCTACAAGCTCAACATGACCAACGAAAAGTACAATCCTCCTCCGGGCCCTCCACCTGGTTGGAGCAAGAGGCAAGAGGCATCATCGGAAACATATGCACCGCCCCCAGGTCCACCACCAGGCTACCAAAGACACAATGAGAAGACCAGCATGAACGAGCAATTTGCACCTCCTCCGGGGCCTCCTCCATCCCATTACCATGACGAAGCATTGGATCAGGCCGCTCCACCGGACTATGCTCCGTGGCTGTCAGTACCAGACACGAGCTTACTCCCACCTGCTCCCGCGGTAACTCATGACACTTCACCGACTGCAAATGCAACTCAGGATTCTGCTGAACGGGCAAAGAACTGGTGCAGCCGCAGCCATCTATACCCACCGGGTCAGATCCCTGCTTCGGTTCATGAAGATTTCCGGCTTCATGGTTTCGTCTTCAGCCAACCTCCACCACAATTTTCAGGCGAGGTGACAAGAGCGATGCGCCAGCAAAACACCTGGGCAGTCCGCACACGTAAGAACTGCGAAGACTGTATCCTTACCACGTCGGCTCCACTCTACTCTGCAGCTCTCAACGACCCATTGAGGAACAATGGAAGACCTTTCACCATTTACTTTGAGATACGCGTTTCGCGCATGGCTTCTGATTCTGGAGAAGAAGGTGATGCTGGAATTGCGATCGGATTCGTAGCACCTCCATATCCTCCCTTCCGACTTCCTGGATGGGAGAGAGCTAGTCTCGGTGTGCATGGTGATGACGGCCGTCGCTACATTGACGATGACGGAGGCGGTCAAGACTTTACTACTTACTTTAAGAATGGAGAGACAGTCGGCATCGGTATGAACTTCAGACCTGCGCAGTTCCCTGGCCGCAGAAGAGATGTTGAAGTCTTCTTCACCAGAGAGGGTCAGAAGGAGGGAGGATGGAACATGTACGAGGAGCGAGATGGAGATGACTGTGGCAGCATTGTGGGACTAGAGGGTGAGCACGACTTGATGGCGGCGGTAGGCATGTTTGGACAGGTTGACTTTGAAGTGAGGTTCCGTCGCGAAGAATGGCTCTACCGTCCGTAAATGGCAATTGAGTAGCTGGTATTCTGATACAAGTGCAATGACGCGGGTTCGGAGATTAGGCGGGATTATGTAAAGGTTAAATGCGGGATGCGGCCGTCGTGTTGGCATGGCTGGAGGCTCCAGCTGGCATTTGGCAACGACATGGACAACTTGTCGCATATCGCACAATGAGGACAGCATCGTGGCGAGCCGTGTCGCTGCTCATACTATGTCTCGTACTGGCCTTTGTCAACTGCCAGGAGGCCGTCCCGAGTCAACAAGATGGCTCCCATCATGACACGACGCCATATATTCCCACCACACAAGACCCCGCCGAGACACACANNCCAAAAATACCGCCGTACGAACAGAGCCCAGCTGTCAAGGATGCTCTCACATCTCTGCGCAAGATCCGGCCTGCGAAAAGTCGCCTCGCGCGCCTCAGCAAGCCTTCTGGTCTCGTGGCCAAGACCATCTACTACGCCAAAGAGCTGTTTGTCCTTCTCTTCATGAACCAGCCCGACCAAAAGGACCTTCTGATCACCGATACTACTCCTCCGCCTCTCGCTCCCGCCCTGCACAGCGCCGTCACTCTACTGCAAGATGCAGCCGCCGATCAAGATCCCGACGCCTTGTGGCTGTTGGCCGAGATGAACTTCCATGGCAACTTCACCCATCCTAGAAACTACTCGCACGCCTTCGAATATTACCAGACTCTGGCATACCTGAATGGCAACAGCTCCGCTCAGTACATGCTAGGCTTCATGTACGCCACTGGCATTGGAAATGCCGTTCCACAAGATCAGGCCAGAGCCCTCCTATACCACACTTTTGCCGCCGAGCAAGGTGACATTCGCTCTCAGATGACACTCGCTTATCGTCATCACTCTGGAGTTGCTACACCGAGAAACTGTGAAGAGGCGGTTCATTGGTACAGGCTAGTCGCAAAGCAGGCTGTCGAGTTCTACAAATCTGGCCCTCCTGGTGGCCACTCGTTGGTCAAGAACGCTTTCCGCTTGGTCGACGAAGAGGGAGGCATTTATGGCGAAGGCGCCAGTGTCAGCAGTTCTGGTGTCAACGCAAAGACTGGAGGCCCAACATCAGACGCCTATGCCGATCTGGACGACGTTCTCGAATTCCTCGACTTTCAGTCAAGGAAAGGTGATCCCAAGGCTACTTTCCATCTCGGAAGGCTGTATTACGATGGCTCACGAGGTTTGGCTCGCAACTTCCCAGAGGCAAAAGACCACTTCATGCAGGTTGCTAGACTATATTGGACTCCTTCTGGCAAGGTCAAGTCTGACGTTTCGTCTCTTGTTGAGAAGCTCGCGCCAAAGGCCGCTGGTTACTTGGGTAGAATGTTCCTACGTGGCGAGGGCACCGAAAAGAGCTACAGCAAGGCCAAGATCTGGTTCTCTCGCGGCATTGAACATGGTGACGCCCTATCCCAGTACTCTATGGGAGTCATGTATATGGAAGGATTGGGTGTCCCCAAGAATCCTGTCAGAGCTGCCGAGTACTTTTCCCCTGCTGCAGACCAAGACCTCGCAGTAGCTCAAACAAACCTAGGCATTCTGTTTATGGATCAAGGCGACATCCAGACCGGCAGGAGCTACTTTGAGCTGGCCGCTCGCAACAGTCACATCGAGGCTTTTTACTACTTGGCTGAGCTGAGTAACCAAGGCGTTGGTCGTGACCGCTCGTGCGGCATGGCTTCCGTCTATTACAAGATAGCTGCCGAGAAAGCCGAGGTCATTCATTCGTCTTTCATCGAGGCGAACGAGGCCTATGAGCGTGGTGACCTGGAGACTGCCATCATCGCATACATGATGGCTGCTGAACAGGGCTATGAGAACGCACAAGCAAATGTCGGATACCTACTCGACCACACTCGCCCACGCTATTCACTCCCCTCGATTTTCCCCTTTCTTCGTCGCCGTGTGGATGCAGCCAGTGATGCAGCTCTTGCTCTCATCTACTGGACCCGTTCAGCTAAACAATCCAACACCGACTCGCTCGTCAAGATGGGCGACTACTACCTTGATGGTGTTGGTGCTGCGTCATCTCCCGAGAACGCAGCTGTCTGCTATCAAGCCGCTGCCGAGGGAATGTTAAGTGAGGGCATGGCTAGTGCGCAAGCCATGTGGAATCTTGGCTGGATGCACGAGAATGGTATCGGCATCGAGCAAGATTTCCATCTAGCCAAACGTTTCTACGATCAGGCGCTTGGAACAAACGCAGAAGCATACCTGCCTGCCAAGTTGAGTCTTGCAAAATTGAGACTGCGCAGTTGGTGGAACGGTGTTAGTGGTGGCAGTGTCAACTCTATCAGAGATGAGCCTTGTAAGTGACCTTGGGGTATGTCTAGCGACTATTACTGACGAGACTGCAACAGCCNNCAAAAACCGAGCCGGACACTAAGCCAGTGGCTCAACGACTTCCTCGAGGCCGATGCCGCCTACTACGCCGACCATTTCGAGGCAGATGACTGGGACGATGCACATCACCACATGCCCGGCGGCGACGACTTCTACGATGACGCTACAGAGATCGACGACGGTCTCGTCGAAATGTTTATGATTGTTGGTCTGGCTGCCATGCTTGCCTTTTTGGTATACTATCGGCAGCAGAGACAGCAGGAAGCTAGACGCAGAGCAGAGCAACAGGGTCAGCAGCAAGGAGGGAATGTTAATGCTGCACCACAGCAACAGCAAGACCAAGGCTTCTTCCCGCCACCAGGAGAGCCCGAGTTTGCCAATTGGGTTGCTGGGGAGTGGGCCACTGAACATTATCCGCTCTGGCCTTGTTTTACACATTTGGAGGTTATTGCACAAGGCAGATCGTTAGCGAGTCAAAAATTACATTTTATTATTCATCACTCTGGTTCGTATCGCTTCACTGTATGCTCACCTGTCCAGGAGAGGGTGCACCCTATAGGTCTTGTCGTTGAGGTTCAGTTCACAGACGAGATAGGCCAAATCCTGACAGGGATCAACACCCTCGGCCACGCTGGTAGCGGGGTAGATAACGAGACCAACTGTGTATATCCATATCGTGTACGCCGTTCTTTTCCTGAAACAAGCAGTTTTCTCGACAACAATAACCATTCCATCATGTCAGACTACGAAACCTATAATCTCGGAGACTTTGAACTTCAGAATGGGGATACCATCCCATCGGCCAAGATTGCATACAAGACGTTTGGAAACAAGACGTCACCAGCAATCATCTATCCTACTTGGTACAGCGGATGTAAATTAGCCCCTTTTTGCAAAAAAAGACGGATTCCATAAGTATAACTGATAAAAGTCATCGTGAAANCAGTGATCTCGGACAACGAATGGCTCATCGGCACCGACAAGACACTCAATCCTGACCACTACTTTATCATCATCCCTGCTCTGTTCGGAAACTCGCAGTCTTCATCTCCCTCCAACACCTCTTCTTTGCATCCGTTCCCTCAAGTCAGCTTCTACGATAACGTCAAAGCTCAGCATGAATTGGTCACCAAACACTTGAGCATCTCTCACGCATTCGCGGTCTTGGGGTGGTCCATGGGCGCGGGACAGACTTATCAGTGGGCTACCCAGTATCCAGAGTTCATGGACAAGATGGCACCGTTCTGCGGTAGTGCAAAGACGAGTTTGCACAATCAGGTGTTTTTGGAGGGTGTCAAGACTGCTTTGGTGGCTGCTAAAGGTGCTGCTTCGGCTGGTATCTGTAATGGATATACGAAAGCAAAAGGAAGCGCAGAATGGACAGATGAAGAGAGGGAAGTCGGATTAAAGGCATTGGGGAGGGTATATGCTGGCTGGGGCTTCAGTCAAGCCTTTTACCGCGAGAAGCTCTATGAATCAGTGCTCGGATTCAAAGACTTGGATACGTGAGTTTTTTATCCCAAAAAACACTCCCTCCCCTGTGAGTCGATGATTTGCTGATGGATGCATTGGAAAAAATAGCNNTTCATGACCGACTTTTGGGAAACCTGGGCCCTCTCCAAACATCCAGAAAACATGCTCACCATGCTCCACACCTGGCAATCCGGTGACTGCTCTGCTCAACACCCTTACAACAACTCTTTCCCGGCAGCCATGAAAGCCATCAAAGCAAAAGCTTTGGTGTTGCCGAGTAAAACCGATCTCTACTTTCCGCCCGAGGACTCGGAGTACGAGGTGCAATGCATGAGTGAGGGCATCGGGAGACTAGAAGTGTTTCCTAGTATCTGGGGGCATTGGGCTGGTGGACCGGGTCAGAGTACCGAGGATGTCAAGTGGTTGGATGAGAAGTTGAGGGAGTTTTTCGCAGGGTAGGAATAGAGGCGGGGGTGAGCCAAGGTGGTGGTATCAGTTTTCTTATTGCCTTTTGTTTTCTTATCCTTTGTATGTCGAGGTAACTGTTGTCTGCCAAACCCTACAAGCAAATGCTTTGAAAAAACATCTCTCATGGAGAAAACGAAATGAGTGCTATGCTTTGCCTTGCCAACCCTTTCATACCAATAGAAACATCAGTCACACACTCTCTCTCATCAACTCACTTCCTTCTTTCAAGACACATTTTTCCTGTCTTTCTACTTCAACGCCTTCTTCTTCTCTTGCTCACCCTTCAACTCCCAAATATACCCATTAACAAACCACTTTTCCAATTCCTCCCTCTCCATCTCCTTTGCCCCTCTGACCATACCCACACACCCTTTCTCTCCACACAAACACTCAAACCCNCTATCCATCTCCCACTCTGTACTCGGATAAAANAAGCTCAACAAATCTCCCTTCTTCAACTCTCTGCCCCCACTGACCCTGACTTGCATAGTTTTCGTGTCAATCTCGAGTGTGGGCGCACAAGAGTGATTCAGATATGTAAATGCAGAGTCCAGGGATATGTGTGCGCAAGAGGAAATCTGGAGCGTGTGCCATTGTGGGGTGGAGCAAGTGGTGTATGCGGTTATTGGGGCGAAGAGGGCGCCTGCGGGTAAAGAGACCAGAGAGACGAGGCCGTGTCCAGATGCATGAGAGGAATATTCCAGCAACTCTTGGAGGTCGTTTGCCGTTACTGGGAATGCTGGCTCCTCGTGCGAGGATTTTGTGCTTGTTGTTGTTGAGGGAGCCATTGTTTTGGTGGTGAGAATGTTTTGCGTTTGCTTCTATTGTTTGATAAATGAGGGTTTGCTGATAAGTGATTGTTGCTGGTGAAGGGAGAAAACGATTTGATTAGGTTGTTTTTCTGAGTGAGTACGGACTGTGGAATGAGGTCTTATATAACCGAGTTGCCGATTGCAAAAGTGTGATATATGTCCTGTCATCCGAGGCTGTTTGGTTCCAGATGCATACCTGTCCTCTTGTGCAGCAGGGCAGCGTGCCACTTACCGACGATGCCGTCGATGTCATTGTTTTGGCGTCACGACGCGCTGTGGGGTCTGGGGTTGATCTGTGGATAGGCAAAGAAAGGACAGGGTCACTTTCTGATGTTGGGAAGAGTACGAAACATTGGTGAATGGATCAAACAGATGAGGTACAAGTTCTATATCGTGAATGCTATGCCCAAAAAAACGCCGTTCATCTTAATGAAAATGACCATAGACAGGTAGACGGCTCCCAAACTCCGGAGTCATGATGAAACACATAAGAGCAGAAAACATTTACAGCTGAATGTCGTTGTTGAGCAAGCGCACCTCCTCGCCAGGCTTGAAAGCAGGCAATCCGATGTACGGGCATCCGTCACATCTAAAAGCATCTCCCAAAGCGCAGTTGCCGCAACTGCCGACCTTGCCCTGCACTGTAAAGTCGACCTCGGCCAGATCATCCGTATCCAGCTTCATAGTCTTGAGTGCGCTGTCGGCGGCCTCGCGCTTGGCCTTGTCCTCGGCGTCAATCTTTTGCTTGAGTCCACAGGTACAGTCCTTGCATGCGCGTCTCCTCTTGCCATTGGGCTTGCAGGCTTCAGGGATGTTGATAGGACGCTTGCGATCTTCTTCGCTGAGGAGAGTGCTGGGGTCGATTGTGGAGCCATTGAGCAATTCCTCCTTTGATGGCAACTCCATCTCGTCGTCTTCATCGTAAAACTCCACATCCAGATCATCACCCATGTCAAAGCCAACCCCTGCTGGCGCTGAGGGTGCGGCAGGCTGAGGTCTTTCGATAATGGTCTTGTTGATAGCCTCGACATTGTTCAAGGGGACAGCTGCAGCATTGGCCTTCTTCTTTTTNCCAAAACTCAAACTGACGGTTTGCGCGGCCATGGCTGCAGGCTTGGTCATGCCGCCACTGGCATGTTGGACAAGACCAGCGAGAATAGCCTCTGTCTGCTCAGATGATGCAGATGTACCAAATGAACCATCCTGACTCTTCAATGTTCCACCAGCCTTGAGCGAAGGCACAAGTTTCTCGATGACCGCGCGGTTGAGTGGCTCACGTGAGCCGTCGACGTTGGTGAGCAAGAGGACAATATCGTATGTAAAGGCAGGGAGCGAGACGAGACCGAGGGCGAGACGGTCGAGCATCTGGATATCGGTGGCATTGCGATCGTGGGCTTCTACGATACTGTTGAGGGCGTCGGGATGTGAGGCGATTGAAGGTGGGGCAAGAAGGAGCGTTCTGGCTTGCGACTTTGTCGGCGGCGGGGCGAACGAGAAGTCAGATGTGTTGTCGATTGTGATAGCGGGTGCCATTGTGATAGGTGTGATGTGGTTGTGGCAGAAAAAGACTTGTTTCTGTCTTTGGCAAGATTGCTTCGAGGACTAGAGAAACGCTTCCAAGTGGATCGTCGGTGGGGTCGAAGGAATCTGCTAGTCGGAAGGATGGAGATTATTGTCGAGTTGAGGGTCGTGGTTTCCCAATGGTGAGCTTCCGGGTGTTGTTGTGTGTAAGATTGAAGCGACAAAGATATGGCAAGAGCGAGTGCGACGAGAAGAATTGCGCAAAAGGTGATTATCAATGTACAGCCCCCGCCTATGACCAATCCGAGTCTTTGACCAATCGCAGTCTTTCCTCGCCCGCCGAAACCGCTCCGCGCCATTCACATGCTGACGGATCAGGTGCCAAGCATCGGGTTTGCTATGCACAAATCTGGTCTTCTTGTCCTCGGAACAGCTGCTCCGCTTTTCTGTCGTTGTTCTGTACTTCTATGAGAGAGTCAAGTCTAAAGTCGGCGTGGACAATGAAACACAGCTCAGGAGAAAGATTATGTGGAAACGAAAATAGTCGTGTACAATATACATAAAACCTCATAAAAACTCCACCCTTTCCGTACTGGATATACCGATCCCATATTTCATATCTGCTTCATCTGCCTAGTCATGACACTTATTTGACAATCTTGCAAATGAGATCCTGCCCATCGACAGAGTCTGACTCCTTGACGCTAAGCTCGCCGACCTTACCAGAGTGAGGTGCACTGATGACCATCTCCATCTTCATGGCACTCAGAATGGCAATCGGGTCACCTTTGTTGACCTCGCTGCCCTCCTTGACTCTGAGCTCGACAACGACACCACTCATGGGTGCACCAACCTGGCTGCTGTCACCGAGGTCGGCCTTCTTGCGCGACTTGTTCTCAACGGCAGCGTGGTTGTCGTCAACAGTGACTTGACGCACTTCACCGTTCATCTCGTAAAACACCTCTCTCTGACCAGTCTGCTCGGAAAGGGGACCAATAGCCAGAAGCTTGATGATGAGCACCTTACCCTTCTCAAGCTCGACGTGGAATTCCTCACCAATCTCGGGCTTGGCTAGGAAATACTTGGTAGGCAGCACGGAAAGATCGCCGAACTTCAGTGTCCACTTCTTGAAGTCCTCAAACACCTTGGGGTACATGACGTATGAGGCAACATCAGTCTCGGTGTAACCACCAAACATCTCCTTGAGCTTGTTGCGGACCTCGTCGAAGTTGACGGGCTCGAGGTAGAGACCAGGTCTCTTGTCCATCTTTCTGCGCTCACGCAGAGCCTTGGTACGAAGAGGCTCAGGGAACCCACCGTAGGGCTGGCCCATGAGACCCTCAAAGAACTCAAGGACGGACGAGGGGAAGTCGAGCTGCTCGGCCTTCTCAAGAACGTCGTTGTAGCTCAGCTTGTTGCTGACCATGAACTGGGCAAGATCTCCAACAACCTTGGAGGTAGGAGTGACCTTGACGATATCGCCGAGCAGGTCGTTGGCTTGCTCGTAAGCCTTCTTGGTCTGTGCCCATTGCTCACCAAGACCTTGCTGAGAGGCCTGGAAGATGAGGTTGGTAAGTTGACCACCAGGAATCTCGTGCTCGTAGACCTCGGGATCAGGGCCAGTAAGGCCAGCCTCGAAAGGTGAGTAGAGGAGACGCAGCTGAGCCCAGTAGTGGTCGATCATTCTCAAGTGGTGAGGGTTAAGACCGGGGTCATGATCACTGCCCTCGAGAGATGCAACGAGAGCACCAATGCTGGGTTGAGAGGTCATACCGGACATGCTGTCAGTGGCAGCGTCAACAGCGTCAGCACCAGCCTGAGCGCAAGCAACCATAGAGGCGACACCGGTACCAGCCGAATCGTGAGTGTGCACGTGGATGGGCAGGTCGGGGTACTTCTTTCTGATCGAGCCGATCAGCATGGTGGCGGCCTTGGGCTTCAAGACACCAGCCATATCCTTGATACCAAGAATGTGAGCCCCCATGTTGACAATCTTCTCAACAACACCCATGTAGTACTCGAGGTTGTACTTCTTGCTGGGGTTAAGCATGTCACCAGAGTAACAGACAGTTCCCTCAGCAACACCACCAGCCTTGAGGACGGCCTTGACACCAACCTCGAGTTGCTCAACATCGTTCAGAGCATCGAAGACGCGGAAAATATCGACACCGTTCTTCTTTGCTTGCTCACAGAAGTGGGTGATGGCGTTGTCGGGAAGCGATGAGTAAGCGACACCGTTGGCACCACGGAGGAGCATTTGGAAAGGAATGTTGGGCACGAGCTTTCTCATCTTGCGCAGTCTGTCCCAGGGATCCTCGTAGAGGAAGCGCATGGCGACATCGAAAGTGGCACCACCCCAGCACTCAAGAGCCCATGCGTTGCTGAGAGCGTAGCTGGTCTCCTTGGCAATGTTGAGGAAGTCGACAGTACGGACTCTGGTGGCAAGCAGAGACTGGTGAGCATCTCTCCATGTGGTGTCCATGATCAAACAGCCCTTGTTGGCTCTGACGGCCTTTGCGAAGGCTGCTGGGCCCTGTTCCACGATGATGCTTCTCCAGCCCTGCTTGCAAGGCTCTGAGACGTCGAGAACATTCTTCTGAGCATCGTGAAGAGTAGGAATTATGATGTCGCCCTTGAACTTGGGCTCTCCAATCTGACCCTTGATCTGACTGCCATTGACAGCGAGATCACCAAGGTAACCGAGCAACTTCTGAGCACGGTTCTGGCTGTTCACCAGAGCAAACAGCTCAGGGGTATCATCGATGAATGTGGTCCAGCACTCGCCGGCAATGAAGGTAGGGTGGGTGAGGAGAGATGCCAAGAAGGGAATGTTGGTCTTGACACCACGGATTCTGAATTCGACCAAGGCACGGAGCATCTTTCTGCGAGTGATCTCGTAGGTTGAGCCACGGCATGAGCACTTGACAAGCATGCTGTCGTAGTGGGGAGTGATGACGGCGCCCGCAAATCCGTTACCNTGTCGAATCATTAGCTGTGCCACACAAGTCATCGAGTTTTTATTCTTACCTCCATCCAATCTAACACCGTTTCCACCAGCCGAGCGGTAGACTTCAATTCTGCCAGTATCGGGTGAGAAACCNCTGCTAGGATCCTCGGTAGTGATACGGCACTGGAAGGCGAAACCACGGACTGAGATGCGGTCCTGGGTCAGGCCGAGCTGCTCGAGCGATGCACCTGCAGCGATCTGGATCTGAGCAGCAACGATATCGATACCGGTGATTTCCTCGGTGATGGTGTGCTCGACCTGGATTCTGGGGTTGATCTCGATAAAGTAGTGGCGGTTCTCCTGGTCAACCAAGAACTCTGCGGTACCAGCGTTGCGGTAGTTGACCGACTTGGCCAGAGCGACAGCATCGTTCAGGATGGCCTGGCGGGTCTCTTCGGGCAAGTCCTTTGCGGGGGCAAGTTCAACGACCTTCTGGTGACGTCTCTGGACACTGCAGTCACGCTCAAACAGGTGAACGACGTTGCCGTGGCTGTCACCCAGAAGCTGGACCTCAATGTGCTTGGGGCGGTACAGGAAGCGCTCGACGAAGACAGTGCCGTTACCGAAGGCAGATTTTGCTTCGGACGTGGCACGCTCAAAGGCCTCCTTGAGTTCCTCCTGCTTCCAGACGACTCTCATGCCACGACCGCCACCACCAAAGGCAGCCTTGATGATGATGGGAAAGCCGTGCTTGTCGGTGAAACCCTTGACCTCCTCAAACTTCTCGACCGGGCCGTCGGTACCGGGGACGACAGGAACCTTGCACTTGATGGCAAGCTCACGGGCAGAAACCTTGTCACCGAGGGCGTCAATGGTGTCAGGGGTGGGACCAACGAACNNTAGAGAGAGGCTGTTAGTGTGGCTCTTTCGAGGCATTGGTGAGCTTACGATCATGCCGGCAGCTTCGACCTTGCGAGCAAATTCGGCGTTCTCACTCAAGAAACCATAACCAGGGTGAATGAGGTTAACATTGTGTGCCTTGGCGATCCTGACAATCTCGTCGCTTGCGAGGTAAGCAGCGACGGGTGTGTACTCTCCTCTCTTGCCAATGACATAGGCTTCATCGGCCTTCTGTCTGTGCATGGACAGGCGGTCCTCGTGACTGTACACGGCTACTGTCTGTAGCGACAGCTCGTGTGCGGTACGGAAGATACGGATGGGGATTTCTCCACGGTTGGCGACTGTCTTGAGGTCAGCAGTTGTGGAGAGTTACGGGTCAAGGGATGACATACCCAAGATCTTCTTGGCCTTCATGACTGAAGAGTTGGCGCGCAGACGGGCATGCACCGTGTTCTGCGAGTGTGTGTCGACGCCCTCCTCGATGGCCGAGTCTTGGTTGGGGTTCTCGGCCTTCATTCTCTTGAGAGCTTCGATGTCCGACATGTTGGCGGTTCAATGGCTCGGAGAGCTGCAGGTGACGGCAGCTGCTTTCCAGAGCTCGTTGGTGAGGAATTGGAAGGATTGGAAGGAGAGTTTGCGGTATGCAAGGAGAAGTACAGGAAGAGTCACAGCTGTTGGACCTCAGCAAAAAAGCGATGACGGTGAGCTTATTCCAAGTTGCTATCTCGGCCTCTGCTTGAGAGAGCTTGGTTCTGCTTTCGGCTGATTGACCCCGCCAATCGGAGAAGCTGGCGAGCGATCGCGAGATAAGGCCGCTGCCTGCTTACTAGAAGGGATTATGAACGAACAACTGCCTGCGAGCCGCGATCAAGTCGATGTCTTCCGTCGACGAGACTTCTATACCATTCATGTAGCTATATAGCATCCATGAAATCATCCTCGGGCTATCATTAACCCCGCCTGACGAACTCCTGGAGTAAATTGTCAGTGCACACCATTAACCCGAGTGCTTCTCGTCATTCGTCGGGTAGAAACGGAGCGCTTGCATCTGCTGTAAGGGTCCCGCGCTCCTTCAGTCACCAAATACCGAACACAGCTCCTCTATCCGCTGCCACTTACCACTGCCTTGGGCCTCTCCGCTTGCTTCTCCACTTGTGCCTTTGTACCTGTTGCTTGTTCGAGCTCGTCGTTGTGCATGTCCCTGTCCCGTCCCCACCGCCGACAACTTCGCAGATGTTTGCTTGAACTTCCAGAAGCAACGCCGGCCAGCCTCGGGCTCTCTGACTGGCTGTAATTATCAACTGCAATCGATTCGAAACAGCTACCTCCTGCGTCGTGCTTCAACATCATCGAAATTACAGTCATAATTCTTCCGTAAATTCATCCTTCGCTGCAACTACAAAGCCCTTAGCCTCGGTCGACTACAGTATCCCTCGGTCGTAAGGAAATACCTCTGATCGTGTCTTGTGTGTTTCTATCACCAATCGAATCTAACGTGCAGGGTCACATGTCTAGGAATGGTATGCACAAGCTTGCTGGCAATTTCCATGACTAACTACACACCTCGCATTTCCTCTTCCTAGATCTTCATACGTCTCAAGACCTTCAAACATCACGGCTTTTCGTACCGCGACATCAATCGTGCTAGCAAGTTGCGTGTCCTAGCCCAATCAAGGGACCTCCTCCTCATGCCGGACGGTTGATCCTGTTACAGTACCATGCAAACCCAGGAAGAAAGTGTCGAAATCAAACACTTATATCATACAGAATAGTTCGCTTGGATGTCTGGCTTGCTTGCCTGGACACCTGGTTGTATCATCTCTGGATATTCCTCGTTATGCCCAGCCAGGTCATGTGAGGGTTGATGCCGGTCCGTATAATGCGTCGCGAGACATCTGCGTCTTTATTCACAGAGCAATCCATCGCACTCGCGGCCTTGAGCAGTGAGAAGAAGAGTACGGCGTTCGAAGTCACGACACCAAGCGCATTGGTTGTGACCGAGGACCCATTCGAAGAGATATTAGCCTAGTCGTGTTCGCAAGCAGCTGTACTGTTCGAAACAGAATATGCATCGATACGTCTCTCAAGATCGAGACTGCTTGGTCTGTTGTATGCGGTGTCTCCAGAGACATTGCTGGCACTCTGATGGGTTTTATCGGCACCACAAATCGAGAGCAGCGAGATCTGTCGGCTTATTGACGCTCCTCTATATACTGATGACGTGCAGCGAGCAGAGCAAAATCGTTTGCAAGTACACGTGCGTGTCGGAGATTTCTCGTCCCTGCATGGCTAGCCTCAAGATACACGTTGGAAGTGGTAAGAACTTGAAGTGAATCTGAAGATCGACGGTCTTCTTACAACTCGCAGCTAGAATTTTTCGAACGCGTAAAGGTCACACACCTACACGCTAGACATTGCCGGCGAGGTAGAGCATGACAGGCAGCCCGAGGCGAGTCGTTAGCTTGTTATACAGCATCATCATTACCCTTGCGGAATACCGCGGATATAAACTAATTGATTCTAGAAATGCCGGATATTGGTGCTAAAGATTTTAAGGTTTCGCTGACCGTTGCAAATCAGGGCCGCCGCCTTCCGAAGTCGACATCATACCCCCAAGAATTGCTGTTCAGTGTTCACGAACAGCGTCTACCTCCTCGACATGAATTGGGAGTTGACCTCGACCAGGATGAGATCAGAGCAAGTCGTGTAATGCTGGCTATGATGAGCAATGTAGCGCTCACATCCATTTGTGATTTAGTCAGACAGACGGAGCCGTTGCCCATGACCACAAGACTAACAGTCCGCGGTGAACCCTGATCGAAGCTTTATTTGTCCTGCTATGTCATAGCTTGCTTATGGTCAATTTTTCGCGACGGCGGCGACCAGTCCTTGATCACTTTATCATCCTTGTGCATCTTGATATTTCGTACCCATATCATACTGCTCATCACTCAAAACACCCAAATCGCAGCAAACGCGTCCAACACAACCGGCATTAGCCATGTCGTCCTGCTTCTCTGGATCGGACAGAAAACTGCAGAGGAACAACTCCAAGGTCCATGATGATGGCAGAGCCGACGTCTCCTTCGACGAGAAACTCCAGGCCAAGCTGATGCGCAAATTCCACCACGAAGACAAAAAAGCAAAAAGAAATCCCGATGAGGCTGAGTCTAAGGAGCCCAAGCGTGCAGCATTCCACTGGCGCAAAAGAAAGGACGACTTTGTAGCAGACCTTCAAGGATTTGAAGGAGTACCTCGTATGAATATTGCGGTAAGTCAGCTTCGTCCTCGAAAAGGTCAAGCTAAGCTAACGTCCGAAAGANTCCTCATCACTGGCTCAAGAGGAGATGTCCAGCCCTTCATTGCTCTAGGCAACGTACTGCAAAAGGCGCCATACAACCACCGTGTTAGAATCTGTACTCACCCCAACTTCAAAGACTTCGTCGAAGACAATGGACTGGAATTCTACTCGATTGGAGGCGACCCTGAGAAGCTCATGTCTTACATGGTCCGCAACCCTGGTGTCATTCCGAGTCTCGAATCCATGAAAGCTGGTGACGTCGGTGATCGCCGCGAAGAAATCGCGGAGATGTTGGAAGGTTGTTGGCGAGCTTGTACCCAGGGCGGCAATGGTGTCGATCCCATCAGACTTCCTCAAGCGAGCAAGATTAGCACGGATACAATCATGCAGCTTCCGGATCCTTTCATCGCGGACGCAATTATCAGTAACCCTCCAGCATACGCCAACATTCACATCGCCGAGAAGCTGGCTGTACCCCTGCATATGATGTTCACCATGCCCTGGAGTCCGACTACCGCGTTCGCACATCCTTTGGCCAATCTGGACACCGATAAGGGAGACAGAAAACTTGCAAACTACCTATCATACTACAGCATGGAGCTTCTTACATCAGAAGGATTGATCGACCTAATCAACGACTTCAGAGAAAACACGTTGGCACTGGACCCCCTCCATGCTGCTTGGGCTCACCAACTGCTGCCTCAATTGAAGGTGCCGTTCACATATTGCTGGTCTCCGGCGCTCATCCCAAAACCGGCAGATTGGGGTTCACATATCACTATCAGTGGTTTCTTCTTTATGGATCCCAAGAAGGATTTCGAGTTTGACGCCGACCTGAAAAAATTCTTGGATGCTGGGGACCCGCCAGTATACATCGGCTTTGGCTCAATTGTCGTTGATGACCCAGAGGCGATGACCAAGATGATTCTAGATGCTGTGAAGCAGCTTGGAAGTGAGTTCGCATGCTGCCATATTGAAGCTTGAGCTAACAGTCGCCAATAGNTCAGAGCTCTCGTCTCCAAGGGTTGGGGTGGTATTGGAGGTGAAGACGTCCCTGACAACGTCTTCCTACTTGGCAATGTGCCGCACGACCAACTTTTCCCTCACTGCAGCGCGGTAGTCCACCATGGTGGTGCCGGCACAAATGCCATCGGCATATCTTTGGGATGTCCAACAGTTGTCGTGGTAAGTTAATCAATGAAAACTGTGAGGACTGTGCTAATCTTATACCACTACAGCNCATTCTTTGGTGACCAACCGTGGTGGGGAGAAATGATTCACAAAGCTGGTGCTGGACCATCGCCTATACCCTACAAGGAACTGGACGCCGACAAGCTGGCAAACCAAATCAGGGAAGCACTCAAGCCTGAAACCAAAGAGCGAGCAAAAGAGCTTGCGGCGAAGATTAAGGAAGAAACCGGTGCAAAGACTGCCGCCAAATTCTTCCATGAGACAAAGCAAATGCAGGATGCAGGCTGTTTCCTGTGCCCCGATCAGGTTGCAGTATACCGTGTGAGAAGAACCAACCTCAAACTCAGCGCTCTTGCCACGGCCATTCTCATCGACCATGGCAAGCTTCAACCTCAGCATTTAAAACTCATCAGAAGGAAGCGTTGGTACGTCGAAAAGGGTGCTCAAGAGCCTCTGATCGGTATCTATGGAGCGATTGAGACGACTGGAGTTGGCTACAAGAATTGTGTCAGCCGTTTGGCCAAAGATCTGCACCATAACAAAGCGAGCAATGCACCGGGAAAGATCTTTGTGGGTGATGCAGAAGCTGCTGGCGAGGTACCTGGTGCACTCAAAGCTGTCGGCAAATTCACCGGTTCCGTGGGCATGAACACTCTCAGACTTCCCGTCGACCTTCTATACAACCTCGCCAACGGCTTCCACAATGCACCTTTCCACTTCTTCTCGGACGATACCGTTCGAGTCCGTGGTGAGATCAACGGTGTCATGTCTGGTACCAAGGTTGGATTCCAAGAGCTGGTCTTTGGCTTCTATGATGCATTCACCGGCGTGGTCACCCAACCCGTTCGCGGCTACAAGAAGCACAGCAATGAAGGTGTAGGTCCCGCAAGCTTCGGAGCATTAAAGGGATGTGGCAAGGGCCTCGTCGGTCTGGTCAGCAAAAGTTCCGCCGCCGCTCTCGGCGTCCCCGGCTACGGCTTCAAAGGCCTCGAAAGATCCATCCGCACAGGCTGGAAGACTCGCGACACACCGAACGAAAACAGCTTAGCTTTGCTGCATGCTCTTCGAGGTCAGGAACAAGACGAACAGCAACTAGGCAATGCAGCCTTGGCTTTGGTCTCCCAAGCCCAAGGCAACAGTACCCGCAAACAGATTCGTGGTAGAAGGGGCTGGCAATGCTTTATGGAATTGCAACATTTGAGGCAGAATCCTGACAAAGCCGCCGCCAAAGAGGAAGAGGTTTTGCAGGGCTGGGATCGCCTCAAGGTTCCAAAGGAGTTTACTCGTGTTGAAGAGTAGAATATGACAGAACACATTCTTGTACGAGTATGACGATTAATTTGTAATAACAGTAACGAGTAATGCAATACGCAGTTTAGATGCATTTTCTTCACCTTGATAGACATATGTGGCAAGTTTTGCAGAGTTGTGAAGATGCTTTCAACGTTTGGACGTGTCTGTGGATTGCGATTGATGGTATTCCAATGACTATTCATACCGACAAGCTGGCAAAAGAAAGCGGAATTCGAAGAAGATTGGAAGACGGCAACATAACTTGATCATCAGCTCCAGATACAGTCCATCCGTCTTATAGATATACTCGATTATCTTTCCATGTATCTCTCATGATCATGAAAGCTTGTGGCATGTATAGAGTGAATATAGATGTCAAAACAGGGTCATCCCACCAACGAGCCTCGGCCAAACAGCAGTAAGCCGACCATCCACCATCGAACCAACAATGACTGTTTCTTTAAACATAGGCATAGGTCTATAGTGAATCGACCCACAGCGCTACTCCCGTCGGTTAGCACAGTCCAATCCTGCATCTCCTTTGCCGATGACTAGACTTGGTCGGCGAATCATGTGATGCCGGTAAATCCTGTTAGTTAAAGCAGACTTGTACCATGGCTTGAAGGCGACCCATCACCACATTACTGGCTCGAATCATTGGGTCAAGTTGGGTTGATAATCAAGGAGGAGCGTATTCGATGCAGTCCTTGGCGAATGTTCCTGCGAGAGGATGGACTATTCAATCCGAATGCCGTATCACGATCTTCTACACATATCTTGTGGATTTTGTTACTCCTTCTGGTCTTTCCTGTTGTCCAGTCGACCAAGTCATCTTGGCACTCCAGTTGAGTCTACGGTATCACATTGTTAATCATTGAGATCACCATGTGATATGAGTCTCTGCAGAACTTCGAGCGTGCCTGGCAGGACAAGTATCTCCCTTTGCATGCTTACTTTCCTGCCGCAGAGATGCTAATGCGATGTACAGTGGTAGCATTCGCAAAACCCTCATGTCCACTCGCTCATACATGTCTCATCTCAAAGACATGCTTCGTCGCACTCCACACCACCACCATCGATCAAAGCTCAACCAACTCCACCCCACCACCCTGTTGCTTTGGCTTGTCGCTGCTCAAGGCCTGTCAAGGGAGTCGCGGTCACCAAGCCAAGCAACCACACGAAGCAGGTTTTCGACGATCGAACATTCCCTTTCCATAAAGAGCTAGATATCAGTTACAAAGCCTATGTAAGCAAGACGAAACGAAAGCCGAGAATCACACTAACCATCCCAGCTAGCGAACTTATCTATTTATCATTACCCTCCATACTCCGTCCCACTTTTTCGACATTCTCTCTCTCAGACGTTCACCTCACCGCCTCTGACTATCTCTCTGACAGCATCCACCAATTCACCCAGCACTTCTCCAACAACCACCTCTTCCCTCTCAGCACCAACAACACCAACAAACGTCTCCCCACCCTTGACAAAACTCACGACCTTGAACGGCCGAGGCGAATCTCCCTGCGGCTTGATCAGATCAACACGACAAACACTACCAGCAAAAGGCATGCTGTCAACATCATCTTCATCATCTTGATGATGCACCAAGCTATCGAAACCGGATTTGGCATCCCAGCCCACTGCGCTTGCGATGGCAGCATACCCCACAAAATCGTAAGAGCTGGACTCGGCGAGTTGAGTGGCAATGGAACGGAGCAAAGTCGCAGTGTCCTGAGACGCAGAGAGGGAAACGCGTACAGGGGTGAATTGGTAGCAGGGACCCATGATGGTGTCCGGGTTTGTCAGGCCGTCAATGTTGCGACCGGAGGTCACGGCGCCGAAAACAACGTCGGTGGTCCGGACGCGACGAGCAAGGACGAGTGACCATGCTGCCGTGAGAATATTGGCGGTAGTCGCGTCGGAAGGCTTGTTTGTCATGTCGACCAAGGCAGATTTGAACAAGCCTTTCTCGTTCTCTTGGGCTGAGAATCCCAACGACGACGACGAAGAATTAGAAAGCAAGTCTTTCCAGTAAGTAAGAGCTTTTTTCCGCAAAGCAGGCTCCAATGTGGCAGAAATGTAGGTCGCGAAAGGCTCACTGGTAATCTTGCCACCTTTGTACAACGTCTCGAGATCAGCGAGAAGTGCTGGCAATGATACACCATCATACTGAGCATGTGACAGACGGAAGACGAGACCTTGCTCCCCATTTTTGCTTCTCACATGAGAGATGGCGGTAAACGCACTGCCCAGCGCAAACTCCTTATAAATGTCCTGACGGCATGAATCTTGGAAGTCCCCCTCAATTTCACCCTCGACCAGCTTGCTGAAAACCACTTGATCCAAATTTTCTATCACGACTTGGTAGAAGGTCGAATCGTGCTGGATGAAGACAGTGCGAAGGATATCGTGCGTTCTGACAAGCCGTCTGCAAGCATCGAGCAGCCTCTCACTGTCGATGTTCTTGTCAAAGACCATGGTGGTGTATTGCAGCGATGTTCGTGGATACGTAACAGTCTGCTCAATGTCAAGTGCTTGCGTGTCCGTCACAGGAAGCACATCGCGTACAACCCAGGTCTGGTCTGCAAGCTTCGGTCTGACAATCTCGGACAAGAAAGTCTCAACATCTGACAGACCCAGAGTAGAGAATGGCTTGTATGGCTGAATCTGTTTCTTAGCCTTTGACACAGCGTCCAACTTCATCACCTTGGCAGCATCACCAAGACGCATGTGTTGGAAGATATCGGCCACCGACAAGGCATGTCCTTGCGAACGAAGACTAGATACTAGTTTCATGGCCAAGACAGAGTCACCACCTAAGCGGAAAAAGTTGTCGTCAACATCAATCTTGTCTGCACTGATACTAAGGATTTTGGCCCAAGCTGTCCTGAGGATATCCTCGGGCACTGTTAGCTTAGCTTGAGTTGCATTTGTCGACCACGCTTGCTCGAGTCCATGACGAAGCTGACTGAGGATGTTTGAGGGGATTTGTGAAGCCAGTTTATTCAATCCATCATGGTCAATTTGTCCACTCTTGTCAGTAGGCAAGTTCTCGACCACAATGTATGCAGATGGTGCGACATAAGACGGTAACGAGTCGTGTATATACTTGTCAAGCTTCTTCAGCGCAAGAGCAAGTTCGACTGGAATGCTGGCACGGATTGTTGTTCCCAACTCGAGTACTTGGTGATCCTCAGGCAGGACGTTGACACTATCTTCGAGTGACGGTTGCTGATCGACAAAGACAACGATCTCTTGATTCCCGTCTGATGACGAGTGCGTCACTGCGGTAGCGCCACGAGTAGCAGGTGGTAAGTATCTTGCAACGTGTGCTTCAAGATCAGCAAAGTCGACTGAATGGCCTTGGATAGGCAAGAAGTTGTCCTTTCGCGCAACGAAGACCACGCTACCATCACTGCGTAGCTCAACGAGGTCACCAGTAGCCTGGACATTGCCAGTGCGACCGGGATAAGTCGAACTTCCGGCTAGCAGCCAAGTTGGCGACTCGACGGTCTCACCAGGGAGGAAGTTGCCTTCGAGGTAGAGTTCGCCCACAGAGCCGATGGGCACCAGATTGCACGAGTTACGAGAATCACATACCCATGCCACTGTCGCAGAAGGGTAGACGGAGCCCTGCTTCAAGCTTGTGTTCGCACCCAAACGTCTGGATGGTTCATCATAAGCCAAGGGTGGAGTCTGATTCCACTGCCAAATCACGTTCAACTCAGCTGCTGATAGGCAACTGATCTCGCTGACGTGTCTCGAGAGATCTTTCGTTAACTGAGTACAAGCGACTTCAAGCTGTGCAAGTATACGCTCCATCTGAGTGACCTCAATCAGAGTGCTGTCGAAGTTGGCACAGACCCTGAAGCCACCCTTTCGGATACCACATCCGACCATGAGCGGGTAAGGATTGAAGTGGAGTGCTTCACGAACGACATCTCCAAGCTCGAAGCCAAGATCGTTGCCCACGTACTCTGGCTCGGGCTGGATGACCAGACCAGTCGGTGCTTCCGACGCATGCTGAGCGTCCTGGCTAACCTTTCTGATGTTTTGCCATCCCATGTGCTGGTAAGGTGTCCTGGCTAGGATGCTCTGCTGCACAGTATGCAAGAAAGATTCGAGAGTGCTCGTTCTGTTGATGCGGACACGGATGGGTACTGTAGCAATCAGAGGACCAACAATACCCTCGACTCCGGCAAGTGCGATATCACGACCAGTCAGCGTTTCGCCAAACAAGACATCATCACTTCCCGAGTATTGAGAAGCCACAAGTGCCCATGCACCGCGGATGAGTGTTGCCAGTGTGAAGGGGAACCCTGCACCAGTATCAAGAGGTATGAAACGCTCGACCATGGCATCAGGAGTTGGTACAAAGTCTCTTGATGGAATGCGAGGGAACTGGGGTCCAACGGCGCCCTTGAGCTCCTGTCTCCAGAACTCTTGCATGGCGTGCCCATCTGTCTCGCGAACATATTCGACAAAGTCTCTCATGCGAGCTGGAATCTCCATAGGCTGTTCTTGCAAAGCATCGCTAACTTGCTTGAGAATGAGTGGCTCTGACCATCCATCATAAAGCAGATGGTGAACACTCCAAACCATATATCGTTTGTCAGCCTCCTCGGTCTCGATGATGGCATAGCGGGCCAAGCTTTGACCGAGGTCCATCCTCTCGTTCTTGTCGCTTGCAAGATATTGCTTCAAGTCAGTGGCATGTCTCCAAGATATGCCCTCCTTGAGCACAACTTGTTGAAGTCCAGGCTCCTCGAGCTGGGCAGCACGAGTGCGAAGGATAGGGTTTGCAGCGACGACCTTCTCCCAAGCCCTCTTCAGTGCGTTTGTGTCCATGTGTCGAGGTATGGATGCCACTCTCTGAGCGAGATATAACTCGACAGACTTGAGGGAGAATGTGAAGAGAGACTCTTGTGTAGGGGTACAAGGATATATGTCCTCAATGTTCTCAACATTCGTCTGACAAGCTTGCGCTGCTTCGAGACGGGCATCGTCCACCGAGCGTTCGATGGTAGAGAACGGCTGTATCTCCTTCTGTGCTTGAGCATCGCCAATTTTGACAACAGTGGCCATTGCTGAGAGATTTGGGTTTACAAAAGTGTCGATAACGGACAAGATGAGACCTTGTGCTCTGCAAGTCGACACTAGTCTCATCGCTGCCAAAGAGTCGCCGCCAAGGGCAAAGAAATTGTCTTCGAGACGGATGCCCGAAGCGTCTAGAGTCAATACCTGACTCCAGGCCTGCTGAAGACGCTTTTCCAGGTCGTTCAAATCACGGCCAGCGTCAGTAGAACCTTGGTCTAGATCGCGCAGGTCCACCGTATTTCCAAAAGCTTTGAGTTGCTTGCGATCTGTTTTCCCAGAGATTAAAACTGGAATGCGGTTGACCGGGATGTATGAGGTGGGTACCATATAACGAGGTAAAACGTTCTTCACCTCCGCATCAGCTTTCGAAAGTACTTCGCGCAACTCGTCTGAAAGCTTGATCGAACTGATGTCTGTTTGCCCGTGTCCCTTCGAGGTGACAGGAGCAACAAAGGCCACTAACGTAGCTTGACCTCCTGTTCCTTGCGGCACGACGACCTCAGCAATCACTGTAGTACCAGAAGGTAGTCTGGCACCAAGTTGACTCTCAATCTCGCCCAGCTCGACGCGTTGGCCACGGAGCTTGACCTGGGTATCCTTGCGCCCAGCGAAAATGATACCGCCAGAACCGTCAGGATCATACTTTCCGAGATCTCCAGTTTTGTATAACCTGCCACGGCGTCCAGCATACTTGTCGTGACCTTTGACAAGCCAGGCGGGATCGTTAATGAATACAGCTGCCGTCTTTTCTGGGTCATTCAAGTAGCCTTGTCCGACGATGGGGCCCTCGACAAGCAATTCGCCGACGGCGCCAGCAGGCATGAGTTGCTCATGATCATCAGGATTGACAATCCACATACAAGCTCCGTTTCCAGTACCAATCGAGATATAGTCTCTGCCAGTGGCAGTGTCGCTGTTGATCGTGCATCCAATGGTACACTCGCAAGGACCGTATCCGATAACGATTCTAGTGTCTTGACCCCAGAAGTTGACATCTCTGGCGGAAGCTGCCTCTCCACCTAGACCCAAGACATCAAGTGATTTGATAACATCCGGATCCAAGATTCGAGCCATAGAAGGGGTGATGCCTGCATAGTTGATCTTCATGTCCCTGATGACACCGTTAATGTCATTCAGGCGATCTTCATCAGAGGGAATGCAAAGACAGCCGCCATTGCCTACCGTCAAGAACATGCTGTCAATACTGACATCGAAGGCGTATGATGCGAAATCCAGGACTCTGGATTTTTCGGTATAGCCAACTGCTTTTGCTCTGGGGATAGCGCTGCTGGTATACGTCTTGTGGGAGATCGTAACACCTTTTGGTGTGCCAGTGCTTCCGGATGTGAAGATGATATACATCAGAGTGTCAGGGTCAACGGAAGGCAGTTTCTTTGAATTTCCTGGAATGGCCTGCTTGAAAGCATCCTCTTCGACGGTGAGATGTGGTGCATCCGGCAGTATAGATTTCGCAAAGTCGTGTTGGATGCGAGAGGACACAATCACCCTCGCACCGATCTGTACGGCCATGTTCTGGAGTCGAGCAAGAGGAAGTGACGGGTCCATCATCGCAAAGGTCGCTCCGGCTTTCATGGTTGCCAGTACAGCAACAATCGCCCATCGAGATTTCTCAAAGCACAATGGTACAATGTCGTGTGGCCGCACTCCCTCTGCAACAAGTGATTGTGCCATAAACGTAGAATATTGGTCAATCTGCCCAAAAGTCAAGATGCCATCCCAAGAATCAATCGCAATCTTGTCAGGGAGTTGCTGTGCTCGTTTGGCAACCATTTCATGCATGCAGAAGTCGTAAGTAAGGGGTAGTTCATTGTTGTGACTCCAGATCTCGTCCAGATCGCTCGATGTTGGTCGCAATGAGTCCTGAATCGTCATTTTTGGGTTTGAGATGCAAAGCTGGATGGTGTCCGCTAGTGATTTGATGTATCTGGTCACTTCATTGTCCAGCATGTCCTTGCTGCGGAAGGCTGGTTGGATGTTGAGGGTTCCGTCGAGGAAGCGTACTTCAAGATAAAGTGTCTTCTTTGCTCGCCATGTCAGCCAAGTACATCCTTTACTACAGTCTGATATTTGCNNACGCACTGTTGAGTCCCCGGGCTGCTGAAATAGAATGTTGGTGCTTAGAAGTAGTGAGACAGGCTCCACGCTAGCAGTCCTTTTGGTTGACTCTGCTATTGAGATCTGGTTCGCAATGTTCTCAATAACATTGTCGACCGAGTCCTGCAGACCTCCCATGATTTTGTCCATGGAAATGTGCTTGAGGGGCTCCTCTGGCTCGTTTGAAGAACTTTGATATGTCCAGTCGAATGATACACCTTCGCCTTCTCGAGTGCGTAGCAGCACGATCAACCATGATGCTAGCACGATATCCTCTCTCATGCTAGTTGGTGTAGAAGTGAATTGAGGATATAGATCAATTATGTTGTAGGAGAACAAACAATCCTTTGTTGTGCCACTCACAGCTCCAGACTCGAACTCAGTGGAGTGTCTGTAGCCCATCTCTGCGATTTCCCGGGCTTGTAGTGGTAATTTTGGTAATGGTATTGCACGGTCGACAGAGTTCAGACTCAATCATACAGCCGATTATACTACAAAGGTATCTCTACTCGAGTCCACTTGCCCAGAGTCACCAAGATGGAACATGCCGGGCAAGACCAACAGACCATGATGGTCCTAAGCGACATCGGGTCATGGCCTTCGGGCACGGGAGATCCGCTACAATGGCACGACATCTGATAAGATGAAGAGTTTTCAAGGCGCACGTCCGCGTGCCCAACACGAGCAAGAGCCGGGAGCTACTCAACACGCTACTAGAGGTCGGTGCATCTGATTAGATGAATCGCGTTTACCAACGTCGTTGGTGGTCCACTTGGTTCGCGAAAACCTTGAGGAAGGATGGAGGATGGAGTGGGGTCACAGCACAGACGACATTTCCATCTGATTAGATTTCGAGGCGAGCTCAATCAAAGCTCTGACCACAGAGCAGAATCGATCTTTCAGCTCCTCTCTTGCACCGAGGACATTGTCACTGCTCGGATCAAATTAGATTCGGCGTGTCAGGCCAAGACTCGTACTCGGCCAGTAGCCATCTCTTCTCCACAAGTATACTGCTGGTGATGGTGAGGTCGTGATTTATGGAGGCACAAGCAGGATCTGCGGGGCGTCCTAACGCACGTCCCACTGTCCCGCACGAGCGAAAAGTCAGAAAGTTGGGCGCTGTCAACGTGTCGGCGTAAATTTTGCCATGTTTCTCGTTGCAACGCTACGGCACCGGCGGCGTTACCCACTCGTGCCATCTCGCAGATCATGGCATGGCTAAATGACACTCTCCATGGGTCGAGCAGCATGTGCGGGTTAAGCCATCTGTGCCGAGGGATGCCATCAGGGTGTCCAGAAGATAGTTGCTGCTTGAGGTAGATCTCGACTTGCTGCTATCGACAGATCAACAGCGTTTCAACATCACAGAATGGCCTCTACATTGCCACACCAGTATCCCCTGGTCAAGCTACCACATCCCTTCCTCACGTCGTACCGAGTCAATGTGGTTTCGTCAAACGCACCTGCCAGACGGGTCTTGCATCTGGAAGAGCAACCTTCAAATGGCAAAGCACCAGCCGAAGCCTTGCACTCGGACTCGTTGACATGGCTTGACTTGCACACAACGTCCAAGGAATCTCACCCTCCGCTTAACGACAACAGCGATTGGGCTCGTGCTGTCCGCGGTCCCCAGACGACCTTCAAATGGTCAGACAGTGCCGCTCCCACCCTTGGCCAGGTGTGGAACGTTGTCCACGCCATCTACCTTGCTTTTCCCAACACTGAGCACTTCCGCTTGACGCTGCAAGGCGCAGAGAAACAGACTCTTCATGACGAGTTGCTAGCCACTGGTCTCGCCATTGAACACCCCAAGCCATGGCACTTGCCCAGCGAGTCCATTCCTCGTAGCAATGAGCTCCTCATCCTTCGTAGCTCCTTTTGGCAAGGTGCCGCATCCCCTACCGGTCCGCGTCCCATCTGGATTCTAGGCGACGGCATTGACAAGCCCCTCCGTCAACCTCTCTCGCATTACCCTCTGATGCCCGAGAATCACCACTTCACCATGAAGTTTCCCAACGAGCGAGTCTACGCCCGCCATCCCGTCCGCCGCCCCAAGCCCGCTCCCCAAAGCATATGCTATTCGCGCTACATACCCGAAGTGAACCAGCACTTTTCTCTCGAGGTTGTCGATTGGACCTCACCCGAACATCTCAACCTCTTCCACACATGGCAAAATGACCCTCGCGTCGCAAAAGGATGGAATGAAACTGGAGACCTCGAACACCATCGCAACTACCTCAGGAACTTGCACTATGATCCTCATGTTCTTTGCTTGTTTGGCCGCTTCGACGACACTAGATTCAGCTACTACGAGTTGTACTGGGCAAAGGAAGATCACTACGGCGCACACTTTGAGGCTGGAAACTATGATCGCGGCCGTCACTCCCTTGTCGGCGATTCCTCCTTCCGTGGCGCCAAAAGAGTCAATGCTTGGTACAGCAGCTGCATTCATTACTGCTTCTTAGACGACCCTCGCACTGCCAATGTAGTTGGTGAGCCTAAAGCTTCTGGAAGTATCATTCTGAGCTACGAGCAGAGCCAGGGGTTGGCAATTGGCAAGTACGTCGACCTGGGTCATAAGAGGAGTATGCATAGTGTTGCGAGTAGGGAGAAGTGGTTCCAACTCTGTCCGGTGTTCTGGGATGGAAGGGAGAGGCCTTTGGAGAGTGCTGACAGAGCCGCTTGGGCTGCTAAGCTGTAGGACTCCTTTCAGTTTTGATATTTGAAAGTAGGCGAATATGAACGAATGTATGCTTCCCGATTCTTGATGCATTTGGCAATCACTGAATCGTGACCCTGTCCCTCCAGTACTTGTCAAGCTTGAAGATCATTCGGGAACCATGGTCATAGTCGTTCTGTCAGCTAGACCACAGATGTAACACAAGAATCATGCCCTAAAGCACCGGTTATGAGGCCAAGGGATTCTTATGATACCATGCCAAATCAGAACTCATTCCGTGAGAAGACGATCGTCGCGACATCCATCCAGATTTCTGACAAGGTTGCAGCCAAGAACGAGGTGCATGGACGGTGCATTTAGGGTTATCAATCTGATAATCGACCCGCTCTAATGCAGAAAGCTCGGGTTGAAGGCTTGGCGAGAATGAATCTCTCGTTCCCGCCATCCACCAAGCTCGTGTCAGAGACATGTCGCGCCATTGACAAGCTTCCCATGGCTCGTTGTGCAGCCTTGATCTTTCTCTGCTTGCTTGCTTGCTTAATGAGGGCTGATCCAGGGTCCGTGTTGTTACCGTTGATCGATTCTGTTGGACCGAGGGTGCGATGATCTCTCGCTGCATCCGAATCACGACCCAAATCCGAGTGTGCCTGCCGAAGCGAAACAGCACGGTCCATTCGTGTTGAACGCGAGCACTTGCGCACGTCAAGAGCCACCGTTGCTTTGGCTTGCTCACATCATCAATCCGAGATGACGTTGGGTCGTAGCTTTTGGTCTCGTCAGGACCGTTCAGCCGGTGTCGGGCTGGGTGGTTAATGGATAGACATGGCGGGGCATGCATTGGTACATTTTTATCAGATCCGCACTGGGTGTCGAAGACATTGATGTAAGGAAACAATCACAATGCAAACAATCAACTCCATCTACGAGGTGAATACACCGAAGACTCAATTGTCTGTTTTCCATGGACCAGCAGATCCTCCACTGGTGACAGTCGCTTTAGGAGAGTTTCTCGACATTCAATGCGAACGATATGGAGAGCGTGAAGCACTTGTCTTTCCCTGGACTGGAACACGATGGACATATAACGACTTGAAAGATGAAAGTTCGAAACTCGCCAGATACCTTTACTCGAGAGGCATTCGTCCAGGGGACAGGATTGCAATTCTTGCTGGTAACAGAGTCGAATACGCTTCGGTCTTCTTTGCGTGTATGCGTATTGGAGCCGTGCTGGTCATCCTGAACAATACATACACGATCCCTGAGGCAGAGTATGCTCTCCAGTACACAGGTGAGCAGTGAAATGTTTCATGACAGCAAACGTATCCTAATGGACCTCTAGATTGCAAGGTTCTCTTCGCGACACCGACCATCGGCAAACACATCGACAATTCGAACATGCTAAGGCGGTTCTCGAACAGCTCAGAGAAGCTACCAGCATTGCAGCAGATCGTCATTCTTGCAGACTCCCTCGACAATCTACTGCACTATCAAGACGCCATCAAGATCGGGTCACGACTGCCTAACGGCCCGGTGAAAAAAGTGCAAGATAGCCTCTCCCCTTACGAGACATGCAACCTACAATTCACAAGTGGCTCAACTGGTCATCCTAAGGCAGCTATGCTCACTCATCATGGTCTGCTCAACAACTCCCGCTTCATCGGTGATCGTATGAGTCTGACCGCAGAAGACGTACTGTGCTGTCCACCACCCATGTTCCACTGCTTCGGTCTGGTACTAGGCATGTTAGCTTGCTTGACACATGGCGCGAAGATTGTATATCCTTCAGAAATATTCGATGGACCTTCAGTATTGCAGGCCATCACCGATGAGAGATGTACCGCCATCCACGGAGTACCAGCCATGTTCGACACACTGTTCAGTCTGCCACGGCCCGCAGGTTTCAACTGCGACAGGCTGCGAACAGGAATCATCGCAGGTGCCCCTGTTCCACGCCACTTGATGGAATTGTTGATCAACGAGTTTGGCATGACAGAGTTCACCAGCAGCTATGGCCTCACCGAAGCCTCGCCGACTTGTTTCAATGCCTTTGTCGACGACTCCATCGACCGTCGTCTTACAACAGTAGGCACCTTGATGCCACACGCACATGCCAAGATTGTCGACAAGAACAATCGCATCGTCCCCGTCGGCACCCGCGGAGAGCTCTGCATTGCAGGCTACCAACTCCAACAAGGCTACTTCCGTAACGCCGCAAAGACAGCTGAGGCCATGGAACGCGATGCCGATGGTGTGCTATGGCTGCACACGGGCGACGAAGCAGTCTTCGACCGCCACGGCTACTGCTCTATCACAGGACGTTTCAAGGACATCATCATCAGAGGTGGGGAAAACATCTATCCGCTAGAGATTGAAGAACGCCTTGTCAAGCACGAGGCGGTTGAGAGAGCCATTGTCGTCGGCTTGCCACACTCCAAGTATGGCGAAGTGGTTGCTGCTTTCCTGCAGCGCAAAGCTGGTGCTGTGCCAAAGCCGACCGATGAGCAAGTGCGTGAGTGGACCAGACAAACTCTGGGAAGACACAAGGCTCCTGCCCATGTGTTCTGGCTGGGTGAGAATGGTGTCACTGATCAAATTCCTATTACCGGTAGTGGCAAGATCAAGAAGTTTGAGATGAGGAAGATTGGAGAGGAGTTGTTGGCTTCCATGCCCAAGGCCAAACTTTGAGCGTGCAACAACAGGCTCTGTATTGGAGTTTGGATCTTTTAGTCTTTATGGGAGTTGTGAGTTGTTTCTTTTGTAGCAAGAATTAGTGGTTCTTCCTCCATTTCACGTTTTCCTGAGATCTGTGAACAGCGAATTTTGTTCACATTGTTCTCCAGTTTCGCCGTCTGATGCTCTTGATTCATAGTGAGAAGAGATGATAGAACATACAAAGATGATGTTAGGTTCCAAGAAGATACAGATGACGCTATCAACGCAGAGATACAGAACCAATCACACTTTTCCTTTTCCAGACCCTCATACTCTCGATGTCCCACTCACGCCTTGATGATGTATATTTACAACATGGCAACCTCGCCCCTGGCCTCTTCACTACCAGCCACACTATCAAGCACAGAAGCCAACAAACGACCGCTTCTCTCCACGGCATACCCCATATCCTCATCCCTCAACCCTTGGTCCAATGACCCCATGACCCAGATACCGGTATCCTTGGCCACGGCATTCCTACGGAACGAGAGTTTGTATTCTGCATCCACTGCCGCCTTTTTGTCTTGCAGCACACCAGCGGCTTCAATATCTTGCAGTAGAGAAATCGAATGCTCGTATCCACCTGCCGCAATCACGATATCGAAAGCGCCCGGGCTGGTGCTGGTGGCATTCGTACGTGTGTTTTGGAGACAGAGGCGGAGTTTGTTGCCAGACGGGATGACGGAAGTTACGAGGGACAAAGGTGCGATGGTGAAGCGCCAGTCGCTTGGTTTGGGAGTTGAGATGCGTTGTGCGTAGAGGTTTTCGTAAAGTGTTTCGATTGTGCGAAGGGAAATTTTGGAGGTTTGGGAGGAGGAAGAGGAGGGGGGGAGTAGGCGGGGGCGTAGTTCGGGTGGGTATTGGGAGGTTGTTGCGCCGGGGAGGATGTCGTCGATGATGTCTTGGGTGCTAAGTTTGGCTAGTGTTAGTAACCTTTGGGTGTGAAGGGAAAGGATAGGGGGTAGGCTTACAAGNGAAGTATTGTCCTCTGGTCGTAGAGCAGAGTCTGTGATGAACATTGTTGCTCGCACGCGGTGCAAAGCTCCTGCACTCTGCAAGTGCTCAAAGATCTCAGCGGCCTCTTGGTCTGCTCCCACGATAGCAATATCCTGGTCCTTGAGGTTGTGCAGCAGAGGTCCAACTTCAGAAGTATGAAGCACCTTGCCCTTTGCTCCCGTCAAAGCATCAGGGATCCTAGGCTTGGAGCCAGTAGCCAAAACAACACGCTTGCAAGCAATAGTGCTGGTGGTTCCCTGAGCATCACAAACACCAATCTTCCAGCCACTGATCTGCGAAGCTCCAATCTTGACAGGAACAACTCTGGTGACAGTGCTCGAATACCTCACCCACTCCATCTCCTCCATCTTTGCCGCAACCCAAGTCAGATAATTGCCCATGACCAATCGCGTAGGAGCCATATGTGAAGAATTGACAAACTGCACCAACTGCCCACTCTCGAAAAGATAGTTGACAAATGTAAACTCGCTGCGAGGGTTGCGTGTAGTGATCAAGTCACGCAGGAAACTCGTGCGGGTGGCATTTTCTGGCAATACTGATGCAGGTGCCCAGTCAAAGGCAGCCTTGGACTCCAGGAAGAGGACTTTGAGTGGAGTTTCAGAGTCTGCCAGTGAGGTTGCGAGGGAGAGTGCTGTGCTACCAAACCCTACGACGACGAGGTCATAGGATTGAGTTGGGTGTGAGGCATTGGAAGCAGCAGCCTTTGTTGTGGTTTCCTGGACTTGGAAGGACATTTTTGCGATTGATGTCTTTTGAGCACCTTGATAAAAGGACAAAGAACTGATTGATAAGATAAAGAAAAGTAGCAAGAAAGACACACACAAGAGGGAAGATCAAAAGATCAAAAAGATTGATAACGTACAGAGTACAAAAAATATTTGTCCTCTGTAATCACTCGAGTACAATCCAACTTACTCCCCGGCAGACCATGCAAATCGTACGGCTTCGACAACTTCCTCCGTTCATCGGCCTGCAACCAAAATTATGGCATGATTGACACATGCCTCGCGATGCTCGTGCAGCCAATTCGATCTGATAAAAATTTGATCTTTTAGCCTTTGGCACCAAAACACCGACCCACAAGTGCCGGTGTCATGCAGGGTTCATCTCGAGCACGAGCATGGACACCCACCGTTGATGGTGCCCAGAGCCCGAGTCAAGCCACCCTGTGCAGCAAAAGCAAGGCTCGCAAGCGACGAACAAAATCGGGAAGGTGCGGACAAAAAGTCTGCAGAAATTGTGGTGCAGCGGTGAAACGAGCAGGATACGAGAAAAAAGATCCAAGCTCGCTGTAGATCATCTGATTATTGGCGCTTCCATCTGATTAGATTTTGGGTCGTGTGACATTGCTGTTTTCGTGCCCTATGCTACCACCCACCACCCTCAGTCATAAAAGTACCTTGCGACGGTTCTCCGAATGTGCCCGACGGTGAAAAGTCTGATCTGATTAGATTGTGCTAGGAGGATGTGGAGGGTATGTCAGTGCAGTCATGGGTCGATGGCGTGTATGCTAGTCTACAACACGGTGGTCTAGCTCAAGCCTCGTGCGGCGAGGATCTTAGTACATGATTCTGCGGAATATACCATTTGTTTCCCAAAGTGTGGTTGATCTGGGCAGGTCTGTGGTGATGATTGGATCCATGTGAAGTGACATCAGATCTTCACAGTAGCTGAGAGCAAAGGTATCAAGGTAGTCTTCACAGATCCACAAAATTCGATGGAGAATAAGGAGGGGACAAATGAAAGTCAAGCTGGAAGAGTGTACATGTATGGTTATCCTTTTGTCAAGCATCTTATCTATGCGCTGCCCGTAGACTTGTTCAGGTATCCCAATACCTTCTCGCACAGGAATTTTCTCGCCGGACCTTGGTCGTCGTTACTCAGAGCATGTGATGCATTAGGTACAACGGCAGTGTGCTCATCATCCCAAATCTCCTTGTCTCCGCCATCATTGGCTGCCTTGGCCCATCTCTTCATCAGACCTGCTTTGTCAACCCACTCAGGGACGGCTTGATCCGCACCCGAGTAGAAGGCAGCCATCTTGTTCTTCAACAATCCTTGCTTTTGAATCATACCGAATGACTTTGCCAATTGTTCGTCGCTGAGATCTGAACTAAAAACATCGTCCTCGGAGGGATTGTGCGGGCTTTCTGGGCTCACCAGACTCAAGAAGCGGCGTGCGGATAGCGGTGTGTTGGCGGGGTAGCCGATCTGGTATGTCAAGTGGATGGGCAGTAGCGCATCGAATGTCTGATCATCTTTGCTAGCCAACTCCTTTGCCATCTTCTCTAGTTGCTCGTAGTATGCTTGACATTGCTCTGGAGTGTTGCCGCGGAAGCCGTGTTGGCAGACAAGTTTGATGCATTCTCTGTCACTGATGGGTGCTTGCATAATTGCACCGTCGAGTGCCAATCGTTGGAGATGCTTCAGGTCGGAGTCGAACGAGGGGTTTGTGGTGTGAGGGTTTGATCGTGACAGGTAGTGTAGCACCATCTGGCTGCCGGTCGAATGTCCCATCAACACAATCTTGCCATTGTCGCCGAATTTGGATGTCTTGTAGTCCTTGATGTATCGTATCGCCTGAGCGAGCTCGTCGGTGTCTCTGTCGAGGTGTCCGAGACCCCATGATTGATATGATGATGTGAGGGTGAGCGAGAAGAGCGACCATTCTGTTTGTGATAGTGCGTGGACCAGATCTGCTGTGTAGGAAGTCGTTCCTAGACCGTCGCCGAGGCCTCCGACGAAGAGGATGCTGTGAGGCTTGCGTACGGCATTGGCTGTGTATTCGAATGTCGTCAATGTCTCTGTCTACAGCTCGTGCATCAGTAGCTGTCGGTGAAGCTCGAAGCTGCGAAGACGTACGAAGTGGTGCAAGATGCCCTGCATACCACCCTTGGGCCAGAACTGCGAGTATTTGCTCATCATAGTGTGTCTTGCAAGGTATAGCAGATATGCCCAAAGTCACAAGATCCAGGTTTCAATACTGCTGGAGTCAACGGTATGCAATCACACGCGATCGATACAGTGGATGAAACAGAGATCAAGACACGAGGCAAGCACGACCCTCGCCATGTCAGGCTCGACTCGCGGTGATACACTGACCACTTTCTCCGGCCACAAAATACCCGGCGGCATCGGGCTCGAGCTACAGTATGAGCTCTGACATTCAAACAAAGCAGCTTGTGGCAGGACCCACCGCGGGTCTGATAACCCTTGACCGCTAGCCACCCAACAAAAAATCTGATAAAACCGATCGAGGTTGCTTGGCAGGGCGCGCCGGATCAGATAGCTCTTTAGCGCTGTCCAAGCAAAGCTTCACGGCGTCCAACCTTCGCTAAAGTCTCGGATCAGATAATCTTGTTTCGACCGACCCCTGCACTATGCTTTGGTTTTTCTAGCCGATGGCGTCTCCAGTGGATGCCACGTATCGGTGACAGATGCACCCACTCTATTCTATGCCGATTCTCTGATCCGTGATCGCGCCCCAAGAAGCAATCAAGTCGCGGTGAAGGTAGCGGCAACGATATTACATACGATAGAGATTGTTATGCTCGTTTATGAATGAGATGATACAGTGCAAAGATGGCAGACTGTAAATTGCAATGCTTTAAAACGCTAGAAACGACTTTTTCATGATGATTAAAAACAAGATATGATTCGTACAAGATCGTTCATCCTCTTCGTGATCTGTGACAGGTGAAGTTGACCAAAGAACGTGTCGAGACGATTAGAACAAGACACCCTTCGTCTGAGTCTTGGTGAGCTTGACGTCCTTGATGATGAACATCCAAACAAGTGATGTTGCCATGATGCAAGTGCCGGCAATCAACATTCTGCTCTGTGCGACTGCGTAAGCCTTAATGATGGCTTCACGAACGGGATCACCCATGGCGTAGCTGAGCTGAGTTTCGAGATCTTCGTAGATGGTCTCCCAATCGGCGAGCGCATCGGCAGGAAGATACTTCTGCAATGCGTTGGGCAGAGTGTGTTGCCAGACAGCACCAGAAATACTGCCACCGATACCACCGCCAATGTTACCAAAGACGTTGAGGAAAGCCAGAGCTGCAGCGGCATTGTTGTGGTCCGATGCAGAGAGAACAGCAACCTGTTGGCAAATAATCATGGTACCTCCGGCGAAAGCGATGAAGATCTGGCACATGATCGTGTAACCAACAGAGAAGCCGGGCTGGCGGAAGTAGATCATCAACCCGATGCCGAGGATGTAAAGAGGAACGGCAATCCAGAGCAACCAGCGGAAGCGATTGGTGCCTTTGATGGCGAAACCAACGCAAAAGAGCCATACACCAGAAACAACGTCGAAGATGCTGCCAATATAACCGGCGGTCGAGACATCCACACCAAATACGACCTGAAGGTAGGATGTGAAGTAGTCGTACCAACAGTAGTAAGAGATCTGGTAAGTGGCGTCAATCAAGCAAGCGCCAATGACAGTTCTGTTGGCGAGGAGCTCCCAGGGAAGGAAAGGAACGGGAGCGAGGAAGCGTTCTGCCAGAGCAAAGCCAATCAAACAGCAGAAACCGATAACAAGCATGACAATGATGTGAGGAGACCTCCAGTCATCTTCGGCAGAGCCTGCGATGGTGAATGGAAGCAGGAAGAGGGAGAGACCGGCAGTCAAGAGGAAGACACCGAGCACATCGAACTCAATAACATAGTACCAAACACTCTGCTTGAGGGTCCTGCCACTCTTGGCCTTCTCCTTGAGAAGTCCATTCTTCTTAGCCTTGGAGCGGAAGTAGCGCAGCAGGCCGAAGAAGGGGAGGACAACGCAAGGTAGAACGATACAGAAGGTTCCGTATCCCCAGCGCCAGTTGGTTTCGTGGAACTGCTGGGCAGCTGCGGGACCAGCGTATGCGGTAATGATGAACGGAGATGAAGTGAGAGCATAAGCCAGACCTCTGCTGCGTAGTGTGGAAGTATCAATGGTGACAACGTCAACACAGAAGATGAGACCGGCAGATCCGATAGAGTAGAAGACCTGAGCAGCACAGTATGTTCCAATGCTGTTGCAAGTTGCCGACAAAATCAATCCGAGAAGGAAGAACGCGAGCATGATCAAAAGACCAACAGTACGATCCCACAGGTTCAGCACCTTGGCAAGGGGCATGTAGGTTGCGGCGCCCATGATGGAGCCAATGATGGAGATGACGGGGAGCAGGGAATGCGCTTCGAATCCAGAGGTAATGAAGGGCGAGAGGTTGGAAGTAATGTTGGACTGGAAAGCGTTCACGCAGTAGATGGACCACATGNNCTGTTTGACATGTCAGTCGATAATCAAGACTATTGCCTACTGTGATACTTACAGTGCATAAGTTGCGATCATAGAGCTCTTGGTCCATGACAGTGTGATGGCCTCGGCCTGTGTGACACCAGCTTGGGCATCCTCATTAGGAACCTCTTCGCTGGCTTGGTCGGCAGTCACCTCATCCTGTGCGTGTTTGGAATCTCCATGAGGACCATATCTCTCTGGATCGTGGAGGTGCATCTCGGTAGTTCCGACTTCCGAAGCAGAGCTGGAACTGCCTTCTTGCGGATCAATAGAAGACGAGAAGAACTTCCTCCTCAATGCTGAAGGCATCTTGGCTGTTCTCTAGATGGAAGAGAAGGTGTGGATGGAAACAAGGACTTCGGGAAACACGATCCCTTGTAGAAAGACAAAGGCACTTTCCTTTTTATCTGGAAGGAGTCCAGCTGAAGGAAAAAATGGGACCATACCTCAGACTCGGGGTCTCGCTGAGGTTTAACGGTACTGGGGACTCCCTAGCGTGCGAGGCCAAGGATCAGGGCGGATCAGATTAGTACGGATCGATTCTACCGGGTTGCAGCGCCGCAACCAAGTCATGCGATTTCGGTAATTTTGGTCGCGCTCGCACGAAGCTGAATCGAAGCCCTAGGCTTCGCCTTCCATCGCGCCTTTCAGAGCACACCCGGTCCGCTACGAAGAACCGCCGGCGCATTCCTTGATCAGATAAGATTCGACCAAGGATCAGTACCAAGGCCTGTACCGGCCGGTGAGGGCTGGTGTCGCTGCTGTCAACGTAATCTCGGCGCGTCTGGAATATTGGGCGGGGAGGGACGAGTCTTTTTCGGGCGCTGTGTCGCGAATTCTATGGAGTTGCTCCGGCCTCGGGACCCACGCGAAGCCTGAAGGATGCGCCCAACGTCCGCCCCCATGCCACCATGAGTTCATCAAAAGATCATCAAGATTATCTTATCTAGCGCGGTAGCAGTGCGCAAACGATGTCGCATTAGCCCGTCGCCGTCCGATGTTTCTGACTGTGATTGACAGCACAGGCTTTCGTAATGATTTGCTCTCTTCACCCAGGCATTTGTGTCGGCTAACTCGTATGACTTTATGAATCTGGCTTTGTCCAAGGGCCGTGAGGTGCAAAATGGAGGCAGACCCACCTGATTTCTGGCGGCGGCCACCATTCACTTCCTGGTACTGTGCATCCTTCGTTTCTTCGCAGCATTTCTTTATCAGATCAAAGATTTCAAGGTCCAGGCGCACTCTTTTGCTATTGACGGACCCCACTGGACCCTACTTGTTGTCTAGCACTGCATCACGACGGTATTGAGTTGCCCCTTCTTCGGTGTAGTTGATGGTTGCGATTGTCGACTAACAATCCTACTAAAAGGCATAACAATATTCGCCAGGCCTCAGGCACGATCGAGTCCATAATGGCAGGCTTCATCCAGAAGATTGGAGGCTACCCTCGTCTTCTGCTTGCGGGTAACCCAACAGCACGCGACATAGGCACATTGTTACTCGGTATCATAAGCTCAATAGCAGCTGGAGTTCCATTTCCTATCATTGGTATCCTGTTTGGTCAACTTCTGGACGACTTCAACGCAGCAACGTGCGATCAAGCGACAGATGCTGGAGATGGCGACCAAGGAAGCATTAACAACACCATTCTGATCATTTTCTATTTGGCTATCGCCCAGTTCGTTTGCATTTACGTACATCTGACTTGCTGGACTCTCAACGGCGCTCGATTGGCACAGAGACTCCGTGAGAGCTATCTCCAGAACTTGCTCAGACAGGAGCCTTCGTTTTTCGACAATCTACCCCCGGGAGAAGTCGCATCAAGGCTTCATGGAGACATTCAGACCATTCGCTCCGGCACCGCAGAAAAGGTTGGAATCTGTCTTTCAAGTTTGTCCTTCTTCGTCACAGCATACATTGTCGCATTCATCAAAGATTGGAAGTTGGCCGCAGAATTGCTCTCTCTGATCCCAGCCTACTTCATCATGTCAATCGTTGGAAGCCACTATATCGAGAAGTACTCAGGCATGGTCTCAGACTACGCTGCATCTGCTGCGTCTATCGCTTCAGAGGCACTGAACAACATCATGGTGGTTCAGGCTTTTGGTGCCAATGCTCGTCTGGAAAAGAAGTTCTCGGATGCTCTCAGAGCTTCTGAGCATGAAGGTATCAAAAAGGCTACTGCTATTGGTATCCAGAGTGGTGTTCTCTATTTTGTCGCCTACTCTGCCAACGGTCTGGCCTTTTGGCAAGGAAGCAAGCGCATCGCAGATTCTGTGGAAGGAAAGTCTGGCGGTACCACTGTCGGTGCAACATTCACCGTCATCTTCATTCTCATCGAAGCCACTCTACTTCTCAGTCAAGTGGCTCCGTTCGTTCATCTGTTCTCAGCAGCCGTCGGTTCCTTCAACAAGCTCCGTGAAGATATCGATCGCGAGCCTTTGATTGACGGACACACCAAGTCGGGCCTTGCACTTCCCCGAACAGGAGCTGGATTTGAGTTCAAAGATGTTTCATTTACATACCCTTCGAGACCTGAAATTACCGTTCTTGACAAGATCAGTCTTTCTATCCCTGCCAATAAACATACCGCACTTGTCGGACTTTCAGGCAGTGGCAAGTCTACCATCGCAGGTCTAGTCAGCAGACTTTATGATTCTACTGATGGTCATATCACGTTTGATGGACAGGATGTTCGCACACTCAGCGCTCGCGACTTGCGAAGTTTCATGAGTTTGGTTCAGCAGGAACCCTCGCTTCTTGATCGTTCTCTACTGGAAAACATTGCACATGGTCTAATCAACTCCAGCGATCCTGATCACGCTCAGTTCAAGGATCTCCTTCTCGGCTCTGATCTTGCAGAAGTCGCTGCTGAGATTCGCGAAGGCACCGATCTCATGGCTGCTGCAGAGAAGCGTGGTCCTATTGTTGTCGAGATCGCTGTGTTAGCCAAGAGAGCTGCAGCCTTGGCAGATGCGGATCAATTCATTGCCGCACTCCAGCAAGGGTATGGTACTGTTGTTGGCTCAAGTGGGCGCCTCATCAGCGGCGGTCAAAAGCAGCGCATCGCTCTTGCAAGAGCTTTAGTCAAAAACCCTGCTGTGCTCATCCTTGACGAGGCCACTGCTTCTCTCGATTCGAGGAGCGAGCAGCGCATTCAACGCGCCATCAACAGCATCACCAGTGGAAGAACTGTCATCACCATCGCGCATCGCTTGGCCACTATCACCGCCGCCGACAACATCATCTGTATGCATAAGGGACACATCCTTGAACAAGGTACTCACTCAGAGTTGATGGCCAGTGGCGGGACCTACGCCGATATGGTCAAGATGCAGACTCTTGGAAACATGTCCGAAGCGAAAAATGAGAGTGCAGACAACATCAGTGTTTCAGATCACACGTCGATTGGCGACATCGAGAAGAAGAGCTTGTACGAGGATACTGTCGAGGCCGAAAAAGCCGAGCTCTCAGCAACAGAATCACCTGTCAGAGATTCTGCAGATGAAGAAGAGCCAGAAGAACTTCCAGTACCTCCAAAAACTCTCTGGGATCTGGCAAATGGCTATGGCCCGGCACTCAGACCACACATACTCTACATTCTTGTTGCTTTCATTGGCTCTGTCTGCGTTGGTGGCGCTTTCTCTGGCGAAGCTGTCATTTTCGGTAACACTGTTGGCAGTCTCAATCCTTGCCACAGTCCTAGCAGAATTCGTAACCGTGGTGACTTCTTTGGTCTCATGTTCTTCATTCTTGCCATCATTGAGTTCTTCGCCAACCTCGTCAGTTGGTGCGGATTTGGCTGGGTGTCAGAGAAGGTTGTTTACACTGTCAGAGTCTTGTCGTTCAGATCTTTGTTTGAGCAGGATCTCCAATGGCATCAATCTGAGGGACGTACACCAGCTTTGCTTCTCTCATACATTACTAGAGATGGAAATGCACTGGCTGGATTCAGTGGTTCCGTTGTTGGAACCTTGTTCTCTATCACTGTTAACCTCATTGCCGCCATCATCCTCACCCACATCATTGCTTGGAGAATTGCTTTGGTCTGCTTGTCACTCGTGCCACTTCTACTCGGAGCAGGTCTCATGGAGCTGCGCATCCTTGGCAAATTCGAAGAAAAGCATGAAACTGCATATACCAAGTCAGTGGACATTGGTGTAGAAGCCATCACTTCTATCAAGACCATCGCCTCTTTCTCACTCGAGGAAGAAATCTTACGCACATACAGACGCTCTCTCAAGGGTCCCCGCAAGGACACTCTCAGTGTGACCTTGCAAGCCAGTCTTTGCCAGGCCTTGACATACTTCTTAGGAAACTGCGTCAATGCTCTTGCCTACTGGTGGGGTTCCAAACAGATCCTTAATGGCAACTACTCACAGACACAATTCTTGATTGTTGTGTTCTCTCTGCTTGTCGGTGCATTGCTGTGGTCGCAAATGTTCGCATTAGCCCCAGAGATTTCTGCCGCTCGCAATGCCATGGCAAGAATCTTGAGCTTGATCCAGATTGGCAAGGACAAGATGGCAGGTCATGTATATCCTGTCGATATGTCACTCGAGGGCAACAACATCGAAGCCATGGCTGAGACCAAGACTTCGCATATGTCAAATAATAAAGCCTCGAGTGTTCAGATGAGAGATGTACACTTTTCATACCCAGCTCGTCCTGATGTCAAGGTGATGAATGGCCTGAACATCGACATCAAGCCTGGCCAATTTGCTGCGCTTGTTGGTCCCAGTGGTGCCGGAAAGTCAACTGTCATCTCTCTGGTTGAGCGCCTTTACGTCCCTCAATCTGGTTCTGTACTCATCGACGGTCTCGACGTGACCAAGACTCGCGACACATCTTTCCGTGACAGCATCGCCCTGGTACCTCAGGAAAGTGTTCTATTTGAGGGAAGTGTCGAATTCAACATTGGTCTTGGCGCTCGTCCCGGCCACACCGTTAGCAAAGAAGAGATCATCGAGGCGTGCAAATTGGCCAACGTACACGACGTTATCGCTGCCCTGCCAGATGGCTATGATACTCTTTGCGGACCTAATGGTAGCCAATTCTCCGGAGGTCAGAAACAGCGCTTGTCGATTGCACGCGCTCTGGTCAGAAACCCAAAACTGCTCATCTTGGACGAGAGTACCAGTGCCCTGGATGCTGAGAGCGAAAGATTGTTGCAGGAAGGCCTGGACAAGACGAAGGCAAAAGGCATTACAATCATCGCCATTGCGCATCGTCTACATACCATCAAGAAGGCTAACGTTATCTTCTTAATCGAGGCTGGAAGGTGTATTGACAGCGGTTCTCATGAAGAGTTGTTGGAGAGAAGTTTGGATTATCGTGAGTCGGTGATGCATCAAACGGTGGCCACAGATTAGGCAATATCGAAGATAGCCCCTTGAAAAGTTCGCATGTTCTTATGGCTGTATGTCTGCTTTCTGTGACCGTTCCTGTTGTGTGCCTCGAAGAAAGAGTTGTGTGGGTACGAGAGACCTCTCCTTCTCAGATCTGGTAATTCTCACAGATTGGTTGTTGCCACTTCGAAAATCTCTCGCCCTAGCTTCTTCTTTGACCTCTCAGCTCTCCAGAATCTCCTTCTGGCTTTCTTGTCGTCATTACTTCCCCCAAGAGAACGGACATCAGGTTACATGCGCAAAAGATTGCGTCCAAGGTGGGTGTGGTGAGTTTTTGTGACATGAAACAAACAACACAGTGACTATGCTTTGCTCCCGATAATCACTTCAACACACTCAATATGACTACCACCTCCTTACTCAAAGCTCAACAAGGCAACATTATCGTTTCATTTCGACACGACGATTCATACATAACTCATAGTCTGCTTGCCCGGGACAAAACAAAGAAAACACCAACCTCGATACTCGATCAAGCTCTTCGTCAACCACCTAAACACACTATCCCTCTGACAGATCGATATCAAACTTATACATACTTGACAATGTCCGATTTTGTCGTACGTACCAGTTGTTTTCACTTCATCACACTTGATCACACTTATTCCTGATCTTGATCTAACCAAGGCTTAGATTGACAGAAGACTCTTCGATGTGATCAAACTACGCAACACCAATCAATGCCTCAAGTACGAGACCTACAACCTCCTCCACTGAGGAAATATCTTGAAGCTCAAGGGCGATGCACATCTGGCCACCATCAAAGACTTGAAACTCGAGAACAATGGACATCTAGCCACCATTCGCGACTTGTCAAAGTTGGTCGAAGAGAATCTCCAATCAATGACGAACAGAGCAACAAGGTCAAGAGACTCGAAAAGCAGATTGTCAAGAGGGAAGCCTTCAAATAGATTCAGGAGGAGATTTTTGCGCTCGAAGCAAAGCGCACCGAGGTCGATGACGAGCTCAAGGAGCGCAAAAGAGAGTTAGAAATGGCTGAAGAAGACGATGACGAGGACAAGGACGGTAAGAGTGAAGGCCAATGAACATGGCTCAAACTACTTTCACACTTGTCTATATAGACAATGCTATGTCGAAGGGACCATGCTTCATCTCTATCCAATGAAACTTTGCTTTCTTACATCCTATCTTCGCTTAACTATTGCAATGCAACCAAAATATCTGTAGCCCGACATAGATTGAAATCTGATACCTCGACTAGAGAATAAGCGGTTAGATTCAGAGCTTGGCTTCTGCAATATCTGGCTGAATATTTGTCCATTCCACTATGTCACCGAAGTTCATCATTCTGTTAGATCCTTCAGGGCCAAATCTATCTTGCAGGTCTTCCCACTTGCGGTTTACAGCCGTCTCTGGACGCCAACGGAAGCTGTGTTTCATACGTGGATCCAGCTTGTCTTCCATGGCATCTGTAATACTGTGTATACGGTCAGCTACAAGTGTCAATACCACGAAATAGCATGGTAAACTCACAATNCCACCGATGACTGGGATGTGACAGAAGCCATGGCCCGAGGCACCACACCCAAGCACAAAGCTAGGATAATCAGGGTGCTTAGAGATCAGGAACGCGCGATTGGGAGTATCTGCGCACCAGCAGATACGAGCAAAACTGAATGGTCGGTCGGCAAGATGTGGCATTGTCTCGCGCAGGAAGCCTCTGGCTCTTTCTTCTGCCTCCTTGGGGATTTGATGCTTCGCAAACGGAACACTCGATCGTTGGGAGCTNGCCATGGGTCAGCTCGTGAGGTTACCAGCGATTATATCGACTTACTTCTGTGGATCGACCGTCCAGTTGCAGTAGCCGGGGTGCTCATCACACATCTTTAGCTCACCCTTGTCTTCGTCAGGCTCCATGAAAAAACCTCGCTCAATGTTGAATAGGACTGGCAGATTCTTGAATAGTTGTAGCTCTTCCTTCGTCATCTTGATGTGAGCTAGAGTCCAGGCTGTAGGACGCAGTTGATCTTTCATGTCGAAGATTATACCAGCATTTGCACCAGCACAAAGTATCGTGCGGTCTGCTCGGTGCTCGACGCCATCTAGTGTCTTGGCTCCTTTGACATCGCCGTCTTCGTAGATGAGACTTTCGACTTTGCCCTTTTCCTCACCGTTGATGAAAACCGCGCCAAGGCGTTCTGCTTCTCTTGCTGCGCTTTCCATGGACTTTCTTGCGTGTATCCAGCCGGAGCCCTTCTTCATCCACCAGCCCTTCCAGCCAGGAAACTCTCCCGTCAGAACACCTTTTGGCATCGTTGCCTGGAAGTCTTCTTTCGTCCTGAGNGGCAGCCAGCCCGTGCTCTCGCTAGGACCACTGGCAGAGTTCATATGAACGCGACCGGCCTCTGAACTTGCAGCGATGATACAGCCCGTTTCGTGGAAGTAGGGTTTGAAGACAGGATCCTGCAGCCATCCTTTGGTTGCTTCTTCAATCAAAGTATTTGCGACGAAGCGTTCGTCCGAGTCGGCACCAGCGGCGAAGGTTCCCAGCTCGAGAATCTTGTTGACGTCGTTACCAGCGGATATGGGTGACGGTACAGGGTAAGGATCGAGAAGAGTGACGTGCTTATATCCTCGCCTCTTCAGGTGCAGAGCTGTAGAAATTCCCCACGTCCCGGCTCCAATAATGAGAATGGTCGAGTCTGTCGAAAGTGGAACAATCATTGTGGTGGAAGTTGTGAGTAGGCTTCGGAGAAAGGAAACTTGTGAGGGGGGGCTTCAATACAAGGGAAGAACGTCTAGATGCTTTACTAATCACACAAGGAGAGACCTACATAGTGATACGCTGCCGCTTCACCTACAATGACCCGTCAGAAAGCACAATCGAGTCCAGGTGACGAAAGAGAAGGAACGAGGGAGTATCAATCAAGGGAAGGTCCAAGCAGAGCCCGGGCCACCCTTGGCGGCATTCCATGAGCGGACTCGTGCCTGCCTCGGCCCCCAACTTCACCCGCATCCTGTCGGTCTATCTTGCCCCAGAGTCATCACAAGACAAGGCCTGACTTGGACCTTCCTGGGAATCCCAATCGCCCTATCACTTCACCGGATACGGCATCATGTTCAAGGCCCACATGCTCTAAACCATGCCTCGCAAGCGCGTGATATCTCAAGAGCCTCCGAAACGACGGGTCAGAACGGGCTGCGACAGATGTCGCGCTCGCAAAGTTCGTTGTGACGAGCAGAAACCGACCTGCGGCCAATGTAGTGCCAAGGGTTTCGATTGTCAGACAAGCATCAAGCTTAAATGGGAACAAGACTATACCAGTGCTGGACGAGCATTCGGTAGAGCTGGCTTGTGGAGCAAGAAGGCTGCTGAGAAGTCGAATGCTGCATCGCCATGTATACATGTCACCGAGGACGAGGTGTCCTGGATACGCATCCCTCTGATTTCTTCATACAGCTTTGTCAACGCTACGGTAGGAAACATTGAACAGCTCACTACTTTGGAGAACCTCGCAATAGACGCTGCGCCAGTATTGGATGTCATTCATACCAATGATCGCGACGATACTTCAAGCACTGCTTCTTTGTCACCATGGCTCTCTGCTAGACAGCCCGCGTTCTTGCCTCGTCAACACTTCATACCATCCTCGTTGTCGATGCTGCCTGACCTCCCTAGCGCGATGCACTCCAGCCTGCTATCATACTACCTGGAAAAGATATGTCCAATCACTGTCCCGAGTTCCGTCAACGAATCTCCTTTTGCCAACTTGATCCTTCCATTCTCCATCTCATCCTCTCCTGCTGTCTTAGAATCTCTGCTTGCTCTCGCCGCTTGCCACAGATCGAAGAAGGACATCGCTTTTCGTGCCACCTCGTTGAGGCTAGGAGACAATGTCCTTCGCACCCTACGTGGAAGGCTTGGTACTGAGGACCCCCTGGAAGTTGCGATGGACCCTGAAACACTGGTCATCATGATGATCTTGTGTCAGTACGAGATCATCAACGAGTGCGACAAACGCTGGGTCGTTCATCTGAAAGGAGCTCGAGATCTAATACGAGTCAGAAGAAACGCTCAGCTCTATCTTGCAGCTGGACAGTCCTCTGTTGATCTCGTCGAGTTTGCTGAGAAGTACTTCGCTTTCCAGGATGTCATTGGGCGAACGGCATGCGGCGAAGAGCCGATCTTCGGTATTGACTTTTGGACATCTCGAGGCGAGGATACTGATGCCTGGCTCGGCTGCTCTGCTGGTCTTGTCTCAATCTTATGCGAAATCACTGAATTGAGCCGCCAACATCGATCACGACCTGGCGTAAGCCTTCTACCCGAGTTTCAGTTCAAAGCAGCCTCTTTAGAGCGCCGGCTCTGTAGTCTAAGGCAGAGAGTCTTGAACGAAGAAGACGACCTTCTACAACTGTCTGCCGAGTTGAAGAGACTGGCAGCCGAACTCTATCTGCACTGTGCTCTCAACGGTGCGACCCCAGCGATGCCCCTTGTTGTCAGGCTCGTACAACAAATCCTTCATCTAGTCTCAGTTCTCCTTGAACATGGGGTGCTTGCTGGCTTGAGCTGGCCCCTGTTTGTTGCAGCTGTCGAGCTTGATCCAATGGAGGACCTCGAGTGGGCTGAAAGGCAAGACCTACCCGATGAGGTGCCAAACTATGCTCGGCCATTTGTCCTATATGCTTTGAGCCGCTTGGCTGGATCAAATGCTATTGCCAACATAGCCAAAACGAGGTCTGTCATCGAGAGGATATGGCTGACAAGAAGTCATGATGAGATTTCTGACACACAGTTGGAAGGGCTTGAGAAGGGTCAGAATGACTGGGAACGCTACGTCGCTCCACTCTGTGGTGGTTTGAGTCTTGCTTGAGGTCGAGCTTGTCACCACGCGATTCAAGACACTTGATCTTACTACCTCGGGCGCCTCATCAGATTTGTGTCTGGTTTACATCTGCATTTCTGATCTGAAACACATGCAGATTTTGGATTGTGTATTGCACTATTGTCCCAGTTCTGACATTCGATGTTGCAATGCTATACTGGATATCATTGATACCAAGCCACATCAGCGTTATACGCTCATGTACACAGTTGGCTGGCCTTACAGCGCATTCCGGCTGCACGTTCGACCTCAATGGCGTTGATGTTATCAAATTTGTATCTCTAACCCAGTTATAGAAACGGCTGGCTGTGGGCGTGTGATGCGGGTTGATGTTCGGGGCTAAAGCTTATCGTTTATGCGGCTGCAGCTCCCATTGGCTTCGCTTGTACCTTCGACTTCTCCGCATTAACGTCCCTCTATCAGTGGGACATCGCTACCTCGACCGTAGGTATACGTATCAGAAGATACTGGACATACGATACTCATCGAGACTGTCAGCGAAGATAAAAGGCGTACCTTCCCTCGATGACAATGCTCGCAATACTGGACAAACCAAACTACTTTCCTGTTTCGACAAATATCCAGAATGACAAATTCAGACTATGGTCTCGATGTGCCTGGTACTCAACAGCTTGTTGATGGTAAGCAAATTCGCGTATCGCACGGAAACCTTTCTCACAACCTTCCAGTAAACCACGACGTTGATGCCGTTCACCAAAGCGACTCTGATATCCTCCTTATCCCACGCCCAACGGAGTGCGGCTCTGATCCTCTCACATGGCCTAGATGGAGGAAGTGTTACCAGCTCTTCTTGCTTGCGCTGTACGCATGCGCATTCTCCTTTGGAGAGAACACTCTGGGTGCCGCATGGACGACGGTATCTGAAGATACTGGCGTTTCGTTGGTTAACATGAATGGCGGCAGTGCGCTCAACTATCTGCTTCTCGGCCTCTGCAACGTCTGGTGGATCAGCACTGCCAACAAAGTGGGACGGAGACCCGTCTTCCTTTTTACCACGCTTATCTGTTGTTTGGCTGGCGTATGGCAGGGCCGCGTTCATGGTACCGCACAATGGTTTCTATCCAATGTCTTGAACGGTGTCGGTACAAGTGCCTACCAAGCCGTGATTCAGCTGTCAGTCTTCGATATGTTCTTCGCTCATGAGCGGGGTATGGTAAGCTGCTATGTGTTCCATACTCAAGCATAAGAAACATGCTAATCGTACGTTTACCCTTAGATGCTGTCCTTCTACCTGTTCGGCCAGCAACTCGGCAGCATTCTTGGCCTCATTACTGGAGGGATCATCTCGGATCATCTCGGCTGGAGGTAAGCTTTGGTCTGATAATACGAGCATATTTACTGACATCGTCTCTCANGATGGACCCAGTATTGCGTTGCGATGATAGATGCGGGTGTCTTAGTCCTCCTGACTTTCACCTTCGAGGAAACGCTATTCCCAAGGTTCATCTTCGAGAGTATCCAAGGAGTTCTTCCAGTCACTGAGAGTCGAGCCAGCCCTGTGATGTCTAGCACTGACAACAAAGGCTGTGTGAAGAAAGATCTCAATCGCGTTACCACCGTACAGTCCGAGGGTCATAACATACAGCAGCGCGACTTTCCTCAACGTACCTATGCTCAGAAATTGAAGCTCTGGGTGTACTTTCCAGAAGACAAAACGACGTACTTTCAGTACTTTCGTCGACCGTTCTCTCTTTTCTTCTTCCCCAATGTACGTATATACGGGTGCAGACAACACAAGTTAACAACCACCATATGGTGTTTCCATTCCGCCTTAGGAAACAGAGCCTCCATGCATTGCAGGGTCTTATTCAAGTTCAAATCAGCCTCTTTTGAAAGCCTTCCAGCGTTCGCGAAAAGGCAGGCTCTCAGTGGAGGCCTCCAGATTCTTGGATAGCACTCTGCAATCCGACGGTGGTTGTTGTAGTGCACCAACTCTTACATGAAAACATGCTAAATGTGCCTCGATTTACAGGTTGTCATCTCTGGTTGCATATTTGCGTTCGGCTGTACAGGTAGAGTGGTTTTGACTCGGCATCCGCGAGTCACCTATACTAATTATTTGACAGCCGGCATTGTCTCTTTCAATACAATTTCGGAGATCTTGACTCAACCGCCCTACGACTGGAGCACCTCATCGACTGGCCTCGTCTTTCTTGCTGCTCTGGTCGGTAATTTTGTAGGATGGCTGACAGGCGTTATGTCCGATCGGATAGTGCTCTACCTTTCACGCAAGAACCGGGGTGTGAAAGAGCCTGAGATGCGTCTTTGGACCTTGTGCTTCTCTTTCGTTTACGCAGCGATCGGATACTTCATGTATGGATTTGGAGCCCAAGCAGGGGCACACTGGATGACAATTGCCTTCGGGGTAGGCTGTATGATTGCTCACCAGGTCTCAGCTTGTTCCATCGCCACGACATACGCCATGGAATGCTTCCCGGGGATTGGTGGAGAATTGGTTGTGGTCCTTGCAATATGCTCGTCCTGCATCAATTTCGCCATCAGTTATAGCGTGCAGCCATTCATTGAGGCAGCTGGCTACGGATACGCCTTTCTCTTCTTCGGTCTGTGCGTTCTTTGCTCCATGCTTGCCGCGATCCCCATGAGCATATATGGAAAGTCTTGGAGACGTAGATGTGCCCCCAAGTGGAGAGAGTGGCTGTCGCAGAGACAAGACTGATCCGTTCTCGACCGCTTTTAGGCTGTGGGAGGCATCTCTTTGCTAGCTTGATGTCAGTTGCTTAAATCCAGAACTTGCTGGTTATTTATCCAGATTTCTTGATCTTGCCTTGACGGCCGAGAGTCTGTGGCACCTTCCGAAAGTGAACAACAAGCACGGTGTTGATCTGTTCCGTATGCTTGTCGATCATGATCCTAAGGATGCTGCATGATGGAGTGGAGATCAGCAAAACTCAGGCTAAATATTGCATGTGCAGATGTCCGGTCTCCATTTTCCTATGACAAACTAAGCTGAAGATGAGCTGAGAAAGCAAGGCAGCAGTCAGGTTTCTTTGACAGTTTTAGGAGTGCATGGGTTGTCAATGTCTTCCCCTCATACCCCTCACCCCACATTGCATTTGCCATTTGCGGGGTAACTCAAAAGATGACCTCAGTCTTTACAGCAACACTGAACTCAGAAAAACGGTTTGTCGTGAACTTGACCATGTTGCAGGGGAACGTATCCCAGGACAAGGTCATTACCAAAGTCTTGGACTACTCTCCTATGTGGATCCACCGACTTCCATACGGTTAGTGGGCTCGTATTGTCCAGGTGCTGTATCCCGGAAGAATCATCAAAGTTTCCGCAGCTCATCAAGAGATGCAGAGTATACATGCACGGCCCTTCGGTCATGCAAGCTGCGACTACGGCTCAGAGGGACATGGGGGTGCCAGCGTAGTTCATGGATAATATACGTACAGTTGATCAGCAAGATGTTGCCTGATGATCATGGTAGAACGGGACAAGAATATTAGGCGAAGTATAAGAAGGCAAGTGTCACCATCAATTGGAAACACTATCGACACATCGGATTTACGTCTCAAGTCAAATCTCTGGAAACAAGATGTTGCTCTCGAGTGTTGTTCTGGCGGCCTTTGTTGCCACAGCCAATGCTTTGGACCTTCAAGTCGCTGCTAGTGGTGGTAATGCTACATCTCCTCTGCAGTATGGATTGATGTTCGAGGTACTACTTTCTGCCTATACGGTTCTTGAATATCGACTGATCATTGCAGNNGACATCAACTTCTCGGGAGACGGCGGCCTCTATGCTGAGCTCATCCGTAACAGAGCATTCCAAGGCAGCACTGTGCATCCATCAAGCCTTCTCGCTTACAGCTCTGTGNGGGGCTCATCTCTGTCGCTGAAGAACTTGTCTCAGCCCATCTCCAGCGCTCTTCCTACCTCCATGAATGTTGCTACTGCCGATGCCACCAGCAACGAGGTCGGTTTTTCGAACACGTAAGGATGTTGAAGTACATGGTTAGGCCAATCACTAACACACAATAGTGGATACTGGGGCATTGGTGTCCAAGTCCAAGATTACACTGGCTCCTTCTGGGTCAAGGGATCATATGCTGGAAAATTCACCACCTCGTTGAAGTCTGACATCAACAACGAGACTTTTGCTACCGCACAGGTCCAGTCGCACGCCTCTCCCAACGAGTGGGTACAGCACAACTATACCCTCACCCCTACCTCTACAGCACCAAACTCAAACAACTCGTTCTACCTTACTTTCGACAAGTCTGGGGTGTCTGGCGGCTCGCTAGACTTCACTCTTATCAGTCTGTTCCCTCCTACCTACAAGAACAGAGCCAATGGTCTGCGTGTGGACCTCGCCGAAGCCTTGAAGGCGCTGAATGGAAAGTTTCTTCGATTCCCCGGAGGTAAGTGAAATTGTCAAGATTTTCAGTAGACCACAAGCTGATACGATACAGGCAACAACCTCGAAGGAGATGATCCGCCGTATTTATGGAAGTGGAATGAGACCATCGGCCCTCTTAAGGACAGACCTGGTAGAGCTGGCACTTGGGGCTNNGTGAGTAAGACCATACCCGATCGCAAGAAACATGCTAATCATTCCGTTATTACAGACGAAAACACGGATGGACTTGGTCTCATTGAGTATCTACACTGGTGTGAGGATCTCGAGCTTGAGCCTATACTTGCTGTATGGGATGGATTTTACCTCAGTGGCCCGGTCACCCCTCAGGACCAGCTTGAACCGTTTATTCAATTTGCTCTGGATGAGTTGGAATTCCTGATGGGCTCGACTAGCACCAAGTACGGAGCTCTGAGAGCATCGTTGGGATACCCTCAGCCATTCCAGATCAACTACGTCGAGGTCGGTTTTTTTTTCTTCTTTCTTTCTTTCTTTCTTTCTTTCTTTCTTTCTTTCTTTCTTTCTTTCTTTCTTTCTTTCTTTCTTTCTTTCTTTCTTTCTTTCTTTCTTTCTTCCTTCTCCTTCTTCTTCTTCGCCAGTATGACTGATTACTGATGGTGGAAACAGATTGGCAACGAAGATAACCTCGGCGGCGGTAATGCCAGTTACTCTGCGTACCGTCTACCCATGTTCACCAGCGCCATCAAGGCAGTCTACCCTGACATCACCATCATCGCGTCTACTCCCACTGTCGACCCCATCCCTGACCACATTTCCCTCGACTACCACGAATATTCCAGACCCGACAACTTTGTTAGAGAGTTCAACTTGTTTGATCATTACAACAGAAGCCATCCCATCTTGATCGGTAAGTTGGTTATTTGATGTTCTTGTGAATAGAGCTGATGAGAACACANNGGCGAATACGCTGTCATCGAGGGCAACAATGCCTCCATGGCTGCAGTAGACTGGAGCTCCAACAGAGAAAGACTGGCCTTCCCATCCTGGGAGGGCAGTGTTGCCGAAGCCGTCTTCCTGCTCGGAGCCGAACGCAACTCGGACATGATCATTGGCGCCTCGTATGCACCAACACTGCAAAACCTGAACAGCTACCAGTGGACACCCGACATGATCAGCTTCACTGCCGATCCCACAAAGGACGTCCTGTCGACTTCGTGGCACATGCTCAATCTCATGGCTAACCACATTGTAACTGAGACTCTGCCTATCACTGGCGGCAACTTTGGACCTGCATACTATGTGGCTGGATACAACAACCAAACGGGATCGCACATGCTCAAGACGGCCGTGTACAATGCTACTAGCGATGTCCCTGTCTCGGTGTCGTTCAAGGGCGTGTCTGCAGGCACCAAGGCCACTTTGTCAGTTCTGACTGCACCAAGTCATGACAGCTACAACGCTCCTGGCAAGGCACAGGTTGTGCAGTCGGCAAACACAACCATTACAGCATCTGCTGATGGCACGTTCAAGTTCGAGCTCCCCAACCTTAGTGTTAGTGTGCTGGAGGTGCAGGGCAGAGCAACGTATTGGGCAGGCGCATGGGGCGGCCACCGCGGCTCTTGGGGTCATGGCGGATTTGGCGGATGGACTCCTAGCTTTGGCAGCTGGGGCTGGAACAACTGGAAGGGCACTGGACACAACAAGAGAGACATCCCCAAGGGCTACAAGGAGGTTGTCTTCTAGATCAGGACAAGGCTATGTAAGACAGCTATGGCATGACGCATGAATAGGATAATCGGCACGAGACCAAGAATTGAAATCAAAGTTGCAGATTGAGTGGACCGAAGTTCGGTGTTTTGTGGTATGGAAAGTGGTGGAGTAAGAACCGAGAAGAAGGAGCTGCTCTGCCGAGTGCACGGAGCACATCCGATGGTCAGAGGAAACCCCGCCATGCCTCCACAGAATGAGCTCCATCTTGTACAGTTTTTCTGGTGCAACATCCGAAGCAGTCTCTCACGGTATAAACGATCCGAGAGAATGAGGGGCACTGCGGAGCAAGGCAGATGATTGCTGACCTTTCGGGTGTCGAAGAGGTGGCCAAAGGAGCAGGTTGCAAGAGCAGTTGGTCGCCAAGGATGCTTGAAGAAGGTTAAAGGTACACACTTCTCGGATGAGCGTCACACGATGCCCCTCGTCTGCTGCATGATATAAGTAGACGAGACATCCCGTGAGTTGTCGAGCTCAGCCAACTGTGTCTCGACCTCTGCATAACCCTCACTCTAGTCGATCCATTGATCAGTCATTCACAATGGGTCTAGTCGAGCTCCTGTTCACACCATATACGCTTCTCGCTATTCCGATCCTCTTTTACATCTTGCCTTTTTTGCGTAACTGGTCCATCCGCGATGTGCCCTCGCCCTTCCCAGCCGCCTTCACCAACCTATGGCTCATGTATCAATGCCGCCGTGGCAGACGATACCTCGCCGTCGATGAAGCACACAAGACGCACGGCAAGTTCGTGCGCATCCAACCTCACCACGTCTCCATCGCAGATCCGGCAGCCATCCCCATCGTCTACGGCCACGGCACCGGTTTCCTGAAGAGCGAATACTATGATGCTTTTGTTAGCATTCAGCGTGGTCTCTTCAACACGCGCGACAGAGCCGAGCACACCAGAAAGAGAAAGACTGTTTCGCATACCTTTAGCTCCAAGAGCATTGGCCAGTTTGAGCAGTATATGCATCACAACTTGGAACTGCTGGTAGAGCAGTGGAATAAGATGTCCAAACTTGCTGATGGCAAGTACGCCAAGATGGACGCTTTGAACTGGTTCAACTACACGGCCTTTGACAGTAAGCTTGTCCTCTCTATTACAGATGACCATGTATGCTGACACACCCCAGTCATTGGTGACTTGGCCTTTGGAGCACCCTTTGGCATGCTCGAGAAGGGTGCCGACATTGCCGAGATCCGCGAATCGCCAGACGCACCTCCCAAATTCGCACCCGCCATCGAGGTGCTCAACCGCAGAGGCGAGGTCTCGGGTACCATTGGCTGCTGGCCCTGGATCAAGCCCTACGCCGCCTACCTGCCCGACCCTTTCTTCACCAAAGGCGTGCAAGCCGTCCAGAACCTCGCCGGTATCGCCGTCGCCCGCGTAAAGCAGCGTCTCGACAATGCCGACAACATCGACCGCGTGGACTTGCTGGCTCGCTTGATGGAAGGCAAAGACGAACATGGCAACAGTCTGGGTCGTCAAGAATTGACCGCTGAAGCACTGACTCAACTTATTGCCGGCAGCGACACTACTTCAAACACCTCTTGCGCGCTGCTGTATCACTGTCTAGCATCTCCCCATGTGGTCAAGAAGCTGCAGCAAGAACTCGATGCCGCTATCCCATCTGGCACTGCAGTACCTGTGTTTGAACAAGTGCGCGATCTGCCCTATCTCGATGCCGTCATCAAGGAGACGATGCGTATCCACAGCACTTCTTCACTAGGTCTACCTCGCGTTGTCCCTGCAGGCGGCGCCGACGTCTGCGGCAGACACTTTCCTGCCGAAACCGTCCTCAGCGTTCCCGCCTACACCATGCACCACAGCAAACAAATATGGGGTCCGGATGCCGACGACTTCAAACCCGAACGATGGGAAAAAGTCACCGAGACGTAAGTTTTCCTTTACCTCCTTCGTATCTTCAAACGATCATACATGCCAACAGTCGCAAAACAGTNNCAAAAATCAGCCTTTATCCCATTTAGCTATGGCCCCCGCGCGTGTGTCGGCCGCAATGTTGCAGAGATGGAACTGGCACTTATTGTGGCGACCGTCTTCCACAACTATGACTTTGAGCTGTATCAAAAGGAACTCGAGACCAGAGAGGGCTTCTTGAGGAAGCCGCTTGAGTGTTGGGTCGGTATGAAGAGGAGGGCTACTGCTGCTTAGATTGTGCTCTGTTTTTGAGTACGAGTTTTTGGAAGCTCTTATTGTACAGTCTGTGTAATTTTTTGATTTTCTTTTTGCTGTATTTGAACGTAACCACGAATATGAACGATATGATTCGGATGATAGGGATATTGTAAAACGCAATTCGAACCACAGGAGGCCACACATTCCATTAGGATCATACAGGAATACTACGCAGACACGCCATCACCATCCAATGTGATTCGAGCAGTATACAACCCCCTCCTGCCACCACCAATCTGCGCGCCAAACACAAAATGGCTATTGTCAAAAGCAACATCTGCGCCTCCAGGACCCCTGAGCCCTGCATATACAGTACTGAACAGAGTACCCTGTTTCGTAAAGCCAAAAGTTGGAGATGAGCTTGTCGCATATGCCACATTGTAGTTTGGGGTGGTGAAGCAGTTGGATGAGTAGAAGAGGTAGTATGTTTTGCCCGAGTGGATCATGCTGGGGCCTTCGACTAGGGGGCCGTCTTCTGGGGAGTCATTGGTGATGAGTTGGGACGTGTTGCCCATCTTGGTTACGCCATCGCTGTCGACTTGTTGGATGAGGATGGGGGTGGAGACGATTGGTTCGATTCCGTTATTGCAGACTCCGCCGTGGCCGAGTGAGTTGGCATCGATTTTGTATAGGACGTACCGTGTTCCATCTGCGTCGCGGAAGCCTGATGCGTCGATGGCGCCTCCTTGGTCAGCTGGACAGGCGAAAGTCTCCTCGGAGGGTACATATGGGCCATCGATCGTGTCACTGATCACAGTGCCGATACAATGGGGAGCATTGGTGCGGTATGTGGGAGCGCTGAAGTACAAAAGGAATGTGCCATCATCCTACTCCTGCATCAGAACTGAGTACTTTACAGCCGAAATTAAAACACATATACCAAGNTGATTGATATCCGGAGCCCAGACATGATTCTTGGAAGTATCCACCCAGCTCGGCAAGTAAGGCAGCATATCTTTGCCTGGCTGTAGTGCCCACGTCTTAAAATCGGTCGAGGTTGCAATCTGAATGTGTGTGCTTTTGTAGTCACACAGCGATTGTCCGGCAAAAGCATACCAGGTGTCGCCGACCCTGAGGATTGAAGGATCTGGGAAATCTGTTGTGATGTGAGGGCCGGACTCGGATCGTTTTCGTAGTAGAGGAGTTGTGGAAGAAAGTTGCAGGTATGCTATCCATGCTAGAACGAGCGATGCTTTGGATAGGTACATGGTTGCTGTGATGTCAAGATAGATATAGATGTAAGGGTGAATGATGTGAAAATCGATAGGGATTAAGCTTAGCAACAATAAACTAAACACGAGGCAAGAGCGAAGCATGATATACCCATAAACAAATCGAGATATACTCGAGTCACTGCACCAGCATGACGATAAAGCATACAATGCCATCATAAGATGCCATCGACATGTATACTCCAAGCGAGGTTTAATAGCATGTGAAAACTGGGTCTTACTATATACAGCACGTAGTATAGTTCTTGCAGTGCGGAGAGAACATACCACTCGATCTACGGCAGATCAACAAGCTTCAATGTGATTCTTCTCCGAACGGCCATGGTACGTGTGAGACGAGGCGTTTTATCAAGCTGAGAAAGCTGACATGTCTGCTCTTCCGCTGGCATGTCTCTTCGTCCGCTGGCATACGCGAGTCCAAGTCCCTTATCTTATGGCGTCAAGGCAATGTGTCCATCGCGTGCTCAGCATGCGTCGAAGTCAGTCATCATGTGCAAGCAGGAAGACGATCTCTGCCGGTTTGATTCACGCGACCCGACGAAGAGGGTTGTGGTTTCCATGATATGACTAAGGTCGACGCGTGCCGCCATAGTTCAAGCATCTTGCAACATTCCTAGAACTGAGCTGTAATTCTGTGGTTTATGAACAAAAAACAATTGATGGATGGCTCTGCGAGATGGCTTGCCCTGAGAGCCCCGCACCGGGCCCGCATCGCAGCGGCCTTCGCGCCAGGCCAGCCTCGGGTCGGCATATGACGTGGGTCAATTTAGCCTTTGAGTGACACGAGAGCTGCGCTTCGGTCGCCGACTTCTTGCTCGCTGCATCTCTCTCCGGCTGTCACACCTCAGCACGAGAGCAACGACGGTCAATCAATATCGCCGAGCTTCCACAGCACCTTCCAAACCAAGCCACGTGTATTCAGTCCAGTATGGGTGTCTTCAAGACATTGTCAAAGGTTGCCGCGTACGGCACAGTAGCAGGAGCCGGAGGATGGGCTCTCTACACAAGAAAGTCCAACTTTGTCCCCCTGTCACCCTCGGATTACATTTACAACACGACCTTCTATGCTCGCAACAACCCCGAGAGAAACCCTGCAACAGCCGACTTGTGTGTGCGCAGGGTACCGCTGAGTCAGATCAAGCCCGAGTACCTTGAGAAGGAAGGAAAGCTGGTCGAGAAGTTCTGCGCCGGCGTGTGGGGAGGCCTCGGTGAGTGCATTTGTTTTGTTGCCTACCACTGCTTCGGTGCCTGATGGCTCTACANNGGATACGCATACCAGCGCCAATACCTCGAGAAGAAATACCGCGATGCCGACACCGAGTCTCAAGTGTGGGACACCAAGGCCCTCTTAGAATCCGAATACCCCGTTGGCACACAGATCACAGACCACTTCGAGGTCCTCACCAAGACCCCCGAGTCAATCATTGTGCGCTGTGGTGACTCTCCTCGCAAGATGGAGGTCAGACCTAGCGATGGGCTGTTTGAGATGAGGGCAGAGATCAAGCAAGACGAGGGTGTTGCCGAGTTCCAGCTGAAGAGTGTCTTCTACCAGGGTCTCGGTAAGGCGACTGGCAAGCCGATGCCTGCACACATCGAGTTCCTGCACAGACAATATACCAAGTTGTGGATGGAGACTGCCATCAGCAATGTCACGCGATGAGGAAGTTAGCTTGTCCTACGATGAGAGACGGGAACAATGTTAGAGAAAGAATTTGCATAATAAGCTGTGTATGAGGCAGGCATATGTATAGATATCGTCCAAACGAAGAAAGAGCGACTGGCTGCGTTTGCACGTGAAAGCGCAAGCAAAAGCGCGTCATGGGTCAAAGCTTCAGACTGGTTGTTGCCTGAGGTCTGGACCTTCAAGGTTCCTTCCTATTTGACATTCAAATCATGACTTGGCCATGAGTTGAGAAAGATCCCGTCCAAAGCTCGACGACCAATGCGACTACCATCAACCCACATCTGCAGGCAGCATGGCGCAAGGCCGGCCCCGCCGCAAGAAGACGGTCGTCTCTTCTTCGGATGATGAAGACGACCCGGTGCCCACTGTCAACGTAGAAGAGACGCTTGTGCAACATGAGGCCACCGACGGCACCAAAGACAAGCCTATCAGGTCATCACGATCCAAAGCGGGTGCCTCAGCCTCGACCTCTGCCACCACCAAAGTCAACAGAACTCCCTCCAAATCTCGACAGAGTCGTCCGCCCAACAAGTCTGCTATCGAAGCACAGCCCAAACGTGCGAACAAGTCCATCTTTTCCTTCTTCAACCCAACTACACAACGCCAACAGGCTTCGTCTCAGGACTCGACAAGCTCACCAGCCTCTGCCAACCCCAACCCGAGTGAACTAGACATTGAGGATGACATCTCAGCCGACGAGGCCACACTGTCTAAGCCTTCCCAGATCGCCCAGACCTTGCGCAAGAGGACGCTCGTTAGGGATGACATTGGGGACAGCTATCGCGATGGCCCACCAGCAGCCTCGCAAAAGTTTCGCAAAGTCTCTGCCGGGACTAGAGCTCCCACAACTTCGACACCCGCCCCGTCCGACACACGGCCATGGACCGAACGCTTCGCTCCTATCGACTTGTCCGAGCTTGCTGTGCACAAGCGAAAGATCACAGATGTTCGCAATGTCCTTGAATCTGCTCTGTCAGATCGTTCAAGGCCGAGATTGATCGTTCTAAAAGGTGCAGCCGGAACTGCCAAAACAACTACTGTCAGTCTTTTAGCGAAAGAGATGGGTATTGGCATAATGGAATGGAAGAGTCCAGTTGGCACCGACGCTGCGAGCAGTGCTTTCACATCCTATTCGAGCCAGTTCGAAGACTTTGTCTTTAGAAGCGGCAAGTTCGCTGGTCTGGACCTGGTTCGAAGTGATGGTACAGTTCAGCCAGCTCCTGCCACTAAGGACCACGCCAAACAGATTATGCTCGTCGAGGAGTTCCCCAACACTTTCGCCAAGTCTTCTCCTGCTCTGCAGATCTTCAGAAACACCATCTTGCAATACCTGGCTGCACCGACATCATCAAATCCCACCCCCATGGTCATGATCATCTCGGAAGCTCTGCTTTCGACCACAACTGCATCTGCCGACAGTTTCACTGCTCATCGTTTGCTAGGGCCTGCCATTCTGAATCACCCACAGACTGCCCCAATCGAGTTCAACAACATTGCTCCCACCATCCTGACGAAAGCCTTGGATACGATCATCGTAAAAGAATCTCGCAAGTCAGGTAGACGCTTTGCACCTGGTCCTGCTGTGCTCAAACATCTGGCAGAAACTGGTGATATTCGGAGTGCTGTATCTTCTCTCGAATTTCTGTGTCTTGCTGGCGATGACAGCGGTGCTTGGTCGTCAAAGGTCGCTTTTACAAAGCCCAAAGGTCGTGCAGAAGCCGCCTTGACTAAGCAAGAACAAGAAGCCTTGAAGTTGATCAGCAATCGCGAAAGTAGTCTTGGAATATTCCATGCTGTTGGTAGAGTCGTGTACAACAAACGTATCGACCCCTCCAGCCCTGTCCCTCAACCTCCGACATACTTTCCACAACATCGCAAACCAAAGATTCCCGAACATGATCCTAACAATCTGATTGATGAAGTTGGCACCGATACGTCAACTTTCATTGGTGCGCTGCAGGAGAACTATGCCTTGTCTTGCTCGTCTTCATCGAGTGAAGATGTAATGGACTCACTGAATGGCTGCATCGATGCTTTGTCAGATTTCGACATGCTATCCTGCGATCGCTTCGGTTTCGGAACACGGATGTCCTCAGGCTCTGCCCAGGACAATCTCCGTCAAGATGATATCTCTTTCCAGACTGCTGTTCGTGGTGTCTTGTTCTGGCTACCAACTCCAGTAAACAGGCTGGCGGGCCTGCCTCGAGATGCCAAGCGTGGTGATGAGTTCAAAATGTTCTTTCCCTCAAGCTCTAAGTTGTGGAAAGAGAAGGAGGAATTTGAGGCCACGTTTGAGACTGTGGTATCAACAATGCACAAGCTGGCTGTAGGTTCAAGTTCCGACTCTACGTCTGCAAATACAGAAGGTGTAGCAGCGTGGAAACGCCAGCAGACACAGGACGTGCCTTCAGACGAGCAGAATGCCGACTCAGACTCCCCTTCAACCTCGAACACCCTTCTCAGCTCTGGCGCAAGAACAGAGTTACTGCTTGAACGCCTTCCTTACGCTTCCCGAATACTGCCCTGCCACAAGGACGCACCACCCTCATTCATTACGGGTGTCAACACTTTGACTCGCATCTCTGCTCTGAACCCTTCGTCCACCGTTCTCGATGATGCAGCTTTGGATGTGATTGAGGATAACGATGCTGACTTGCAGCAGTCGGAGTGGACCGATCGTCCAGACCCGGAATTTGCCGCCACGAAGAGAGGCAAGAAACAGCAAAGCCAGAAGGGCGAATTTGAGGGAGGTGGTCTACATATACCCGTGGAGCATGCGGTAGAGAAACTTGTGCTCAGTGATGACGATATCGAGGATTGATACCCGTGAACGAGCAGAATATATCTTGTACACTGTTATAAATAAGCATTCTCATGGACCGAAGGCTGCTGCTGCTGCCTGTGTCTTGCCTACTTACAATGTTCAATGGACGCCTGCTTTGTATGGATACTCACCACCATCATCAGTAGAACTGCCTCTCGGCACAACAGTCAGGAAGCTAAAGAATGTTCGAAATGTATTACATCAAGGAGAATTACGTATCCATCATGAATCGCTTGCCATCAACACTTTGCTTCTATGCCTTCCATCATGTGCCTCCAGCTGAGCTCTTTCACTATATTCCAAAAGTCTTCAGAGCTCATCCCAGTAATGGTAGTACTGAGGAGCAGGCGCATCAGTCACCTTCAACACCATCTCGAAATCATAACAGTCCAATCCATACTCAATTCTCCTTCCGGCTTCGACAGAGAAGAAATCGCCAACCGCACAAGCACTCCACTCATCAGTCATGGGAGTCCCGCGCGAACCTCCATACCTGCCCGTATTGACCAATTTAAGCTGACTATCCGTCGTGTTGCCCAACACAAATGTCACGGCGCCCGTCCCATACGCAGGCAAGAAGCCACCGTCAACATCTTTGCCATCCACAACCGTAGACCCCAGCGCCCATTTCGCATGGGACAGAAACGGGGACCACTTGGCCAGAAACAGGGATTGGCCGCCGGTGCCGGTGATGCCCATCCACCAGTTGTCGCCCTCTGTGGGACCGGAGATTATGGTTGTGTTCCAGAGGTCTGGGTTGCTGCCGTAGGGGCCCACGGCAGTGGTGTCTTTGTCGATGAAGAAGCGGCCGTCGTGGGCGGAGACGGGCTTGTTGTGGATGGCGGGTATGTTGGGGCACCAGGCGTAAGGTATATATGCTTGAGCGGCCATTATGGTGGGAGTAAGAGCTGCAAGAGCTGTGAAGGTGGTGCTGCCGAACTTCATGGTTTTTTTTGTTTTTCTTTTGATCGATACTTAAAACGAATGTGGTCTTTTTGATGATTCTTGCTGAGGGGGGAGAGTTAAAGTTGATGGCGACGAGAGTAATGTCTTTATACCCTTCCCCATCATATTTCACAGTGGAACCTGATCTAGTTACACGAGCAGGATTGCAATAGTCGAGTCTGCCTGCAGATGTGTGAAGCACGGTCTCGTGAAGGCTCGACTTATTGTGGATGCGGTATAGCTATTTTTAACCCGGCTTGCCGAACGTCTTGGGAAAGGAGCTTCCCAATAGCGTAGGACTTATACGGTCGGGCGCGACGCCTGATGTGCATACCTATCAAGAGACGCATTCGCGATATGGCTGACTCGTCATGTTGGAAAAGGCTCGAGAGCGAACAACATCAATTGTTACTGCTGGGATGGGAAAGAACGACAGAGCAAAGCTTCGGTTTGTCTCAAGCTTTCGATCAAGTGGATTGCGCACTGCCCTAACGACAGTTCAGCCAAGAAGATTGACCGGTCCGGCAGCACCGCTATTGATTACTAGGCAGATATCTGATCATTCTGCTATATATAGTTGAGTGAAGACTAGTTCTCATCGTGTGAGGACTCGCTTTGTCGTGTATTAAAGGGAAAGCCTGGGATGCTGCCACATACAGGTAGACCAAACTGTGTACTGCAACTGAATTAAAACAACCACGACCCCTGCCATTAGACTTCGTACCTCATCCTCATCATTCTATCCTCATCAACGTCAAACGTAGCTACTAAAAAAACATCCAAACTACTGCAAAGTGACCTCGCACTTATGTCCCTTGGGCACAATGACAAAGTAATTCTCCAAGTCCATGCAATCCGCGGCCATGCTCGGAGCGATACGCATACCTCTACACTCACGAAAGAGAAAGGCAGTAGCATATCTCAATTCCATCCAAGCAAGATTGATACCGAGACAGCTGTACGCACCGGCTCCGAAAGCACAGAATGTGCTCTTGGCTGCTGCACTCTGTTCTTTACCTTCGAGCCAGCGGGTAGGGTCGAANTCTGCAACGGCCGTGTTTAGCAAAAAATTGCGTTGGATTCTGGAGCATGGGACTTACACTTGAGCGTTTGGCCAGAGGTTTTCATCTCTGTGCATCGTGTAAGCTTGGGTGCTGACTGTTGTGCCCGGGGGAACAAAGTATCCATCGAGTGTTGCGCCACCTTCGGGCACGACTCGAGGAAGACTGCCGGGCACAGCGCAATACAGACGCAAAGTCTCGTGGATGACTGCATTGAGCAGAGGCAGCTGTTCGAGATCGGCATCGGTAAACTCGTCACCCAGCTTGGCAACTTCCTCTTCCAAGGCTGCGCGGAGTTGAGGTCGAGATACGACTGCCCATGAGAGGAATGTCATTGTATTGGCAGTCGTGCCTGAGCCGGCAAAGATCAGTGAGGTTGATTCGGTTCGAACGTCCATATCGTCGACGTGTGTTTCGCCCTTCTCAGCCTCGGCCATGATGGTAGCCATGAGATTCGAGTCTTGGCCACCCTTGCGGGCATTCTCTACAGCTGTAGTGCCGTATCCAAGGATGTAAGCGCTGGAGTTGAAGGCCTCCTTAAGTGGCTTGAAGGGTATACGACTTCCAATGGCACGAAGCCATGGCATTTCGGCGCCAATACCATTGCCGATAAGAGCGGCTTCAAGCACTCGGATATACTCGGTTTTCTGAGGTTGTGGGTTAGATGAATGAAGTTTGTGGGTCGATCGCCGACTTACCTTTCCAAGCTCGAGCATACCAAACGACTCGCCAAAACCAAGGACACCGACAATGTCCGTAGCCATGAACGTCCACCACTTAAGCAGATCCGCAACACCAGTCTGGGCATCGATCTTGATCTTCTCAACAGCAAGCAACGTCTTCTCACGGACAGTAGGCTCCCAGTGCTCTCTGAGGTATGACTTGCTGAAGCCACGAGCAAAGAGCTTTCTGCGCTGACCGTGTTCGCGAGGGTTACGCATGGTAAAGACGCTCAGACGAGGAAAGTTGGTAAGCTTCTCGTACCATATGTCTTTTGCGAATTTGGATGACACGGCATGAATTTGCTTGAAAGCGGCTGGNTCTGCGACGGCAACCTCTGTTGGTGAGATGCGCACGACAGGGCCATATTTCTTGTGTAGGTCATCAATATAAAAGATACGCCGTCCTCCAGTGACAGCAAACTTCAGCTGTAGATTGGTATAGCGACTGATCCAAGGACCTGGTACGTTCTTCAGTGGTGAGGTGAGCGAAACATATATAGTCTGNTCATTGTTGTTGCTTCAGCAGACGTTGAGGTTGAGTAGACCATATATACACACCTGTATCAACCAGAATAGTATGGTAAACCCTATGGCGAGAAGTATGAGCGAGCCTGATAGAGCAATCATCTTTGACAACTTGTGGAGTTCGAACGAAAGTCGATAGGGGCGACAGCACGGGACTACTTATGATGCACCTCCACTTACAACATCACTCGCCCGCACAGCCTTCAGCCCCGAGTGCTGAACAGCCGGACTATCCGCATAGAATTCATCCTTGCAAGTATGAGACCAAGGATCCGCGATGCATTGTCGCAAAATGCATATATGAAAGCTAAACGCAGTCGTCGAATAGAGCATAGAAGTACCAGACAATGTGGCACGCGACCTGACTTGCAAGGAACCGACTATCGAGAAGTTCACGATACGAGAAGTACTCCTCGCAATGGTCTGCATGAGCAGCATCGTACAGACCATGGCGAGACATGATTGGCAAAGGTAAGGAAGGAACAGTATGCTTCTTCGGACATTCGTGGGGGATCGCGAGATAGTTGCATTATACGGGATCAGGTTTCGACAGCAGATTAGCCAGAGAGTTGAGGAATACAGGATCGCGCAGCCTTAGGCCCAGATAGAGAAAGAAGTTGATTGGTACCCATGTCGCTGGGCCTCAAGCTTCTGACCAAGCAATTGATGTGCAACCTTCGTGCGGGGATTACAGTGGTTGGAAATCTCCCGCAGCGCAGACCGACAACCAGGGTCTTGATGTGACGGCTAGGGTACGCTCCAGAGTTGAATGGGTATGTCCAAGCATGTTTTATCGTTGAGTGCTTCAATTGCCCTTGGTTGTACAGATGAGTGCGTCTTATCACCGAGTGTGACTTACCATGGAATATATATGGCGGGGTAACGATCATCGTATGTCACCCAGTGAGGTACCTGTATAGGCTGATCAGTAAGAGGCGCCGACAGATGCAAGCTACAAGCTCAAGACGGGGGCCGCTGATAACAGTCCAAGCGGACGCCCTTTTGTTTCCAAGTCGGATCTGCGAAAGCTATTGGAGTGAGCTTTCCTGACGGCCCAAGGTCTGCAAGTTGATGATGCAAAGCTGACATTGTTGCAAGTGGCAGGGAGGCTCGCAGGACCCGTGGTTGCAATTCTTTGGTCGGTCTCGGCTCGACTTGCCACCGACAGCCAGACAACTTACCATACACCAGTCCTCTTGTTTAGTGCAACCGACTGTTTGTATATTCGGCTCTCCGCTTTATCGATCAGTGGTCATTGGTTGTTCTGAGAAGAGAAAGTCTCAAGACGATTAGTGCATGCTGTGTGTGATTTTCCTCTGCTTGGTCGTGTAGCCGGACACGAGTACGGTCAGCAATGATTGAACAGTGTGGGCATGATTCTTTTGATGATGGGAAGAGATAGCTCTCAAGAGCATCTACGCAATCGTTGGTTACGTGGAAGATGCTTCGGTCGTTCCTGCCCTTGAATGAAGTAGAAGCAGAGCTGTGACGGAAGGCATCACCTTCGTCTACTCATCTCGATCAAACCTCCCTCGAAGATACATACCTAGACAACCAAATCCACCACCATTAATCCAAAATTCAACATCATCTATTGTCATCGAACTTTGTTAACATATCATCCATCAACCCCAAACACATCTAGGATGGCCGGACCAAGCCCAATCCCGTCGCAAGGCCCCCTCGGACCTCTGTAAGGCGATATATGAGCGTCTTACAGACTGCATTTCACTGACCACCCCACGCAGCCGTCAGCATGCGGGATTCCTCTCCTTCCTTGCCGTCACCGGAGGACTTTTATGGATACTCAGGTCCAGATCTATGGCTCGCAAGCCCTTCGGAGAACAGCAGAAGAAGATGGAGGATGTCATCGACCGTAATTTCGGCTCTACCAAAGACGGAGCATATCAGAAAGAGATCCCCACACACGTTGATGAAGCGTGTTGAATATCTAAACCGACAAGACTACCCTAAAGACACCTCGACACCCCTGGGACGCAAGATGGAATGGAAGAACGAATTATGAATAGAAGCATTAAGTTCGTGTAAATAGAGTGGCCGCAAAGCAAGCCGTGAAACAGCCAGTGTAGCCTATCGGTGTAAAAGTATATCATGCTTTGCCTCCAATGGCTCCGAGCCTAGTGTAACCACCTAGATCTGTGCCTTCATGCAGCGCTCTAACCAGGATATTGTGCAGAAAAGAAGAAACCCAGCCCAGAAACGCCTCATCCAAGATTCCATGAATATGCTGACACTCATGAGGTTTGCTCAAAACCATGCTTTTCATAGTCCTTGGTGAGCATTTGATCTCTAGCCTCATAGTGGCCTTCCATCCTCCAGCGCCAGCTCTCCATATAAGGCTTGAGGTCCGTGACTTCTGGTGCCCACCACTTGTCATGTAGACTCTTAACTCCACCAAGAAGATCATCAACCTTGGGATAGTGGATGTTCCATTCATTGCCGAGCTGAGTCCAGGGCATGTTGCCGTCCTTACGATGAGCGTAGTTCAACAAGTTCTGCTCAGGGAACTGAGGGTCGAAGCGGCCGTCCAGTTTGAGTAGCGACATGTAGTACTCGAAGACTTCGGTCGAAGGCTTGAAGACGAAGAAACCAGCGTTGAGGTAGTTGACGTTGGGAAAGTCGTGGTGTTCGTCGGTGGGAGGATAACCGTGCTCGCGCTTCATCTCAGGTACACCGGCAAAGCTGTACTCAAGAGGCAACGCTCCTTCATCCGACTTGGTTTTGGCGGGCTGAGTCAAAGTGCCACGAGTCTCGACAGCCGGATCAGTGAAGATGGCGTCCAGAGGTTCGACCAGGACAGTGTCGCCGTCGAGGAAGCAGACGCGGTCGAATTGGGTGAACTCCCACAGACGCAGCTTGGTCATGACGTCCTGCCACGTGCTTGTCGCCGTCTTGACCCAGTCGGCCTTGATAAAGTCTGCCAGGACGACAACCGCTCCATCCTTGCGCAGTCTCTGTCTCTTTGCTTCGGACACATTCTCGGTAACCAGGACAACGAAGGGGATCGACTTGTCGCGAGACGATGTCTCGGGCGCATGCAACAACTGATATGCGAGGATGCGGGTAGCAACAAAGTAGTGATCTTTCTCCCAGTTCTCGTCTTGGTCGGCGTTTCCAGCGAGGAAGGTCGCAAAGGCGTATTTGGACTTTACGTGGTCGAGCTCGGTTGGGTGCCAGTTGTCGTGCGACAAGACCGGAGGCAAAACATCCTTAGCCGTGTCTGTGATGGACTGGATGACGGCGTCGCGGTGTTCGTCGTATGTGCGCGGGAGAGGGGTGAAGAAGATGGACAGGAAAATGATGATTGTGACGAGCGGAATCCAGAAGGTCTTTGCGGTACGGATGGTTGGTCCACGGCGAAATTGAGGAAGAGGCGAAGGCGGGGGAAGAAGATGTTCTTGGGCCATGTTGACTGGGTACGCGGAACAAGTAGCGGATCGAGGTAGGCTGGAGTGGATTCACCGCCGCAGCAGGCTACTTGAGTGGGCGTGGTTGAACGAGTGTCGGGTCGGGAAACGAGTGTCGAGTCGAGGGTACGAGGGAAACAGATATTATTATTGCTTGATGGAAGGAAATTGACCAACGGCGAAAAAGGGACAAGAGGATCAAATTATGACATAGCGGCCATCCCACATACGAACGTTGGCTGTCTCAATCCTCGATACGATGGCCAACATTAGATCAAGGACAGCCTCCCAATCTCGACTGAGTACTGCCCCCAAGGCGTTGCGGGCGCTTGTCAGCTCTGCTGATAAGGAAACGTCTGAATGCCAGGAGTCACCAGCCAAGCAGATACGAGCTACACAAGGCTTCCCCTTGCTGATTGCAACTCCTTCAGCGTTTTCTTTCAGCTGAACGGCACCAACGAGGCACAAAGTCCTGGAACAGTTGGGGAAGTTGCTGAGTGTGCATGAACCGTCCCTGCCTGCCCCATCATCTGTGCACTGTCGCGCAAACTGCTTGTTATTACGCCAATTCGCAGCTTTATTGACTGTCTTGAGAACATATATCGTTTCCTGTCATCGCTTCAGAAAAGGAATTTGAAGGCTGTCACGTTTGATCTCCCCCCTTGACCATGTGCGCCTCGCATGTTTGTTGTTCTGGACGCCACCACCAAGGCACCCTGTCGTATTTTTATCTAGCTCTTGGCGAAGCCAGCAAAGCCTATTCTCATTTGACTTTGTGCATTTCCATTCTTATACAAAGGGGTGGGCAGGCATCTAATCGAGGGTGTGAAACTTCGAATGTCTCTGCAGTAGCTGCGTGCAAGACTTACTGTTTCTCAGCTCCGAGTAGAAGCGTTGAATCTCATATCCGAGCAGAAGCGATCAGGACACGGTATTGCACACCCTGAAATTAGATACGGCACAAGATCATTCTCGCAATCTGCCAAGTTGGTGGCAGGAAATTCCGCCATATTTCACAATTCTCTCTTCTTCCTGCTCTATCAGGCTGTTACTCTTCCAATGACTGAGCTGGAAATGCTGGAACCTCAAGGACCGCAGCCCCTTGCCGCTGCGTTGCAGGGCACAGCTAGACCTGGTCTCTAAGACTCGTCGGACTTGCTTACAAATAAATTTGTCTTCGGAGTTGTAGATGAGTGGTGTTGACGCGGATGACTATACAAGACATGGAGCGGAGAGATTATGTCTCCGGTTGTGTCGTGATGCGGGTGCTCCAAGCAGGATGCTCCCAGATGGCCAATCCGAGTCGCGAGTACAAAAGATGCGGGGTGGCCGCTTGTCCTCGGTACTGTATCAACGCAATTCAACTCATCACATCTTTCGGCATCAACTACAATGTCAGGATCAGGAATCAAGACTGTATTCGGCGGAGGTGCTGTTGGCTATGGCGCCTACAAGACTGTGGAAGAATGTCACGATATCTTCAAGATCCTCAAGGCTCACAACGTCGACACCATCGACACGGCCCAGCTCTATGGCGACTCTGAGAAGATTCTCGGAGAGGCAAAGGCCGGCGAGCAGTTCATCATCGACACAAAGACACCTGGTGGCTTCGGTCCACCAGCCAACATTGCCTCGGATGTGATCACCGCGAACGGACACGAGAGCTCGAAGAAGCTTGGAGCAATCGATGTCTTCTACATTCATGCACCCTCTCAGAATGAACCCAATGCCGAGGTCCTCTCAGCAATCAATGAGCTTCACAAAGCTGGCATCTTCAAGAGATTCGGTCTCTCCAACTTCGTGGCCAGCGATGTCCAGGCAGTATATGACCACTGTGAGAAGAACGGCTTCATCAAGCCTTCTGTCTATCAAGGCAACTACTCTCCGGTAGCTCGTCGCCAGGATACTGAGTTGCTACCCACTCTCCGCAAGTTGGGCATCTCTTTCTACGCATACAGCCCGTTGGCTGGTGGCTTCCTGACCAAGACAAAGCAAGACATCCTCGACGGCAAGGGCAGATTTGCTAAGGAAGGAATTGGCGCCATCTACAACAACATGTACGCCAGACCTGAACTTTTGGAGTCCCTGACAGAATGGGAGAAGATTGCCAGCGAGGCAGGTGTTTCACGCGCTGAGTTGGCATACCGCTGGGTCAAGTTCAATTCTGCTTTGAAGCCCGAACATGGTGATGGTGTTATTGTTGGTTCAAGCAGCTTCAAGCAGTTGGAACAGACGCTGGATGGCCTTGATCGCGGCCCTTTGCCTGCTCAGGTTGTTGAGAAGATCGATGCCATGTGGGAGACCATCAAGCATGTTGCACCGCTGGACAACTACGCCGATGGTGTTAATGCGAGCAAGTAGAGAGATATCCAGTTCCAGTAGGTGCTCATATCCAAGTTCACATTTACGTAATCAGACTCTCAGTGACACTCATGTCCTCTACGAGTGCTAATGCATGTAACGTGTGTAGCTATGTAAGTGCACAGGGCTATCAAGAAACAAGACACTATTGACTGAGAGTTAACATCCTGGCTACTCTATTTGAATCCTCCTCTGCTTCGTAAAAGCATTGTGTCTATTCAAAGCGCAGACTTCACTGGACTTGGTGTTGAAGACTCTCACTCGTTAGGAGACTGCAACTGCGCATACACTTCCGTGTCACTTATGTGGATTACAAACTCGACTAGCCACAACCACCAGCTCGCTCTTCATCGCACACAACACGCTAATGAGGAAGTCCAACTAATGTGAGTGCGTCTCCCGGTCTCCTTCCTATTACCCTAACTTGACGAGGAAGAAATCGACTCGTTTTGGCAACTGCGCCGCCTTTGATTTCAAACAACACTTCGCTGAACAACAAGATCAGTCGCGGCGCGAGACAACGTTCAATACAGTAGTCGCCAATAAGCCTTCATCCTGCGCACTCCATCAGAAAGGAGGGCATCCAAAGTGAGTGCGGTTTGACATATATCCCTACTACAACTTGGCTGGCACTTCTGTCTCGCTAGACTCACCCGCCCTGCCACATCAATCAACGCCTGCGCGTAACCGCAGACTCGACGTCATGGCTAAGTTACATTCGCTCACCAGCATGGTCCCACCTTCACCTCTGGGCAACCTCAGCATCCTCCCACTCGAAGTTCGAGACAAGATCTACAGCTTTGTTATGGCCAATAACGACGGCTGGTGGAACCAGATAAAGTGGTCGATACCTTACCTCGACCAAGGTTTCTGTAAAGACGACCTGGATGTGAGAACCCTACTGGAGTGTCTGCCTTTGATCCAGACATCAAAGCAGGTCCGCAGAGAATGTCTCGAGGCCATCCTGAGAGAGCCAAGCTTTCAGGACTCTCGGGGTGGCTATCTGACACATCTACTTGCAAAGTGTGATGGTACATACTTGCATGACCTTCTCGAACATTTGAGACCACAGTGTGATCTCCTCAGACACGTAAGAACGGCGGGCGTTGTGATGGACTGGTACCTTGCTGGTTTTGACAATCTCGCGTCGTCCAAGGGCTTCTGCGGCGACCAAGCTGTGTATCACAGAACTGTTCAGCGTTGGATCCCCAAACAGATCAACAAACTCAGACGCTGTTCAGATGCCTTCGAGATTCCAACAAGCAGATACTTCCTCGACATCTGTTATGAAGAGCCGCATGCCACCATCCTCAATGCCACCACAAACTCCGGCAATCGTGTGTNNTTCAATTCCTGGAGCTCATGATCCTTGGGAGGTTGTGTAAACAGAAAGATCCATATCAGGCTTTGGATGAACGATACGGAAGCTTCGATGAGGGCGTTGGATGCTGCTTTCGAAGCCATTAAAGGGGACGTTAAAAGAGAATATCGCAAGGCCCTCGTTACCCTCGACAGAACCTTCGCTGTCTTCTTCGATGCAGAGTCTCATGAACAAATTGATCTGGCGGATTGGGAGCGACGTATGGAGGATCGGTTGCTCACGATGATAGAGAAGATCAAGAGGCTGCGAGAATATCACATCTCCTGGATTGAGCGTATGGACATACTCTGGGATGGTTGCTATGGCGTAGCAGACTTCTTCAACATGGTCGAGGGCACTAATCAAAGTTGAAGACCTGCATCACGACCAATATCTCTAGCTCGATAGAACCAGATCTCTATCCTGCTAAGTGCAAACCAAAGCCGATCGTTTCCAAATCTTGTACCATCACCTAAACGCTCATGGCAAATCAGATAGCAGAACGGAACGGGAGGCTTGCCACATACCTCCATGATCTTCAGTTTGGTTGTGTTCCACAATATCTCCTGCTCAAACTAGGTAGCAAACCATCCAACATGCCTTAATTGTATCGCCTAATTCTATGCTTCTGACCAGAGAGAGATTTTGCACTTGATAAGTTGATGTGATCACCGTCAGGAGTTTCGCTTTGGAGTCATAGGTTCACACAAATGCGCTGTGAGCTATGATGTTGTTCCGTTCAATGTGGTATCCACACGCCTTTGGCAGGAAACAAAGTCTATGACCTGAGAAGGTTCTATTCTCGTGGTTCGAGGTTGTATGTTGGAGGAACTGAGGGCACCCTGTCCTTCGTCAATCACAACTGGCCGTATGTGCAGCCCGCCACCAGCCACTAGGTAGTCACTGGCGCTTGGATAGCCCTCAATAATGACGAGCTAGGGCTGGCTACTTGGATCCGTTCCGCGTCTTACCACAGAGATTCGGTGGTGATGCATAAGAAGGGAAGACCAAGCACGAACAATGCACAAGCATGCTAAGGCTTGCTAAGCAACGATGCGATCGGCACTCAACGGTCGAGAGGCTGTCATGGTTGTTTTCGTCCAGGAGCAACGCCCAAGTATTGTTGTTCTTCTTGTGTTCAGAAGAAGTGCAGGAGCGATTCACAGCTGGTCGATGTCTGGTTTGTCGAGCTGAAAGTAGAAAGTCAAAGGTCGGACCGACGACAAGAAGAAGGAAGGACCTTTCGGACCCGCGCCTGGCAACACGGGATGGCATGCCATCGCTTGCGTGTTTTTGGAAAATCAGGATCAACGAGAAATCCACACCACTCGACGAGTCGCGAGTCCGCCAATGAGAAATGTTTCAAGCCCTGGAGCGGTACACGGCGACCTGATCCCCGTCTGCGCTTCTCAATAGGCACACGAAAAAGCGGGCCTCCGGGATCATGTTGATGAACAATCCGATATTCAACAGGTGAAGGGCTGTGCAGAGGAAGCACCAGATTGTTTCAACTTTGAACGATTCGCGCGCACTTCGTCATCACAACACCTTGATCTCGCTGTTCTCTGTCGCGTACTCACAACTCAGGAATTTTGAAGGCTGGTCTGATCGGACAGCCATTCGACGCCACCACTTTTCGTCTCTCGCTCAACATATTGTGAGGCTGGTACTCTTCTTCTGGCTGCTTTCAACTTGTGCTCGCCGCCGCTCTTTCCAAAATCGTTACATGGTCGCGAAACGTCAAACATGAAACCAGTTCAATCGTCATGGCTTGTCAACGCTTTGTGTTTGACAGCACAGTTTGGGTCGGCATTACAACTTGATGTCAGTAGTCCGGGTAAGATTGCAGCAATACCATGGCACAAAGTCATTGAGGCTGACGCCGAACAGNACTCGATCAGGTCAACGTCTAGCGTGGTCGCATACGACCTAATGTCGTACTATACCGGAAACCGAACTGGAGATGTCCCAGGAAACTTGCCGGCACCGTACTACTGGTGGGAAGCGGGCGCCATGTTTGGTGAGATGATCGAGTACTGGTACTACACTGGTGACGCGACATACAACGATGAAGTCAAGCAGGCTCTACTGCACCAAGTCGGAGACGACAAGGACTACATGCCCAGGAATCAGTCTAAATCTCTAGTATGTATTCCTAACGAAACTCGTACATTGCGTCGTGACAGGCTGGCTGACACGACGAACAGGNGTAATGATGACCAAGTCTTTTGGGCATTCAGTGCCATGACAGCGGCCGAACTCAAATTCGAGGATCCAGGAGACGGTCAGCCATCATGGCTGGCACTTGCACAAGCCGTGTTCAACGAGCAGGCATCAAGATGGGACGATGGGACCTGTGGTGGAGGATTGCGCTGGCAGATTTTCACCTTCAATGCTGGGTACGACTACAAGAATGCCGTCTCCAATGGTGGCTTCTTCCAGCTGGCAGCACGCCTGGCGCGTTACACGCAGAACCAAACATATGTCGACTGGGCAGAGAAGACGTGGGACTGGTATGCTGGAACACCCCTGCTGGAAATTCAGAACTGGCAGGTCAACGACGGATCCAGTACGCAGAAGAATTGCACAGATGCCAGTCAGCTGCAGTGGACATACAACTATGGTGTTTTCATTGCAGGAAACGCATACCTCTACAATTACGTGAGTTGTCTCGCACGATATGCAAGAAGCCATACTAACAGATGACTAGNNACTGGTGATGCAAAATACATGGATCGTCTTGATGGTCTCCTCAACGCCACACTAGCTCGATTCTTCCCTCAGAACATGGGAGGCGTCATGGTTGAAGTAACATGTGAGCCACTAGGAAATTGCAACAACGACCAACCGGCATTCAAGGCATTCCTCACTCGATGGCTTGCAGTGACAGCACAACTGGTTCCCGAGCTTTATGAGCGCATCTTTACATACTTGCGCAAGTCGGCTGCGGGCGCGGCAGGACAGTGTTCAGGAGGAGCACTTGGGAGACACTGCGGTCGTGAGTGGAACTCGACAACATGGGATGGAGTTTCAGGAGTTGGCGAACAGATGTCTGCTCTTGCAGTCATTCAAGCGATGATGATGGATACGACAGATCTAGCTGCGCCGGTGGGAGCTACAACTGGAGGCACGAGCAAGGGTAACCCAAGTGCAGGTACAGGGACCAGCGGCACAACGGGCAGCGATGGCATGCACGCTGTGAACACGGATAAGATCACGACTGGTGATAAGGCTGGAGCAGGGATTCTCACAGCACTGGCGCTGCTAGGCACGATAATTACTGGAGGAAGTTTGGTTCTCGAGTGAGATGGGTTATGGCATGGTAGGGTTGGAGTAGGAAATGGCTGGAATGGATGACGGCTGGCTGGCTCCAGGATGGTATGTACAGCACAGACCAATGATCCAATATGTTTACTTCTACTCGAGAAGTGTGTCTTGATGTGTAAGGGTGGTTGTTGTTGGTGAGATTGAGTTTGGAATGAAGATGGCACGTGATTGGTCAGAGCCATGTCCGACAGGCGTCGCGAAGTTGGCGGCGTCGAGGACGGACAAGAGAAGATTATTCCAGTTAGCACACACACACCAACAGACATGCCGCCACGACTCAATCTCCTCTCACGGGCATCGCTATGCCGGCCCACAGCACCTCACTCGAGCGTAGCGTCGCTGCTGCAACCCTTCCTGCGTAGCGCACAACAACCCCAGCAACAAAGAAACGCCTCGATTCTCTCGTCGCTCTCGGACAACTCGGGCGCCTACAACAAGAAGATCAGGAGAGGAAGAGGTCCCTCATCGGGCAAGGGCAAGACATCAGGACGTGGTCACAAGGGTCAGAAGGCCCACGGCAAGGTGCCGCGCAACTTCAATGGTGGTCAAACGCCCGAAGAGGTGGTCCACGGTGTCAGAGGCTTTGAGAACCAGTAAGCGCTCTTCGTACTGCGGCAATAGAGTGAGCAGATGGCTCATACATGACTCCAGGNNCACTCGATCGAAATGACGCCGCTCAACATCAACCGCCTTCAAGCGTGGATTGACGCAGGCCGTCTGAATCCAAACGAACCCATCACCCTCAAGGAACTGGCAAAGTCGCGCTGCATCCACGGCATCAAAGACGGCGTCAAGTTGCTCGCCCGCAGCTCCGAAAGGCTCACCACCCCCGTCGAAATCGTCGTCAGCCGCGCCAGTGCCTCGGCCATCGAAGCCATCGAGTCGGTCGGCGGCAAGGTCGTCACCCGCTACTACACCAAGCCCTCCATCTCTCGCGTCCTCAAGGGCGACACCGACCCCATCTACAGCATCCAGAGCGCTCCTTCACCTACACCCCGCCCCGAGTTCAAGTACAGACTGCCCGACCCGGCCAGCAGAAAGGACATTGAATACTACAGAGATCCCGCACACAGAGGTTACTTGAGCCATATGCTGCAAGAAGGCCAGGGCCCCAGTTTGTTCTTCAAGACACCCGGTCAGGGCCGTGTCGACCACAAGAAGGTCACCTCCAAGGGCGCCAAATCCGCCATCAAGGGCGAGAATAGGGTCTGGTGATTCGTGTAACACAAAGAGGGATTTTTCTCCCGTGTATCAATATCTTTTCTTCTCGATTTACTTTCTTCGGGAGGCTTGTGCCCGTGTTGCTGAGAAGATGCCATGGGTGTGGCACCATGCAAATCCCGCATTAATGACTTTTGTGGTATGCCATGTGGTTTACTCTGACACTTGCTCACACACCTCTTTTCTGTGCTCGTGCAACGTGACGGCCTGCGTGTCACCATACCCTCATGCCATCTAACATCAGAAAAGTGCAATTGATAGGACAGCATGAATTAGGAATCTCCCTGTACATAAATGTGCACAAGACAATGAATGTAGAGCGACATGGACGCAAGGCACCTTGTCTCTTTTGCTGCATCGTGAGTAGCAAACATGGGTGCAGATGCAAAACTAGAAAGCTGCATGTTCCATATAGCGAAATATGGAAAGAGGTGACGAACACGTACACGACTGCCATAAGACATCGAAAAAACGCACTTTTTTCGCTTATCTCCAAGAGCAGTGACTTTTCGTAGCTGCATGTCTAGATCGTAGACCTGGCTCAAGAGTCACGAACATGGGAACAGACTCCTGCAGAAAAAGTCATTATGGGCGGTGACCTTTTGAAGTCCCGCAAACGAATCCCCCTGTCGCTCGTCCCTGATTCTGCTTGCAGCGTGTACACCGACTAGGACAGACAAGAATGTGCAGTGTCCTTTGCAAAAGGGTACAGGAGAGCAAACAAATGAGAGACTAGAGCAATCCATCGCTTACGGGAAACGAAACAAAAGAAAAAGTGAGATGGGAATAATCCCATGCGCTTTGGATGCATGCATACATGCAGAAAAGCACCAGCTGAAACTGGGATACCGATGTGATGGGCAGACTAGCTTGCGCTGACCGCAGCAACCTTGCCAAAAGACAAAACCCGCGCTTGTTTCTTTTCCAATTGATCTTTTAGATTGAAGTGGGTAGGAAGAGAAAGAAAAGGATACTTTGACTCTTCTCACCTACTTTCTCTACTTGCTACACACCGCTATAATGTAACTTCGATGGTTTGGGGGAATCCAGATGCTGTTCTGCGCCCTACAGTAGCCTCGCTGCTGACTCTTTGGTCGTGTACTCAGCGCTGGAGGGACTTTCTCGTGTGTGACCGCTTTAGACGGCCCTCACAGCTGTAGTGTGGCACGAGCCGTGGTGGATTGGATTACATTAGATGTTGGTGGGGATGTTGACCCGAGTGGACATGGCTCGCTGCGCCCAACAGATGGCTCATCTGACTACAATATGGGATGAAGCTGCCGCAGCACAAGGTACGTTAGGGACCGTAGGGTTATTGATTGCAAAGGACTTCGGGTGCAAGTCGTCTTCTCGCATCCTAGTGACAGATGATAACCCAGACCGAGGAGTGCCGTCCTTCCTGACGATTAAAATCCAAGAAGACCTCGTCACGAGACGTGGTTACCCATTCATGTCATGCACATTTTTTCGCCTAGATGTCCAAGTATATACATGTTTGGAATCTAGGCGAGCGTTTGTTATCGAATTGCCCGTTCCAATCCTTTAGCCCTGGCTTGCTGGTGGATAACGACAGGCGAATGAAGGAATGATGCTTCAGAATCAAACAGATCGACCGGAGATCGATTTTCTTTCCTGTGACCACGTCTGCTTGTGGATGATGTGTCGCTGTACAATCTTGGAACACCATGCGTCACCCCCCCGTGTCTGTCATTCATCTTTACTTGCATATCTCCTCCTTTCAAGCCGCATATCGAACCATCAGGAAAGGGAAGAAAAAAAGAGATTCGTTATTCGTTGCCCGGAGAAAGAAACGCCTTCTCGCTTGATTGGCTTTTTTCACCATCTTGAATAGTTTGACATCTTTTCCACTTTCCCGTTCGAGTAGGGTCTGGCGTAGACGAGGGAAGCGCCATGTTCATTATTTTGTTCAGCCCTCACCAAAATCTTGGGAAAGCGTGACAACATGACCTTTGCTTATTCTTGACGTTGGCAAGGATCTGGTTCTGAAAAAATGTGGTCATCCTTAAGCCTCAAAAAGTAACTTCAACGCCTCATCTTTGGGATTCAGTGGCTGTTCGGGATTCTCGGTTTGTTTTGACGCTTTTGGTTTTTTTGGGCTAGAAAGCATTTCCAGAAACACGAACCACTTTGCGCCCGTTGGCGTGTGGCTGTGGTCATTCATGCAGGGTTCGTTGACCGAGGAAGACGGGAGCGATAGAGATATCGACGAGATGCCTCAAGACTCCAGAGCAGAAGCCACGACACACATCAGTCCGAGTCTGGTGTCTATTGGCTGCGACACATGATCTTGATCTCGTCTGAAGCCTCGCGACCAAACATACCCGACAAGCCGGGTTACGGGGCTCAAGGCATGTTCGCGGAAGTTATATATTGACAGGGGTGACGGAGCTATGCTGCCTGCCGGATCCCGGTTGCTTGCATGCCCGCTGGAAGAGCAGGATCAAGTTGCGTAGTAGCGTAGCTCCTGCCTTGTGTGTCGTCGACGCTTTTGACTTTTCATCGAATGGGTCGTTCAGCCAGAATCGTGCCTCGGAGCGAAATGTAAGATGCAGGGCTACATCGAGTAAGCAAGGGGTAGATTTTCCCAACTACCCGCCCTACGTGGTCTCAAAGCGGTAGAGCCTTTGTGGAATTAGACGATGAGACATGCGCGAGGGTTTGAGATTCGTAGCTCCCATCTGGACGTCGTGCCTACAAACAAAGTTCCTGCTCCACAGCAGACCTTCTTTCCCGCGCCGGTCGCTCCTGCAAATGTGGCTGGGCTCTCGCTGATCCATCCTACGGTGATGCCGGCCGGTTGGCGGTCTGCACATGATGGAAGCAGAGTCAGTAGTCTTGTGGTAGATGTCTATGTCCGATGCCAACTTCTCCTTTTGCGCTCGAGAGCGTGTTGTCTTTCCGAATTCGATAGTTGCCAACCTGCAAATCACACAAGCTGAAGGCTGAGCTGGCTTCGTACGAGGCGCTCCACGCTAAACGAAAATCCCCAAGCAAAAAAAAAGTCGTTTTCGTAAAATCCTCTTTGCCAGCTGTGGACCGCGGTGCAAGATGATCATCTTATTGGCAAATATCACCGAACCCACACCTACCTTCGCGTACGAACGAACGATGTCAAAGTTTTTTTCCTGTGCCCCATTCGCCAGAGGAAATGCGCGACACGGAGAAGGGCAAGGCATCAACATAACACCATAGGCAAGGTGGAGAGAGCAATAACAAGATGCAGGAATGGAGCAAGCGTGTCGCTGATTACATGGTCCACATGATCTGATCGAACAGAAAGNNGATAAGCGGTGGACAAGGAGCGAAAAGGNNGAGCCCAGACAAGAGTACGAACTCCATTGCTCGCAATGCACTAACGACGAGCNNGAGCGAAACGGGCAGCGACAAGCGTTGATTGGTTTTNTTTGTATGGACGACTCGCGGCCGTCCTCGGGAGTGNAGGGAGCAAGATTTCAGGATTCTGGTGGTTACTGTTTTGCCTTTGGCGCTCCGTGTCTGGTGCGCTCCACCACCGCTCCCCGTCNNGAACCCGTCCCGCTGCGCTCGCCCGTGCGTATCTCTGCTCTGTTGGAGTGAGTCGTGTGGAGTTGCGATTGGAAAGNNATGTTGGATGGTCAAACACAGGAGACAGCGGCTATGCGAGAGGNNAGCAAGAAAAAGGTTGTCATCACGGGTCCAAAACAAAATAGAGATCGATCATTGATTCGTCCGACCATCCGCCCTGATCAACACCCTGCTCGGTAACGGTTGCACTTGGCGCGTAGCTGTCGCTTCTCTNTTGATGACGAATTAGATGATGAAGAGACCTCCTTGTTGCTGCATCTGATCTTACTTTTCACACCCTAACTACGAAACCAGGAGTCGCAGTATGCGTGCAACGAGATGGGCTGGAAGCACAGGCTTCGCTTTTCGAGCATCTCTCGCCAACGTCCAACCGCATCCAGGAAAAGCATGTACGATAGACAGGTCATCAAACGACTCGCCGAGATGATGATGCGGACGCGTTTCGTGAGGGGCGTCTTCAAAATCAATCAAACTTACCCATTTGGAATAGCGCCTCCTGACCCCACACATGTTTCCACACGCTGCCCGCCCAGGCTGAGCAAGACCTGTGCTTTTCGCTAGCCCTTCGGATATACGGACTCGGGGCTGGCTCATGTTCGTTGCTCATGAATCGCAATATGAAGTCCTCGTTACTCGATATCAGGCGTGGGACGCCAAACGGGCGGCATGGGNNATGGATGTTATTATCTTTTGATGATGTGGTCCCGCTCCGCCTTCGTGGCTTTTTCACAGTCGTGTCAGCTGCTGTCTCGGACACTCCGCCGAGNTGGGTACAAGGACAAGCATGTTGCAACAAGCGTACCCTGTACTTACTGCTGATGGTTACTGTGCAGATACCTGCAACGATTTCCGGTGCACCATCCATCGTTCAGACATGCGACTCAAGTCTGGCAGCGGTGACAATCTAGAAACTTGACCAAGAACATACCTTGATTAGTCCATCCACCCACCAAGGCTGATGCGGCCACCAGTTGTGACTTGCAAACAAGCGGCAACGGCGTTCAGGTGTTAGAACCTGCTGATCTTGATGTTGAAGATCCAAAGGCGGTCACGCAAGGCGCCTAAAGTTTCGAGCATGCCGCGCGTGTGTGCGATGCTTGCTTGATTGTTGGAAGCAAGAGTCAAGGGTGCGCTCTAGCGACGTGATGCAGTCTCGCAAGCAGCCGTTCGCTGCTGCTCAAGCCAGCTGGTAGGTACTAAGACATGATGCGACGCCTTCGGCAGGAATACGGACAACGATCAAATGGTATTTGACTCGTCACCGCTTGATAGGCTTTGTGTATTGCTCTAGAGCAGCATGCTTGGTAAGGCAGATGAGAACGAAGGTGTGGTCCCGGGAGATGGATCCAGATTCCTCGCTTGGTTGGGAAAGGCAATGATTAGCATATCCAAGCCCTGGCGTGTGGTACAGCCAGCGGACGGTTTGGAGCAAAGTAGAATTGCAATAATCACTGTGTTGTGCCATCTGCACCATGCGTGACAACAAAGATAGTGTTCGCTCGCTTGAAGCACTGTGCACCAGGTAGGAAAGCGTATCGAGGCGACGGCGACGAGCCACGGCCCACGGCAGTTACGGATGGACAAGCAAGAGCTGCAAATCCTCCCACGGACGGGTGCCACTTGCTCGGTCGGCTTTAGGAGACAAATTCCAGAACAAGATGATGTTGCTGCTTATTCGAGACCTTCTTTTTCAAATTAGACATGGTGGGTCATGAGTAGAAGAAAGGGCGGAAGTCTAACGCCGGCGGCAATAGTCATCTAGGGAGAGGAACGCCAGTAGTGTCATCGGCATGATACCTATTAAAATCGTCAAGGCACGAGGAGTCGCAGAAACATGTGTGCATGATACGCCGGTCGGGCAAGTCGGATATCGTATCGCTTAGTCGCCCAGGCTGCGTGTGGGTCGATTTGTATGCAAGACGGCGAAGCGCGGGGAGGGTATGAGATACGGACTGGTCCGATTAAATTAGCTCGCCAGCCGGCAGCAGCAGTTTGGGAGTCTCGAGTATAATTCTGCTGGCTGTTGCGCACTGTGACTATTGCGCAGGTGGTACCAAGACTGTGTGAGACGGACGGAGCCAGCCAAGCGTCGTCGTCGGTTTGCGTCGCCAGTCGCAGCTAACGCAACGATGCCTTGGGGGCCGTGATGAATCCATTCCCTTGCAAGGTTTTTTCTTCTTCTGTCAGAGGATTTTTGATTGCTATTTGCCGGCCCTTTTGTGGCTGCCAAGGTTGGCGTGTCGGGTTGGCGAATCAAAGAAAGTGCAAGTGTGCCCTTGTCTGACTTGTCTTTGATCATGGTGAGCCAAATGCTCGAGCCGCACAAGCCGCGGAGGTCATGCACACCCGTGTTCGAGCATATATACGCCGATTTCTGTATGGATCGGGAGGGGGAAGGATGGAAGGTCACTGATGAGTTGTTGCATACGTGGTTTTATCCTTGAACTTAATTTTGACGCGTGAGCGGCGGGGCCTGGCACAGCCAATACTTGATGCGAAATATCGATGATGGGGGATGGATGCGGATGCGTTCGTTACGTTGCTTGGTCAGGCCGACATCCGTTGGCGCGCATCGCAGCAGGAGGAGAAGGAAGCAGCAGCAGCAACCGACAGCAACTCCCGCAAGGAGTAGCGGCATGGCATGGGTACGATGATTGACAGTAGTGGCATCGTATCACAATAATCTTCAGTTATCCTTTCGTGTTGGTCGGGCCGGGCGGGCTTGGGGATGGATCATGGATCATGGATGATGAGTATGGCAATCTCTTGCACCCAGGGGCTACGGGCTACGCAAGCTACGCGGCGCTCGTGTGCGCAGCTTTGACGAGACACGACGATGATACAGTAGTTAGGTATAGACGGCCTAATGCGCACTGCAGACAGCGCTGGGATTCGCGAGGGCAGGCAGGCGCTCGGGGGCAGCAGGTTTGGCTTGATGAATTGCTGGCCAATAATACAGTATCGGGCGAGCTAGCCAGTGCTTGGACCGCAGTCCACGTCAACGTTTTGGCCTGACTGACCCTCTTTTTCCCTTTCGCATCTGCGCCTCTTTGCGGTCAAGGTCTTGGGTCCATGTCTGGAACCTCCCGACCACTGATTCACACTTCACGCCGGGCAATCCTCACGAACGTTGTGGTTTGCCAGCGCCGCCCGCCGGGCTTTCCGCCATGATCATCGGAAGGCTCTTCGTTATTGCTGGCTGCCTGCGTGCATCCGTTATGTACCCTGTGCTGCTGGTGCTTGACGAGCTGGCCTCCACCAACTCCGCAGTGTCATAACCATCATGGAATAGCCTTTGGCGTGGTCAGACTTGTCTTCGTCTTGCCAGATCTGCCGTCCGCTGCTGCTGTTGCTGTCATACTCATACCTCCTGCCTATTGCCTGCCTGCCCTCTACATACCTGACCTTCTCATCTCGCACGCCAGCTCCTTGCTTGACTGTCCACACCTCCCCCACTGGATAGCACGAGCCTCGACCGTGCCTTGTTGTTTCCTCACGCAGCCCTGGGCGATGCAATAATTCTTTGCCATTGCCTGACCTCGCTCTCGCTCTCCTACTGACACCAACTCTCTCATCTCCATCACACCTTCCCGTCTGCCTCATGCTGTCCATGTATCCGCCGCCAGGCATTCACTTCCGCAACCCTTTCGTCGACTCTTCGACCTCGACATCTCAGACCTTCGACCACACACATCACAAGTTCCCTCTGGACGTTCAATCTCCTGCTGGCTCGGCCAAAGTCACGTTTCCTTCGACAAAACCCCTCACCCCGCCGCCGGACATGAACAGTGTTGCTGCCCAGGTGCAGCCTCAGCACAGCAGCTACTATGGAGAGAGATCGACTGCCGCTCCCATCAAGTACGAACACCGCAAGTACGACCAACCTACCTACGACTACAGCCAAAGTCAAAGCCAGAATCAAGTACAACTTCCGAAACCTGATATCAGCGCTGCAAGACCACCCAGCCCTATCTATCAACCACACCCTGTACACTTTATCGACCCTCCAAACCAGAAGCGGGACTCTCACCTGAGCGCGATCGCTCCCTCGCTCCAGATCCCACGTTCAGTGAACAACAGCCAGGGGAGCATCGCTGAGCTGGCAGCACAGGTTAGTGATTTCATGTTACTCGGGCGTCTCAGCGCGCCGCTGACTAAGACTAGANTCACATGTCTGTTCTGGTTCGAGAGCTCTAGCACATTGGACCGGGCGGATGACCCTGCAACGACGTACAACGCACAGTCACTGGTACCCGAGGCCATTCCTACAACAGGCTTCCGCAAGTGGGTGACGACCATCCTCTCCACGACGCAGGTGACACAGAATGTCATCATCCTTGCTCTCTTGTTTGTCTACCGCCTGAAAAAGCTCAACCCGAGCGTCAAGGGAAGACCCGGCAGCGAGTATCGTCTGCTCACTGTGGCACTCATGCTTGGCAACAAGTTTCTGGACGATAACACATACACAAACAAGACATGGGCCGAGGTGTCGGGCATCTCGGTAGCCGAAGTGCACATCATGGAGGTCGAGTTCCTGAGCAACATGAAGTACGCCCTGTTCACGTCGGCTGAGGAATGGGGCCAGTGGCAGACCAGACTGGGCCGTTTTGCCAGCTTCTTTGACCGCGCTTCGAGACCCTTGCCTCAACTGCCACACACTCTCCCCTCGCCGCCCACCTCGAACCACGCCTCGCCCCCATACTACGGTGCCACCAACCCTGTCACTCAATCTTTCCCTCAATACCCATCCTCTCTCGGCCCGCTTCCCGATCTGGCTTCACAAATCTCGAGGAAGAGAAGTCTTGACAGCTACACTGAGCCTCCGGCCAAGCGAATCACTCCGGTCTTTCCTCCACCGATCCAAACACAGTCACACTATGTTCCGAGAGTCACATTGCCAAGCCTTGCTCTCCCGCAGCCTCAATCACAGCCCTCCCAGCACTTACCAATCCAGTTGCCCCAGCTGCCTCCTCTCAACTATCCGCAGCGCTCCATGAACAACGCGACCCAACCTCCGACTTCCTGGACTCCGGCAACTTCTATCCCGGCTCCCATCTCGCACGCCTCCACACCTATCGGCATAGCTTCTGTTCCTCAGTCTGTTGTTCAATCAAGACATCAGAGTCCTTTCCCCACCTCCGCCGCTGTTTCTCCTACAGAAGGTCATTTTCAACCTGCAGGCCAGGCTCATGTCTCTCAGTTGTCGCCATCCTACTTCTTGGCTCAGCGTAACAGCCCCTACCGACCAGTCCGCCGTGTCTCGACCCTGCTCGTCCCACCTCCCACTCGCGCCATGCAACAGCCTCAGAATGTTCAGCGTGAGCAGATGCATTACCAGCCGCTAGGACGTCCTCAGGAGCGTCAACAGGGTCGTCTGCCTTATATCGAGCAACAGTGGTTCGAAGGGAATCCCTCATCCGCCAACCAGTGGTATTCGCAAAATCAGCAGCAGCATCTTCCTCCAACCTCCTTCTACAACAGAGTCTAGTGTCCTACCTGTTGGCTGCAGTTGAGGTTCGGTTGAAGCACTTTCCATTCTTCTGTACCATATTCTCAAGATGCCTGTTCATGGTCAATCTTGTACCTCTTTTTTCTCTGTTCTTATCATGGTTTCACGCATTGCATTGCACATTCGCATCCAGCCCGGCGTTACTTCCTTTCTGCTTTTCCTGACCTTGTTTGGTTGAATCAAATCACATACAGGGGCTCTCACAGAAAGCGAGCGATGATGCATCTTTTCTCCTCCTTATATCATCACGGCGTTTTTTTATCATTGTTTCCATGGGCACGATACCACTTCTTCCTGTTTACGCACCCTCTAGTTAGTGTACTGGCTACTCTAGTCATATCTTCCTCTAGTTTTCGGCATGCAAGTTCTTGTCAGAGAGGACTTGCCATAGAACGATGGCTTCTTGAAATTTAAAATCATTCTGCCAGCCTTGTGTTCGTTTGTGTCTGATCCAGGTGACTGCCTTGTAACTTTTGGTATTTGCAACTGTCGTTTCTGGCTGGCAGCAATCTTCGCTCACATTCTGGTTGCTGCGTGTTTGCCGGCCAGCATCATCACCGCAGCAGTAAGGGCCATGACTGTCTGATGACTTTGACTATCGTCATATAGTCTAGTGCATATATGACCCCAATGAGATAATTTGGGATGCTTTTCCCATCAAGGGTGTTCACAAGCAAAGACAAGCTCGATCAAGGCGTACTCTTCCGCTGCTAGTTTGGTATCCCTCCACCGCCAAAAAGTCCAAAGGTGCATAAGCCATTGATGCAACATGGTTTACAGAGGCTCAATACATAATACATAAGATATCTCAAATCTAGATACTATGCGCGAGCTCGATGAGAAGGGTGCAAGAAGATACATGCGGAGGTTATTGGGGTTCATCACTGCAAAAGAAAAAAAAAAAAAAAGGTTGCATCGGGGATGACCCTGTCTGTATCACCCACCACAGTGAAATATCTTCGCATACTACAAACATGAGCTTTTGGAGAAAAGATCTCGAGTCTTGATGGATATTTATCTACGATTTAGTGCTCCAAGGAACTTGCTCTAGACTTGTGTGGTTCTTGAAGTTCTGGCAGAAAAGTATGTAGTATATTAATGATGAAGTTGCAGTTTTCTTCTCCATGATACACCTAGATTCGACCGCTCTCGACACATGACCGTCAGTACTTTATAATGAGAAAAATTAGGAGCCCAAGCACGTACGGCCACAGTCAGCTGAAAACTGGGCATCCCGTCCGCTCTGCCATACATAAGCAGTTGAACGGCAGATTAGTACTACGGTGGGTGACCACGTGGGAATCCCTGCTGCTGTACGTTTTATTTGGCCAATCTCAAAGCACTTTTATTTGTTTTTTGCCATTCGTGCGTGCCACATCTCAGGATGGCTGCTAGCGATTCGATATCACAAGGCTGTGTAAAAAATCCCGATTCGACAAGGGCTTATGGCTGTGCAGATGACCTCCTCTCGTACTGCGCATGAACGACTGTCAATGTCGAGAAAGAGCCGAGAACAGTTGTGCTCAGTAAAGTGCTTTTGTACACTAGCTACCCTACATCAATCGACTTTCTGTCGAGATCAAAACTACAGATAGAATTCCATCCGTAGATGAGAAGGGCACTCCTCCTAACGCCCGCCTTGCGGTCCTAAATGTCGCAAAAGATAAAAGCAACCGAAGCAATTAACACCATAAGAAGCCCACAGTAACAAGTCTGGCAATCAAAACGCGTCAAACCGCAAATAGGATAGGAAAACCCGAGCATGCTTGATGTAGCAAGGTGCGGTAATGTCATGTGTCAACCACATCCTCGTCGCATGCATGAGAGTAGGTCATTCGAGTGATGACTGTTGTCAAGTTTGTCAAGTTTGTCAAGTCCAGTTACTGGATTCGAACCCTGGAAGAAACCGGCCAGGTCGGATGCCACTGAGCAGGTCGTGAATCATTCCATCATTCTTGATGCCATCAATCCGCTGCCAGCTGTCGCAGCATAATGACTCGTCAGGTGCGTTCGCGACATCTCGTATCATAAGATCATTGATATATTGTTGACGCTGTGCATTCTCTTGATCCTCCTCTTGCCAGAGATAGCAGAATTCAGGACTAGCTTGGCTAGGGGTTTTAAACGGTCGTCTGGTCAATTCATTGAGATCACGGGCAGTGTTGACCATATCCGGACCGAACTCGAGCTGACCGCTGGCCGTAGAATACATAGTAGTGTAGAAGCGGCTGAGTGTCGAGTAGAACTGCCCGGCAGCTAGGTCTTTCTGGCTGCATACTTGGAGGAAGTCGAGACAAGCGAGGGCAAGGTGTAAGTCATCTTGCAGCCTGCTTACGGGTCGTCCTTCCATATGCTGCTCAAACAGCATCTCGGCCGCGTTGTGCAATATCATGACACAGCTAGAGTAGGCCTGAAANACTATACGCCTGTCAATATCACCCGCACAATACGCTTCCGTCATAAAGAGGACTTACATGCAAACCCAACATTTTTTGACGATACGGCCTTCGACTAGCATTAACTTGAAAAGTTTGGCAGACTCTCGGGCAGCGAAGTTCGCCTGCGCTATCAGGTCGTTGACCACTGCTTCGTCCCCTGCAAGGAGGTTGCTTTGCTCGTACATGCTTTGAAGAACACGACGCAAAAGCATAATCTGAGCTCCAAAGTAGAGGAATTTGACGTAGTAGATGGTTCTCCGCAACTCGAAAGACACCTCAGAGTTGTCCGCCAGTCCAGCAAGGCGCATCTCGTGCGGCAGACTTCGGTACCAGTGTTGCAGCTCGTTTGTGATTGTCCCTATCATGAGCGCACTGAGACTTTTGAAAGACAAGCTAAGCCGTAGCATGTCGAACTTGATGACAGTGATTTTGACCATTTCGGTGGTGACCTTTTCCTCAAGGGTGGCTTCATACTCGATCTCGAGGTTCTTTACATTCATGAGTTCTTTTGGCAATTGTAACCCCGACACATAGCCGAGAGTCGAAGACAACCAAGTCTCAAGGAAGACGAGTACTCTCCAGGTTTTCCGAAGCTCTGTCCATTGCCTTCGTTCCATGTTGGGTGGGCAGACTTGTGGGATCGGGGGTCGTGTTAAAAGGTTGAGCCCCATNTTCTACGTGAACCTCGTTAGAAGAAGAATGCAGGAATGATGGATTGTTGGCGTACCGACGAATGTCATGGCAACCTTTTGTTTGCTCATGACGTTATAAAGACAAAGCATGACACACGTTTTGGCAGCCCGATTTGCGTCGAAGGTGAGGGTATCTTCCAAAAGATGCTTTGCGGCACTGTACACGTTCTGTTGGATACCTTCCGGGAGAGATTCCTTGATATACTGAGAGCCGATAGCGGCTACAGCACAGAGCTCGCAGGCGGCGACACGGAGCGCTTGTTTGTCAGCCTGGGCTTCTAGAATCCGAAACTGCGTATCAATATGGTCAGGTGAGAAGACATGGAACAGCTTGCCAGATTCGCTGTAAAACGTGTCGATGCAGTTTCGAAGAACGTCGACGCTCGGTAAAGGTCTTTCGTAATCGGAGAATGGCTGATAGGCAGTGTCGGCTAGGAGTGTTTCGTCTTCGAGGGANAACGATGGATTAGATTTGGTATGGGAATTGGCACTTCTCGAACGCGAAGTGTGCGGAGTGTGAGCCGTATCGGCGTTGGAAGGAGGAGATGGACCAGAAGACATGGACGAGTCAGAATCGTGGCGGTCGAAGGGTTGGGCATGGGGGTCGGGTTGGGACAAGGTCGGTGTAGACAATTGGGATAAATCGTCAGCGGTGCGAAGATGGCTCAGCATTTCCTGAGCCTGAGAGGGAGATGCAGAACGCAGGGCTTCTATAAATCTGTGCATTCGATCGGCCTCTGTCACGAGCGAGGCATTCTTCCTCTTCAAGGCAGTAAAGCGAGTCTCTCCCGGGTTTACGGTGTATTCACAAGAGTCAATGCCCTTGACGAGACAACGCTGACAGCTCGGTCGCATGCCATCACACNNTGTCAAGACTCAGCACTGTGCGGCTTGGTGGAAGGCAATGGGTTGGCTGGATGATACCTTCAGCTTCTTCAAACGACACTCGCGACACGCGGCGTTGATGGTGCCCCGCCTCGATCTGGTCGACTTGAGAGGGTAACTGTTGTGCAAAGGCTGCAGGACAGGGGCATCGGCGGACCTCACAGGCTGAGGGGCCAGTGGTCGAGTGGCTCCAAGCACTGGCGGCGACATGGCTTGCAATGTCGCTGTCTCGACAATTGGAGCAGATGGACATGGGCAAAACAAAAAGCAGTCGAGATGGCGAAGAGGGCGGAGGGGGCTCCGAATGGTGGACTATTTGGATTTGCGATTGCCGATGCATCTGGAAACAACGCCACCAGGGTTCAAAGCCATCTAAATCCGAAATCGCCCTTGTCGCTCCGAGAAGCAGCAAAGCAGCGAAGGGCAGCGACGAGGGAAGGAGCGACCGACGGCAGCACCCAGGGTGGCGACAGGCAGGTGCCAGCTCCTCTCCTTTGTGCCCCGCAGCAACCTCTGGTAAGTGGCAAGAAGGGACATGTTGGCAGGGCCGGTGACCTATTGCGGCGCCCGCCGGCGACTCGTTTGTGCGCGCGGTCAGGGTCACGGCGAGCCTGGAGTGACGCATAGTCGTCTATGACTCGATGTGAATGTGGGGAAATTGAAGCTCCAAGCACCTTGATATTCTACCTGCTTCTGCGCATCAAACAAAGTCTTTTGGAAACATCCAACCTTCATCTCGCTACCAGACACCAGAGCTCGACACCATGGCGACGCGGAACGACCGCTACAACAAGCTCTCGCCCCAGGAGCGCCGCGCTGGAGAATCGGTATGCGCCTCGCCACCAAGTTGCTGCCATGGCTCTAACACAGACGCACTCAGGNCCCTCAGCGACTTTGCCGACTACGTGCAGAAGCAGCAGGCCAAACGCCGCCACCCTCAAGACCAGGACTCTGCCTACGGTACCCAGTCGGTTGTCACGACCGAAGAACATGCCGAGCTCGATATCCTCGACTCTCTCAACCTCAGCGACGAGCCCGCAAGCCTTCCGCTCAAACATCTCTTCCTCGACAAGTCTGACGATGCCGATGAGAGCCTGAGTCTCTTGACAGGCTTCATCAATGGCCGCCTTGAAGAAGGTCATGGAGAGGCCATGTTCGACCTTGGCCTGGAAGACAACGGAGACTCTATGAACTTTGATAAGAACGACTGGGACTTTGCTCTGGCCAGACTACACACTGTCACCGAATCACTAGGTGCCGACTACCGCGTACTCATGACGAAGAATGTCGGTGGCGAAGACGAGGTTGATGTGAGCCCCAAGGAAAAGGCGTGTAGCGGAAAGTTGATGATCAGGCGGCGGCCCAACTCGGTTGATAATGTCATCGAGACTCGAATAGCTGTCGTCGGCAACGTCGATGCTGGAAAAAGCACCATGCTGGGTGTGCTAGTCAAGGGTGGTCTCGATGATGGTCGTGGAAAGGCCCGTGTCAACTTGTTCCGTCACAAACACGAGATTGAGAGTGGAAGAACGAGCTCGGTGGGCATGGAGATCATGGGCTTTGACAGCAAGGGTGAGGTCGTCATGGCCTCGACCGCTGGTCGCAAGCTCTCGTGGGAGGAAATCGGAAACAGATCAGTGTGTTTGTCTAAACGAACTACTCATATTTGCCCTACTAACACATGCTCTAGGNCCAAAGTCATTGGCTTCACTGATCTAGCTGGCCACGAGCGCTACCTACGCACCACAGTATTCGGCATGCTCAGCAGTGAACCCAACTACTGCCTGCTAATGGTCGCTGCCAACAATGGCTTGATTGGCATGAGCAAAGAGCATCTTGGAATTGCCCTCGCCCTCAACGTGCCAGTCATGGTTTGCATAACCAAGATTGACATCTGCCCGCCGCACATTCTGCAGCAAACCATCACCCAGTTGACCAAAATTCTCAAGTCGCCAGGTGCCAGAAAGATACCTATCTTCATCAAGAACAAGGAAGAATGTATAAACACCGCCACCCAGTTTATCAGCCAGCGCATCTGCCCCGTCTTCCAAGTCTCCAACGTAACCGGCGACTCTCTCGATCTCGTTCGCACCTTCCTCAACATCATTCCCCACCACGGCCATTACGATGCCGAAGCTCCCTTCGAGTTCCACATAAACGACACCTTCTCGGTGCCGTTTGTTGGTACAGTGGTATCTGGAGTTGTCAAATCTGGTGTCGTACACGCCGGCGATACTGTGTTGGTCGGTCCTGACGGCCTTGGCAACTTCACGACGACGAGCATCAGAAGCATCGAAAGGAAACGAATAGGTGTTCCCGCCTGCAGTGCAGGTCAAAGCGCGAGCTTTGCCCTGAAGAAGGTTCGCAGAAAGGACGTACGAAAAGGCATGGTGTGCCTACTCAAGAACGACGAGCAGCCACCCAAGGTCCACCGCGAGTTCGTAGCCGAAGTCCTCATTCTCAGCCACGCAACCACCATCAAGACGAAGTACCAGGCCATGCTGCACGTCGGTCCCATATCCCAGACGTGTGCTATCATCGACATCGACAGAGCATACATCAGGACCGGTGATCGCGCGACTGTAGCATTCCGCTTTGTCCAGCGGCCAGAGTTCCTTGCCGTAGGTGATCGTATATTGTTCAGAGAAGGGCGAACGAAAGGCCTGGGTATTGTCAAGGCCGTTGGCTACGATCCGAGCAAACCGCTCAATCCTGACGCTGGCAAGCAGAAGGCGGTCGCTACTGAGGCCGCAGACACCACCGCTCCTACCCCTGCTGCTGCATAAAGACACGATCTTCTCTTCGTACATATGAATGCACTCCAGGGTCGTCGCTATGGGGGTTCAGGCGCATCCGTTCGCTCGCAAGGGGTATGGTGTATCTTCCGTTCCTTGGTATCGTATTAGATCAATTGTGGATATGAAATCGACAAATTATTACTCTAAAGTCACCGGATCTAGTTCTCGTCGATTCTTTTTGTCTTCAATCATCAAACCGTTTGTGCATCTATATATCAAACAGTCCATTGAGACCTCGTTCGTTACGTGCCCCTCGAAGGGATTGGTACATTGTTTACACTGCATCTTTGCGATAGGTATCGGAGGGGCACAGTGTTCATCTCCATAACACAGGAACGGAGAGAGAAGAAGAAGCGTATAGGCGAACACATAAGACAGCAAATTACACAAGCGGTCGAGATAATCCAACCAAGTGGTGCAAGAGTATGAGAAGAGAGTTGGGCACATCGGTAAAGATCGCCCTCTAAAAAAAAAGAATTCTACTACAGCATCCACATTATGAGGAAAAGACAAAGACTCTAGAAGAAACGCAAATCGGAAAGAAAGAAAAAATTTCATATCAACATACCACCAACACCTAAAAACTCCACTCAAAAAAAAGAAAATCAGCTTACCTTGTTCTACTTGAAGCGACGAGTACAGTACCAACCAGCAGTCTCGGACGACAACATTCTAGCACTGCACTTGGGACAAAATCTCTCCATCTCCACAATCTCTTTGATGAGGACCTCGTACTTTGCACTCTACTCCCATTTGATCATTTCATGGATATCGGTCTCGGGGACGCCCAGTTTGAGGAGCTCGTTTTCGAGAGGGATGTTGCGGACGACTTTGCCGGTGCCTTTTTTGGGTATGGTTGTTTGGTGTTGGGGCGGAAAGAAGAGATGGAAGTGTGAAGGTGGGTTAGTGAGCTTGGTGGTTTTGGTGTTGGAGATGGTGAAGGAAGTGGTCAACTGACAAAGAAACCAGCAAGGTTGAACAAGGGTATTGTTCTTTACATGTTTTAGAACAATGGAACACTCACGTCTTCTACAGATGCAACAAGGTGTTTTCTGATGTCATGGAGAGTAAGGAGTATGCGACCAGATTGCGAGCCGGTGGAAAGGAACAAAACGAGATAGCTACAGCAGTATAGCAAGAACGATTACGGCGAGAGGATGCCGAGCAGGATCGGGGCGATCGGACTAACAACAAGGGGAAGTAACAGACACATAAAGCATGGAAAGAAGAAGCAGTTGAGCGAAGGCGTAAGAAATATGCAGCAGTTACGACATAGTGATAGAAAGTCAAGGACAGGCAAAAGCGAAGCACCGTGGGTAGGATTCGAACCTACGACCTTCCGATCCGAATGAATGACTGAAGTGAACGACTAATCAAACGATTGGCTGAAACGAACGACCAAGAATCGGGTATGCTGACCACTACACTACCACGGCTGTTTTGCTTGTGGGGAGACCAAATTATTCAGAATATATAGGTTGTCTATCACCGGGGCGGACAGAATGGTGTATGAGCAAGTTTGTTGTAATCCGCTCCCGCGTAGGATCACCTTGCCTGAACATCCAACCAGCGATGCGGCTCGTTCGCTGCGGTCCGTATCGTGCGATGGGTATAATCTTTGCGAGTGCCACATTCATCGGTGCCATGCCCGAAGAGCTTGACCAAAATCTCAGATGATAAAGAGACCTCCACGATTGGGCATACACGATCAAGCGTCTCCTTCATCATATGGGCAGCCATAGATTGAGATTGAACAAATATCGTGACCACAGAAAGCATTATGTGGGATTGAGGTTTGTGTGGACGAAATTCAGTCGTCTTTGTGTTCGTCCGTGGTCGTGTCTTGTCTTGGTGCCAATGCTTGTGCGGTGCCATTCAGGGCGCGTTTCCTCTGGCTTGACAGGGCCTTCTTGTGTCGTTTGCTATTGACATGGACGGTCCAGTCACTCTCCGTGACAGAGGTCGTATTGCAGACCTCACAGTGTTTGCGGCTCCAAAGATCTGCCCGAGCACTGGTATCAGGTTTGGAGGCCGTCAGCATCTCGGCTGCGAGCAGCGACAAGCTTGAAGGATCCGGCAGCGTCTGTTCCTTGAGGAAACTGTCGACCAAGTTGAGTCCAGTCTCTGATACATCTTGCCCCCAGTTGGGCAGATCAGAGCCGTCGAGCATGAAGAACGAGTTTTTGGCTCCGGCCGTATCAATAGCATTGTTGAGCTTGATGCGAATCCATCTGATTTGACGCTTTGCATACTGCCGTGTACCTGCTTTGGTCTTCTCAATTGCTTGTGCGAGTAGCTTGCTGAGTTGCGTTGGGCTTGTATCGCCTTTTTGTAGAGCAGCTTGATAGTCCAAAAACTCTTTGTAGCCGATGGCGACCCATATGCCTCTAGTCGTGTCGATGGACTCACCGTCAGCAACTCTGCTATCGTAGAACTCTGACAGAGTAGAAACTTCGTCCAGGAGACCTTGTGTCACCATCTTGTCAACACGAGCATCAAGACGTTTAGAAAGGATGTCAGATTGAGCGCCAACCCACAAGACGAGAGTCCTCATGCGGAGACGAGATGCGTCTTGGGCATCGTCCGAAGCTATCTCCCTGNNGCCAGCAGTTTCGTGGCGTGTTCTTTGTTCTTCGTAAATGTCCGAGGCTTTGCGACCAGTCTGGAGCCAAATCTCAAGACTTCGTTGTATCTTGCGGCGGTCATTAGGATGCCATCTGTCAGCCATCACTGGGTCAACTTCTCTAAGCTTTGCAAGGAGTGTTTCAGTTGGTTCTTCGAGGATGGCTGGCCGGTCTGCATTTTGGACTGGTTCTTCGTCTTGAGGTTTATTTGTGAGCGCATCGTGGAAAAGTAAAGACTGTGTGTAATAATGTGTGCCGCCAACTAGTATGGGCAACCGGCCCCGTGCTCGAATCTCGCTGATTTTTGCAAGCGCATTCGAGACGAAGTTGCCTACAGTCCAGGTCTCTTCATGCAAGCCTATACATCCAAGGAGATGGTGAGGAATGCCATTACGTTCATCTTCGGGCATCTTGTTCGTGATAACCGGCAAGCCCTCGTAGAGTTGCATGGCATCACCATTGATGATTTCACCATTGAATTTACGAGCAATGTTCACGGCCAGCNNTATTTGAAGTATGAGCCATGCGCTCCTTCTTTGTTTTTGCAGCAGAATTTCTTGGATGTACCAAAAGTTGTCCAGACTCACCTCAGACTTGCCTGTGCCAGTAGCACCGACTACCGCGACCAGCGGCGCACGCCCTACAATGTTGGTCATGCTAGAAAATCGACAAACGGTTCTTCTCAACATCAAACCGATGTTGACATATTGATTTGCGCTGCGAATCGAACAAAGATTTGAACGTCTGGAAAGCATAGAAGCACGTGACCGTCATGACCCATCCACCTCACTTTCTTCCGTTCTTCGTTTTCCATGATTCATCATACATCTTTGAATATACAATTCTACGTGAAGGAAAATGGCACCTACTGAACGTCTCTCACCAAAGGTGGATGTCAACAACCTGACATTCGCATTTCCGGATGGCAGTACTGGTCTTCAAAAGGTCGCTCTGGAGCTGCCCGCAAACAGCCGGACCCTGCTGATCGGTGGTATGTGATGCTGTTCAAAATACATTTGATCGCGTTGTTCTGACAGAAGCTGTANNGCCAATGGAGCTGGAAAGACTACTCTGCTCAGACTCTTGTCTGGAAAGCGCATGGCACCAAAAGGAACCGTCAGCATTGCAGGCATCGACCCCTTCGCCGAAGGTCTTGAGGGTGTGACGTACTTGGGCATGGAATGGACCTTGAACTCCATTACCCGTACAGATATCGATGTACCGACTCTGCTCTCATCGGTAGGCGGTGATGCTTACCCCGATCGAAGGGACGAGTTGGTCAAGATCCTGGACGTGGACTTGAAATGGCGTCTCCATGCCGTTTCCGACGGTGAGAGGAGACGTGTGCAACTGTGCATGGGGCTGATTAGACCATGGTCAGTCCTCTTACTGGATGAAATCACGGTAGATCTGGATCTTCTTTCTCGCTACAACTTCTTGCAGTTCTTGAAGAGAGAGACAGAGGCTCGTCCTTGCACCATCGTTTACGCAACGCACATTCTGGACAACTTGGCTGACTGGCCTACGCATCTGGTCCACATGTCTCTCGGCAAAGTGAGACAGTGGGGTGCCATGGAGTCTTTCAACGTCCAAGGTGCTGAAGGAGGCCGTACTGGTAACAGTCTTTTGGGAGAGCTTGTTCTGGAATGGCTGCGTGAGGATCTTGCAGAGCGTGGTCCGCGTAATGGACAGCAATCAGAGAGCAAGACATACGACACGCATGAGGGCAAGGGTGGATATGGCCAGCTGAAGGCACCACCACGCGAAGCTTAGGCAGCTTGTCGATTGATCGAGAGACAGGAACGAAGATGACGCAAAAGGCAGCCAATTCAACATAGATGCATAATTCAGAATCACTAGACATGGTAACGGAATACACGTTGACAGATGATTTGAAGAGGTGAAAGTGTTTTTGATTGCCATTGCGCTGTTGAAGCAATGCATATAACGATGACCCAAAATCTAGTTGATTATCCCTTGAACTCCTTGCTCGTAGACCTGGTTTGTCAAACGCCTCGCTCGACAACCGTTTATCCCAAACGCCAGTTTCGCTTGCTAAATCGAAGCTTCGACCATAACTCGTTGCAGTTGGGTATAGTGTGCAGTAGAAGAAAAGAAGGAAGGAAAAGAAAATGCTCGTCGTGGAGAGACACGAAAAGTGCTCATGAAAGGTGGAGATGGTCCACATCCTCGTTAAGTTCGGATCCGTCGTAGTTGTCGATCTCGATGCGATAGCTAGGAGGGCTATCGGGAATGTCTTCGTAGAGTGGGGGCTGCTCATCTTCCCAAGCAATGCCCATACCGCTACGCTCGGTAACGTTGATGTTGAATTGCGTGCGCAGGACTCTAGCAGCGCCAGTGGGAGTTGCTTGGTTGGGCTTCTTGTTGGGGGCCCACTCTTCAGCAATGACGAGCTCCAAGACCATGACGTGGTTGATCTTGAGGCCAGAGGGGCTGTCGACGTCGCATTGAGGCTTCAGGCCGCTGTCGATGGAAGCAGTGAACTCGCCCTCGAGCTGGCCATCGGCGAAGTCCGTCTTCCAGCCCGACTTGAGGTCGTTACTACCGATGTCTCTGGTGTGCTCATGCTGAATGCCTCTTCCCTCACCACCAACTTTTGCCATGTGCTTGGGGCACGCTGGTGAGACGAATTTCTCTTGTTCCTCGATGCGCCATGTCAACTTCCTGAGGCGCCATCTAATTTGTGTGTCTTCCTTCTTGGTGGTAATTCCGGACATGCGAGCATATACAGGGAAATCGCCAATCGGGTGGATGACCGAAGGCAGGGTGACGTTGAGTGTCAGATTGGTAGGAGGGAAGATTCTGACCGAGTTCTTGTCGTTTCCGGGGCGAATGGCGCGGTTGATGACAACTGGACGAACGTACTCTGCGACTTCGCCGTTGACGGTTTCGGCACGGGCGACCAGCTTGTAGTCGATGCTGGCAATGTGTCCGTTGGTTGTGGTGGGGAGGTGGCCGGGAATGAGGTAGCTGAAGGGGAAATCGTGGTTGCCAAGTGCCACCTCGGCATTCTCGCCCAGGAAGATCCATTCTTTGATGTCGTTTGACTTGGAGGAGCAGTCTTTGCAGTGGTCTCCCACAGGACGCTTGGTCGAGGTGGTCGCCCTGAAGGCGAGCGTAAATGACTTGATGGCAGCGGAAGTTGTACCAGTAACGGCGAGTTGCATGCGACCAGAGAACAGAGATCCCGAGGAATGCTGTGTGCCATCCAGAAACAAGACTGGAGGAGACTCTACAACCATGTCGAGCTTGATGTGTCTTGCGGCTTGACGACTCATGCTCGACTCGCGGCTCTTGTCTTTCTTGTTGTCGTATGAGTGGCTCTTGCCAAAGTGGGGGCGTCTGAGATGCTCCATGCTGTCGTGGCGGGAGCCGTCTGATCGTACGGACGATGCGCTGCGCTTCTTCTCGGGGACGGGTCTGAGCAGAGGTGAAGGAAAGTCGAATCCCAGGATACGACCGGGCATGATTAGGTGACCGAGTAGCGGGCTACTTGGAGTAGCAAATTGAAGGTCTTTTGCAAAGACGAAGTCCTGATCCGGGGTAGCGATCGACGGTTGTAGATCTCGCGAGGAAAGAGCTCCGTTGTGGACAAAGAGCGTGCCTGGGGTGTGTGCGAGAAGAATTGACTGAGGGAAACAAAGAGCAGACTCTCCTGTGCTTGCCAGGACTTTCAGCACTTATTATGGAAACCGTAAATAGTCGGGGTGGAAAAACTCTGTCATCATGACTGCTGGGTTTCTGTGACTAAAGTTTGGTCGCGCACGCACTAAAACGACTTGGACCTCATGATCAGAAAGCCACTTTTTCCCAGCTGCTCAGTTGGGCCCATTCGGCTCCCCTTTCTTGCATCGCCTGACTTGTGCCCGAGACTGCTTCTGCATCACCTCACGGCCCTCGCTATCGCCCTCACCAGAGCAGCGCACACTGCCATTATCGCTATCAGTGAAACATGCACAGCTGCTGTCAACGGCCTTCTATCGACCTTTCGAAAAGATGCTCTTCTCTTGGCTGCCGTTGGTAGGGCCTGCCAAATCAGGATCAGACCGATCTGGACAGGTCAGATTTAAGGTGTCTAGCTCAGGAGCAACCGTCCATCACACGTTTCGCAACATGCCTTGGGGGATCATTGCCGCTTTCTAGGCAATGTTACGCTCAAGACACTTTAACGAATCTATTGCATCTCCGGCGACATCGCTCTGTCTGATGATCCGCTTGGAAGGAACAACTCGTCCAGTACCTCACACAGGACCATGCCAGCAACATTCGACCCAAGTGGCATCCCCACGTTCAAGCCCTCTTCGTCGGACGCGGAGCCGCGCGCTTGCATTGCATGTGCATGTTGACATGACTCAGACCGAGCCGAACTCGCAATCCACTTCGGCCTACCGTAGTGGAAAACATCAATGTCACAATATCAATACACAAACACATCATACAAGGAGCCGATTCAAGGTATGGACTGAGCTGACGCAGGTTTGCCATGGTATGATGCGAGCCTTGACATTCACACAGCTGAATGCGAAACACACAATCCTGCTATTCATGGGTCGCCTCAAATTGTACGTTCCTCGCACGTTCCTCGTTGACGAGAAGGAACACGCGTGGAAACAAATTTTTCCAACCAAGATACAATTTTCAGATGATCACCGATCTACCGAGAACTTCTTCAGGGTAAAGAAGCCGTTTACGCCCTAGGAAGGGAGATTTTTCTCACCGCTCATTTCCACTTCTTTGGTATGCTTTAAAGCCGACTCGCATCTCTGAATTACAGAACGTGCTTGAGAAGTCCGTTGCTGGCGTGATTCGCGCAGAGCATTGCACGACCTAGAAGCTGTGAACAAGGAATCAGGAAAGTGTGGAGCTTTTCTGCCGAACAATTCAAGCATTGAGCATTTTTGAAGATCCGGAAGAGATGTCGCCATGGAGACTATTACATAAAAATTGGCCAAGCTGCCCATAAACAAGCTGAGCCAAGCAACCACCACGGTGGAATTTTGGGGACAACCAAGCATCCAACTGGAGTCAACGGAACAGACAAGCACGCCATAGAGGAGCAGTTGGGGCAACAAACACGGATGCAAAAACCATCCAACAATGTTTTTTCCAAGTTGCACCACAACATCGTTAAACGAGATGTATCCGGATCAGGAATCTCAATGCGACGCGGTGGATCCGAAAAGGCTCAAGACGGCCTCCGGCGGCCTCCACGTTTTCTCGAAGGCAAATGCCATTCGAGGAAGGTAACGACATCAAAGACGAAAAATGCTGTCAATTGACCGAAACACAAGCTGCAGCTGTGAGAACTCGCNGCCTTGGTGTGCTAATAGGGCGTGATGNNGTCCTAGAAATTCCTTCTGCAGTCGCCACAGCCGTAGGGCGTCTACGGCNNCACACGTGCGATGGTACTGGCNAATCGCTGGACGTTACAACGAGCTCGNCAAAGATATATCGAGGCAACACGTGGGGCGATACTGGTCACCATCGCGTTTTCCGTACAAATTTCTCCAGCGACATAGTTTGGTGCCCGAGAAGGATGCGAGCGCAGACAAACAGCACGTGTGTTGTCTGTCCACCTTTCCTCGACCGCTGACTGTGGGACGTTGAATTGATGTCCGTCGTAACTCGGCCTTGGTGGCCTTTATTGCAGTACTAGCAGCTTGTAGCAGCAGCAGCATCTCATGATATTTACTATGAGCAGGCGGGTCTTTCGTCGGATATGAAAAATCGACACGCTCACAGTAACACGAGAAGGAGCATCGCGAGCTCATGGCCCCCATACGTCTTCTAACTATGATCGCCGAGAATGGTGTATAATGTCACAATTCGATATGCAAGAGAGTGCGTCAATCACACCATATACACGACAAGAAGCGGTGCAAGATGTAACCTCGCTCATGCGGGTATTGATACTCGGGCGGACGCTCAGAGGGTGATGGTGCCTGAGCCAGGGTCGCTGTTCTTACACGGGTTTCTGCCATCAATCATCGATAGTAGACAACCATGGAGACACTGTGGGAAGTCGAGAGTCCCTACATGCGCTATCGCGAGTGCTTGATGGAACGATGTGATAACACACTCCGTGGTCTCTTCATGCCCCTACAACCGCTACTTACATTCAGTCAAGCGTATGGCATCTAACATCAAATTTGATAAGATGCCGTTTTTGGGTATCAAAACATGTCAGAGCCCACTGTTCAGTTTGAACAGAGATTCTTGACACACTCCCATGCAAAAGAAAAAGCAAGACATCAGCACACAGATACTCAGAACGAGAAGCAAGAGATGATGGGATGAGCAAAGAGAAGTANCTAAAAACATACAGCAGCAGGGATTCCCACGTGGTCACCCACCGTAGTACTAATCTGCCGTTCAACTGCTTATGTATGGCAGAGCGGACGGGATGCCCAGTTTTCAGCTGACTGTGGCCGTATGTGCTTGTTATGCTTTTGATTCAGTATATATACTTATTTACTTTGATCCGGACCAACTATAAGGCAAACGATGCTCTATCTAAAGGTTGTCAATCCATTGCATTTGCCATACATAGCATTGGTGCCTTCCAGAGAACACGTCACCAGTTTCGGGTGCCTATTTGACTCCATCCCTTTGTTGTCCTCCTTGTGTGCCAAAGACTGGTATAGTGCAGCCATGACGATGCAAAATACTTATCAGACTAACATAACGTCCAAGGAGAGATCTCATTTTGGAGCTGTCTCTGTGGACAAGCATATGATTTTGTATGGGATTATGCATCTTGATAGCGTACTACGGCGCTACTTGTGGGTGGAGGAAGGATAGACGTGAGTGTTGAGCGTAAGCGGAGAGTATAGTCAATCGTTGCCATGTTAGAGCCACATTCTTAGAGCCTCGGGGTTGACCACATATGCTCTCAAATAGCCTCCCTTTGATTGACATTTGATAACTTTTTCTTTTCGATTTCGTCCGTGCGAGTAAAGTAAAGAACAAACGCCATGGCGCCCGCCATATATGCTAGTAAAGGTACATACAACATCCAGGAGAGGTTCAGGTATAGATATACAGACAGGGTGGCCTCTTGACCACCCCCGAGAGGGAAAAAAGGCTGGTAGATTGAAAATGGGAAAACACGTAGTCAGAAAGATCCTCTACTGGCGAGCGGGAGCAAGGTTGGCGGCAGACTTGCCAGTCAGGCGCTCATACTCGGCGTCATCAATCTCCTCAGCGTCCTCACTCAGCTCCTCGATTTGACGTGGACGGGCCGCGCGCATTGTGAGGTATTTTTGGCTGGTGTTGCGCTGGATCAGTTGCTCGACGGAAGTGGCGGGTTCCTGGTCGACAGGGGCGGCAGTGTGGCGGGCCAAACCAGCAAAGTCGTGCTGGACAGCAGAGGGCCATTCGGCAGCGAACTCGGCGTCCAGAGGGTTGGTCCATCGGATGACGACGCCTTCAACGGTGTAAATGGGTGCTTGAACAGCAGAGTTGCGGCCCTTGGACCTGGGACTAAGCTCAGGAGGAGGGTTGGTGAAGATGGTTGGAGGCTCGATTTCCATGCTGATCTGATCCGGGGTGGAACCACGGGCGGCTTGAGCTTCGAGCTGCGTCGCAGCCTTGTCCTGTGCTGACTCAATGGCACGTGTGGCGGCCTGCATCTTTGCGTATCTAAGACGCATCTGCTTCAGAGCGATCAAGCTCTCACCGATCTGTTTGCGTGACGGGGCATCAGCACCGCCCTCTTGCTGCGTCTGCTTCATCTTGTTGATAGTGGCCTCCTGGTCCTTGATGGATTGCTCGAGCAAGGGCATACCACCCTCCTCGGATTCTTTTGCCAAAGCCAGCAGCTCTTCACGGATGCGATTTTGGTTCTCCTCGCGCTTCTGCGACATCTTGACTCCGAGCTCTTCTTGGTCGCGCAAGACCCAGGCAAGGTCGGCGATTGAGTTGGCCTTTTGATCCATGATGAGGTGTGCACGCATGTTCTTGTCGGGCATCTTGCGGGCGTTGGGATCGGGGTGCTCCCAGTTGTGTTCGTGCAGCATACGGAGTTCGCGCAGTTTCCGGAAGGCGGCCAGACCTTGTGATGGCGAGGGGAAGGTGGCAGTGAGCAGCGGGCGCCACATGTCCTTGCGCAGAGCCGAGGGGAGAGTCTTCTTTCCAGCAAAGGTGAGCTGCTTGAGGACTTGGTTGTTCTGNTCGGGCATGATTAGATGTGGGTGGTATAGCAAGTGTAGCGATTGGCAACGCACCTTCATGGAGCGCTCGAGCGAGTAGACGACCTGGTTGGTCCATATTTGGTGGTAGACAAAGAGATGGCGACCGTGGTCGGCTAGCCGTTTGGCCAGTCGGTCGGCTTTGGACGTCGACATTGTGGTATGCGATGGGACGGGCAACTGGCAATAAATTCGAGTCGCTATGCAATTGAAGACGCGAAATCGACCCCCGGTCTTGGCGCCGTCTTCTCCGCTTCCCGCAGCTGCTGCACCTGTTCATCATCGTCACATGCCGAAACACCTGGACTAGAAGCGTGCATCCCCATTCCGTACATCTTTTCAATGGGAACCTCCTGTTGCTAGTCCCTCCTTCCGAGTTTGCACAATGCCAGATGCCGACTCCAATGCTCGGCGGGAGCGACCGTGGCTTATTCCATCTGTATGCCTAAGCCCCCGCACCTTCACCTTCCTGCCTCTAGTCAAGCCAAACACAACACGCGCCTTCCCTGCTTCTGACACCAAGTAAACACAGAACAGAAAGGTTCGCCACTTGCAGGCCATAACTCTCCGCAATCTCGCCTTGTCCCATGAAGCAACCCGTCCTCGTCGAGGCACAATTGACGATGAAGCTCTACCAGCCACCAAGAAATCACCTGCTAAGATGCTCGCTCTACGCGATGCCCATACTATCATGAACCATTCAAAATCCTCTGATGACCTTCGCCCCATCCATCAGTTTACCTCATCTCTATCATCAAGCCCCACGAAACAACGCACCCCACCTCGTCCCTCGTTCGCCAAGTTGCGCAGGAGGAGCACCCTAGAATGGGCCGCTTCAACCTCGCAACAACGTCAGAGACGCCTCCACGATGTCTCTGCCCAAAGAATGGCCGATTTGTTCTACTCCATACACATTCCCAACCAACAAGGTCGGTCAGTGCCGCCGTCCACATCCTACAAGTCCTTCCACTGACACGTCANNCAAGATCCCATCTATGTCAGCGAGGTGGCTGAGAAGGTCATGAACCCCAACTTCAGGAACATCCATTTCGACTCGAACCATACTCAACTCAGGAGACTGGACGAGCTGACTCTGAGGTTCTGGGCCAAGAGCGAATCAATGTCCAATTACTGCTTGTTGATAGACATGACATTGAGCATGCGCTCTCTACAGTTCATCGGCAAAAGCGTGAGCATCTCTCTGACCTGTCCACTTGGTCCTTATGCTTATATTTTTTCAGNNTTGTCGAGCTTTCACCACCCCTTTCCGCCGAACTGTGCTGTCTTTCACCTGACGGACGGCTTCTATACCGCATTTACCGATGCTCGAGTCGATGAGCCGTTAGATCCTTTTCAACATGGCCCCGCCAGAGTCACGACATCTCGCACTTTGCCCACCTCGTCCTTTGATGCTCTACTACGCCTCTCTAAACTCGATGACAGCGTCCAAGATGCCTTGACTCTGCGAAAACAGCTTGCTTCCGAGTTGGAAAAAACGTTACAAGATAACAGGACATCGCTGGACGAAAAGACGCAACTTGCAGAGACGACCGACTTCCTCAAAACCATCGATTTCGCGACTGCGACAGTGAAAAAGCAGCTGAAAGCACTCGAGCAGAAACGTGACCAGAAGCGCAAAGCCCTTCAGAGTCGTAGAGATTTGCTTGCGCGCGATTCTGCACTTCGAAAGGAGGTACTTTCGCAGGTCGAAGCTGGTAAAGACGATGTCTCAGACCTGTCCATCCAAAACACCAGTGTAAAGGCGTCCATCACCCAACAACGCCGCCGCATAACCCACGATCTGTCGAAGATATACCCCATAAACCCTGTACCGGATCAAAGTCTTGCTTTCACGATCCGTGGAATGCACCTGCCCAACTCGGAAGCATTGGATACAGCAACTCCCGAATCTTTAGCTGCCGCTCTAGGTCACGTCAGCCATGTCATCCAGCTCCTCTCACTCTACTTAGGAGCCATTCTGCCATATCCTTGTCGGCCTCGCAGCAGCACATCAACAATTCTCGATCCCATCTCTATCCTCAATACCACAAGCACAGCCTCCAAAGCCGTCACTGACGACGCCGCCGCTCGAACTTTTCCTCTCTTTGCAAAAGGCGCTGTACGCTTCCGCTTCGAGTACGGTGTGTTCTTGTTGAACAAGGACATCGAGATATTGTTGTCGACGCATTTCGGTGTCAGGGTTCTGGATATTAGACAGACGCTGCCGAATCTGCTGTACGTGTTTTACTGCGCCACGGCCGGCGATGAGGAGTTGCCCGCGAGGAAAGCCGGTGGTGTTAGAGGTCTGATGAGGATCAAGGCACACGGACGTAATAGTGCAGGAGAGGAGAGATGGTAGTGTGTAAATAGCATATCGTAGCATCTGCATGGCATAGCGTGTGTAGCATGTCAGCATTACCACCGTCCATTTCGCACGATCAGTCAAATCTTTTATAGAGAACTCAAGTCAAGAGAGGCGAGTAGTATGAGAAGATGATTCAATGAGATGATGAGAATGATAAAAAGAATTCAGACATCCATAAATACGCCTTTTGTTTCCCTGACCCTCCCATATTTCCCAATTCCCAATGCAAGCGAGTGTGATGATGTGATGATGTATGGACTCTTTTTTCTTGTCTGTTTCTTCTCAGAATGCCCTGTTCTCGTTTTCTTCTCGTTAAATGATACTCTTCCTTCCGAATTGGACAAGCAAATATCCACAAAATATCCTCTCTTTTCTTTTGGTTATTTTTGTCTTTCCCTTGTGTTCAATAACGCCAGAGATTTCCCCATTTGCATACATGATGTTGATTACAGTTTTTGTTTTTCCAAGATAAGAATTTGATGATGGTGAGCGATTGAATAAGAAGAAGATGAGGGTTTCGTCGCTTCGTGGGTCGGGGTCGTAAATTTGTTGCCATGTAAACACTTCGGTCGGGTGAGATTTCCAAAACGACAGAGCGGCCTAAGACATGGCGGTGACTGAGGACTCGGCACGGTGATCGGCGTGAGATGCCTGTGTCTCTAGAGCACTGGCCATGACATGGGTAACTNNACTGTCGGTTAGTCTGATGATCTTTAGTAGGTGTGCGAGGGTGGAATGCTTACCAGGCCAAACAGCCGCCTTCTCAAGCATCTGCGCTGTCATGCGCAAGATTCTGCTGCCGAGTCCGCACTTTGACAATCCATTGAGTCTGTCCAGGGGTGATGCGAGGCCCATCGTTCCATTGGGATCTAGAGAATCCATCTCGTGAGCCAGCATCTTAGCTTGCAAGGCCATCTTCTCCTCCATGACGGTGCAGATGTTTTCCATCTTGTTCAGCAGCTCCACATCTTCGGTGTCGAGCAGCATGACGGCGGGCACTTGGCCATAGTCGACATCAGCCTGGCCCAGCACGCCCACGTAACGACCAATACGTTCTTGAACGGTTGTTTCCCATTCGGCCAGAACTTGAGCGCAGTCAAGGAAGCAGAGAGCTGATTGGATTGGCAACTCGTGAGCAGAAGAATCTGCGAATGTCAGGTTGCATTTGGACGAAATGACAAGCGAATCCGCTGCATAGAAAGCTGCTTTGCGCAGGTGACGTTCGCGCTTAGAGCTGTGGCCTGATGAATGTGCTTGGCCATGCGGATAAGCACCCTGCAAAAAGTCGGGCGAGTCCCCAGACGAACCATTCGACGAGTGATCAGGAGAACCCATATGTGCGAAGTCGATACCGCAAGCTAGCTCTTCCGACATGGCCTCAAAGTCACGCTGCCAGAAGGCCTCTTTTGAGCGTCCAAGATTAACGAAGAGCCTCACAAATGCTAGATCCAATAGAGGGATACTATCGGCTGCCAAGGGACCCAAACCGAAGGGGTTTGGTCGCTGCAACTTGTGGCGGTCGTTGGCTTTCCATGCAGCTTGCCACGCGTTTAGGGCGGGCTCGATGTGTGCTACCATGGATTCAGTCTCTTGTGCTGTCCACTGGCGTCCAATGTGTCTGCTTCTTGTCTCCCAGATGTAGTTGTGAAGAGCATTGATCAGGACCAAGCATCCGAATGTGCTTGGTCGAAGCTGGCTGCTTACTCCATGAGAGTCACCGCTGGGGCTGTATCTGTTGTAGCCGTACATGCTTTGTTGTCTTTGGTTGGCGGTCAAGAGATCGCTCAGTGCCGCAGAGAACGGCGTAGCACTGGCTTCGGCTGCTTGGGCGCCTCCTCTGGCAGCCCATTCTCTAGCACTGTCCGCTGTCCAGAGCTCCTCATCACAAGGTAGCGCAAGGAGAATCTCGGAGTTGGTGATAGCTGGCGTCTGATTGTACGCAATGACAAGCAGACTAGACAGGATGAAGATGGCGAAAAGAGTTCTCTTGCGCTCTTCTGCTTCCTTCCACTTCAACCATTGCAGGTGGACATTTGTGTGCCCATTGAAGGGAGAAGAGCCATCATCCATATGAACGTCTGGCTTTTCATCTTTGGCATCGCCAAAATTATCTTGGTTTGTGGCTGGATGTGCCAATTCTGCAGCACGAGCAAGACTGACCAATGCTGCGCAATGGTTGCTCGCGATATCTGCCGCGGTCTTGTCGCCACAATAGTGACCATAGATGACGTTCAGCAGCATTGCTTGGACTAACCACAGTGGTGTGTTGTGCGACGAGCTTTCCGTACTGAAGTATTGACCGCCATTGACAGCTGCAGACATGTCGGCCTTGCGACGCTCTTCAAGATAGAGCTGAATCATTTTNTTCGCGGAATCGAATAACTCTTTGGAAGCCTGGTGGTCATACTCGTAGAGAGCACCAATTGCAGCCATTGCCAAAATCAGGCAGCCTCCACCTCCGACTACGCCACTGTGGTTGGCCGAGGCCTGAGAACCAGCGCTCCTAAGGTTGGTCATGTATTCAGGCGAGTCGAACGACAATGTGGGTATATGAAGGAATGGCAGATGGGAGTGGAAATACTGGATGTACGCGTTGATGTAACGCTGCAAATCAGCAGTGGGAGGAAGGTTTGGTCCTTGAGGTCTGGGTGATAGAGGCGAGCTGATGGATGGTTGCGAAAACTTTCTATGGCTGAAGGCGGATTGTTGCGAGAGACTGAGGAGCAGAGCTTGACGAGTTGCGTCTGTGATTGAATCTGTGGAAATCGACGTTACTGAGCTCTGCCTCGCGCTATCTGGTACCGATGACGAGGAGATGCTGGGACTATCCGAATCAAAGTTGGAGAGAGACGATTGCTGGAATTGGTTGAAATGCATACCACTTAGAGAATCAGACACGCCAGAGTGCATCATGAGGGTGTCCAGCTTGCTATCGGCAATAGAAGACGGATCAAGCAAGTTTTGTGGCGAAACTGTGGTCATTGGAGGATCAATGGATGGCAGTCCTGTGCCGAGGATATCAAGGTTTAGTGCTCCAGGAGTCATCAGAGCCTGCATATCATTGGGGTTCCAAGCAGTCTGAGAAACATTGATGTGGAAGGGACCATCCGTCACGGTTTCAGAATAACCACTTTGGCTGGCAGTACTAAACTGAGATGGCGATGATTGATCAATGGCCTCGTTGTTGGCATGTGATTGTAGTTGTGAATCCCAGTCTCGCATCCAAGCAAAATCGTCTCCTTGACCAAACAAGTCAAATTGGTTCATGTGGAAGTTCTGGAGGTTAACAGGCTGCGGTGCCGTTGAAGCGGCAAAGTGCAGCTGAGCAGGATTCACCGTGTTCCCTCCTGGAGTGAAGAGCTGTTCTAACTCGGATGGCTGCATGCCTGTATAGGCCGGCGCGGTGTGAATGTGTGTCAATGGCTCACCAAAGTCTATATGAGAAGTGTGAGTATCCACACGAGAGAGGTCGAAGCCGTCTTGTTGACCCATGCCCGGATGCGTCATACTGTTGATGCTATGTAGATCCAGGTTTGATGGCCGTTGTTGAGCATTGCTCATGCTCATCCGATGGTGTGCCATACTGGCATGGGTTTGTCTTTGCGCATCGACAGGAGCGACGACTCCCATCAGTCCGAGAGACCCTATGTCCAAATGACCAAGTGTGCTCGCTCGAGGTCTACCGCCTGCGTTCCCTGCGGCAGCACCAGCATTGGCTATTGAGCCCTTCCTTACACGACCCCCATTGACGGGTCCACTTGTACTTTCCCGTCTGTTGTTTTTCGGCCGGCTAGAGGGGTTGTTTGTGAAGTGCAGCTTCTGTTGGTGCCGCAGAAGCAGGTCCCGACGGGCGAAACATCTTTTGCATTCCTGACATTCAAAGGGCTTCTCCTTGGTGTGCGAGCGCTCGTGTCTCTTAAGGTGTTCCAATCTGGCAAACGAACGGCCGCAGGTTCCACAGACGTGTGGTCGGGGTTTGTCCGTTTTTGGGGGAGGGAACTTGGCTTGTGTCTTGGGGGGCTGGTTCGAGGGAGCTNNGGAGATGTGTTAGCAGATGTGGTTCGGAGCCGAGAAGGTGGTTGTACCGTTACCGACGACGGCGGGGTCGGCGCTCGTGGGTGAGATACCATCAGGCGATTGATCCATGGTCGGAAGCTCGGAGAGCATTGGAGGTGTTGACTGGCGGGTTTCCTAGAAGTGCGGCTCCAGGTTGTAGGCAGAGGACACAGGTCCAGAGAAAGAGGGCACGGGAAACGCGCGATGGAATGATGAAACAAGCAAAGGTCAAGAAAGCGGTGTGGAGAGGCCGGTATAGCCGGGATTGAGCTTGAATCAGTATACGACACTCGGGCAGAGTGTAAGTGGACGGTGGCAGGCAGGAAGAAGGAGGCTATGTTTGGACGTCAAGCGTGGGGCGTGCCGGGACTTTGGAAGGAGGACAGCAGATCCGGGCACAGAAAGAATAGATTGGTAGATTCGAGCCTGACGCTGCTAGAGTTCGGCCGGCGCAACGGGGGAACGCCTTCCTCAGGGACCTTCCAGAGGCCGGATAGATCCAAATTGGCTTTGGCCGGAAGGAAGTAGATGATGGCCTCGACGCAGCAGGTCAATGTAAGTGTCACTAGAGCTACGTTCAAGAGTCGGTGGTGAGAAGCAGGAAGGGAAGGTGTGGTGGGAAAGTGGGATGTTCCTCGAACGAGCAGCGGATTGGGGAAGGCGCGACGGGTTCGGCGGGCGTTGCGCAAGAACCTGGGGTCGGCAAGTTTGGGGAAAGACAAGGAGGCCGGCGGTAATATTGGACAATGCGCTCGGTCCCTTGCAAGTCTTGAGCCACAGCGGTCACTGCACATATGACGGACGGGCGATGCTGGTCTGGCAATTGCTCACGGTAGGGTAGGAGCCCTGACGACGACTGACAGCGGTGCTAGCAGCAGCAGCCTTCATGTACAGCAGAGTAGCCAACGAGCCCAGCGGCGTAGAGTAGCATGATGTGCAAGCGCTCGGACGCGCCTTGGCGACTTGTGCCGCCGTGCGAACCGCTATCCCTGTCCGTCCTAATACCTCTAGCCTCAGCCTGGCCTAGTGCGCTCGAACAGATCCGCTGGTGGAGCCTGGCGCTCGACGACCTCATTCTTGCCGTTAATTCTCTCTCTCATGCGTCCGCGGGGCCTGCATGTTGATTATCGGTGCTGTTCGCAAACCGCTGCTCTCCAATTCCACACGTCGCATAACCGAATCCTGCATGCCTGTTGATTGTCTGTACAGCAGAGGCACGGTCCGGCTCTCACCACGCTGATCCGGCCCACTGCAAACGACTGACGTTAATGACGGATGCTGCTGCTGATGATGATGGTGCTCTACTTCTAGGGGTCATTACGAATCAGCCTTCCTGTGCTCAATGCCCAGAGCAGCTGACCGCTTCACTACGTTATATGACTCCCGGATTCATGGACTAGACCCCTTGCAACACTTCTACTTTATCTCCTACTCTGATTCGGCCTGCCCGAATGCTTACCAAACCATAAATACGCGGTCAATGGGTCTCCCCAGACCATTTGAAATCAGCCGTTGTTATTCTGGCCGAGGCCAGCAAAATCCTGAAGGGTCCTTATGCAGGTGCAAAGATACTTGGTGACATCTCGTGCGTTTATCGGGAGGCCGCTTTGGCCATATTGTGGGCGATCTGTGCTGGTGTACTGAGGTACAAGTTTACATTGTGTACGAACCTCCAAGCATCCCAATAGGCCCTCTGAACCAGGTCAAGGCGAGCTCCATACTTCGCGCCGAAGTCGCCGCTTGTCTCTTGCAATTGGAACGCAGGTGATCCTAAGCCACGGGTAAAGGCAAGCGCAACTTTTCGAAACGTTGAAACGTCATTCACCCTTGGAAATATGATCGAGCATATGGATTGTTCGGCAGTGTCCGGATTATGTATGTCTCTGATCTGGTGGCTGTTTCGTGTGGTTTGTTAAACCATGGTTGAGAACGTGTGTCAGTCTCCGTTAGAGATCGTCCATCAGCTCAGCCTCCAATACATCATAACTCGCTATATGTGAGTGTGCTCATGGATGTCAGCAAGCTAAGCGCAGCCAATTCAGCGCCAAAAATATGGAGAACATGGGGCCGTCTGGGGGCGCAATGTCACGCGCACGGGTTTCGCACGATTCAAGCGCTTGGACTTGCATCAATTGGACAAGGAGCGAGCAGCCCTTAGCCACACGTTGCTCCGTGTGCCTCGTCATCCCCAGGCAGCGCTTTCCCCCTCGACTTTGTTGTCTGAATGTCATCCAGCCCTGCCCTCTGGATGCATGAGTCTTTTCACGCAAAGACATCTCATTCGTCCATTGTATTGTCATTGTACAGATCTCATGGCAATATTTCTGGCATGGTGTTGATCCGATCTGTGTGGAGGTGGCTGAACGCCTGCTTGCTCTCGAATCCTCCGAGCAAATTTGACACCTGCGAGTACAGCATGAGAACGATGCGGTTCGCGGCTAACAAACCCTCGCACGGCTCGTAGTCATTTCTTGCGCGTCGCGCTTTCACTTTTCATGAATTGAAAGGCTTGGTCGTCGTTGATAGCAATCTACTGCTCTACTGTATATTGGCGATTATAGTTGGGACCTGCACGAATGTTTCCTTCATACTTGGAGCCTCCACTGTCCCTGCATCCTTCTCAAGACAGGCCCGTTGTGGTGACTTGATACCGGACAGATACCTGGATAATATGGAGAGTGATGGCGTCTCTTCTAGCGAACGTGCGTCTCACCTACTCCATACTGCTCATGCGCTTGGATGTGTGAACGGCTCTACGAAATCGAGATCCACTCTTGCACTGAACCAGCAAGAATGCAAGTGTCATTCGGTATATGCTCTTGATACTTCTTTCAAGGTCCAATAGTAACCCTCCAGAGATAATGGAGCATCCAATCGTTTCGCCCTGGCAAATGACTGGCCCAATACAGTGTGCATGAGCTCGACCCCAGGAAATAGCGCACGAAACCAGTTGCTACACTACTGCAATGCATCCCACTTCGCGTTGTGCGACCAGTGATGTGGCAGATCATCACCCCACTAGCTCTGCAAGGCATTGCCTTCTATACCTCCATCGGCTTGCCTATTCAGGGACCCAATCATGCACATTGTATGAATGTGCTGCTCTGCAGTTATGCTTCAAACCCCCAGCATGGACAACCCATGCTGTCACAAAAGATAAACACTCTCCAAAGGATTGTTGTTGTTGTACATGCTTTCTCAGCATTGAGCATGCATTCTGGACAGCGTAACATCGTACGCCCTACCGTACTCGGATTTNNCATCATTACGGCAAAGACCTTGGCGCATGAATTTGTACAAGCGGTTGAGAGCATGCCACTTTTGCACNNCCTGCAGGACATGGAACTGCTGGCGCCCCTCNNTACATCGTGAGGAAATGTGAATGGAACGGAGGTCGGNGAAGACACATCGAGACAATGGATTGAGGTCCTAGCCAACGGCACGCCGTCGCCAAAGAGCATTGCTTGCATCGTACCAGCAGTAAAGAGGCCTCCAGGCGGTCGGGTACTGTCNTGCACACGCGAAAGATACGACCTCGGGCAACACTTGGTCCCACAGTACGACCGACATGCCCGCGAGTTGGGTTCCGAGAGAAGTGCCAGCCAATTGCTTTCAGACCCAGTAGAGAGCGCNTCTCGCGAAGAGGTCCACGGTTCTCGGTAAGTCGGCCTTTGAACTGAGCAGCTACATGCGCCTCTCGCGTATCGAGGACGAGCCGTCTCACTACTGGATGTGCTACCTGCTGCCTCGGCCAGCACTACCTGCAGGAATCGGGTGCGCCGGCGGCCACAACGTCATGAAGTATTGAGAGACGCTCATTGCGAGTATGTTTGTCATTTGGAGAAGGTCTGCCGGGAGGTGAGACACGTATTGGAATCCCTCCGGGATCACGAAGCTGCGATGGACTCAGCAGTGTATGAACGTGATTCCTTCTGCGATCGACAATATGCCGGTCCGGAAATTTCTTGGAAGCTTTTTGAGTGTGAGATCGTCGTTTTCGCGAAAGATGCAAAGCCGAGAGCATGGACGAAGCAAAACGATGGGGCCTGGAGACCAGAGCAAAGGAAAGCTGCTACGCTGGGTCGAACAACGGACCTTAGGATAATTGCAGAAACTGCAATCCCACGCTCTACCACTGAGCTACAGCAGCTCATAAGAGATTGCGTCTAATGAATCAAATATCAACTTTCAAAGACGACTTGGCTAGGCTTTGCGAACAATCGACAGTAAGGATCTTCTCAAAGGCATAATTCGAAGAGCGTCAACTGCTTTCTTTCACAACTGCACATAGCAGCGTAGATCTTCCATGTTTTGCTGTTTCCTGCAGACGCGGCAGCGAACCATGAAAAGATGCAATAGCACGGAACACCTACCGAAGAAGGTCAGGGCTTCATGATAGTCAACCTCGTAGTCACTCAGTAGCTCGCTTCGTGGCCGAGATCAACAGAACGGTGACGCAGAATGCGTGCAAGGAGAATCTTGTCACTTGTGGTATGCAGAAAGCACCCGCCACCCATGTGACACACTCCCATGATTTGTGAACCTCGCGAATCAACGGTCCACGCAACAGCGGCTGGTTTTGAGGTGGCATTGTTGGCACTTGATCCACATTTGCTGCTACCACGGAATTATTTCCGCAAAACATAGACTGCCTGCGGTATGCCTGCCTCTTTTGGGCCTGGTATGCATTATGATAATGTTGGCGAGCAAGCAGGAGTGCGCGACCCGACTGATCAAGAGATTTCTGCCGAGTCACTTGTCAGGCCGGATTGCCAGAGCTCCGAGCGTGGTGTCTAAAATTGAACACAACCGTCAATGACAAAGATCATCGCGGGGAGAAGAGCGTGGGGCAGTGGACCCTTGGGAGAACAACTCCACGAAGCAGTTTGTCAATTTCTGGACAAACCCTCCCACACTGTCCCGCCGACATTTGCCTGTACCTGCATTCAGTAGTGAGCAATCACGATGAGATATCCGTCTGTTAAATGGTTATTACGGCTGAGGAAAAGAAAACACCCAGACACCTCACTCGCGCACACACACCGAGATTGCGGGCCCGAATGATAGGAGCGGATGACGCTTATCTCTGGCTTCAGACGCCTTATCGCGGCGAACAGCAGCATGTCTGGCCATGTGATGCGCTCTTCTCCTGGGCATCCAGACGGTTCTTGTCCATTATCAGCAGGTAGCGTTGAATTATGGGTTCATTTGGTTGTTTTTGTCGTCTCGCCCTCAAACATACTCGTCTCGTGAGCGTCTATCATCCGTATCTTGTCATGGATCCGTATTGAGTCATCTAGCACATGTCTATCACCTATCTTCATACCTCCTCGTGACTCTTCCTTCTTCCATCTCACACCTATTGTATTGTTCGTCCTTTTCGCTGCTCGACCGCCTACCTAACGACCTAACATTCACTCTTGCGACGCCGAGTCCTTCCTCCGACGATGTCATGGCAGGCTCTCACCTTCCAGCCTGAGCTGCCGCCCTATTGCACCCCGACAAACGACTTCCTGACCCGCTTCTCGAGTACATTTCACACATGTGTGCCGACTCCTCTGGCCTTCATATCGACACTATTGGGCACCCTCTCTATCGTATCATGGCTGTTCGCACAGATGCCACAGATATACAAGAATTACAAGATTAAGAGCACGTCTGGTCTGTCCATCTTCTTTCTGGTGGAGTGGTGTGCAGGAGATGTCAGCAACCTTCTCGGAGCCGTCTTCACAAAGCAGGCAACATGGCAAATGATAGTAGCAGGGTATTATTGCCTTGTGGACTTTATGCTTGTCGCTCAGTGGATCTGGTACGAACGTCTACGACATGGCTACAGGATTCGACAGATGTGGCCAGACAGAGATGGTACTGATCAATCTGGCCGAGGTCAAGAGATGGTCATCGAGGGCATGCCGGTAATGAGTCGTGAGAACACGTTTGAGAGGATTAACAGCCCGGAAAGAAAGAGCTCGGCCAAGGATATCAATACCACTGGCAATGGAAAAGCAAGCATGTGGCGCATGCCAGTCTTTGGGGATGTCGAGAAATACGGCTCACCAAGGAGCCCACGTGCCATCAATCGCGTCCAGGCTTCTTCTTCCTTCCAGTCACCATCTCCTCGCACTGTGCTGCTGTTGGCCTGCTTGATCTCTCTTGCCCACGCATCACCATTAGATTCTCCTATTCACCACCCTCGACACCACGAGCCTGTTAGTAAAGTTTCGGGTCTGGCCGCCGCTGGTACTGTGTTTTCCTGGTTGTCGACGCTTTTATATCTGGGCAGCCGGTTGCCACAACTTTACAAGAACTGGGCCAGAAAATCGACTGCAGGTCTTAGTGCTCATCTATTCATCGCCGCTTTCTTTGGAAACCTTTTCTACAGCACTAGCATGCTTACGAACCCCAATCTCTGGGCCGATGCACCTGCCCACGGCTTGCATGGTTGGGTTGAGAATACACCCAATGTCCGTTATGACTGGCTCATGCGGGCTTTGCCATTCTGGCTTGGTGCGGCCGGTGTGCTTATCATGGACGCGGCTGTTGGTGTGCAATTCCTCATGTACGGCGAGAGTGAAAATTCAAAGGTTGTCGTACTGGAAGAATCTGGTGCTGAGAACTGGCGCTGGCGTAGAGTCAGCGGCTGGATGCGCGGCTGGGTGCCCAGTTTCGGTGAGCCTGTTGGCAGATCGGACAATGGGAACGAGAGAGACTCTCTGCTTCCTCGCACCTCGAATCAGGATTACGGAGCTGTTTCTAGAGCATGATAAATGAGGGACGACTACATGATGATATATAAGGGGATTACACGTAGAGATGCAGTGCAGTTTGGCTTGTTGATTGGGCATTTTTATGGAGTTCTCTGGTCTGGGATGCTTGAGTTTGGGAAGGCATTGGTGAATGGATACTAGCGGTTCGACTACAATGATATTGATGACTAGCTTAGAGGGTACAATCTACGTAGCTTTGATGAAGCATTATTTCTACTCTTTGACCACATCTTCTTCCTTTGAATGGTCTGCGCGGCTCAATATGCATACATATATTCTCTTATGCTATGCTCCAGAGATATCGATGATGTGGCTGTGGGACTGATTGTTGATGGGCTAGGACATGCTAGGGCGCTTCTTGAGTTTGGGCTAATCGTTCAGCTCGTCCCAATGTCGGTCCTGCTTGTATCATCTCACAATATCAGACGACAGCGAGGGTGTACTCGGTCGATCTGAATTTGCAAGCATCAGAGGGGTTTGCACTGCAACGGTGGTGCTTCTTATCATTGCGAGTAGTCCGGATCACCTCGAGCAACGATGCTCTAACATGTTTACCTCGTTACTTGGACGTCTTGGCCCACCAAGATCATCCGCCCAAATCGCATCACAATTCCACATGCTGAAATTGGACTGGGGACTTGGTTCTTCTTCCTAACCTGACGGTTGTTGTGTCAGACGTATTTATGGACTCTCCACAGGTACGATCGGGCCCAGGACAGAATGCATACATTCTCTATCAGAAAAGTACATGGCTTCACGTTCAATCGGATCAGTGACGCAGGGGTTGTTGTCCAGGTCGCATGGCATGGTTGGAACGACTGCTGTGACGAACAGATCGTCTTTGTAACAGCCGACTGTACATTTTTCGCATGTGATATGCTGTCACTCAACAGAGTCTACTCACTGACAGGGCATGTGTCCAAGAACACTGCTGCATGGGAGGAAGTCAAGTCCTTCAGACAGGCAGCAACGTTGAAGTTGACAACGAAACCTCGAAGTCTGATCACATGACTGTCAATACACAAATACTGACTCCGTACAAAGGCAGCAACAGAATCCTTGTTGTCCGAGTGAAGCGATAGACTCTCGAAAGGCAAGACGGGTCTGCTCAGAAAGGACGACAGACGCAAAGTCACAGGCAGCGCACACCTCGTCCCATCCAGGCATCACAGCAGCAAAAAGCAAGTCGAGGCTAGACTTTCCAGAGCACCTGAGTGGGCACATGCTTATCTATGAGCAAGCTTATCTCCTCCAAGCTCCGTGTACGCTCGCTGTTCGTGACAGAATCAAGTCACTGGCGCGTAACCCGTCGATAGCGGTGACTCAGGCGCTCATCAGAAGAAAGGAGGGCAGTGGCAATACAGCCAAAGTAAAAAAAAGGAGGAGGGGAGGGGACAGGAGGAGTCATCATCTTGTTGCGGTCGTGACCAAAGTCGTGATCGTGTGCCAAAAGAGCGGGTCGCGGCGACGATCAACGTGCTCTGATTGCGGCTTCAGTCTGCATTCGCGAGTTGCATCTCGTCGACGCTACTCCTACTTTCCCTACAACACGACAATCTTGTGAATATCCACTACTATAGCCATCGCATCGCCGCTTGCTGCCTCTTACATTCTTTCTCGCCTGTCCATCCCTTGTCGATTACGAGTACCCCGTCTCGCCGAGTCACAACCCAGCACCGTTCGAGACAGGCTTCGCTGCCGACTGACTCGACTGCCATCTGATCCATTCGACCTTCGCCCTTGTCTTTGCCCCGTTCGCTTCCGTTATCACCTTTATACTCTCTGCATCCGATTGCTGTCGACGTACATTCCTAGTCGACCCTCGTCGAACCCCGTATATCGACGTCGAACGCCCAACTCGACAGCCTTCGCCCCTCCATCGAATACCACTTCCCTTCCTCCAGCGCGCCTCGAATCGTCGACTCCGGAACACACAGATGCATTGCTAGCCACCTTGCTCCAGGTCCCTCAGTCCAACCACTGCCCTGCCGAGCTACATCAACATGGCGACACATCGCACCTCCGCAGGTCACAGCCGTCGTGAGGCTCCATTCGTCGAGGTCCCTGTGGGTGACTTCATCCGCAAGAATGAGATTGGCAAGGGCAGTTTCGCTACTGTCTATCTCGCCTCTCACAGGGTATGCCGCCCAGATCTTTGCATCTTCCATGGTTCTTGTCGCTAACGTACACAACAGAAGCGAAAGTCTTTCGCTGCTATCAAGTCAGTCGTCACAGGAAAGTTGACTGGAAAGCTGAGAGAGAATCTCAACTCTGAGATCAACATCCTGAGGAAGCTCCAGCACCCTCACATCGTTGCCTTGTTTGAATGCGTCGACACGCCACAGCACATCCATCTGGTCATGGAGTACTGTCAAATGTCGGATCTGGCTGCTTTCATGAAGGGTAGAGCCCGGATTGCTTCACTGCCTGAGACGCATGATATCTTTGACAGATATCCAAATGCGACCAACGGTGGTTTGCACGAAGTCCTGGCCCGACACTTCCTCAAGCAGATTGCCAGTGCCCTCCAATACCTGCGCAAGTACAACCTGATCCATCGCGACATCAAACCGCAGAACTTGTTGCTTAACCCGCCTCCAACGTACATGCAGCAACAAAGACCAGAGGACGTGCCCTTGGCCGCAAGCGAGAACTCCCTCATCCCTGCTGTCGGTGTGGCTTCTTTGCCCATGCTGAAGCTTGCCGATTTTGGTTTTGCTCGTCACCTTGCCAGTACTTCGCTGGCCGAAACCCTTNGTGGTTCGCCCCTGTATATGGCTCCGGAAATCTTGGCTTATCAAAAGTATGATGCAAAGGCAGACTTGTGGTCTGTTGGCACCGTGGCCTATGAGATGGTGGCTGGAAGGCCCCCTTTCAAAGCGACAAATCATGTCGAGCTACTTCGCAAGATCGACCAAGCACAGGACATGATCCAGTTTCCAGCTGGCCTGGTTGTTTCTCGGGAGTTCAAGGACACGATCAAATCTCTTCTGAAGAGGCAACCTACTCAGCGTGTCAGTTTCGATCGTTTCTTTGGAAGCTCCACAATCATCGGCGACATTCCAGGCCTTGTTGATGAAGACAAACCACGTGTTGCTGATGCATCTGAGTCTGACATTGCCATGTCCGCCTTGAGTCTTCGTTTGCAGCAGCAATCCATCAACAGCCCCGAGCAAGAAATCGACACTGCTGGCAGCGGTCGACCTGCTCGTGATCCCTTCTCAGGCATGACTAGAAGGCCCACAGCTGCACCCGTCTCGCCGAGCGCTGAACCTACTAAGAGACCTGAGATGCCTATCAATCGTCGTCAAACTGAAGCCGCTGTTCCTTCGACGACTACAGCTGACATGAAGCGATATGCCGGTCCGACGGAACAGAAGAGACCACCCCTAGTTCCGACTGCCACTGCTCCCTCGCGCCAAGAGCTACAGCACGCAGCTCCTGTCCACCAAGGCAGGGCTAGCAACCCACGCTACGTTCCATCTCCTAGTTCTTCGGCTCCGCAGACATCACCCATGCATGAGAAGATCTCTCGGGAATCACGCGACACAAACACTGCTCATGACTTGACGTTCGAGAAAGAGTATGTTATGGTTGAGAAGAAGGCCGTCGAAGTCAATGCGTTTGCCGATGAGCTCGCGGACCGCAACAGACAGCCCGAAAACCACATGACTCGTCGTTCGACGGTCCCAGGAGTGCCTGGCGCCACGGTCGTCTCCAACGTAATAAAGACAGTCTCTGGCAGCAGACAAGCAAACGCGCTCCCCGGTCGTCGCCCTTCTTTCGACCAGCGTGGTCAGGCTCCCACGCCTACAGACTACTTGTCACGCGCGTTGAGCGCAGCCAATAATCGCATACGTCAGGCAATTATCGGACAGCCCCAGGGTATATCGCCTCCTCAAGGATTTGCTGGCTTCCCCGCGTCTTCAGCACCCCCTCTACCATTGACAATCGGTGACGGAAGAAACTCCCCGAGTAGCGTCGACGAGGACACTCGGATGCTCCAGATTGTGGAAGAGGGCGCGACTCGCAGTGATGTGGTATACGGCTTCGCAGAAGTCAAGTACCGGCAATTGCTCCCCGCCACTCCTTCTGCAGAAGACAGGACCACAATCCGCCAGATCAGTGCCCTGGAACAACCGCTCAACACTGGTGTGGACGCTGACAACCAGGATCTCACACAAGTTGCCATTGTGGCGGTGGCTGAGGAAGCGTTTGTCCTATACGTCAAGGCTTTGGCCATCCTGGTAAAGACCATCAATCTCGTCAAGTACTGGTGGGATCGTCAACGCAGGATCGACACGCCACCTGGATCACTTCCATCGAGACTCGGCGACATTAAGCAAAGCTCTCTTGACATGAACAAGAAGATGAACAATGTTGTGCAATGGGCTCGCACTCGCTTCAACGAGAGTCTCGAGAAGTCCGAGTTGGTCGGACGCCGCTTGATCGAGGCTCAGAAGCAGCTTCCTGCTGGTCATCCAGGACACCCCGACAACCACGGCCAGTTGCAGTCTTCGGGTTCCGGCAACACTTTGAGCGCTGCTGTTGATCAAATCCAATTGACCAGTGGCGTCACGGCTGAAAAACTGATGTTCGACCGCGCCGTCGAGATGAGCAGAGCTGCTGCTGTCAACGAGCTCGTGGGAGCCGATTTTGGCGGTTGCGAGCTTAGTTACATCACATCGATCATGCTCCTGGAAGCTGTTCTCGAGAACGACGATGATCCCTTGCTTTCGAGACAAAACGCAAACAAGGCTAGAGCGGGTAATGCAATCATCACCATCAATGGCATGGAATCTGAGGATCGCGATGCGGTTCTANAAGTGTAAGTATCCTAAGAACGACTCGACGCTTGCGTGTACTGACTTTTTTGTTCAGTGATTGAAGGCACCCGAGGCAGACTCGATGGTCTCCGCCGTAAACTCAGGCAGCAAATCGTGCCGAGACAGACCACTCCGACATCTACGACCAGGCCCATGGCAAGAACGTCCTCGTCACCAGGTACAGCTATGGGTACACCACCTAGGTAGACAATCGGGACATCAATGTCAGGGCCTTCACCGAAGACTGGCTCTTTCAATGCAGGCTATGAATCACGGGAGTATATTTGGTGTCTTTTTCTTTTCTTTCGTTTTTCTCACTGTTTTCGAGGATTTACACATATCTGGGACGTCGCGCAGGAGGGACCGGCTCGATGACGGCGCAACATGCAGGCAGTTCTTTCGGTTAATGGATCTTTGCATCAATTTCATCATGCTGGCGTTCATGGCGGAGGATCAAGGATGCAGGTCAGGAGCACAAGCGGAGCAAGTACAGTAGCAACAAGGCGCCTCACACAACATAAGGCACTGGCACTCTTTCTTTGCTTCACGGGCAGACGGGCGTAAGAGGAGAAGGATTTTCGGGCCACAGATGGAACAAGACGGTCCAGGTTATATACTTTCACAGGGAGACCTAAAGATAAACTCGTTGTAACACGTTCGAGAGTGCTTGTCTGTGAAGCTTGTGCTGCTGTTGTCGACGCTTAGGCGGGAGAGGATGAAGTACGCGGCCAATGCGTGGTTTCTCGTATACAAATTGCGACGCGACTTGTCTGGCTCGTGCTCTCAACCTTATGGTGGGATGACGGAGAAGAGTGCAGTGGCAATGGAGGCAGTGTGAAGAAGGTGGTGAAAAGACATTTGTTTATTGAGTTTTGGGAGGGCTAAAAATGGCAAGCACAGGCGCGTTGTCGAAGGAGGCACGATCAGGGTTCCTGCTGGCTGCCAAGGGTAGAATACGGCGTTTCAACTTAAGGCAAAGAGAGCCTTTGTCGCTCGAGCCTCAACCGAGCTCAATCTCTTGCTCGTCAACACGATAAACCTGCCGGTGGCCTGGTCACTTCCTTCAGCAGGCCTTTTACTCCGTCCATTCCTTCGCCTTGCTGGTCCAACTCACCGAAGACTGCACACTCGGTGCTACTGTATCATTGTCAAGACGACCGTTTCTGGGGAAGGCCCTTGATTTCTACCATCTCCGACACCCTCGTCTGTTTCATCTCGCTCGACTAGCTGTCGTCGCCAGACGTCCACTATGACGAGTTTCGCAAATTCATTCTGGTCGTCCGACCAGAGTTATGCAGGAGGTGTGCTCAATTCGTTCCTTGGTCTGCTCGTGCTAACCCTCCGCCAGNGACTGGGAGTCCTCTTTGGCAAGCTCCAGCAGGGCGTGCAGGAGAATCAGCAGGTCCTGACGATTGCGCGCATGCGAGCCGAAGCTGAAGACCTCTACGGCCAACGCCTGGGCGACATCGATGCTGCTACCCTAAAGGTCGAGGGAGGATTCCAGAAAGACGATGGTGCCAGTGTCAAGAAGGTGCGTCGCCGAGTGCCGTGTCCCGCACAAAAGCAGGCAGAAGACGGCTAACACAATCAGGCCTTTGAGGGCATGCGTTCCGAGATGAGCGAGGCGGCCAAAAATCACCGCAAGATCGCATCCAACATCCGCGAGCTTGTTGTAAGCCCTTTCGCCCGCTGGTGCGATGCCCACGCCGCTCGAGTACAGAACTCTCAGGACGACCTGCAAGCACGTATCAAAGCCCACGACCGACAAGCCGACCACGTCCGTACCTACCGCAGCCAGTACTACAACAAGTGCCGCCGTGTCGAAGATCTGGACGAGGAAGAGAAGCTGGCCTTCCAGGATCCTCTGAGTGAGGCCGCCCAAAGTCCCAAGCCTGCCTCGCAAATCCCAGTCGTCAAGCTGTCCGAACCTGAAGAGGAGGACGAACCTGAACCCATCGACATCGGTGATCAGACGTACACCCCTGAACAGGTCAAGAAGATCCTCAACCACATGCTCGAAACCATCAAGCTAGGCGAGACCAAGGTGCCCATTCTCGGCACATACCATAACGTTTCGACCGGAGCCGATATCACTGATTACATTCAGAAGCACATGAACGGTACGAGCGTCAGTTACGCCGAGCGCATCGGTCAGGATATGGTCGGCCACGGCTTCCTGAGACTGATTGGCAATGTTGGAAGCACCTTCGCAAACAGCAGTCGCATGAATTACCAGTGGCGCCCCAAGGTCTTCCAAATCACTGGCCTTCCCGAAAGACGAGGCATGGGCAGATCTGCCACAGTTTCATCCGTCAGTTCGATCCCGGACTCGCCTGTTGGTGCTGTTGGCGAACTCTTTTCCGGGTGGAACCCTCTGAGCAACGCTCATCCGGGCGAAACTCCCGCAGCCAAATTGCGTAGGGAGGCTCGCGAGGCCGATGAACGCTACAAGGCCGCTGTAAGAAAGCTTGATGCTCTCCGTTGCAACCTCGAGGAGGCTATGGTTGACCACCTCAAATTCATGGAGCGTTGCGAGCTCGATCGTCTAAAGGCCATCAAGAGCGTGATCCTGGATTTCTCTGGAGCCATTAGCAATGTCATCCCCAGCTTGCAAAGTACTGTCGACAACATGATGCTTTTCCAGGAGACTGTTCAGCCGCTGGGCGACTTGCGCTATCTCTTGGAGAACTACAGGACTGGTCCATTCGTGCCCAAAGTCACCATCTACGAAAACTACTACAACAATGTCGACGAGCAAACTTTCGGCATTGACATCGAAGCCCGCGCTCGTGCGGACAGAAAGCGCGTCCCTCTGATCGTGACCACTCTGTTGACTTTCCTCGACAATCATTACCCTGAGCTCGAAGGAGACGAAGCCCGTCGCAGCATCTGGCTTGTGGACGTTCCTTTGGCTGCTACCCATCATCTGCGAAACATTCTCAATACTGGCAAAGACACAGTGTCTCAAGACACGCTGGATCGTTATGAAATCCCCATCGTTGCATCTGTTCTGAAGCTTTATCTGCTTGAACTTCCTGATTCTCTGGTATCAGCACATGTTTATGAAATCATCAAGACGATCTACACAAGCACCGCACCTAACACCTCGGAGACCGCACGCATCTCTGTGATCCAAAGCACGCTTGGCCAACTCAGACTTGCCAATATTGCCACATTGGATGCCATTACCACCCACTTCACGCGCTTGATTGAGCTGACATCGGCCGACGAGGGATACATCTCAGCCCTGTCCACTACGCTTGCGCCCTGCATACTTCGTCCCAAGCAAGGTAACACTCTTTCACTGAACGAAAAGTTCAACTACAGGCTCGTACGTGATCTGTTCGCTCACAAAGACACCATCTTTGGTGAGCTCAAGCGCCAGTCGTCATTGACGCACACCAACTCTGGTGCCTCGAGACCTCGCGCTATCAGTACCGATGAGAGCAGACGTCGTGAGCATATGGAAGAGCGGCAACGAGCCATTATCGCTGCTGCCGAGACCCGTGGCCGTGCGTCTAGCCCTTTCAAGTCCACCTTTGGCGGCCCTCTTGGATCCATGCACAAGAGAGACCGCAGCTCAGGTGCCGAGACACGATTCCCCGTCACCCCTTCTGCAGCAAGCACCCCTACCGACGTCCGTAATGCGAACCGTGGCAGTCTAGAGGTGCCTGGTTCTCCGATCCGCGCCCCTGTCCTGCTGCAGTCGCCACCCAAGGGCAATGGAAGAACCGACTCTATGCCATCTTCTTCCGACTCTGCAGTATCAGGAGATGCTGCAGCTCCTTTCGCTCGTCAACGCAGTGACACTATCAACTCTGTAGTCATGACTCCCGGCGCTCAAACAGAAGCTCCTGACTATCTTGCCCATGCTCAAGAACAACAGCACGACGAAGAAGCTGGGAGTGATGCCGACTCCATAGCTCCGGAGCCAAGCTCGGGCATCAACAACAACCGTCAATCTGTCGAGGTCGAGAAGCGCAACTCTCTGAACCGATCGATGGGTCGTGTTGCGCGTAAGGGTACGGCAAGCAGCCTGTCACGCCAGAGTCTGATTGGCAAGCGAGAGAGTGTCGGCAGCGTAGGCACTTCATCATCCGGTGCCGCTGCCGCTGCCGCTGCCGCACCTGCTGCTGATTTTGTTGACAGCCCTGTGGACGTTGCAGAGCGCGCAGAGGAAGAGGCATTGGCCCAACGTGGCGTCGAACTCGTTGATAAACCTATGGATGACGATTAGGAATGATCTCCAAGAACCCTGAAACGAACCGAAACGTGCACACGAGCGTGCTGCTGGACCTCTTTCGTTGTCCTTGTTAGAAATATTGTTTATTCTTGCCTCATTTACTCTTCATGGTTTTGTCACCTTTTCCCTTCTGTTATTCTCACAGGATATCCACAGCGAGTCATTTACATATCATTAGCACGCCTGCTCCCTTGATCAGTCAATTAGAATCGCTCTTCTCCATCTTCACATGTTGCTCGCACTTCTTGTGAATATCAGTAAATTTTATATATGACGTAGCGAAACGCGTGATTTCGTGTTTGGAGTTCGACCGTCCGACTTGCTTGATGTAATTTCTTCACATCTGTAAGCGACATCAACTTGCTGCCACTCGTCAGCTGTGTCTGTGTATGCCCTAAACATGGCCTCCCAACCAGGATCGCCGCCCACATCCACCATGACACCTCCGACACCAGAATGCAACGTGGAAGTCCGACCATCAGCGATCGCAGGCAACGGACTCTTCGCAACCAAAGATATACCAGTAGGCTCTACGATTCTGCTCAAAGCTCGCCCTTTGATTGGCGAACTGGACTTGCCACGGTTGCAGGATTCGTGTGCGAATTGTTTTCTGTTTTCGCAGAAGGCCATACGGGCATGTTCTATACACGCTACAGAAGCCGATCGCTTGAGTCGCTTTCCTGACTGTTCTGGTTGTCAGCACGTGGGTGAAATGTTGGGTGTCAAGGCTTGTACTGGTTGTAAGAAGGTGAAATATTGTAGTAAGGTATGCTTCCTATGTTTCTTCTGTAACATGTTCCAAACATGGCCAGAGGCTCACTTGTGCAACATAGNNGTTTGTCAAAAGCAGGCTTGGACCAGATATCACAAACGCGAATGTAGGCTACTCAGAGACCCGGACCTTCCGCCTCTGCCAAGTGCTGTACGAGCAGCATTGCAATTAGCTTGTCTCATGGACAGCGATGCCGTATCTGAAGAAGACAAGGCAGGTGTGCGTCGCCTTGAAGCCCATGATTCGTCCACAATCGAACAATTTAGAGAAGTTATGCAGTATGAAGTGACTGTCGCTGCGGCAAGAGATCTCTTTGCCCGCCTCAGCCCTGATGATCATGATGGCCACAAAATTCGCGAATACGTTGGAAAAGTATTTCATTACCAATACCGTAACTCATACAATGCTAACAAACGAGGACAGATTCTTCGTAATTCGTTGACACTCACCCTCCCCACTCTCGAACCCGTGGGTGTTGCTCTCGATCCAATTGTATGCTCAGCAAATCATTCTTGCGAGCCGAACGCAAGTGTTCTTTTCGATCAACCCAGACTCATGATGCGCTCCTTGTCGCCGATCAAGAAAGGCCAAGAAGTCTTTATCTCCTATGTCGATAATACAGACCCCTTTTACCGAAGACAAGCGCAGTTGACGATCCGATACTGCTTTGAGTGCCAATGCTCCAAATGCCAACTTGGCATTAATGGACGAGAAGACGACTGGGCACAACCACTCGAGAACCTCGAGGCTAAATGGGCCGATCTTGCCGAACTCATGGACAGCCACGAGGGTTATTCTTCTGTTCCAGCAAACTTTTTGGGCGAGAGTAAAGCTGAGTGGAACATGTCGGTCATACAAGGCGATGTGTATGCCTCTTACGAGCCAATATACAACCAAAAGGACAACAAGCTCGCTATAGAAGCGCTCGAGAATGTCATGCGAATCTGCAAGCAAACGAATATGTGGCCCATCACCAGACAACCATACGCAAACATCCGCGTGGACATCGCTTCTCGCATGATAGCCGAAAACCGCCTTTCTCTCGCAATGTACCAGATGGCAAAGACATACTTCCTCATCGACCCTATCTTGTATCCGCAAGATTTCCACCCAGTCAGAGTGGTACACACATGGAATCTAGCAAAGACGCTGGTACAGGCGTACTCTTCACCCCAAGATCCTCGCGCGACTGTCGACCCCGGCGTGGAAGAGCTTTTCCGGATGGAATTTGATTTCGTGGTTCCCGTGTGGAAGTTGTTGAAGAAGCTTAGTGTGGATGTGGTCAAAAGTCATGGATCGGGGAGTCATCTTACCTTTATGGTACACGCGCTCACTCAACAAGTCAGAGATGGAGTTGGCATGCAGAATCTGGTTGAGATTGAACGAGATCCTTTGGGTGTGTGGCAGAAGTTCAAGGATTGGGCACATTACTTGGAATACTAGATGCCGCTTTTGGGAGGCTCTGTGTTGCTCCTCAATTGAGACTGACCTGCTTCTCGGAGCTGTTGTCGGTATACGTCACATGCTTGACGAGGAAGTCGCTCCTTCCTCACACAGCTCAGAAGCTACAGTACCATCCAACTCTGTTGGCTACGCTTGCCTCCAGCGTTGTTCTTTCTTTCTTCCGTCAGCATCAAATCTTCTCGTTGCAGCCACCATCAGCATTTCCAGCGCGCTTGACATTGCTATCAATACACCTCAACGCCACTTTGGCAACACTCACTGCCCGCTCTTGCCGCCGTCGTAACATCTGCAGCTGCATCATTCGCCATGACGAAGAAGAAGGCCCAAGTCAAACGCTCAAACGTGGCCAAGCACAAAATCAGGATCAAATCTGCCTCAAGTAAGTCTTTGTTGCCCAACTCATACCACCGTATCTCGCTGAACTCATTCTTAGCCTCTTGGAGGACACGATATCTTGTACCAAGTCACCAACTCGATGATGACATAGTGAGAAGATGGGCCCTGAAACGTGCTCTCTCGAAGCATAAAACTACCGAACCACGGCAAAGGACCGTCACGCTTCTCGACCTGCCCCTTGAAATCCTCTTCATGATATTTGATCACATTGCTTGTAGCAATCATCTCAGACATCGCTGCTACATGATACAGGTTGTACCTCGAAGCGACGCTATTGACAAGCTAGTCATCTACCAGCCCCTACTGTTGATGGTTTGCTCGTCGCTGCGCTCTGGACTGNTCCCCCGCTTCTATTCAAAGTGTTCTTTCTTCTTGAAGATTCACCTGACACCGATCATCAAGAACAACCACAGCTTCTTGAGCTTACGACAGCTCGAACACAGGCTCCCACTGACACGTAACCTGAGCTCTATCAGGTTGACCATCCATATACACGAGCTGTCAAGGAAAGTATTCGACTATTCGGTCCTTCTACAGATCGGCACTATGTTGTTTGAGGATTACCGAGCCACGAGATCCAAGTCTGAAGGTGAAGTGCAACTCATTCAATTGTGTTGGCGGCTCAAGTGCACCGATCCCGTATTCAACGATCCATGGTTCGGCTCTTCGCATCCGAGACATCTCATTGAGAAAGACATGAAAGAGTTGTTGGATGAGATTCACAAAAGGGCCGGCGAAGCAGCACTCCATACATCACAGAGTATGCAGTCTTTTAGCTCCCAGTTAGAGAGATGGCTCAGAATGCAAGACGGCACCTTGGAACGTGCACGGTGCATCAGGTCAACTCTTCAAGATTGTATAAGGGCGACTAGCATACAGGAAAGATGTCGGGCATTCTATCGCTATCGATGAACAGCTGGCATCACATGAACTAAATTCCCGCCCCAGGGAGCACAGAAGAGCTGGCTCGATCTTGCTCGTCGAAGGGAACTGGAGGATGCTAAAGTTAGCACGCTGCTGGCCCATTACCTGCTTATCTATAGCTCTCGCTCATGATGCTAACAAGATCGTTCGCTCATACTACGAATGACAATCTTTGAAGTACAAATCACTGCTGCTGATACAAGAGGTCTGACACTAGAACTTTTGATTTTTGATGCACACTTGCCTGTGAAGCTTCAGAGCAGAGTCTGCCGTATTCTCATATTCGAATGTATCTCACGGCGACACATGGCAATAGTGCAACTATGGGAGTCATCACAGGGGATTTCCAGTGTTTGATTTGGCTCAATGGCTAGCTTGCATTGTTTCGCAAAAGAAGTCAAAGATCATAGATCTAGAATCAAGTACTGTCATTAAAAACTTAGTTTGTGCTGGAAGCAAGAGGTCGTGGTCGTTCATAAAAGTGGCATCAATCGGGATATCTTTCCGTGTTTGCATCGCTGAGGGATGGGAAAGCTGTTCACACTCGGGACGAAGTAAGTTTGATCTTGATCATCATTTGCCGTTGATCATCGAGTCCTCGGCGGCTTTCTTGGTAAGCAATTCAAGCAGATCGTCTTCGGCTGTTTGTTCGTCTTTGTGGTGTCTGCCCTTTTGGGCGTTGAGGATCTGACGGAGACCTTCGTTTACATCTGCGGTCTTGGTGACGCGGGTCTTTTTGGGGAGAGTCTTTTCGGACTTGGTTGGCTCGTCGGTCTGGTCCTCGGTGATGGAGTCGTACTTGCGCTTTTGGTGCTTGTTGGTTTGAGAGTCGTAGGAAGAATTTCGGGTTGCTCGTCGGTGACCTGCTTCACAGGTTCGTCGACTTCCTCCTCCTCGTCATCATCATCATCATCATCTTCTTCTTCTTCTTCTTCTCCAGCCTCTTCCTCGTCCTCTTCTTCTCTAGCCTCTTCTGCTCTGATCTTCTCTCTGACATTCATCAATGCGATACCCAGCAGGTTCTGACCCCATCTCTCACGAGAGACCTTTTCCGCACCTGTAGCATTGTATCCAATGCCCCAAATCTTGTCGTCAGCAGAAGCCTCGACGATCAATCTATCTCCAGTGTCCAGCAACACCTTTTTGAACTTTTCTTTCTGGGAGAATTTGAGGTAGTTGCCACGCTCCACAATACCAAGTTTGACTGGATCCCACACTCTGTCGCTGAAGCCCTTGATCTTGCGGCCCAGTGCCTTTTGGGCCTTGGAAGCTGTTGCGGCTAGGATCTGGGCGGCGATGTCTGGGTTATCGAAGGTTTGGGCTTTGCCGTGCATCATGTATTGTTCGGCGCAGGTGAACTTGACGTTGGGGTAGTCGGGGTCGGTGAAAGAGCACTTTTGGAACTGGGAGAAGATGCCGTGAGGGCGTTCGCGGGTGCTGAAGAAGTAGATTGGCTTTGAAGTGGCTGCGGGAGTGGGAGGAGCCATGATGGAAATACTTGATGGACAGTATGGGAGATACGTTGTGTCGGGACGAGGCAAGCTGGTTGATGTTGAAAGGGAAAGGTAGTGGTTGGTGTTAGATGCAGGTATGTGAGGAAAGGGTTGTTGAGGGTGGAGGTATGAACAGCTTATAAGCTTGATGGGCATGTGTAGTTTTAAGGTGAAAGACGGGGAGATTGGTCTTGAATGAATGTATGACAGCTCACTACTGGATTGTAGTGAACAACAAGGAACGTTCAGAGAGGTTCGAAGTCTACGGACGAAAGGAAGGAGTGGCTTGTTGACCAGAGACCTCCTTCCGTATACTTCACTTCAGGTAGTGATCACATAGAGCCCGAACAACGTTAGTGAAAGACTTTAGCAATCTCTCGAATTCGATGAATGCTGCATCTCCGTGTGTGGTGCTCTACTTCCCATGATATTGTGATTTCACGATGAGATATCGGCTCACTTCGACATATGAGGCCATGCTCCTCCCTTCTGTAACAGGCATGTTCAATGTAGACTTACGTTACTGTCAGCGCTGAGGTTGGTCAGAGTCTCATCCAGATCATGTCGTGTATCAAACTCGGACAACGAAGCGAAAGACTTCGTGGAGGAGGTTCGCAGTGGTATTGTGGCCCGTGCATCGGTCTCGAAGATGTAGCTCGAGATTCATCCATCGTTTTCGCGTTCCGTCAGACCATACATCAACTTTCCTCAAACGCGCATCATTTCACTTCCAGTCAAACACATCGCTGGACCGCATTCATACATCTGCGCCAATTCATCTTCCGACAACGCGATAAACCCTAGCGCCACGCGCGCATCTTCACATCTTGCCTATAAACCATGGACTACCAAGTACGCCTTCAACCTCGTCCATCTCTCTATCCCCTTGCTGACCCCTTCCCTCCAGAACCGCGCGGGCTCCAAATTCGGAGGTGGCGGTGTAGCCTCAGCGAGCGCAACAAACGCCGACCGTCGCGAACGCCTCCGCAAACTCGCCCTCGAAACAATCGACCTGGACAAAGACCCTTATATTTTCAAAAACCACGTCGGCAGCTTCGAGTGTCGCCTCTGTTTGACCGTCCACCAGAACGACGGCTCCTATCTCGCACATACCCAGGGACGCAAGCATCAGACCAACTTGGCCAGACGTGCCGCCAGAGAAGCTCAGTTGGGTAAAGACAGAGATCAGAACTTGTCGGGCTTGTCGCAGGTCCAGGTCAAGAGGAATGTGGTCAAGATCGGAAGACCGGGTTACAAAATCACAAAGACGAGGGATCCGTTGACGAGGCAATTGGGTCTGCTGTTTCAGCTGCAGTATCCTGAAATCTCGCAGGATGTTCAGCCTAGGGTCAGATTCATGTCTGCCTTTGAGCAAAAGGTCGAGGAGCCCGACAAGCAGTTCCAATACTTGTTGGTCGCTGCTGAGCCCTACGAGACATGCGCTTTCAAGCTTCAGGCTCGCGAAATCGATCGCTCAGAGGGCAAGTACTGGACTTGGTTTGACGAAGATAACAAGGAGTTCTGGGTTCAGGTCACTTTCAAGACCGAGAGAGAGGAGAGATACAGCGGCGTGCCTGGTCTGGCTCCTAGACGTTGATTTGCTTCACATAAGTCACTTTCTTTTTCATTCACATAGCGATGGAGTTTGGCGTTTTGAGATCAAGAGAAAGAAATCACACGTAAAAGGGGTATTACGACTGGCTGAAGACTTGTATCATGAGAAATCAGAAAAAAGGAACAAGAAATGAAAAAATAACAAATGAAACCCGCCTCAAAATAATAGTGACATCGTATGGTCCACCTGGTTGAACTTCCTAGCAATCATTCCTTCCGCGTTGGTGATGTGGAAGCTCGAGGAGTTGGATCTGGATCAGGATCGCTCGTGTAGTGCGGCCGTGGCGTCCTGTCCGTGTCCACGACATTGATGCCGTGCGGCAAGAACAACTCTGGTGGCGTCAATGTAGCTCCCTCCTCTTCAATCGCCGCTTCCTCGTTGCCTGTCAGAGATGCCGTTGCTTTGAGGTTGTGCGCCGCCATGACCTCTTCATTCGACACAACACTCCCCTGACTGTTTGTACGCAACATCTCGGTACCAAGCTTCGATGCTCCTCGTGTCTTAGACTTGGGCGATCGTGCTCGGATCTGAGCATTGCCCAGCTCTTCATCTTCATCGTCTCCTGATTCCGCACACTCATGTCTTCCCACCTCCAGAGACTTCTTCCTCGCCTCTATTGATTCCGAAGATCGTTGTTTGCGAGGCGAAACTTCTCGCGGGCTCTCGAGTTTCCCTGGTGCAGAGACTTGTTCCGTCAACGCCGGCATCTTAGACTCGGGCGGAGGTTTTGTTCTCGCGTGCACCACTTCCTCCGGACTGATACCTAGTCCGCCAAATTGGCGCTCCAGCTCAGATTCTTGCCAATCGTTGGTATGTCTACTGATGATGACAGGGATCGAGTCATATGGGCTGCCCATCTCAGGTATTGAACTTGATCCTATCGAGTCCTCTCTGCTGGATCCACGGAAACTGTTGGTGAGCATCCCATAACCAGATATCGAACTAGTTGTTGGACTCTCCTCAGTCAATGGCGATTCCCGACGTAGACTCGAGGACGGCATCATGGGCAATTGTGCCGGGGTCCATCCAGGTGGGGGTGGCTTCCATTGGCAAAGCCGGCTCATGACTTCAATCAGTTTTGCTGTGTCCGGTGGCTTCTCGATCAACGCATCGAAGTAGTGCGGTGCCTGAAGCTCCTTGAGATATCCCGTGACCGCAACGATTGGAGTGTGCGAGTTTGCGTTCTTGGTATCTCTTATCATGCGTGCCACGTCTGCTCCGTTGATCTGGGGCAACTTGAACTCCATCATGATAATGTCGAACTTGACTTCGCTCATGGCGTAACGCATTGCTTCAGAACCATCTTGTACAGAGATGGTACGACAACGAAGCTTCTCAAGAAGTCTCTCCATGACAAGGCGTGAAACTGGATGGTCCTCACAGATCAGCACATCCAGTGGTCTGAAAGCAGGTCCCTCGGCTAACGTGATCTGAGAAAGTCTTCGTGTGCTCTGTCTACGACGTTGAACTCGCAAGAAAGCCTTTGCTCGTTGATCTTCGTTGTCCGAAGATGATGGCGAGGCGTCAAATGCCATACTCCTCCGCTTGTACTGCGATATTGGTCCAGGTGGCATATCGTCATCTTGAGAGCCAATGGTGTGTGAACGCTGTCGTGGCGATGATATACTGCCTCTTCTTCCATTCGGCAGTGAAGACTTGTCTGGCATATAGCTTTGTTGCCCGTTCAAGCTCTTCGGGATTTTAATTGGAGATGAAGCTGCAGACAATGACTTGAAGCCGGCAGGTAAATTAGGAGCATCCAACAAGTTACTGCTCGTTTGCAAGCTGTTGATTTGCTGAGCCAACGAAGAAGAGGTTGATGTTTTCCTACGTTCGTGATGGCCTCCTGCACTGAACGACACCAACAAAGGAGATGATGGCTGAGAGCCTCTGCTTGGAGATGAGTTCGTCTTGCTCAAGAGTGAAGGGGAAGCAGGTCTGTTATTTCCTTTGTTTGATGAAAGCGTACGTTTCAGTGGCGCGGGTCCTACTGGACTTGACTCAACTGACGGAGAAGGCGATAGTACCACCGGCGATGGAGATACGATACCTTGGGCGACCTTGCTCTGAGCTTGCATTGCTTCAGCACGAAGTTTCTGAATGACGTCCTTGTTTGCTTTCTCTAGAACAGGAAGGTTTTTGAATTGGAAGTTTCCAAAGTCATCCGCGGCAACAGGCTCACTTAGTCTCCGACTGCGACCGTCTCTAACGTGTGGAGGTATATGCAATGGCATCAATCCTCGCTTCATTGAGTTGACCTGATTTCTAACCCTGGACAAGGCGTCGTGAGGTCGTTCTGGATAGTCAGCGCCAGGTGTGTTGGCTGGCGATGAAACCTGATCTTCAAACTCGGCTCTGAAATTTTGTAACGTAGCACCTCTGGAGTCGAAGTACTCTGTGTCCTCAGGGTTTGCTGGTGCCGGGATGAACGAAGCTTCCTCTTCCCGAAGCGTATCCCACTCAACATCAGCGAACCATGGATGAGCTCTGATCTCATCTCCACCGTTTGCAAACTTCTCGTCGATGTTGGACCCGAGTCTCTCTTTGGGGTCCGAGCACATAAGTCTGTTCATGAGATCCTTGGCTTCTGAAGTCACGGGACAATCTTCATCATCAGGCCAGTCAATCTTGCGATCTAGAATGTTCTGGAAAACCTGCTCGGGAGTGTCTGCGTGGAATGGTGGGTAGCCATACAAACACTCGAAGAGGATGCAGCCTAGGGACCACCAATCACTCATCTCGTCTTGACCACTTCCATTGATCGTCTCTGGGGCGAGGTAGTCTGGCGTGCCGACAAATCTTCGCGAACTATCATCAGGGTCGAACAGAGCCATTGGCGGAGGTAGCATGCCAGATTGACCAGGAGGGGTGCCTAGTCCACTCATGTGGCTCAAAACGGGCTGTAGGGCGTAGGGTTCGGGTGACTCGCCTTCACTAGCAGTCTCTTCTTCAATCGGTGTTCGCCTCTGGTAGCCTGAAGATTCATCCACAATTGAGAAGCGACGGAACATATTTGCCAACGCATCGCTCTCTCCACTGTCGCTACGTTGACCGGATGTCCGTCGCGAAGGCTCACGAGACTCTCCTTTAGTCAAGCTGAAGTAGGATGGTTGACCAAGCTCTCCAGCCAAAGCGGGTGTGAGTCCTGGGGTCGGAGCTGGAGACTGACCGCCGTTGAAGTCGAAGGAAGTAGAACGTGAAGATGCAATAGATGGCGCACGTTTGCCTAGCTTGAGCAAGTCTGGTGCATCACCAAGCTTGTTGTTTTGCATTCTCTTTTGACGCCCGATAAGTCCCATTCGCGAGAGACCGAAATCTGTAAGCTTGAGATGACCTTTCTGGTCGATGAGAAGATTGTCTGGCTTCAAATCGCGATGAACAATCTGTCTGTCATGAAGATGTTGAACGCCCAGAACGACTTCGGCCAAATATTTCTTTGCCCAATCTTCAGGTAGTCCACCTAGTGTTTTGACCAAAGAAGCACAATCGCCTCCATTCAGGTACTCCATAACAAGATACAAGTAGTCTTTGCTTGCAAAGGTCCAGTAGAGTTTCGCAACAAAGTCACTCTCGCCTTGCCACATCATGATCGCTCGTTCAGCCTTGACATTGGTGACTTGGTTTTTGGCAACCATATCAGCCTTCTTGAGGACCTTGATGGCATAATAATCTCCAGTGACCTTTTTCTTGGCAAGATAAACACTGCCAAACGCGCCTTTGCTGATAGGTTTGATGACTTCAAAGTCTTTGATAGAGGTTTGTACCGCTCGGGGTTGCGGGTTGCTGTTGACGGCACTCAGCCTCGGTGATGATGGTGCGCGATATGATTCGGAATATTGAGTCGCTGAAGACTGACGTCGGTGGTGGTGATGATGTAACGATTGGGCTCGCAGAATGGGAGACTGAAAATGGTGATCATGAGAGAGTATGGGAGACGTAAGCGGTGAAGGAGCAGGCTCCCCACCACTTGGTACTCGTGGCTTTGCGACTCGCAGTGGAGAAGAAGGCGCTATACTTCGAGTAGGAGACTGCTGTCTGCTGTTGTTTGCTAGACTTGGTAGTACAAGACTCCTTCGTTTGTGTTCCCGGGTACTAGTGACCCGGCTAAGAGTCAGTTCAGGAGCGGGTGAATCTGTTCGAACAGGTACCGAGGCCAATGAGGAACGAACGCTGCTGTCGCTCTCTGCACCAGCATCGCTTTCCGGGGCTAGCATGGCTGCTCTCTTCTGGTGGATCAAGGTACTGAGAGCACTTCCATATGATCGTGGTGTTCGAGCACCATGAGGACTATTGGAACGCGAAGATTCACCAGTCGATGAAGGCCGCCGGTACGATGATGCTTCTGGTATGTTACGCAGCGCCATAGTCATAGCCGATGGTGCAAGTGGTGATCCATAGGGGTTGATAGAGAAGTCCTCTTGCATGCCTTCAGGTAGCCGTGAAGGTGGCCCATCTATATCAGACATGGCATCTCCGATGTGGCTGAACTTGTCTTGATCTTCGTTCTCCTCTTCTTCCTCATTTTCTAAGTCAGCAGAGGAAGATGATTCACTCGAGTCGCTGAGTTCTCCATTGGCTATACGTGCAGCTTTGGCTACAGCTTCGTCAATACACTCTTGTACCAAAATGTGAAACTCGATGCGGAGACGCTCGGAGTATTCTAGGATACGCCGGTGACGGAAGATAGCTTCAACTTTGGCTTTGCAGAAGCCTGAAGTGTCCTCAGCAAGCAGCGCGAGACCATGTTCGTTGTCCACGGTACTTGTGTTTGGAGGCTGCCATTGCAATACCTGTGATATTCTGCCTTCAGATTGAGGAGATTGGGTCCTGATCTCGCCATCTTGAGAGCTGTCTTTGACAGCGGGCTGACTGATCTCCAGAGCAGTGTCGCAAAGATCGAGAACGAGCTCAACAATTCGAGCCAAAGGACGCCTGACAGCAAAGGAGCGGGCTCTTTGGTGACCTAAGCCGGATCGCGAAGAACTCCGCGGCTTGAGTTGAGGACCTGCAGGTGACGCACGACCAGACGATGGACCAGATGATGGCTGAGAAGCAGGTCCAATGGGATGGCCTTTGTAGTCGCACAGCGGAGTGGGCAGTGGAGAGCCCGAGTCTGAGGGAGCATGGCGAGAATGGCGGGTCTGAACTTCCAGGGCATCCAAAACCTTGACAATGGCAGCACGATGCTCAGTCAAGTTTTCTTGGGCGATCTGGACGTCCATCTCGGCCTTATGCTCCTGCATGCATAATTCAGTATGCTTCTCAAACCACCAAGGGGTTATCTGACGCTCGCAAATACGGCACAGTACTGGGGGTGGGGGCGGATGATCAGCTGGGTCGTCACTGCCGATCTCGGCCAAATGGGTCAGGTATTGGGCCAAAACATGAGCACCAATTCCTAGGGACTCTGCAAGGACGTCAGGAAGGTCGATGGTTATCTCGCGATGAACTGCAGGTTTGATCATCCACATGGTCTGCGATCACGTCAGTAGTACTCGTGTATCGCGTTGCAAGGAACATACATGACTCTCTTCTCCAGTGGCTCTCTCGTATACCATGATACCTTGGGCTTCGAGATTTACTAGGTGCTCACGAATGTCTTGGTCTTCTTGACCAGTAGTGAAAGCCACAAGTTCGGCATGGGGGCTCTCGACAATAACTTCCGGACTCGCACCAATTGGTAGCTGGTATGCAACTGCGAAGCGAATGATACGGCTCTTTGTATCGTCGTTCCTCATGAGAGCTATGGCATCTGTGAAAATGTTCTTGTGATCGACAATGATATCAGACATGGTCTTGCCGACTATCGTTTCCGGGTCGATTCCGCTGAGATCCTTCCAAGAGGGACTCGCCCAGCGAATAGTTCCGTCCAAGTTGAGGTCCATGATTGCGTTGAGAGACTGTTCGGCAGCTCGTTTGAGGTCTTCCCGTTCTTCTCGGATGTCCATGCTGACAGTCCTTTCCATGGTACCTCTGTATCCAGTGTCATTTGTTCCTACAGCCTCCTCTTTCAAAGCGACAACGGCAGGCGGAGCCAGCATTGTCGGGTTTGGCGAATCGGCCATGATGTTCGTTGTGTGAGTTTAGCGATATGAATCGTTGCAGAGCACCTGCCCGCCAGGGCAGCCCAGTTGAGGCTTCGCTAGATGCGCGATTGGACCATGACCATCGTGACCAGAATCAAGATGGATGCTCCGGCGCTTGTTGGCAGCTCTCTCGCCAGTCGAGAGTCGCTATCTGGCTGCTGAGAGACGCTTCAGTTTTTGGCGGCTAGGACGACGAAGAGAGGTGCGAGGAGCGACTTCAGGCGTGTTGGCAGCAGCAGGCGGTGGAGGAGTCCTTAGCTCAGGAAGGCTCGACCGACAACTGCGTGGGTAGTCGGATGTAGCGATTGACAAGGCGGTGAATTGGTACGGTCCACAGCACAGCGAAATTGTTTTGGATGCAGTTGCGACTTGGGAATGGCAATGGCCTTGGACAACGAGGTCGAGTGATAATGACCAACCATTCACCCTGCCCCGCCTCCTCCCGCCCGCTAGCGCTTCTTTTGGATGCTAAGCCTTTGTTTTATTCGGTCATTGCCGTCCCTATCTCGCGACTCGTGACTTCCTCGCAAGGTGCTAGAGCATGCTCGAGCAATTGTTTTTCTGTGTGGGTAGTCGACAGCGACAAGGCGTGCCTTCCATTTTCTCTCGTAACTTACCTCTGCCTCTACATTCAATTCCTTCATGACGAGCTGAAATTTGCGATTCCTGTCTTTCTCGCTGTTCGTGACAATCAGCTTACAACACCCTAGTCGAGGGTCTGCTGTGCACCATCTGAAGGCATGTGACGGTGCCGTACATCCAGTTCGTCAATTGCGAACCCATTGACAGCGTGCTTCACGACGGAAATTACATCAATTTGCGTACCGCTGCAAAATTCGTAACTCATATCCGCGTCGTGCAGCAAGCTGGACGCATGATTATGCAGCAACGCCTTCGGTTGCCCCGTCCAACTCGCCCAGGCGCGAGGCGGCATCGGATCCTGGGTAGTCCCACGCCATGTCTATCTAACATCCCATCGCCGGAAGGTGCGGCAGCGAGTGTGGTACGCGTGCTACTGTACTGCACAGCTTCCGACTTTGTGGAGATTGCTAAGACTCGATGTTGATGGTGCAACCCTGGCTGTGGGATACTACTGTCTCTCTCACTTATCTATACATCGAGATCTCTTGATTTTTTGTGCAGCATTTGCTCTGTCATGCCCGACACTTGTACTATCGACGTTTATGGCTGCTATCTTGCTATTTTGTGCTCTTAAGTACTTGGTCCCGATTTAGACATTCTGGCTGTGATAAGTCAATTGATATACATTCGTTCATCTGCTGGAGCCAGCACACCTGGAAGACAACTTTCAAAACTTTTCAGACCTCTAATACTTCCAAGTTTCTTCTACAAGGCACTGTTCCTCTTTCTAGGACCACAATATTAGCCAACAGATACAGCAACATTCGACCATTGAGCTCGAGATTCAGGAGCCAAGCATTCAATCGCCAAGACTCTGACAGATCGACCATAGACCCTCTTTCGCCGATCTCCCAACCTCCTCTAAAGAAAACCATCATGGTCCAAAAAGACCGATCACATGATGTCACTTTATTGAAGCAACGCACCTCCTGCCACGATGCTTCAAAGAAATCGATGACGATAGAAGTCAAAGCACAATGAGGGCTGGGCTGATTACATAGCGCATCTTAGTATCGCATCACATATATAACCCAAGGTAAGAGACCATGCAATTGACCAGAGCAACACCAATTATAAGACACCATTTGAAATCCACTTGCTTGAGGAAAGCTTTTACAATCCGAACATTCATACCTTCGTTTTTCGCAAACATGCCTCCCAAGGACAAGTACACCGACCCCGAGCTTCGCGATGAAGTCAAGGAGGAAATCCACAATGGCGACAAGGGCGGCGCACCAGGACAGTGGTCAGCCCGCAAAGCCCAGATGATGGCTTCAGAATACAAGAAGCGTGGTGGTGGTGTAAGTTTTTCTCATTCCATACCTCTTCCCATACTCTACACAAGCAATCGCTGACATATCTCACAAGNNTACACCACCGACANNAAAAAAGACCAAGACGAATCCCAAGAACACCTCTCAAAATGGGGAGAAGAAGACTGGCAAACCAAAGACGGCTCAGCAAACGCCAGAAACGACGACGGCACCCAACAACGCTACCTCCCGAAAAAGGCTTGGGAAAACATGAGCGAGCAAGAAAAGAAGGAAACCGACGACAAGAAGCAAGCCGAAAGCAAACAAGGCAAGCAGCACGTCGAAAACACCGACAAGGCAAAGGAGAGCAGAAAACAAGCCAACGAAGAAGAGGACGATAAGTTTGAAAAGAAAAAGGCAGAGGAGAAGAAGGAGGGTGATGCAGAGGCAGAGGCACAGGCTGGTGACAAGCGTACCCGCTCGTCCAAGTCTGCCTCTCCCTCGAAGAAGCAAAAGCAGAATGATGGTGCCGCAAAGGAGACCACTTCGCCCTCAGAGTCAAAGTCCAATGGCAACAACACCAAGGAAGACACCAAGGAAGCCTCAAAGAACGACTCCAAGAACGACTCCAAGAACGACTCCAAGAACGACTCCAAGAACGACTCCAAGAACGACTCCAAGGACTCACACGGCAAACCAGCATCCAAAGACCGCCTTCCAAAGAAGGACCAAGAAGTCTACTGGAAAACCCTAGGAAACTGGACAAAAGGAACCGTCGTCGAAGTCGCATACGAAGAGAAAGAGGTCGATGGCAAGAAGGTCAAAGCATCGGAGGATGACCCCAGGATTGTGCTGAAGAGCGAGTCCAGCGGTAAAATTGCCGTGCACAAGCCTGATGCTATATTCTTCGATTAGAGAAGAAGAATAAGAGATTTGTACATCTGGACAGAAGACGAAGTTATGTAATAGTATGGCCTGTATGATAGATGAGTAACATTGTCAACTGTTTATTTTCAACCCTCCTTGTGAGGCTCGCATCCGATTCACTAGCTCGACACCGCCAGGGCAAACATACTTCTTATAGCCTCCATCATGGCACTTATTGGATCGAAGACTATGACCCGATCTAAAGTACACGATTGGCGTTTCGACTCTGTAAATTCACCACCATACCAGCCAGAAGATCAACGACTGCTCCCTGCAGATACTATGCATATCCGCACAACACACTTCGACTCTTTCACCAGTAGTCAACACGACCCTGCATCTTGTTGCTTTGCTCCCATTCCTCCAGCTCAGCCATGTCTTCCTCGCTACCACGCCATCCCTTGTTCTGCACACCAACACCATCCATACGAATGACAACACGATCAATAACATCCTGGACATCCGACAGCATCTTGTCGACAAGCACATCCTTTGCGTTCCAAGCGGCATCATCACCCGTCTTCGTAACCAGATTTTGGTCGAAGAAAGACTTGGAAGAGATTGAAAGGTTTGCCTCGAACCAGAACCGTCCAGATGCAATCATCTCAGTCTTCTCCCGAGACGCGAATTGATGAAGCGAGGTGTTATCCCTCATCCAACCTCTGAACAGATCTTGTACCTCCGTGAGGTGCAGTGTGATGCGCTCGTTGTGGATGTGACGGAACGAAAGACGCTTCTTGGTGTAGGCACTCTCAACCTTCAGGTCACTGGTCACCAGGAAGCGAAGATCAACAAGACGACCGTCCTTAGAATCACGAACTTCAGCTGATAGCTTCTCCAAGAACTCCATGACTGCCTTGCGGTGCGTGTATGGCTTTCGGCCTTTCACAGCAAAGCAAGCATCCCACCTTCGCTTTGGGTAGTGGAAGAATGCTTGACCGATTGTAGTAGGAACGAGTTCGACTTTTGTATCATCAGGACCCTTGACATTGACGATGAGGCGGTTGTGATGTTTGTCCTCGCAGTGGAACTCATACCAATATTCTTCAACAGGATCTTGATGAAACAGTTGTGGAGTTGGGATCTGGCACGCCTCGACAGTGGATGAAGTCAGCCTTTCGATGAAGTGAAGAGCTGATCCCTGATCCGAAGAGAGGTGTTCCTTGATGCCTGCTGCCATACGCTTGGAAGACATGGGCCTAGAGGCAGCAAATTCCTTTGCTTCGGGCCCTCTCAAGCCTTCGATCAGGACGCGGCCGATGGCGATTTCCATGTCTAGATGTCCTCTATATGTTCTGGCACAGTCCAGAATCTGGAGTAAATCGTTACTGCAGTCTGGCACAACTAGAGGCTTCGCCCGAGGAGTTGGGGCTGCTTGGACAAGAGATGCCTTTGGTTGACTCTGGTCTGATTTGCTAGGTAGCTTGCTCACTCTAGGGTCCCAGTCCGGAAGATCAAGTTCCACCTTGAAGGATGGATTGCTAGACTTTCCCTTGGCCTTGGACTTAGGTTTGCGATGAGCCGTCGTGTTGAAATATCGGCGGCTAGCGACTTCATCTTCGATCTGAATTCTTTCATCAAAGTCGATGGGCTCTTTAAGCTCAGCGGCAAGAGCCAGTTGAGAATACTGGCCTGGGTGAGTCGATAGTCCAGGTGGTGCAGCAGGAGTCCATGGTCTCGATGACTGCACTTGCTGTACACGAGGTCGGGGAGCTTTTGTTCCAAGAGGAGGGAACGGCTCAGTGTCATTGTTTCCGACATAGTTTGTCACAGGTTGCGCAATGCATTCGACTGGAGCTGGGTGTGCAGTGGTGACATCCCATGGCGCTCTGGGTAGCCTATCTGCGAATCTAATTCCAGATGCCATCCTAGTCTGCAACGACTCAACAGGGCCTGATGAAACAGCGGAACCAAGATCGACAGACCTAGGGGCATGGGGGTAGATGGGATCCTCACGGTGGACAGCTTGGGACAGCGATGGTGGACGACCCTCGTAGTCGATAAGGAAACTTGACTCTGGACGGACCTCGGCGTCAGTCAGCAGACTCGAATTCGGACGACCTTCAGAATCAGTCTCTTCGGGGAACCCAAGATCCTGAACAGAACGCTCGGCCTGCTGTCTGAGAGGTGCTGGCACGGGTCTGAGTGCTTCATTGTCCTCACCGAGATCAAGAGTCTCGATACCGCCACTCAACAGGTCGCCATCCTCAGGCGCAGAATCAATGGTACCCTGCACCCACTCCTCGACGGAATTGTCAACGAAGGTCACTAGGGGGTCATGCATGCCTTCTCTGATGAAGTGCGGAAGTGGTATGGACGCCCATCTCTGGACCAGTGCTGCGTCGTGAGCGTAGTTGGAAGGCCGGGTACTGAAGATGCGCAGTCGATCGTTGTTGACATCTGGACGCATCAAGCATAGCACACGTTGACGAGGTAGCATGTCTCTAGTCCTCTTTTCGTCCGGAGTCAATGTTTGCAACAACAGTCCATCTTTCAGGTGCTGCAGACGATGGAGTTGTAGGAGAGGATCGCGCTCTTTCTCCGTACGCATGAGATGCGAGTCGAATCGTGGGCGGTGCTACGCCTCGGTTAGTGAGGCGCTCTTTCAGTTCTGCTGGTTGAAGCTTACCGAGTTTCGCTCGATGTTGTCCAGCTTCTTAATGATTATTTGGATCTTGCTGGCAGTTGCGTTGGTGATCGAGACGTACGCCTTCTCGACACTCATCTCCAAGGAGCATGCAGTGTCTTGAGCAACCTCTTGCAAAACCCTGTCTGGTAGAACAAGTGCGATGTTCGTGCTTGGATTCTTAGGACTCCAGAAGGGCTTGTTCTCGTCTTCGTAGTCGGACGAGAGACCACCAACATCAATAAGAGGTTCGTCAAGCAAGATGTCGTCGTCTTCCCTCAATAGATCGTCAAGTTCATCCTCGGCGTTTGCATTTCCACCAGTCTCGGCCGGGCGAAAGATCTTGGGGTCGCTCATGGCATCCTGAGGGCCGTCTTGGTGCTGGTCAATGTAGTTGTTGCACAAATCCACGAACTTGAAGTAAGCCTGTTCATGTCCGGGCTCTGGAAACTCAATGCGGAACATCTGANNGTCTTCGTCAGTGGTGTACAGGAGTGAGAAGAGACGACATGAAGCTGTGCCCACCTGCTTGTCCGACATGTATGTGCATCTGGCATTCGCGTCTTGAACCATCTCATCGAACATGGTGATCAGCTCATCAGGCTCAAGAAACTTCCACACCGTGCTGTACATGAAAGTGCTCGCCATGTTGGAAGTGTGGCTGGTGACTTGATTGACCTTGAAGGCGTCAACGCAGTGACAACCTCTGAGGAGTAATTAATGGGGATAAGAGATCTTGAAATGATGGCTCAAGTGAGGTGAAGATGTTGGTGCGCAGGAGATGGTCGGACTGGCAATTTTGCAGACGCAAAAGTGCAGTGCCAGAGATCGCTCGTTTTTTTCCTGTGTTGATTGGGAAGCTGCGACGTCCCGTTCGTTTGCAGATGCCGCCTTGCATGTGCATACAGGAAGCTCGCGCGGGTTTGCATCATAAAACACTTTGAGTGGGTTGATCGAATGGTAGGCGCAATCAAACACCTGAAGTCTTTGACGAAGATTGACCTAGCCTGCTATTCAACTCCCCAGCCCACTCTGAGAAGCAAGTAGTGTCATCTTATGTTCATATACCGTGAGTAATGATATGTTGATATCCGTATTGTCCCCATTGTCTCCTCCCATAACGCCTCGCTATGCAGCCATTCGTGAGCAACAACATGTCTGCTAACACTTGGTCCTGGAAACAAAGAACCCATGAACACCTCTCGTAAACCCCCCTGTGTAGTCGGGGATCCCGCTCTATACAACATAAACATGCCAGAAGAAATACTCCTTATCCCAAAACATAATTCACTTTTGCAGCCAGCTCCTGAGGTGGGTACGAGGTTCAAGACGGCGGTGACGGCGGGGGCGAGTTTACGCCATTCTCGCTGTTGACCTTCTGCATATTCATGAGCCACTTCATGCGGTTCGTGACTTCTTGCATTTCTTCCAGCGTCCTCTCGAGTTTCACCTCGCGGCGACTGATGCCTCCTTTGAGTTCTTTGACATCTCCAAGGACAAGGTCGACCTCGGAATCTTTTNNTTCTTTCCTGTACTTGTCCGACGCTGCCAGCAGTTCGTTATACAGTTTTCTTGCTTTCTCTGACTCTTGACGCATCTGGTGATTGACGACGTCTAGTTTGGTCAGCCGTTTCCTGTCCTCCTCCCTATCGTCACTCAGCTCCCGTAGTTGCTTGTTAGCTGCTGCGATGCGCTGTCGGTATTCGGACGAGAGCTGGCGGTGCGAGGTTTCGAGGATTGAGGCGTGTGTAGTTGCGTGTTTGGCTTCTTCGACGGCCTGTTGGACTTCTTTGTTGCTGTGCTCTTGGTACTCGCCCATTCTGCGTTCGGCTTCCTGAACCCGGTGCTCCAAGGACTCTCTCTTCTGTCGCTCAATATCGAGCTCGGCCTTGAGATCTTCAATCTTGCGGTCGCGGCGCTTGATCACGCTCTCGTCCACTGCTTTACAATGCGAAAGTCGTGCATTCTCGGCTTGGAGAGCTTCCAGCCGGGGTTTTTGTGCATTTGCTGTGCGTTGTAACTCCTCTCTTTTGGCGGCTTCTGCTTTGATCTCTCTTTTGAGTCTGTCGTTTTCGGCCATGAGCTTCTCGATGACACGGCCAGACTTCCCGAGGTTTGCATTCCCGAGACCTGTGCCGCCGACCCAGGGGGTACTGTCCGAGAGGATCGGAGAGCTCTCCAACAAAGTCGTCGTAGTACTCATATCGTTGCTGGATGGTTTTGGTGACAACAGGCGTTCTTGTACACTGTCACGGGTGTTTGTTGACAGCAAAGGTTGAGCTGTTCGAGGCGACGACAAGGCGGATTCGACCTCTGGAGCGGATGGATGGGATGCACTGTCGGCAGGAGAGGTCGAGTCGAAAGGAGCAAAGTTGGGCATATTCAGTTGGGGAGGCATCGAAAATTGACCATCTNNGCGACTGTAAAATGAGCGAGGAACGTTGCGGCAGTGACGGACACAAAAACAAAGGACCCTGCATTTGGAGCTGCGAGCAAACGCAAGAGCAGCGCCAACTGGAACGTGCTTACCGCCAATAATCTCTCTTTCTTCCTCGACACTTTCCGATGTCTTGCGCCCAGCATGCTTGAAACGCTGCGACAGATCTCTGAGCGTATTGAGTGACGACTTTCTCCGTCCGAGTCCAGGTTTCTGCGGGTGCTCGTCGGCCATGCTCGTCCACAGCAACGGCAAAGGCCAGTGTCAAAGAGTCCGTGTGCACGGAAGAGCAGCAAGGCGGCGCAAACGGTTCCTGCTGTTCTTGCGGTACTTGTGGAGCAAAGCCAAAAGCACCGCGCGCGAAAGTGTGGGATGGCCGCAGACCTTATGCACCTCGCCGAGTGTCCACCTTAAAGTCTAAATTAAAAAGGACATTGCGCCGGCAGGGTAAGAGATACAGCACGTTAGGCCTTCAACGGCCGTCACAAAGACGACACACACGCGTTCAACCCTTAACCGCTCCCTTTATCTGGCACTGCCTCAAATGACTATGTATAGCAGCAATTTCGGCGGGCCGTTGTCTTGCAATCGATATAGCAATGCGCTCAGTCAAGCTGCTATCTTGATTGTATGTTTGCGTTATATCTATTTGTGATTCTCTTGTTTCTCTGGCAAGCCTGTCTTTCTCGAGGTTCGATGCAACATGAGTTATATTCCTGTTCTTGGTGCAGGTTTGAGCAAGACATGCTACAGGCTCGAAGTATCTCCTAACCTAGGTCGCCACTGCTTCTTGTAGTTTTTGAAAGGCTTCTGGTCGGAATTTGGGCATGATTTTCGTCACCAGTGGCCGCGATTCATCATCTGTCAGTCCTGTCAGTGGATGTGGGAGAGCTAAGGACGTGTGTGGAAACATACAGTTCTTGTAGAGGTCTTCCAAGGCATCGAGTGCCATTTCTCTTGCTGGAGGTCGAAGCAGAATCAGATAGTGTAGCGCTTGAACCGCAAGTTGCACTCTTTCTGGATCCTTTGCAAGCCTGACCACCCGCTTAAGAACATCTTGATTAATGCTGGGAATCTCTGAAAGGAATCTGATGAGAAGTTTGTCCTTGGCGTCCAAGAACGGTACAATTCCGTCGAGGATCTTGAGCATCCACTTCTCATAATGCTCCGAAATATACTCTGCCTCCTCGTTCTGCTGTGTTTGTATGCGATCGTTATACCATTCCTCGTTGAGCCAAGAGATACCGACATCAATACGCTTTCGGAAGTCATCGACGACGTACAAGTACAACGAGTCTCGAATAGCGTCGTTCAGTGAGAAGCTGCCCCTCGACAAGCTCGCCGACTCTGATTTGAGCTTGTTTTCGTCAAGTCCGGCAGGAGCGCGTGTGGCAAGACGAGTGATAAGGGTAATCCAAGCATCCCGATCGTGGTTGGTTGCTGCCAGACGATTGAAGCCGGGTTTCTGTGTTTTGCTCGACGCAGACTGATCCATCGTGGTTAGCGTACCGAAAACGCGGTTGACGGCCCCTTTGCTGTACTCTACAGTCTGTTCTGTAGTCAGTGGCGGTGGCGGAGGCAGATTGAATGGTCCCAGAGACACCGGAGCTCTGTCCGATTCAGGGGCTTGATCAAGGTTGTTGGTAATTTGGTCGGTACTTTCAACGCCGGGTTCGTAGTCTTCGTCTTCTTCAGCCTGGACGGGACCAGAGCCCGTCACCGCACGAGCGGCACTTGAAGCAGTAGCAGGTCTTGCAGCCAAGGACAAGTATCTCGCCTGAACAGCGTTGATAGCAGCGTCCATTTTGACCTTATCTATGGACTTCAATAATGGTGCCACAATGCTCAAAACGACGTTGGAAGGGATCACGTTTACATCAAAGTTCCTCAACCCTTGGTCATGCGTGAGGGTAAAGAGCTGGGCAAGACTAACAGGTCCCTGTGGCAGGGGTGGAATCTGAGAAGTAGGGGGACTGGGCTGCGGCATTTGCGCATTAAGACGCTGTCGCTTCGCCTCGGACAGACCGTCAGTAGGTTCAGCGGGTGCTGCCCTTTTACGGCTTGACTCATCGAACACATCTACGAGCGTGTGTCTAAGTCTCTCGATGCATTGTTGGATGCGGCCAGCGAGAGGATGGTTGGGGTTCTTCTTGATGATATTCAGCAGGAAAGCAGTTGTCGTTCGTGTCATAGATCTGATCATGACTTTGTGGGTCGGCGAGACAGGTGTCGTGGTAGCGAGTTTGAAAGGATTGTAGTTGAGAACGGTGGAGATGATCTTGTTGGCGACAGAAGGACGGCTTTTGACCAGAGATCCAAGACTGTTCAAGGTAGCGGTTACAAGCAACGCGTCGGTGCTGTTGTCCTGCAACACGCCTAATAATCTGTCGAGCAGACCCAAGGCTTCAGCCTCCAATGTCGAAGGAGACATGATGGGATGATCGCGAGGGACCAGAGCAAGAGAAATCTCGTTCTGCTCAGGACGCCTTGGATCTGCGATCAAACCCGGAGTCTGGACCTGAACCACTCTTTGGATAAACTTGACTGAGCATATATGAATACCCGGAGGAGCGTTGTGCATCCTGCGCAGAATGCTCGACTTGATAGCAGCCATCTTCTGCCATGGTGAGGCGTCATGAGGGTTGGCTACGATATGGCGGAAGACAAAGGGNTAGATGCTTGCAGCTGCTTGGACAACGCTCTTGATTACGGCAGTGTCTTCGTTCGGGCGTTCGAGAAAGGCCTTGAGAGTGTCCAGAACCTGTAGAGCCAAGTTCTGCTTGTGCTCCTGAGCAAGGACTGGGGATGCGAAGGTTTCTGCGAAGAAGTCGGCGCCCCATCTTCTCAACTCGAGGATGGCATCGGCGCCCACGATTCGAAGGAGGCCAGGAACGACTTGAGGGTAGAGGGCAGGATCGGCGAGTGCNAGGTTCCGGGCAGCATTCAGCTGCTTGATGGTGTCGGCGACATTGGCTTGGGCGGCCATGGTGGGCGACGAGAGGGCGGAACACGCGCCGAAGACGTCACGCAGACGGGGTAGGATGCAACTCGGTGACAGCTACGCTATTGCGACATGAGGTACGTGTGTAGCAGCTCGCACGGCTCTCTACAGAGGATGAGATGGTTTGCTGTCCTGGTGGATGATTGGAAAAACGGCGACGCAGAACGCAATGCGATGGGCTTGGATTGGGTGGTGAAGCAAGCTCTCAGGCTCTCTCGATGGGTTGACGCGCGGGAAAGCAGCGACGACCCTCGCCGGTCGATCTTGGCAGTTTCCGTTCTCGAACATGTGAATCGTGCCTTCCCTTCGCAGACGGTTTGATAATTCCACGACTCGAGCAAACATGCCTATTGGAAAGTACGGACAATCCAGACTTCACGGCAGAGTGTCTCCCACTGACGCGACCGCAGGATCCCTCAGTCGTCGTACTACGACAAGTACAACCGGCCCACCGCCGCCCTCTACCGTGCCCGCCAGCCGTACATTGTCAAGAATGCCTTGACTGGTCTGGCCATCTTTGGCTTCGCTATTGGTGTTTGTCCGTCGCATCTGCCTCTTCTCTTTCTATGCGACCAGTCGACTGACCCGCCACCCGCAGATTCCTTCACCATCCGCGCCGTCGCCCAGGATGACTTCGAGGATGTCGTCGTTCCCGATGCGCCCGCCACCCCTGGACATGCTCCTCACACCAGCACTGTGAGGCAGGTCGCTCCTAAGTAAACATGGCCCGACTTCGACTCAACATCTGTATCACCACATGTACATTCAATCCCGGCATGGAAAAGGCGCAATGGAGTTATGGGAAGCCTGTCTCAAATAGCAGCAGCATTTTTGTTCACACGAGCCACGAATTACAAAAGATACAAAAGAAAACATGAATTCGCTGTTGGCATGGTATATCTACATCAACACGGTCTCGACGCCAGTGGGAAGGTTGCCCTTGAAGGGGTGCTCGCTGGGGACAGCGTTGTCCTTGATCTGCTGCAGCTTCTTTGCGTTGGCCTCATGTGCCTCCTTCTCGAACTTGGCAATGACTTGTGACATGTCGGCGTAGTGGCCGGCGGGCACGTTGTGAGGGGCTCCAGTGTTGAGGATCNNCTGCCGACAAATCTCGTTAGCATTCCAATTCTCTTCGCATATGTTCCGTGTGTCTGTTCTCGCATTATAGCGTCCTTCTCTTGACTTTCTTTCCTGATGCTGTGCTGCTGGAGTGTTCTTGTCTCGGACGTACTCGGGGAACTTCAACGTAACGTTCTGGGCGCGCTGGGTGTTGGCAAACAGGTTACGGTCTGCAGCAGCCTGCTCAAGGGCGTCGGTGTGAAGAGCGGCGATATGAGCTGCGTCCTTGCGGTAGTGGTCGTAGCTGTTGATGACGCGGGTGAGGTACTTGTGTTCGTAATTGCCAGGACCAGCGAACTGGTACATGAGGTAGCCGATCGGGATAAGGGACATGGCCATGAAGAATCCGCTCTGTCGCCTCTATCAGTCCATGGCTTCTTCTCGTCTCCCCATGACACGTACTCCGAGCTTCTCATCTTCCGGGTACTTGATGCTGCCGGCGGCCGGGGCTTCGTGGTGTGCGTGACGTCTTGTTTGCTGGCGAGTGACTGCGCGTGCACTTTGCGCAGCAGTAGCTGCGCTTCTTCTGAAGGCCTGCATGATGTGTGGTGTGTACAAGCCTAATCGCTATGCTAACTAGTCGCTCTCTTGGTCCGATGAGAGTGATGTCGAGTCGTCCTTGGCGCTGTTTTGCCGGCCCGAGCGCGCAAAGCGTGGAGTGATGTCCAATCAGAAGCACTTTGTATATAAATCGAATTACCATATGGCGATCAAAGAGGACTACAGAAAACCTATATATATACTTCACTAAATAATGAGCGAGGAACATGCGTTGATTGTGTTGATCCGAATCAGATTCCATCGCGATGGCTGGACTGCGAAGCTCATACAAGAAATCGACATTTGCAAGCATAGCATGAGAAGACAACGCTAAGAACGGAGAGACTACATTCAGAGCTGGCAAATTCTTGTTCATATTGGAAACGGTCCATGGTATTCCGATGAAATCTTTGATTGTGCTGACCGAGTGCGTCGCGCATCTAGACAAATAGAATACGGCTACTGAGAATGAGCCTTGTCAGACGTGACTTTGCTCAAGCTGTTTTGTCAGTCTTCCCTGAACGGTAACTCCAGGATTCTTGCTGTCGTTAATGATTGCGCCCGTGGTCTCGGTAGTTGCAAGCCAGACCTTACCACTCCGCGTTGTGGCTTCTGCTTCCAGGTGAACTCCGAGTAATCTCTGACAAGCCCGTCCTGTAAGGACCATGGGCACCACGAACCGCCGAGTAGTGTACCGTTGCCATCTTGTTTTTGTGTCAATCCAAACTCCACGCTTCGAAAAGAGCCGCACTATGCAGTCCAACGCCAATAAGATGCATCCGTTCCAGCAAACTCCAGTAATAGCAAGGCTTCGATGGGATCGGTGCGCACGCCAGGATGTGACGAGTCATCAGGCATGTCGGTAGGTTAGAAAGTTGAGATGAATGGTCTCTCACTGCACAAAGTTCCTCAGCTTCATCATTTCGTCCAGCAGCTCCTGCAGGTCCTCATCAGAAATCTTGCCTTCGAGCGAGGGCACAAGGGTCTTTGCTTCCTCGGCGGAATCGGGGCATAGACTTCCNTTTTGAGACGGTCAGTAAACGAATGTATACTGTAGTAGTCAAGTAAACTCACCGAGCTGGCTGCGCTCAAAGCGCTCAAGCTCGGTGCGAGTCGTGAGCAACTGCTCAACAGCAGTGACGTGCTCCTGCTGCTTGAAGCGGGCAAACAACTCGAGGTACTCCTGGGTCTTCAGAAGAGTCTCGGACTCGGAGACTTTCTGCTTGATGTTGCGCCGGCGCTGCGTGACAGCGTTGATGATGGTACGCGCTTCGGACAAGTTCAGAGCGGGCACCTGCTGGAACTCTCCCAGACGCAGGATCGCCGTGGCCTCTTCGTCTCCAGTGGGTGCTCTCTTTGGGCGCGAGATCATATGAGGTGCAGGAGCGGGTGCGCCGGGGTTGGCCATCTTGTCTGGAGCGGTTGACACGGAGGAGGTTCGATCGGCGACGGAGAGCGACTGGGGGAAGTAAAGATACGATGGATCGACGACAATTGTGTGCTGTGCGACGACGACGTGATGAAGTTGTTGATTTGGAGTTCAAAGCGCTGGCAGCGACAGGGCTTGGCGCCGGCTTGCATGAACCCACGGCAGAGCCTTGATGGATCCCTCACTTCTTCCCGAGAGCACAAATCAAGATGGCTTCGAGGATACAATTCATGTCAGACTTACATCTGGAGCGCAATGGCTACGACTATGATATTCCTTGCTCTGCATCCTATCTGGCCTTGGTTGGAGACATTGGCCGCTTCTGCGACTACGACGACTATGCCGGTTTCCTCAGAACCCAATGCCAGAATTTTGACCAGGTACTATTGATTGCCGGAAACAATGAGTTCTATGGCTCGTCGCGACAAGAGGGACTGGACGCTGCGAACAGGCTAGTGCAAGACCCGACTTTGCAAGGGAAACTGGTATTCTTAAATTGTACTAGAGTGGACCTCGCAGGATCCAATATCACAGTGCTGGGTTGTACCCTGTACTCTCACATCGAACCTGACTGTACCCAGTTGAACAAGGATTTCAAGTGTATCAGAGACTGGAGTGTTCAAGACCATAACAGAGAACATGGACGAGATGTGGAGTGGTTGCATTCGTCCCTTCTACAAATTGCTGAGACGGATCCTGCAAGGCAAGTCATCATACTCACTCACCACGCTCCGTCTTTCAAAGACACATGCCATCCCATGCACGAGAACAATGCTGTGAGTCAGTGCTTTTGCAGTAACACACTGGAGGCTTTCAGAACGTGGAAAGGTCACGAGCAAGTGAGTAATTGGATCTTTGGCCATACACACTGGAATGCCCGTTTCAAATGTGGAAACACAACGGTACAAAGTAACTGCCTGCCAAATCAACCTCGCAATCTCTCTTGGTGGGGGCGATTTACAATGTTCAGGCCATTCGACCCATGCGCGGTCATTGACAGCGGTCCGGCACTTTCTTGGAGCAACTGGTTATCTATGACATAGGCTACATAGCTTCAACGAGTTCCTGCCTCGTATACTACAGTCATCTCAAGCCAAGAGAGTCGATTGGGTTTAGTGGAAACACTTGTGGTCTCTGGAGGCACTTCTTTGAAACTGTAGTATGTACTCTTTGTACTTTAAGCGTGACCGAAGAGAGCCGGTTTGAGCAGGACTCTGAGTGGATGCTACTTGTTTCTGAACAATATTGTGCGTTTCTATAGCTTAAACTACTGCTGTGCGTCGCCATGAGAGAGAATTCATTTGGAAGAGTGAGACTCTCTATCGCACACGGGGAGGGTGGAGCAGAGCAGGTGGTGAAGATACCAAGGTCAGATCGTCACTGTCAGGCAGGGACAGTACGGGGATTTCGGCCGTTCGGCGGCGTCGATTGGGCAAGTGCCATTCACGCGTGTGGCACGCTCATCAGCAAGTCAAGCAATTCAACGCCAGAGGGAAAGCTCATGCGAGAACATGTCGACGGCTGAGTAAAAGTTAGGGCTCAATACAATGGCAGGCTAGGGTAGTTTAGGAATCTGCATTGGTCGAGGCTAGGTTCTTGTCTAGATTCCTTGTCTATGGAATTCTCACAAAACAGCACGGCGGGCGTTTGCGAGTCACGACTGGTCGTGTCCTTGGCGCCTGGGGGCTGTTCGAGCATTATTCCACCCTTGGAGCACGTACTTGAGTATTTACCTACAATCGACCTACGCTGCCGGCCGCCCCACGCAGGCACTTTCTATCTCGACTCTTGGAGCAACGTCCCATGCGGTCGCTATCCAGTCTTCCAACGAGCAGGCGCTGCGTCCGCCCCGACTAAACACACAATCGCCCGCCGCCTCCTGACTGTCCGCAACTGGCTGTCCCTGTTTTGATGCCATTCTATCCCACACCATCCTGCTCGACGCCTCCACTCAAGTAGCCGCTGCTACCTTACGCTCGCTTTGTTTCCTCTGTCCGCAATTCATCCTAATACACCATGGGTCTACCGACCGACCCCTCCACCCAGCACGACGCTGATGACCATCCCTATCCTTCCGACATCGCTCTTCCACCCTCTCGCACCAACACGTTCGAGTCTCCTGGCGAGTCGCCCTCCAGGACTTCCACAGACGCCGAATCCCAGCTTGAATTGGCGAGTCGTCACCGACCTAAGCGCAGCCTGGACATCAAGGACGATCGCCCTACCGACGCCCAAGCCTCACCTTCAAGGGACCGCTCTCGACCCAATGGAAAGCAATCTAACAGGATATGCGCAAAGTGTGGCGGTCACTTGACTGGCCAGTTCGTGCGCGCTCTGGGCGGCACATATCATCTTGAGTGCTTCACATGCCACGTTCGTACAATTGAAACGTGGAACTCGTGCAATTGCTGACTGTTTGTAGNNGATTGTGGTAAAGTCGTCGCTTCCAAATTCTTCCCCGTCCCAGAACAGCCTCCGAATCAATACCCTCTGTGCGAAACAGATTACTTCCGCAGATTGGACCTACTCTGCCATGCATGCGGAGGTGCTCTTCGTGGCTCCTATATCACCGCACTCGATCGCAAATATCATATCGAACATTTTACCTGCTCTGTATGTCCGACTGTGTTTGGCGCCCAGGACAGCTATTACGAGCATGAGGGAAACGTATACTGCCATTACCATTATTCAACAAAGTTCGCTCAGCGCTGCAATGGCTGTCAGACGGCTATTCTCAAACAATTTGTCGAAATCTTCCGCAATGGCCAAAATCAGCATTGGCATCCAGAGTGTTATATGATCCACAAATACTGGAACGTCAGATTGCACCAGGGTGGTTCTGCGGACGACCCTCTGGATTCCGAGGAGAACGCTACAGAGGAGCTGCGAAAGATGGTCAAAGAAAGCGAGGAGAGCGTTGAAGAGAAAGTGCTTTGGATTTGGCGCACGCTCTCTGCCTTTGAAGAGAAATCGGCGACGTGCATCTCTGATATGTTGTTACATGTCAGCAACGGTGCCTATGTTGATGGAGTCATGACGGCCAAGAGGTTCATCATCCATGTCGACCTTCTTNTTTCTGCGGCGGACAATCTAGACCAGGTCTTGCAATCTCACACAGCGAAGGGTGCGTTTCTTTGTTGCGTAGCGTGTTCTGCATATGCTAACCTTTTCANNGGTCTTTCCTATTCGAGAGAGGCCAAACTGCTATGCAAGAAAGTTGTTGCTTTCTTCCAGCTGCTCGCCGAATCTCAGGAAACTGGCGTGAGGCGGCTGGGCGTCACCCAAGAGCTTTTGTCTCTCGTCACAGGCTTAGCGCATTATCTCAAGCTCTTGATCCGGATCTGTCTGCAAGGCGCTCTAAAGCTAGAGCGCGAAACTGGCAGCCATGAGGGTTTGACTAACTTCCTGGACGAAATTGGCGCTCTTGATGACAGACTCACTGCCGAAGAGGACAAGGATCCAAAGAGCGAGACAGAAAACTTCGTGGCACGATCTGCTGACAACTGCACCGTTTGCGACAAGTCTGTCGAGGACAAGTGTTTCGTACGCAGGGATAGAAGATTCCATGCGCAGTGTCTCACATGCAGCAAGTGCTCGAGGCCTCTCGCCGATGATCATGCGCTAGCGAGATGGGACGAGTCCTCTCAGAAGCTCTACTGCGACCGTCATGCTGGAGGCTCGAGTGAGGGCAATCTCATTTTCGTCACCCGTCTCCAGCAGTATGTCCATCTTCTCCGCGTTGCTCATGCAAGGTTACTTGCCACTTTGCGTACAAGCGGCGCGCTGCCTCATACTTCAGGTCCGTTGAAAAGATATTTTGCGTTGGATGATATAATTACTCACAGAGCTTNNTCAGATGATCCTAACCTTACAGACTACGACTCCAACCGAGGACATCGTGTCTCGCCANAGGGGTCTATCGATCCGCCATTGCTTAGATCAAATACCCGCTCCAAGTCATATGCTGGCTCGACCAAACGTGAACACTCACCCTCGTATGAACAAACACTCGGGGACATCCGGAGGTTGCGTTCCACACGCATGGAAAAGAACATCTCAACAACAAACCGCAAGGCTCGTACATCCAGAGTGATCGACGGCCCCGAAGGTCTGCATGGCGATCCGGAAGACAGATTCGAACGCCGCCAGACTGGTAATTTCCAAATCGTCGATGACGGTGAAACCGGTGGGTCGCGCATGTCGCAGCTTCAGTTCGGCAACCATGAATCAATGACCCTGGACGACATTCCAAGGATTGTCCAAGCACAGCAAACGAGAGAGCAGAGACCCAACGCTTCCAAGTTCCATCGTGGTCCCATGATACCTCAGGAACCAAGACCGAAGCTCGTCAACAATGGCCATACACGACACGTCTCGCTCGGTAACGACGACAAGCCAGCTCTCATGGAGGGTGGTGCGTTCAAGACGAAGAAGTATTTCTCCGAACTGTCAGCACTTGAATATTTCATCGTTCGTCACGTAGCCGTACTTTCAATGGAGCCTCTTCTTGAGGGCCATTTCAACCAGGAAGAGTTGCTTGACCTCATTGAGACGAAGAGACCCACATTCTGGGGTAAATTTGGGAAGGCTTTCAAGCCTGAGACAGGCAAGAAACCCAAAGGCAACAAGCGGGGCATCTTTGGTGTGTCTCTTGAGCAGCTGGTAGAAAAAGACTACGCGGAATCAACAGATGGCATTGGGCCGGGTGCCTTGCGCATCCCCGTTCTTATCCAGGACGCGATATCGGCAATGCGGACAATGGACATGTCTGTCGAGNGGGTTTTCCGCAAGAACGGTAACATCAAGAGACTCAACGACGTCAAAGAAGAGATCGACTCCAAGGAGATGGTCGACGTTGATCTTACGAAAGAAAATCCGGTTCAAGTCGCCGCACTTCTCAAGAAGTTCCTACGAGAGCTGCCGGATCCTCTTATGACATTCAAGCTGCATAAGTTGTGGATAACGTCACAAAGTAAGTTTTTTACTTTGTAAAGTGTTCGTAGATCATCTACTAAACGTAACTTAGGAATAACGGATGAGGAGACACGGCGAAGGGTCCTCCACCTTACATGCTGTCTTCTTCCAAAGGCACACAGAGACACAATGGAGGTGTTGTTCAACTTTATGCAATGGGTGTCTTCGTTCTCTCACATTGATGAAGAATCTGGTAGCAAGATGGACGTTCACAATCTTGCTACTGTGATGGCACCCAACATCCTGCACTTGGGCAAGCGCGACGTACCGTTGGATGATAACTTGCTCGCTATTGAGGCGGTGCACTCGCTCATAGAATTCAATGAGTACATGTGCGAGGTAAGTGCTCCGTTGACGTCTCATTCACTGAACAATGAAAGGCTAACATTATCTGTCCAGGTACCGGAAGACCTAGCTCTCATCCTCAACGACTCGACGCTATTCTCGGCCAGCGCCGACATCACGACCAAGGAAATCTTGAAACGATATGGCGATCGGACAAAGGGGCCTTCAAGTACACCAGGAGATGTAGCACCCNCGCCGCAATCCACGACACCAAAGTCCCGTGAAAGCAGAGGTAGTGCGCCTGTTGTCACTCGTGTTGACACAGACGCCGAACAGGCCAACGCATGGGGCAACGAAGCCAGTGTTCGTCATGTGGCAGCGGATATGCCACCACAACCGCCCTTTGCCATGCATCCAAACAAGTCTTCCGAAAGCCAAGGCAGTCCCACCAGGAATGGCAACCGCAACAGTGGATACACTCCAAGGCCCATGGGTGTGACATAAACCGGAAAGTCTAGTCGGCGGTTGACCACTACTTTTGTGCATTGTCTGCTACCGTGCTAGGAAGTGGTCAATATTACCGCTCTTCCTTTGAGAGGCAGTCAGCATCAGAGTCTCCGAGAAATGTCTCTTAGTTGCGATGAGTTCTTAAGAGAGGGGCTGCTTGTTCTTTTCTTCTTCTTTCTTCTCTTCTTTTCACCTTTTACCTCTGTTGTCTTGACAAATCTTTTACTTCTCCTTGTCATCTTTGCCCTTGGTCTCATTCCGTCGTCCGTTTTGAGTATGCGCATTCCCAGCATTGTCATTATCAGCAGTATCGTCACTATCATCGCTCTGGGGGCAAGTCGATAGTCTTAAAGTTTTTTACTTCGTTCTTGATCCGGAAAACAAGCATTGGTCATCAGGACAGGTCCATGAATGGGTCAAGCAAAATGCATTATCATCCATAATCTATATCCTCTGTGCCCGGCCTGTTACTCTCAGCCATGTCCACTACTGCCCGATCTGGGACTTATGTGATACAGGATAGGCCGACGTACTAACATCAACGTAGCTCAACCCCTACAGCTCACTAGTGATGATCATGTTGGGAAACCGGAATCCAGTGGTATTCTTAAGCTTCAAATGATGATTGCGCGGGACACCCTGACCACAAAGTCGATAGTTCACAATGTTGATTGCAAGCGCCAGATATGTTAGGGCGATGGATACTCAAAAGGTTTCAGATGATTCATGTTGGCTTCTGCTGCATCCGTATCTTTATAATCAGTAATGAGTATGTGATGTTGGACAAGAGATAGGGCAATGGAGCAAGCCCGATCCCGGAGGCTGACAAACGCCTCGGCTGATGGCGTCAGATTCGAGACCATGACTTTTCCACCGGAGCATGGTAATCATTCAACCTTGACTCTTCACATTAGCCAGAGCGACAGGAGACAGCATGTCGGCACCTCGAGCAGCAAGGCAGCTTGCCAATGGACTGTTCCGACGAACCAACCCTAGAACACGCTTCCTTCCCACCCAACGCAGCATACATAGCACAAGCAAACCGGCCTCGCAAGCAGCCGCTGGCCAACCCATTGTCGAGGCAGAGAGGCCCTCGGAGATACCAGTCGTGAATCCACCGCTCAGCTTCCCCTGTCTGGATGCCTTGGACAAGAAGACTCAGACCTTGACCAACAAGCGATCCTTGTCCGGACCCGAACCATCGTACGCACCAGGTGCAACCGAGACATTCCACTGCCCCTCGCCTCTCCTGCTGGACTGGGGCGGTGTCTTGCCGTCCTTCGATATCGCATACGAGACATGGGGCAAGCTCAATGCCGACAAGAGCAATGCCATCTTGCTACACACGGGCCTGAGTGCTAGCAGTCACGCGAAGAGCACTCCGGCAAACTCCAAGCCTGGCTGGTGGGAAAAGTTCATTGGACCCGGCGCCCCTGTTGATACCGACAAGTACTTTGTCATCTGCACCAATGTGCTAGGAGGGTGCTATGGTAGTACTGGTCCAAGTTCCAAGGACCCCTTGGCCAACGACCAGCCATACGCTACCCGCTTCCCCATCCTCACCATGCAGGACATGGTGCGCGCACAGTTCCGTCTTCTTGACTGGATGGGCATTGAGAAGCTGTATGCTTCGGTTGGCTCCAGTATGGGTGGCATGCAGAGTCTGGCTGCCTCAGTCCTGCACCCCGAACGTGTAGGCAAGTTGGTCAGCATCTCGGGCTGTGCTAGGAGTCACCCTTACAGCGTAGCCATGCGCCACACCCAACGTCAAGGTTCGTCTCTCTGTTTCCCTTTCTTCTCATACCACCATTGCTGACCCGGTTGCANNGTCCTCATGAACGACCCCGCCTGGTCCTCCACTCGCGGAAACTACTACTCGGCCATCCCACCCCACGCCGGCATGAAACTCGCACGCGAGATTGCAACCGTGACTTACCGCAGCGGTCCTGAGTGGGAGCTTCGCTTTGGCCGCCGTCGCGCCGACCCCTCGAAACCTCCTGCCCTATGTCCAGACTTCCTGATCGAGACGTATCTCGACCACGCGGGTGAAAAGTGGTGCTTGGAGTACGATGCAAACAGTCTGCTGTACGTGAGCAAAGCGATGGATCTATTCGACCTAGGCAAGGAACACATGGACATGCTCGAAGGCGTGAGAGCATCCAATGTCCACAAGCTAGACCAATTCGGTGCCGACAAACCCACACCGAAACCAGAGAGTGGCGCAGCGGATCTGTGCAACTTGACGCTGCCGGATACACCTTATGAGGAGCAAGAGTCGACGGCGGAGATCATGAATGAGAATGCCGACATCAAGGCTGCTGCTCAGGACAACGAGCCACCTGCCGATCTTGTCAAGGGCATGCAGGGATTGAGAGATATCCCTGCTTTGGTGCTGGGTGTGGCTTCTGATATTTTGTTCCCTGCTTGGCAGCAAAGAGAAATTGCTGCTGCGTTGAGGAAGGTGGGAAATAGAAAAGTTACCCATGTTGAGCTTGGCGAGGATAGGAGTTTGTTTGGTCATGACACCTTCCTGCTTGATCTTGAAGGCGTCGGTGGTGAGTTGAAGAGATTCTTGGGTTGATCTCATATGGACAGAGAGCATGTAAATATAATACCATGACCAAAAGCATAACGAACTGTCTTTCTTCATCTCACACACCTTCAACTGCTTCAAGAGCGGGTTCATGTAGTGATAATATGCATGGAATGCTCTTTGTTTTGTTCAAGGTCTATGGGTATCGTAGTATACTTTGAGCGTCTTCTAGACATCCTCAAACTCCATGTCATCTTCGTCAGACTCTGCATTGGCATCGACCGGAGGCGCGACACTGGCCAAGGGCTTAGCATCAGTCTCTTGCTCCGTCTTGACGCGTTTGGCATCTGGACCTTCGGCCTCTTCGACCTTGATGTCTGGTACACTGGCGCCTGGAGGCACGTCTTCGAACTCGTCCTCCTCGTCCTCGTCTTCTTCTTCCTCTTCCTCTTGTAGCCTCGCTCTTTCTTGCTCTGCACGGTATGCGGCCCAGTAGTCGTCCATGACGGCATCATCTCTTCCTGGTGTGCCTCCCAGTTTCTTCTCGTCTGCTGCGTCGTCGACGGAGAGACCTCCGGCATGTGCTTCTCTTTCTCGCTGCTCTCTCAGCTCCTTTGCGCCTGCCGTCGTCATGTCGCCAGAAACAGTCGACCTCGTGAGCCACTCGGGCAGAGCGTTTTGCTTGGCCTCCTTTTCGCGCTTGATCCTTGCAGCCTCTGGATCCGGTTTTGTTGTAATGTCGTCTTCCAATTGCACCTTTACTGTTTCGGGCGCCAGAGCCAGACCCTTGGATCCGGCGATGCTGGGCTTGACTTCTTCTGCGATTCTCGTTGGGCGGTCTGGATGCGCGTCTCCTCTGTTGATCGGCAGGTGTAGTGACAAGGCCGTGTCAAAGTCATTTTCGGGCACGTTTGCTTGATCGATCTCGCGCAGCAGGGCTTCGATGGCGGCGACTTGGGTGTTGAGGCGCATTTTGCTTTCGTTTTCTTGCAGGTCTTCGTCTACAGGGTCGAGAGGGTGTTCGCAGAGATGGCAGAGAAAGCTTCCACTCAGGGGATCGATGTTGTCCATGACTTCGAGATCTGTGTATTGGCTCTTGCATCTCGGACACTCGAGATCCTTCTTTTCCGTCGTCGGCGCACCCATACTGTCGATATGTCTGGATAGCCGGGACAAACGGTACTTGATGGCATCAATAGCGGGGTGAAAGTGCAACCAGTACCAATCCACATGCTTGACGTGCTCTCTACTCTTGAAATTCGGATTCGTCGACGGCGGCGGCGCATCTTCCTTCTTTTCGGCGCGCGTTTGTACGGATATCAGGCCGGCGTCTTTGAGCTTGCCGCATTGCTTCCGTAGCTCTTTTCTGTTGGTGCCGAGACAGTGTGCGAGGTCGGCGTCTGTGAGGGTGCTGTGGATGCCGAGGGCGTCGACGATGAGGACGTCTTCGGTCGTGTAGAATGCTCGCGCTGTGATGCGAAGGAGGTTTTTGGCGAGATCCATGGTTTGGTGCTGTAGGGTTGTCTGTGTCCTGACAGTTCGAGGAGGTGAGTGTGCCTCTCGGGCTTGTGTGTCGGATGCTCTCTTGCTTCTTTACCAAGTATGCATAGACGGAGAGACGATTCCAGTTCCGAATCTTCGACTGGTGTGAGTCAGAGGTGATAATTACAAGGTCGTGTGAATAGTGAATTCAAGGTCGACTTCTCTGTCGAAGCTCGAAACAAGCACATGCAGATCACTGACCGGCTGTAAGCTCGAAAGTTTGCATCATAATTATTGAATGTGTTAAAGAAATCCTATCATCCAATCATACGTCGCAGTGGTTTAGTGGTAAAATTCGTGCTTGCCATGCACGAGCCCCGTGTTCGATTCACGGCTGCGACAAGTATTTTGTCCCTGCTTCTCCATGATCAGAACATGAGGGTACGCTTTTTGTTTTTCGGTGACAGATCTGGCATTTGGAAACCAATTCACTCTCTCTTGCATTTCGTGAGGAGCCAAAGACTGGATGCGGCTTGTGCACATGCAGTATATCATCTGTTTATGTCTCCTAATACTACAGATCTTACAAACCAGCATATCCCTTGTCTACATCTTCCGGTCTGATCTCCTGCTTCACAGCCTCTCCATCTCCCTTCTTCTCACCCCAGACAACCATTTTCTTTGCCTTCTCATCCCACTTCATGACATCTCCGTCGCCAACATTATACCGGTAGTAATTCTCAGTACCTCCAGTCACCATCGCCCTTCTGAATGTGATGTTGATCCTGCCGTTCCCACTTTCTCCTCCCTTTCTCTTGGGAATGCTATGCAACCATTTACTCTGCGTCGAGCCTCTCATCAACACCATGTCTCCACTACCCAAAGGCAGTTTCAGAGGTTTCGTCTCTGAAGCAACTGCCGCGGCGCTTTTGCTTTCAGACGGTGGAGTGGGTTTGTGCTTCATCAANAAGTCCCTCCTGGCTCCCAGACTGAATGATGCGATTGCGGGATCCACGCCGAGAAATCTTTCGTCGTCGCTGTGGTAGGATATGCTGTCGTCGCCAGTGGCGTAATAATTTACGAGGCAGAAATTGTAGCGTTGGTCTGTTGCTGCTTCTGTGAGTTGGCGCAACAGGTCTAGGCATGCGGGTATAGGTCGTGGTTTGCAAGTCTTGTAGCGGTCTTTGGGGATGGATTTTTTTGTGGTTGCGTCGATGAGTGAGCCATCAGGTGAGAAAGAGGATGTCTCGTCTACACCAAACACAGTCGTGAATCGCGGCGTGTTGATATCCGTCTCGATGGGTCCTCGCTTGATCTTGTACTTTACGCGGTAGAAGAACAATTCGCTGCGGAGAAACTCAAACAGGGCCGTTGATATCGAACCTGGTACGTATGGTTGGAAGTACAAGAGATCCAAGTCCGGTTGGTCATTGATTGCTTTGCCTTCGGCTTCTGGAGCAAAGTTGAGGAGGTCTGTGATCTCTGGTGGCAATTGTGGTATAGCGAATGGATATGTCGAGTGGGTTGACGGCGCATCTTTTGATTCTGTGAGAGATATTTTGGCCTTCTTCTGAGATGGGCTAAAGAAGGTATCCAGGGTTCTTTTCGACATTTTGTTTCTTGTAATGTGGTGTGGTACTGAGTAGAGAGAACAGCTTGGGAAGACGCGACGTGAACGCGCCAGCATTTCGATGACGTCGATGGGAACGAATAACAAACTCGGGAGTTCACAGTGGTAATGCTCATCCGATATAGGGCAAGACGATACAAAACTGGTCGAGTGGTTGTCAAAGAAGAACCATAATAGGTGTAAAATTCAAGGTTGGGGGTATCTACACGCTTCTCCCATTTCCTGCCCCAACGCCATGAAGCTTTACCAAGCCAAAGATGCTCGAAAGTCCGATGCGCCAAAGTCAAGTGTTGTAATGCGCCGTGCCCATCGTGAATGCCGTTTATCAACCTAGATCTCCTGTGAGAACGTCTCCGAGTTTTGCTCCTGCAAGCGAATGGTCTGAACTGCTCGCTCAACTTCGGCCGAAGCCACTTCCTGCCATTTCTCGCGGCCATCTTGGTTGGCCAAACCTTCAGCATCGCCGACCTTCTCATAGAGCATACGAGATACATCCCGGTTAATGTCAGTATACTGGTCCTTGTTTATTTCGCCTCCACGATAACGAGGGCCAAGGACAGCTTTGACCATGCGCTGAATCTCGGTCTTGGTCGAGTAGGACATGTTGCGAGATGGTGAACCAGGCGAGATGTCTCGCGGAGGGCTGCTGACTTGTTGTTGGGGACGTCGGTGTGATCTGCCTCGCTCATCCTTGCCGTTCATCGTTGGAGAAAAGGTAGGTGAAGCAAGGGGTCGGACAATAGACGTGAGAGGCATAGGTGAGGTTGGTCTGGGACGTGCAGGTTGAGGTGGAGGTGTGACAGACAACGCGCGGGGTGAGACTTGGCCAGAGTGGATAGGGGATGCTCCTGGTGAAGCCATGTTAGATGGTCCTGGCTGCTCATCACCAGAATTTGCTTCAGCATCCGGTGAGCCTGTTTCCTCCGGTGCTGGCTGTTTCTCTACCTCTTGAAGAAGCTGAGTAAGGAAACTTGGCCCTTCGCTGGGCTTCTGTATCGGACGTACAGGGACCTCAATAGTAGATGGGCCTGGTTCTGCAAGAGTTGATATCGTCATGTTTCTCTTGGTCCTGGGTCGCTTGAGCTTGCGCTGTGGCTCGGCTTGCTCGCGTTCTATTGCTGTGTTGTCTCGGGGAGATGCTGGAGAGGCAGTAGCGGATTTGCGCTTTCTGCTAGGCGGTGCTTGCGCTTCCGGGTCAAGCGCGCGAGCCTTGTCAAGCGCATTCCAAGCGCGTAGTTCTTCTTGCGACTCTGGTGAATGTGCGGCGGCAAGATTCCTTCGATCCAGGAGGGTGGATGCAGTGTCCCTGAAGCGGTTTGCACCACCTTGACGACTAGCAACTTGGAGCCTGCGAGTCCAGGCTGCAAGCTCTCTGCGTTGAGCCGGAGTACGATGGATGGTGGTGAGGTCCTCGTCTTCATGGGGAAAGTCGAGGTCCAGGTTCAACCGGCGCCAGACACTTGCCCAGACTCTATCCCATGCTTCTGTACCAGGCCGTCTACCTCCGACTCTTCTGGGTCTGGGATTCCGTGCCCGTGGGTTGGGTCTACGGCCAGTAGCGTTGATGCCCAGCTCTCGGTGACAGGACTCGCAGTACCAGACGTCTGGAGCGGTGGCGTCGCTAAAGCCAGCGCAGAAGATATGCACGGTGCCATCACATCCATCGCAATACATGGTTGCATGGGTGCTGTCGATGTTACCACAAACGAGGCATGGGGCGTCTTCGTCAAACAATGAGTCGTCGATGATCAAGGTGGGATCGACTTCGGCTTGCTGTTGTTTCTCCTCGACAATGTAAGAAGAATGGGCCGGGCCATCGAGAAAGTTGCGTAGTTCGACAACATTGAAGCTTGCGCGACAGATGGGACAACTGTTGGCTCGTTCGACCCAAGGTCGCAAGCAGGAATCGTGGAGGTTGTGGCCACAGGGGAGTAGGTGAGCGACAATTTCATCGTCTATGGGGTGCTTGCTGNNTATGCATAGTCAGCACTAAGTCTGAGTCGAGGTGAAGATGAATCCCCCAGGAGATCTTCGAAGGCGGGGGAGACGTCACCATCCAAGCTTATGCGGCGGCACATGCAAGTGTTATCAAGCCGATCAAAGCGATCAAGGAATCGACGGGACCGACGAAGAAGGCTCCGGGGGATCATAATGCTCGGCGTGGACAGGATCTGAGTACCTTTGTTCAGAGGGGAGCACAGGAAGCGGCGCAGTAATCTCGGTCTCGGTCTTGATGGGCTTGACATCTGTCTCGGCATCAACGTCCTCGGGGCGGAGGCGCAGGTCGCCCAAGCAGACGATGCACACGTCTGTCATTATCACGGCGCCCAAAACAGAGTCGTGTCGAGCTGAGAGAGCATGAAAGAATGAGTGAAGGGAAGGGAGAAGGAAGGGGCAAGCTTTATATACTAAGGTATGCGAAACTGCGGAGTGAAGGCGCGTTGCCTTCGGTTCACGTGGAACGGATGACTGGGCGTCTGCTTGATCCGCTTCCAAAATCAACACAAAACGCCTCCAGATCCAAGGCATCAGCGTACGTCGAATTCCTGGATCTGAAGGCTGACTATCAACTGGTTGCTTTCACATGTGCTGCAGTTGGGGAACAAAGAAATCACTTGAAGCGACTGAATGCGCTGATCGTGCAGTCGCAGCCTGGGCCTGCCTTGCAATAGCAAAAATAAAAACATGTTGCGCAACGGCGCGATACTCTGGAGATATGTCATGATCGGTGTAACAGGGTTCGTTGATTCATTGCAGTCGATGATTATTGTAGACGGATCGATAAGTTCAGGCGGGCTTGAGGGTGACAGTTTCTTTGGGCAGGATGACTGAGTTTCATTTGATCGTTCCCAGGATCCCAGCATGTAGAGAAGCCAGCGTGGATGGGTATTTCCTTCTTAGCTACATCATCCCTTCGTCAAAAGTCCTTGCTGAATTTTTACGCCGCGATTGCCCAATGGAAAAAGAACCTCGAAACGAGAAAACCGAAGATGGATTGCTGTAATGACTTGATGTGGTTGTTTAAACCTCAGCAATCTCGCGCAGACGACGGATGGTCGAGCGGGTGGCAGCGGCAGCGGGAGTGCTGTGAAGAGCCTTGTGTTAGTCGGGTTGTCCAGCGAGATGAGGAGGATGCGTCGTCCTGGCGGTCGCGAGAGGGGAAACGTACGAGACGGTGTAAGCGCCACCGGCAACAGTCTTCTTGCAAGACTTGCAGTCCCAGATGCCGACCGAGTGTCTCTTGACAGTAACCTTGCCGCAGAAGGTGCAAGTGTAGCGGGCATGCTGGGTCACTTCCATCTTCTTGACCTGTGGGAGGGGTTAAACATTGCTCTCGACTGTCGCATTCATGGATCCTGGTCGAGACGCACCTGCTTTNCTGAGGGAAGCACCATAGCGGGTACCGTACTTTCCGGTGATGCCGACCTTCTTGGTTCTCTTGGTCATTTTGGCGGTTGGTTTGAAGACTCGAGGTTGACAAGAGAGAAGTCCTGAGTTCAAAAGACTCCGCTCGACAGACCAATTTTGAGCAACGTGCGTGTCGGAGTTTACCGCGAACGAATGCTTGGCGCTTGCGTCGCTAACTATGGATTGACTCCTCACTGCAACAGAAGATGCTCGAACTCGCTTTCTTTAATTTGAATAATGACTTTCTCTTCAAGTCCACCTCCATGACTTGAGCATCTCAATTTTCTATCACAGATTTACTCCATCTGTTGTCGAGTACAATCAAGCGAGGCCATCTCTCAATTCCCGCACCCTGAAGACGACGCTCGGGGACGGTTTTCGCCTAATCAATTTCTAGATAGATCAACTGTCTACAAGAAGCATCCTCCTCCCTATTCTGTGCGTCCAAGTGTGACTCTGCCGAACCATGTCTTCTCGTCCATACGAACTCATCGTCTTCGGTGCCACCGGCTTCACCGGAAAATACACCTGCGAGCACATCGTCTCGCAGCTACCCACCAATCTCAAATGGGCCGTTGCCGGCCGCTCGGAGAGCAAGCTTCAGAGCCTCGTTCAAGAACTCAAGTCTCTGAACCCTGACCGTCTCGCTCCAGGTCACTCACATCAAGCCAAACTGCGAGCAATACAATAGCTTACACCATGCANNGAAATCGTGACTTCCGGACTTGACAAGCAGAGCGTTAACGACCTGGTCAAGAAGACCACTGTTTTGATCAACACCGTTGGTCCTTATATGCTATATGCTGAGCCGGTCGTCGAAGCTTGCGCTCAAAATGGTACCCACTACCTCGATGTAACTGGCGAGACCCCATGGGTTCGTGAAATGATCAAGAAGTATCACGCTACAGCAAAGGCCAACGAGGCCATTATCATCCACCAAATCGGCGTCGAATCGGCCCCAGCTGATCTTCTGTCTTGGTCGATGGTGAACCACGCCAGACGTACTCTCTCAGCTGGTATCTCAGAATTGGTCTTCTCGGTCGCCGACTTGAAGGGCCAGCCCAGTGGTGGAACTCTGGCCACTGTGATTGGTCTGTTTGACAAGTACAGCATCTCTGAAACTACCGAGGCCATGAAACCCTGGTCTCTTTGCCCAACTACTCCACCTCGCAGTAGCCTGGAAGGTCCTACTGTACTCCAGAGACTCTTTGGTGTCCGTCAAGTCCGCGATCTTGGAACCTTGTCCACCAGTATTCAGGGTGCTACCGACACTACCATCGTTCACAGAAGTTGGGGCCTGTTCGAGAATGGTAACTTCTACGGCCCTAAGTTCCGCTTCAGCCCTTACATGCACGTTCGCAATATGTTTACCGGTATTCTGGTCCACTTTGCACTCGCTATCGGCATGATTGCACTGGTTCTACCACCCGTGCGCTCTTTGTTAAAGCGCGTGGTTTTCCAACCTGGCGAAGGACCCTCAAGAGAGTCCTCTCGTCGCGACAGGATCGAGTATCGCGCCATCGCAACGGTCGACTCCGCCGATCCCAATGACCCCAAGCGTATCACTGGACGCATGGCTTGGGACGGCAGCTTGTATTGCCTGACCGGCGTGTTCTTGGCAGAAGCAGCAATCACGATCTTGAGAGATGAGACTCCGGCTGTTGGTATGGGAGGTGGCTCCTTGACCCCAGCAGCTCTGGGCGCACCCTTCTTGGAACGTCTGCAGAAGGCTGGATTGAGAACTGATGTGAAGGTCATGCCCTAGCCTTAGTCGCTCGCTCACTCGAAAAACATAGGTTTGCAGCATATAAGCGGATGAGGTGTGTCTACTTTCAAATGCACGATTCATATTTCATAAGATCTTGAGAATTACGTTAATACATTGTTTGACACGATCAATGATTACCAAGCCATGACTTGACCATCATCCTTGTCCGAGATTCCAGGATTGGCCCAATAGCGTCCAGTTGTGCCAGAAATATCGCCAAACCCAAGCTTTACAGGAATTTTAGCACCATCAACTAGACATTAGTCAGCACATTGTCGTTGATAGAAGCCCTTTCAATCGATGCTTACTGGGCGCNNCTTAGGTGGCTTTCCCATAATACCTCCCATGTCAGTATCCACCCAGCCGGGACAACATGCGTTGATGGTCAGTCCTGAATTCTCACGCGCGAGTATAGCAGTGATTGCGTTGACACATGCTTTGCTGACGCTGTAGCCTTGACCCTTGTCGCCAAATCCCGAGTTTAGCTCGTTCTTCTCCTTGACAGCTTGCTAGAACACAGTAAGCTATAGCTCATGGGCGTCGCGGCAGGGTAGCTTGCAGCTCACCATGTAGTCTTGGGCAATCTTTTCGACATCCTCGTACGACCCTGTGTTTCTGAAACGAGCTGCGTTGTGCTGGCTGTAGATCTTCAACTGCGAACCCACAGACGACATGTTGACAATACGACCTGATTGCGAAAGCAAAGGAATGAAGGCCTTACACATCTTGTATATTCCACGATAGTTGACATCGAGCATTTGCTTCACGCTATCAGGAGTATGTTCTGGGTACGTGTTGATACCAGCATTGTTTATTAGTACGCTGACTTGACCATCTTCGCGTTTGATGTCTTCTGCCAGCTGCTTGATGTCTTGGTCTTTGGTTACGTCCAGCTTGGGGTATTTGATTGATCCAGAACCAGCACTTTTGAGCCCAAGGTCGGCTCCCGCACGGGAAGCTGCATACAGCTTGACATTCTGGTTGGTCTTCAAGATGAGTTCGCAGATGGCAAGACCAATGCCTCGGTTCTGTTTGGTATTCTGTCAGAACGACAGAGTTTACAAATCAACCTCTGATTTGACTGACCGCTCCAGTTACAATGACGACCATGTTATCCTCTGACATTATGATTCTCCAGGCCAACAGCTCAAAACAGTACAAGGTCCAAGATCTTGATATACCCCGGAGAAGTAACAAGTGATAAAGAAGTTCAAAGCATCATTCCCTTGGGCTGCAGTGACCGGAACATTTAATGCATTCGAGCATTCAGACCCCTCTGAATCATGCGTCATCGATCTCAATGCTAAACCGGGAGCAGTTGCTTAACACAGCAGTTTACTTGTGAGCATAGCGCCATGGACAGGAACAAGCTGTCTAGTTAGGCCTCAACGTGGAACATCAAAATGACCAACCATACCATGAATTTGCGACACGATGCAGAACATGGATGTTGAGGTGCCTGATGCGCAATCCGCCGTTGATGAGATCTGTGGCTGGCGGATGTGCTGCGGATCTCCTGGGGTGCAGCCGTTCAGCCCGCGGGCCCCAAGCATCATCGCTCTCACTACGTCAATTCAGTGGAATGCCATCACGAGTACCTAAAACAAATTGCTGGTACGGTTGGGGAGGAGGCTGATATATAGGTGTCCCTGGTGTAACTCGACTCCACCCTGCGACTCCATGACCCCCAACATCTGAACTAACCCTAAATCCATAGCATGCCTGTCAAAGACAATCTCAAAGGATGGCATTGGAGGGAAAGAATCGCCAACTTCGAGCCATCATGGTTCACCATCGTCATGAGTAAGCGTGCTCAGGACCATTGACACGCAAGAACCGTTTTGACCGTAAATTCAGGCACTGGAGTGTTGCAGCAATGTTGTTAACTTCCCATACCCCATCACCGGAGCAGACCGATGGCTTCGTGACATTGGCTTCTGTCTATGGATCCTCGAGATAGTCCTGTTTGGCTTCTTCACTGAAATGATCACATGGCGTTATATCACGCATCCTATACTGTTCAAGAAGAATATGATGGAGTTTCCCACGAGTTCATTCTTGGGAGCCATCCCAATTTCCTTCAACACCATCATTCAAGGTATCATATTCATGAACCTCTTCCTCTTGGCTCATGCGACGTTCTGGATGGTTCAGGGCACAATGAGCATCCTCATGTCATTGCCAAGGCTGGAGTTCAACATTGCGTATTGGAGCGCGGTCTTCCCGTAAGTATCTATACCATGTCAAAAGTTGAAGGTCAAGCGCTAACTCTGTGAATCATAGTATGGCTTCATATGCAAACTCATGGTGCTTCCTCTCTCGTGACCTGCGAGATAATGGAATGAGAGGCTGGGCAGCGACAACGGTCATGATTGCGACACTCCTGTGGCTCTTCTGCGCTCTGGAAACAGTCTATAAGGGATTCTGGCAGGGCAAGCTGTTCTCGGCTCCAGGTCTCGAAGACTGGTTGGGCGATGGAGAGCAGGAGCAAGGCGAGAAGAGCAGAGGCGGCAGAAAAGATGCGTGGAACGGAAGCTATACGATACCTCCGCCTGGATCCCAGGACGAGGAGAGTGGACAGGCCAACGGGCATCAGGCTGACAGCAATGAGGGCGATTCTAGGAGGAGAAATTGAGTTTGGAAGCATTGAATTGGGGCTGTAACATCAAGCATGGTCTGGCGTAATAGTTATTTCTGAATGCGAGCAACAAAGATAGTGTACAATATTCTCATGCACGAAGATACTGGGCAGAACAGGAGGTGAAGAAGTCGGTGTTTCGTCTCTGTTGACTCGGAGATGGTGAAACGCGTCATTGCTTTGGACTTGTGCTTGAGCTTCGAGGAGCAGTCGACAGCCTCCTCTTTCCAACACAATTCACACAACAAACACAATGCAGTCGGGAATCTCAGGTGCGTCTCTGTCCGGTGCTATAGTCTAGATGTGAGACTGACTGGTCCACCCACAGCATCACAAGAGCTTCACGATGCATTCAACAGCCTCGTGTCCTCATCGTCACAGCGAGGCCTCCTGGCAACGATAAAGAACGAAACCCTCGTACCTCTCGAGACCCTACCAGCCAGTGGAGACTTCCGCAGCGATCTGTCCGGCCTGTCGCAACACCTCGGCAAAGACGAAGCGAGATACATTCTGCTCAAGCAAGACGGCTCGGCCGCCGACGGCTATGTGGCCGTAACATACGTTCCCGACACTGCCAATGTGCGCCAGAAGATGCTGTTTGCTTCGACACGTCTGACTTTGGTGCGCGAGCTGGGCGTCGAGCGTTTCCGCGAGACTGTCTTCTGCACCACTGCCGAAGAGCTCACTCCCGAGGGCTGGGACCGTCATGAGAAGCACAACCGTCTCGATGCTCCTCTGACCGAAGAAGAGGCTGGCCTGAAGCACATCAAGGATACTGAGGCACTGGAGAGCGGAGGTACTGGCGGCAGAAGCTTGCCCAGCGCAGGCATTGCCCTCAACCTGGGCGACGAAGTGAGCAATGCCCTTGAGAGCCTCAAGGACTCTCGCGAGGGCTCTTTGGTTATGATTGTAAGTGCTCAAATCCGATAGACTTGACCTCATTTAGACTGACAATCGTGATAGAAAATCGACGTAGCCTCCGAGACACTACACCTTGACGCATCGAAACAGGACATCCAGCCGGCCGACCTCAGCTCCGAAATCAGCTCGTCCGAACCCCGCTACTCTTTCTACAATCACCCTGGTCAGCAGGGTGTTGTCTTCCTGTACAGCTGCCCTAGCAAGAGCAAGATTAAGGAACGCATGGTCTACGCCTCGTCGCGCTCGCAGCTGGTCACTCTGGCTTCGAACGTTGGCTTGAACATCACAAAAAGACTTGAGGCTAGCTCACCAGACGAGTGGTCGGCGAGTACCTTGGCCTCCGAGTTCCAAGAACACAAAGTGGAAAGCAAGAGCTTCGCAAGACCCAAGAGACCTGGAAGAAGGTAGACACTTGCATATACATCTCCATCGTATGCGACCGACGATGGCGCACTTGAATCATACCACCTGACAATTCTGATTCTGTCGCAAAGAGAAATGCAGACGAGTGTGAAGAATGAAGTTATTGCAGAGGTAGGTGGATACATCTCTCATCCTATCTCTTATTCCTCATAACTACCACCCGGTCTCATGTCTCTCCCTCTTTCCATTATATCCTTCAAGTACTCGTATACGGCAAACGTGACAGCTTGACCGGGAGCGACGCGCATGACACGCGGTGTGATGCCCATCCAGAAAGCCCTGATGCCTTCTTGCTTCCACATTTGACTGCCAATGGTCACGATTCTACCGATAGCCGTCTCACCAGGTTGCGCAGGATTCCTTTGCAGTCTGGTCTTGATGGTATCGATCGGCGCATTACTGAAGGGACCCACAGCACCAGAGATCAACCCAATGAAAGCAGTCTGCCAGCCAGGTAGCCCAGCCTCAGGGTGTCCAGATCGTTCTTGCAACCAAGCCTTGAGCTCAGTGTAAGCGGTAAAGTTGGCGGCTTGGTTTGTTCCTTGTCTGAGCGCCGTGAGCGAGACACCTCTGTACAGCGCACCCACTCCCTCCTCCTTGACAACCGTGTACAACGCATGCGCAGCATTGCGGTATTTTGGAATATCCAAGGGATCAGCCATACTGTGATGTTGGGCCTGCAGTCTGATCTTGACAACCTCCATTGGCGTGACGACGGCGACGGCTTCGGTGACTCCTGCCAGTAGTCCAGCCGTGAACGTGGCTTTGGAGGTGATTTCACCGGATTCTGAAGCCAGAGCTTGCTTGTACCATTCGTATGAGGTGAAGCGGATGGCCATCTTGGGCACGATGCCCGTGAGCACGGCTCCAAGGCCTTTGTAGAGGGCGAGTGGGGTCTCGCGTTTTACAATCGAAACTCCTGTTTGGATGAAGCCGCGACGAGAGCCCNNTTGAGATACTTGTGTCAGATTGACTGTTTGAGGAAGTATGAAGGTTTGGGGGAAACTTACACCACGCTGCGATCGTTTTGAGAGTTGCATGCGCACTTTGATCGTGTCGAGAGGATGGCAGGCTAGAGCTTCCATCATTCCTGCTCCGCCGCCTGCGACGAGGTTTGTTGCTGCAGAGGCTGGCTTCTTGCCGCCTGGGCCTTTTGTCGATTTTGCTGACATTGTTCGTTCTCTGGTTTCCTTCCTGTATCAGGGTATTGGAGGGGAAGTGGTGCCTTGATTTGGGTAACGAGGTCTAGGGACGGTGCTTCTCTACGATCGAGTTTGTCCTTGAGTAAAGTGTTCGCGTCTCAAGGAGCTATGTATTCTCGAATTGACTCAATTCGTCAAAGGGACGATGCGTTTGAGAGGGGTTGTAGCTTGTATTGGATCACCAAGTAAACAGAAGAAAGTAGTGCAGAGGGGAATAGAATACGACGGGGGTCGACGAAAATGAGGAGAGTCTACTTCTTATTTACCTCATCATGAGCCATGTTCTCGTTATTTTTTGAGTCATCAGACCCTTTTCGTCGGTTACCTCTGGCCCAGAAGAAAAAGGGTTGGCAGCATGGACGAATGGATCACCTCGGTATTTGCTTCGCCAGCAGACTTTCGACAACTGCCCAGGCTCCAAGGATCCAAACAACAGAGCATTCTTTTTCAGATGGCAATGATAACTCACCATTCATCTTGTATCCCTGTCTGTGTTGACCCAATTCACCCCTTCTAAACTCCCTCAATCCCAAACAACAAACCTCATTGCACTCGAACAATTATCTCGAAAATGACGTCGGGGGGGCAGGGCAGCCGAACATCTCTGACATGTGCGTGCCTCTCTCCGCAAAAGGCCGAATCTGGGGAAAGTTTTGGTGTTCCCTTTCCTGGGGGCCGAGGCTTTGTCCCTCTGGCCCGAAGAAAGAACCACATGAAGGCGCTGGCCGAACGTTTTGTGTGACTCGGTCTGGACAAAGAAGCTTTTCGTTCTTGGACAGAGTCCCGAGTTTGGACCGCGGTACATGTGTTACGAGATTGCGCTTTCCGATGTCTGCCGTGGTTGTTGTGTTGGTGCTGGGGTGAGTCGAGACTCTTTGCAGTAGAGAGGTTCAGAGTAGAGGCAGGGTCACCTTTGGGAGGAATGTTCGGGTACTGTAGACGTAGTGTAGGAAAAGAGATGGCTGAATTCTGCAAATTGAAGCAAAATCTCATAAAACAAGACGTTCTTGGTTAGGATCACTAGTGTATGCATTGCCAAAGTCGTGTTTTCCTATTCTGTGCCAAAAACAACTTGCGTTGAATCTGTCTTGGGTCTCTCTTTTTCCATCTGCAACACTACAACAGATGAGATCAATGTAGCAATCTCCCATCTAACCCTCGACTTTCGTAGCTCCCTCTTCCTGATCTCCACCAACAAGCACAGCAAGCATTTCGGCAACCTCTTTGGCGTCTCCATCGATACGTGCTTGGATATCATTCTTGTCCAGCGTCTTAAGTTGGCCGAATAGCCATAGCTCCTGCATTTGGCGCGTGAGGGTCAAAATGTCTTCACTCGTGCGTATCTAGCAAGTTGTCAGACAGAAACCAAATGCAACGTCCGTGTATTCATGTGTAGAACATGCCCTTCTTCCATCAAGAACAAAACGTGAACCAGTTGCAAGAATGTGATGAATCAAAGCATAGAAAAGAATGGAAAAACTCGTGAATGAAAGAACAAAACGAAGAAGGAAATAGAGAAACAGAAACAGCACAAAGAACACGAAAACTCACCAGAGCAGCAGTTTCGATTTGCGTCTGATATTGGCTCAGAGCTGTACTGTTACGATCATTCTTTTCAATCTGTAATTTTTGCACGCTTGTCAGCCTCTGTACATCGACAACTCTACATCGACCACGGATTTTTTGCTCTTGATCGATGTTTTCATACCCATCACTCACTTTTGCCTGTTCGAGTAGTTTCTCAAATCTGTTGAATAAGCTGTTGCGGAGTTGATCGATGCGCGCTGTGCTCGTGTTAGCCTTGATGCTGAATACTTGTTGGAGGTGAGCAGATCATACCCAGTAGCGCAGGTGTATTGCGCGGAATATTGTTGTCCATGGTTGGAAGAATCGGTTGTGATCAGTGGTCGACACGTCACTGAAAGAGGAGCATATGTTATGTCATTGTTGGTCGAGACGACTGTGATCGATGAGTGAGAGATGCAAACACGCGCTGAACTTCGTGGTTCGAGCCCAGTGTGGAGACGACTTCACGAGCATACTGGCCGAGCTCGACAAACGACAAAGTTCACCTTCTTGAATTCTGCAAATTTTGAGATGTTTGAGAGGAGATACGACTTCATTAGGTGCCTCGGAACAGGCTAGCCACTACTACAAGCTATTTATACTGCAATGCATAGCAAGACTTCAGACCATAGCTCGTCCTAACCAATAGTGGATGATCATGGCCCGATATGTGTAATCCGTAACAATTCTGGTGATAAATTCCTCAACTGCAACAAAGCCTTACTCCTCGTCAGAAGACTCCTCCTCGTCATCCTCGTCACTCTCGGCGGTCTCGAGCCACTCGATGAACTTCTCGGCGCTCTTGCGGACCTTCTTGCTGGTGGGCAGGTCGACGTATTTCTTGCTAGCCTTGGAGCCCCAAGCCTTGAGGGTCTCCTCAGAGACAAGGTCGTTCTGGTAGTATTGGAGCAGAATGGCGGAGACTTGAGGGATGAGGTCAGGCTTCTCCATACCGACGAAGCGCTCGAAACCGCCGAGGAAAGCCTTTTCGTGCTTCTCGGAGGAGATCATACGCTTGAGCATGCTGCTGCGAGCCTCGACCTGCTTGACAATGTTCTCGTCGAAAATGGTCTGAGCAAGGACTGCGACAGTCTTGTGCTTGGTCTCGATACCGAGCTCCTTGGCCTTGAGGTAGACTTCGACATCGTCAAGCTTAGAGACACCACCCTTGGCCTCGCCCTCAGAAAGGATCCACTTGCCGAACTGGTCGTAGGGGTTACCCTCACCGTCCTCGTCCTCAGCACCCTCAATAACAAGAGCACGCTTGAGATCGTCAGGCAGATCTCTGGCACGAGCCTTGATGGCTGCTTCAGACATGTCGACAGTCCATTCGACCTCCTTCTCCTCCTCAGGCTCGTCAAGCTCCTGTGCCTCGGCATTGATGCGACGGGTGAGCTCATCGTCGCTACCAGCATCCATGGCGAAGTCGGCGTCGTCTTCGTCCTGGTCGGAGCTGCCGTTGGGGCTGCCGTTGCCATCCTCGTTGACAGCAGTGCCGTTGCGCTCGGCCTCCTTTCTGGCTCTGCGCTCAGCCTTCTTGGTGGACTTGTCTTTCTTGCCCTTGGCAGGAAGCTGCTTCAAGATGAAAGAAGACAACTTCTGGCGGGGGTCGGCCTCGGTGATGGTACCGCAAGCCTTGCAGTCCATGAGAATGCGCTGGTCCTTGATGCTAATAACAGTCTCGGGGTTCTTGCAGCTTCTGCAGAGGACGAACTTGTTGATGAAGCCGTCGAGGTAGTCCTGCAGCTTGGAAGCCTCGTGGGCTCCGTTGATAATCCATCTGTCATCCTTGGGGTCGTTGGTGGTCTGAGCACCGAGTTCGAAACCGAAGTACTTGATGACGTCTAGACGTGGTTAGCATGGAGCAGGATTGATTGGGGTTGACGGTGACTCACAAGTAGGAGGGCGGGCAAGCTGCTGAGCAACGTTGCTCAGGTTGACAACGACAGTCTTGATACCGTTACCCTTGCCTTCAATCTTGGACTGAAGACGCTCCATCTTGTAACGGTAGAAGGGGTCGCTGATGTCCNNTGCAGATGATGTTAGCGCAAAGTGGGGTGTGTGGTGGCATCGGGGCGGACGTACGCGACGGATGTTGACAGAACCTCCAGCCATGATTGCGGTTGTTGGTTGTTGTAGGTAAGAATTGGTTTAGGAGGAATTTAAAATGTAGAGGATGGTTGGTGGGTTGGCGATATTAGTCGGCAACATGCAAGTGTTCAGTCGTTGGTGAGTCGATTGCTACAAGGTCTTCGCAATATACGAAAGGGTTGCAGCTTGGGAGGGTCCGGAACTGCGAGTCGTTGAGAGCGGCGGGACGAATACATAAACTGCCTGCGTGGTCTGAAAGTCGCGGGTTTTGGTGGATGTGAACTCGGATCCGGAGTGCGGGCGAGCGTGAGGATGGGGAGTGTTGGTCTGTTGTCTCAGGAAGGTTTGCGAGCGTCTGAGGCAGGCAAACACAAAAAGTCTCCGTGTCGTGTGGAAGGAAGGAAGGAGGAAGAGAGGAAGCGTCAAAGTCCTGCCTTGAGTGGTGGTGGGTGCGTGCTGCCGGGAAAGTCAAAGGCAGAATTTGTCGTTCCGCCCCACGCTCGAGCTTCCAACGCGTGATCGCAACCGTTGTCTGCCGATGACCACCCCGACACTCTTTGTTGACGGCCAACGACCATCAAAGCATCAAGCATTCAGCGTGTCGGAGTCTGCATTTGCATGTGGAACGTGTTTCTGCCTTGTCTCTATGCTTCTGCACATGCTGCAGTCCTTGTGATTGTGCGGCATGCACCAAAGCTTGATCGTGACTTCCAAGTTTATCAAAGCTTCGAGAAGACACACATCTCTATGCAGGCAGCAGCTTCTGTGAATCTCCCGCTCCTGTCTTCAGTCACGATAATATGGCTGGAGTAAACCACATTCACCGCGTGCAGTCCAATTACCATTAACTCAATGTGTAAATTGCTTTAAAAAGAGGCTCCCTCACAGCGGCAGCGACTATCGGAAGGTGCAATACAGCTATTTAGATTCTGCCGTGACTTGACGCCGGGATCGGTTGATTCCTCTTCTCAACCACAGACCTGTCCTTTGACCCATTGAGCAACACACATCGTGCAGTGAATCAAGATGCATGTAGATTATTCTGTCTATCTCGTGACTGACAACACTCCCGCCATTCTCGGCGACCAGGACCTTGTCCAAGTCGTTCGTGCCGCCGTAGAAGGAGGTCCGAGAATATCAGTCATCAACACCTCGCAATTACTCGATCTGACATTTTTCCAGNGCGTCACGATTGTCCAACTACGTGACAAGACTAGCGACACTGCCGAGCAGATTCGCATTGCTAAAGCTCTCCATGCTGTGACCAAGCCCGCAAATGTTCCCCTTCTCATCAATGATAGGGTCGACGTAGCTCTGGCTGCTGGTGTCGAAGGAGTCCATATTGGTCAGGATGACATCGGTAAGCATGCTCTTTCACATCATCTGTCGTTTTAGAATGATTTCGGAGCTCGATTGAAGCTTGCGAACCTGTGTTGCGCTCTCGATCTGACTCGTAAATCTGACTGTACATGTCAGNACCTCGCATCTGCTCGCAGACTACTTGGAAAGGACGCCATCATCGGTGTAACCGCAAACTCCCTGGAAGAAGCTGAGATTGCTGCCAAAGGAGGAGCTGACTACCTCGGCGTGGGAACTGTGTTCGCTACTCCCACAAAGGAAAACACAAAGTCTATCATTGGCACTTCTGGAGTGCAGCACATTCTGGCCTCTCTATCTCAATCCGCACCTGAAATCAAAACCGTCTGTATCGGTGGCATCAATGCGAAAAACTGCCAACGTGTGCTCTATCAGACTGCAGCCGCAGAGAAGAGTCTCGATGGTGTTGCCGTCGTCAGTGCCATCATGGCTGCTAGAGACCCGAAGAAGGCAGCTTCCGATCTCCGCCAACTTGTGGCAACTCCCCCTCCCTTCGCTACTTCTATCTCTGCTCCAGCGCTCTCTCATGAGGACATTGTGCGCAGGATCCCAGAGCTTGTCAAGCGTCTAGCCAGCAAGAAGCCGCTCTGCCACAACATGACCAACCTAGTCGTGCAGAACTTTGCTGCAAATGTCGCCTTGGCCGTCGGCGCAAGTCCCATCATGTCAAACAACAGCATGGAGGCCAGCGATCTCGCATCTTTCGGCGGTAGTCTTGTCATCAACATGGGCACCACCACTCCAGAGATGCGGGCTCACCATTTGAACACCATCGCCGCATACAACAGCGTTGGTGGGCCTATTCTGCTTGACCCCGTCGGCGCAGGAGCCACTCAACAGCGCCGTGAAGGTGTTGCAGCACTCATGCGTGGCGGTTACTTCGACGTCATCAAGGGCAACGAAGGCGAAATTCGTACTGTGTCTGGAGCCACAGGCTTCAAGCAGCATGGCGTGGACAGTGGTGCTTCAACCTTGAACCTGGATGATCGTGTCAAACTCGTCCAGTCTGTCGCTGCCAAAGAGCGTAACGTAATCTTGATGACTGGTGAGGTGGATGTCATTTCTGACGGCAAGCGCACTTTCAAGATCAGCAATGGACACCCATACTTGGGTGAGATTACTGGAAGTGGGTGCACGTTGGGCACGACAATTGCGAGCTTGCTAGCTATCGAAAGAGAGGACAAGCTGCTCGCTGCTGTTACTGGCATCCTGATGTACGAGATAGCCGCAGAGAGGGCTGCGAAGAAAGATTCCGTCAAAGGACCTGGCACTTTTGTCCCGGCTTTCATCGACGAGCTGTATGCGATCCGTCAGGAGAGCGCAGCAGGAAATGGAGAGTGGGCAAAGGCGGCAAAAATTAAAAGTGCTGATAGCTAGACCTAGTCATATAGTACACCAACGCACGATGCTTTCTTATTGGGCGCAAATATCCAAAGAGAGTTATTATCTCAGGGGCTATCTCTTACTTCGGTCACTTATCGGATTCGCAAGTATGTATCTTAATATCATACTGTAGCACTATCTGTTGGGGGTAGGAGAGAGATTGTGACTGCCTTGAGCACATCAGGTCATATCCTCTCACAGAGGCCTACTCTGGTTTCACTCGAAATCATGCCTCTCCAGCAGCAATCTTGGCATGGCCAACAACCAGTTCCAACTTCTTTGCTTCGGCCAAGACGGTGGCATCAATCTCCTCCTTGAGACTAGGAGCAGAGGCTTTCCATCCCAGCAGTTTCCCGGCTCTTGTGGCTCGGCATCTAGAGTTGCATCCCCACAGTGCAGAACCAAAGGACTTGATCTTCTCGACCTCACCGGCTGAGTACTCTTTGACTTGATCATCCCTGAGGAAGCCCTGTTTATGAGCTGACTTGGCCACTTGATGTGCTACCTCTCCCCAAACCAGGTCACCTGCTTCACAGAAGTAGTAGCCTTCGTCGTTCCAGGTGGCAGATCCGCCGCCGTTCGAGGCTGCCTCCACAAGCTTGAGATAGAGGTCTGACAGATCGTGAACGTGGATCTGGGTCCAGAAGGTCTTTCCAGCACCGACTTGGATACCATGGCCTTGCTGCATAGTGCATCGAGCAAGTGATGGTACTTGGACGCTTGTCTGGTTGCCTGGGCCTCTTCCAGCTCCGTAGATACATGGAGGGCAGACAATGGCGCTCTTGACGGTGTGTCCGTCACGTACCGATTGGACTATTTTGTCGACGTTCCTGTGAGGTGCATGGTCTGGGATGCCAGTGATCATCTCCTTCACGTTGTCCCAGTCATCGTGAATTTTACTGGCTTCTTCGCCAAATATCTTTTGATCGAGATCCGTGTACATGAGAATACCAGTTCCGGATGTATGGATCAGGAAGCCGGGTGTCTCGGATTGTCTGGTCGAGAGACCCTTGATGATGGCTTTGGCAGATGCTTCATGGTCCGCGTCTGCCCAATCTGATGAACATGTCAGTTTAGATTTTACACAAGGAGGGCATGATCAGGCATTTGACGTACGACACACAACGTCTGCCTTTCTTGATTCTTCTTCGAGAAGATCGGAGGAGTCCAGATCACCATAGACTAGCTTTACCTTGGGATAATCCACTGCGACCAAGGCACCTTTATCGGAGTTGCGAACAAGAGCTGTGATTTCGTATTCTGGATGTGCTTTGACGATGGCATGCAATGCATCACCTCCGATATATCCAGTGGCTCCTGTCCTGTTGGAGGTCCGTCAGCGGTGAGATCTGATCGTCTGATGACAGCCAGACAAGGACCTACACGAAAAGCTTCATCTTTAATGAGATACAGCAGGAAACTGGGGGTTGAAACAGTAGTTATTGCAGTGTGTGCAAATTATCTAGGTTATCGAGAAGATGTGGACGTATCGTGGACAAGAGTTGTGTTCCACCGTCCCACTTACCAAGCAATCAATTAGCTTGATCAAGACCGAGGTGAAAGAGGGTGCCACCTGACCACATACGCCCATCTCGAAGTTTAAAACCACAAAAACCTGATATTGACTGCGGAAATTTCGCGAAGAGATGGATATGTATGATTTAATTGGTGAGATGTCACGGTGAGAGACCAATTGATGTCCGTAATGCGAAACGGAAATGTTGTGCGGGCAGCCCTGGCTTGCGTCTCACGCTCGAGCTGGACCTTGCGCTCGTCACGTCTCCAATCGTATCCTCATTTGTTTCAACCCGAGAAGGCATCTTCAGCAATGCGAAATGTTTTGGACAAGTTAACATCTAGATCTTAACATTCCCATCAGTCGACATGTGGTCAGGACTCTTCATGTTGCTCGTCTTGAGCACCATCATGACGGTCGCGTAGGTGAGCATCCCTCTGCAGACAAGCAACCCCAACGACTGACACAATGCGCCCAGTTCCTTTCTCGCTGGATCCTTACCACTATCCTTCTCCCTCTCTCAACGCCAGCTTCGATTGACGACAGCAATTGGTACCGGTGTCCTCGTAGGGACCGCCCTCATCGTCATCATTCCGGAGGGCATTGAAACATTGTACAGTGCCCGCGAGGTCGGAGGCCACACGCACGCAACACGATCACTCTCCTCAGAGCCCAGAAGTCACAACGAACTGAATGGTCTGTCCCCTCTCGACCTGTCACGTCGAGACTATCCATCTGTCGGTTTGCATACTAGAGATACAGACTTGACTGGACCCGACGATGGACGCCCAGAGGATGGACAACCCCTTCAGCAAGAGCCTTCTCACAAAGCAGAAGAACACAAATCAGAGGACCACGATGATTGGGAGCCGCATGCCTGGATCGGTGTTTCTCTAGTCTCGGGCTTTGTCTTGATGTACCTGATCGACCAACTGCCTCGTCATGCGGCAGCTTCGTCCCAACCACAGAGATTCCATATAGCACTGGATCGCTTCAACCTTCAGAGATCTACAAACCAACCTTCCGAGGCAGAAGATCCAGATGGTCCACCACCCGATCCTATGCAGCAATCACGCCCTTCCTCAACCACTGTGGGTCTGGTCATCCATGCTGCCGCAGATGGTATCGCTCTTGGAGCCTCGTCAACTGCTTCGTCGCGAAGACTAGGGTTCATCGTCTTTGTGGCCTTGATGATACACAAGGCTCCTGCAGCGTTTGGTTTGACTTCGGCGTTGCTCAAACAAGGCCTTTCCAAGAGAAGAGCACGAAACCATCTTGTTGTGTTCAGCTTGGCTGCACCGATCGGCGCCTTGTTGACCTGGGCTCTTGTCAACATATTCGAAGGAGGCATTGGCCAGAACGAACATGGCACTCGTTTCTTCACCGGTTTGCTGTTGTTGTTTTCGGGGGTACCTTCTTGTAAGTTGACGTGGACTGTCTGACGCTTCCTTTGCCCCTAATCTAACCACTCAAACAGATACGTAGCAATGCATGCCATGCAAGACACAAAACACGGCCACGACATGGGAAATGCCAGTCCTAACGGCTATGGCGACTCGAATGTGTACGATGGCTACCAGCCCACATCGAACAAACATGAGAGTCCTGTGCTCAGTGACACGCTGGCTGTAGTAGGTGGGATGTTGCTTCCGCTCTTGACACAGGTATTTGGACATGGCCATTGATCTCGTTAGATTATTAGATTGTTGCTTTATGTTCGAATTTCACGACGTTTTGACAGAATCACCATCCTTGTACGAAAAGACCCTACGTTTCGAGTGTTGAGATTAATTATGAGCCCTGATGACAGCCGGATGTTGTGACAAGCATCCAGCTCAAATTTTGGTTGCTTCACGAGACGGTGTACTTGGACGTATTTGAGGGAGACAAGTTTCAGCGCAGAGTGAATGCGATGGCTGGACAATGGCAACGGTATGGAGGGCGGCAGTATTGGTTCGCTGCATGCAGGCCCGGTAGATAAGGTAGCAGGTGGAGAAGGTCAACGGCTGGAGATTCTGGACATGTGGACGAAAGCGGAATGCAGGTGTGACCAGAGCAGTACCGCTCTTGACCGGAGAAGGCATCGGACAAGGTCGACTGCGTGAGTCGCCATTGGGCATATATTTGCAATCGATGCGTAGAGCCGTGAGATGTCTTTAGAATGGAGATTTGAGTTTGGAAACAAGGCTCTTCACGTCATGTAGAGAGTCTGAGTTGGGGCAACCTAGAAAGGTGCCTTGGCGGGGCGGTGACCGTTTGCACTGATAGTTGTCTCTACCACAGACGAGGTACTGATATCGGAGCTGGGTTGGCAGAGGCAAGAGAACAAGAGTCGACGCAAAGGCGTGCGAGTCATTCTCAATATAGGACTTGTTTTGGGAGGATAAATTGTAGGGCGGGCTTATTGTTCAGGCGTGCTCTTGTGTTTCAGAGTAACCAGCATTGCAGCACCTCTTCAGACTTTCCCGGCCTCGACTATTGCGCAACCCAGTCCATTCTTCCCTACTCTCTTCCGGCACAAACACCTCTCGGCGACCCTCACAAACAACCGCATCCATTCTTTGGCCAACCCCGGTCTTGGTCCCACTTTCGACAGACACTGTGCCGTCGTTGATCGCCGTCGTCCCCGCCAACCCGCCGTCCGATCGCAAATCCGCCCGACCACGAGGGTTGACAGGGCCCGAACAAGCACAGGAGCGACCTTCACTCGCACAAGGCAGCACAACCATGGAGGATCCCTCCGACTGGCATCCTTCGTATCCGCAGACACAGCGTCCTTTATCCATGCCCGTCGAATACGACCCTGGAGTCGCGTCGGGCAGTGAAGCGCGCATCTTTGGTCAGCGTCATCATAAGCCCCAGACTTCCATCTCGCGCCCTTCAGCACGCTCGATATCCTCGTCGTCGACCAGTGTACCCATACCCATTCCATCGAATCCAAATGTCATTCCCGGCAATCTACTCCCGTCAGCGCCTGCATCTCCGCCGACCCCGGCTCCGTCACCAACGCCTGGCCGTCGTCTTCCCAGCTGGGCCTCTTCGACAGCACCGTCTCTCGATTTGCACATGGCCGGGGATGGCGATCTGGACGACCTTGGCAGCGAAGCTACTTTCACCCTGGACAAAGGCCTGAGATTCAGGCATATGAAGACCATGTTTTCCGAAATGGACAACGATGAACGCAAACGCATCTTGACCGAACTATTGGCCAACTGCGACGGGAAGCTACTCGGCTATGTTGCCAATTTTGTTGCACCACGATTAAAGAGAGATCCATTTGGTGTATTACCCAATGAGCTCTGCCTGAGGGTACGAAGCCTGTCTCGTTTGGAGTTGGTCTGGTTCTAACATGACTACAGANTACTCACGTTCATCGATGATGCCAAAACACTTGCCCGCTCGTCGCAGGTATCGAAACGATGGCACGAGCTGGTTAGCGACGATATGGCTTGGAAGAGCCTTTGTGAGAAGCATGCATATCGTCGTATGTCAGATGACACTCCTTCGACCAGTACTAGGCAGCAACATTCGTCGCCATACGAGCCGTTCCACTCGGGATCGTCTCTCAGCTTCGCCACGCATGCCCTTCGCATACATAACCCCGCATTTGCCAGCTTCAGCACTTCAACACCTGATCTAAGTCGTGTCAAGAGTCTCGATAGAACAACCTCCGCTCCAGTCCTGCCTTCCTCGGCCATCCGCCGACGACCACAAGCCATGACTTACCGCTCTCACTTCAAGCAAAAGTACCAGGTCGAAACCGCTTGGAGGACTGGCGGCAAGGTCGACCAAAGACAGATCACCCCAGATCAAGGTGTTGTGACCAGTCTGCATCTTACCGACAAGTACATCATCGTTGCCCTGGACAACGCAAAAATCCACGTTTTCGACACCGAAGGCAAGCATCTCAGATGTCTACAAGGCCATGTCATGGGTGTATGGGCCATGGTTCCTTGGGGTGACACTTTGGTGTCTGGTGGCTGTGACAGAGATGTCCGCGTCTGGAATATGGCGACTGGGTGAGTTTAGATGCCGTCTTGATGATATTGAATACATCGCTAATGACGACTGACAGACNAACCCATTCACATGCTGCGTGGTCATACTTCTACGGTTCGTTGTCTGAAGATGTCTAATGCCACCACCGCCATCTCTGGTTCCCGTGACACCACTCTTCGCATCTGGGACATTGAGAAGGGCCAGTGTAAACACGTTCTCATGGGTCACCAAGCAAGCGTTCGCTGCCTTGAGATTCACGGAGACCTGGTCGTTTCGGGGAGTTACGACACAACAGCGAGAATCTGGAGCATCAGCGAAGNNGAAGATGCCTCAGGACGTTGCAAGGACACTTCAGCCAAATCTACGCTGTCGCCTTCGATGGAAAGCGCGTTGCTACAGGTAGTTTGGATACCAGTGTCCGTGTCTGGAATGTGGCGGATGGGTAAGCATTTCCTGAAACCATCGCTTGAAATCAAGCCACTGACACTTTACAGCAAATGCCTTGCAATCCTCCAAGGCCATACTTCTCTCGTCGGTCAACTCCAGCTCCGTGGTGATACACTTGTGACTGGCGGCAGCGATGGCAGTGTTAGAGTCTGGTCATTGCAATCCTACACACCCATTCATCGTCTTGCGGCACACGATAACAGCGTGACGTCGCTGCAGTTCGACGAGTCGCGTATTGTATCTGGTGGATCCGACGGACGTGTCAAGGTATGGGATCTCCAACGCGGGTGTCTCGTACGAGAACTTGGACAACCTGCCGAAGCAGTCTGGCGTGTTGTCTTTGAAGAGGAGAAAGCAGTCGTTCTTGCATCTAGGCAAGGCAAAACAGTCATGGAGGTCTGGAGCTTCGCCCCACCGGAGGATGGAGACACAAGCAGCACAGCATCGAGCCCCGCAGTCGTCTCGATGCCTGCGCTGCCAGCCAGTGAACCCTCACCAATGCACATATCAGACGCGCCATCTGAGGTCCAGGCTGAGGACACAATCATGACAGACGAGACTCCACGCGACAACGAGGTCTCTTCACCTGTCACATCATGATGATAAACTTCTTGATATGAACAAGGCACAGCATCGAGGCATCTTATGACTATTTATGGGGAGCATAGGCGCAGGGAGCTCAGGAGACCAACCAATCAACTTCTGGAAAGGTATGGCATCGAAGGTCATGGGGAAGCACAAGTTCTGGCTTTCTTCTCATTGTGTTTACGGCGTTCTTGGGGTTGTTTTCAGGGCATGGTGGATCATGGGGCACTGACAGGCAGTTTTCTCGGTGAACAAGAAAGGGAAAAGGAGTTTGTTCTTGGTGTCTTTTCGAGACGTTCGTTCTCACTATAACACAGTAGACTCATTAGCGAAGCATTCATTATCATATACGCACCATATCGAATTCTAGAATAATACTCGGCCAAGATCTATCGTCCCAGTTTCCGGTTCAACATGGCTCTTATCTCTGCACATCTCTTTCTCAACATGGCTGGCAAGAAAACGGCATTGGGCGGGTTGGGAAAGTGATAGGTCGGTGAAAGTGATAGGTCGGTGGTCGGTCGTTCGGTATAAACGGCAGGCGGGTCCAGGCTGACATCATCGCCGTAGCATCCGGGGGGAAGGAGCAAGGTTGGAGAACGCCCGTTCAGTTAAGCTACTTTTGTTCTACGGCGGCTCCTTCTTTTGCTTTGCTACTTTGTTGTTCTTCTCTTGTCTCGTGCCTGCTTCTTGCGTCGTCTTGTCGTGTCGTCCAATTCTCGTCCGTCCCACTGCACGGCCGTCCAGCTCCATACAGCAGCAGCATTACATTATAGCTTTGCAGCTTTATCCACAAGACACACAACAACAATGCCTCAAACCAAGCCCGAGGCGCCTGGCGCTGTCACTCCTCAGAGAAAGATTGAGCTCTTCTCTGGCACCTACTTTGCTGCTTGCACATTGGGTGGAATCATTGGTCAGTCATTTCCGTATCTCGAGCAGACTTGCAGTAGCTAATCTGCCTATCAAAACCAGNCTTGCGGACCTACCCACACAGCAGTCACACCTCTCGATCTCGTCAAGTGCCGTCGCCAAGTAGACAGCAAGCTCTACTCATCCAACACCCAAGCCTGGCGCACGATTTTCCGCAAAGAGGGACTTCGCGGTGTCTTCTTTGGATGGTCTCCGACTTTCATCGGATACTCGTTCCAGGGTGCCGGCAAGTACGGCGCCTATGAGTTCTTCAAGTACACATATGGCAACATGTTCCCCAACACCAACCAGACCGTTGTCTACCTCGGTGCTTCTGCCACCGCAGAGGCCATTGCCGATTTGTTCCTGTGCCCGTTCGAGGCCCTCAAGGTCCGCATGCAGACCACCCTGCCGCCATTCGCCTCGAACCTGCGCGAAGGCTGGGGCAAGGTCGTCGCACAAGAAGGCTATGCCGGTCTCTACAAGGGCCTTTACCCTCTCTGGGCTCGCCAGATCCCTTACACCATGGTGAAATTCGCAACTTTCGAGTCCGCCGTTGCGCAAATCTACAAGCAGCTCGGTAGTCCTAAGGAGAGCTATGGCACATTAGCTCAAACCGGTGTCTCCTTCCTCGGTGGTTACATTGCTGGTATCGGTTGTGCTGTTGTCTCCCACCCTGCCGACGTCATGGTCAGCAAATTGAACAGTGACCGCAAGGCCGGCGAAGGTGCTGGCCAGGCCGTCAGCAGAATCTACGGTCAGATTGGCTTTAAAGGCCTGTGGTCGGGTGTGGGTTTGAGAATCGTCATGATTGGCACTCTGACCGCTTTCCAGTGGTTGATCTACGATTCTTTCAAGGTCTCTATCGGTCTGCCTACTACTGGTGGTCACTAAGATTGTGGGCTGACGACGGCGTCTCTTGCTCTTTTCTTGCTCTCTTATATAATCTTTTATGATCTTTTTTATATTTCTAAGCGGTGGGGCGTTCAAAGGGGTTCCTAGCGTACTGATAGATATGGGAGAAATATATGACATTGTTCAAACAACCCAGTATTCAAGACCTCACAGTGCGGTGAAGCCTATCCTTGACAAAGCAAGAGCTTGATTGTAGAGCTATCAACCAGCACGTTTCACTTTTGAAAGCTAGAGTCATGTCGAGGACGTGAAGCAGACTGCCCAATTGACAGTTTTATCGTGTTGGGGGAGGAACACTCTAGAGCTGTGTACATTCATATACTGCACAGCAGGCGGGGAAAGTTTCCAAAGACTCAGAATGTATAGTTGGAAGAAGAAGAAGAAAAAAGGAGTTGCTTTTTGTTTTGCATGCTCTCTCTCTGTCTAGGAGAAGCAGGGTATTAACTCGAGGGCCGACCTATACAAGAAAAAAAAGGTACTCGCACCTCGTTCTCGTGAAATGTAGGGAAAAAAAGTCTATAGATGATGGGGTGGTGGTAAAGAAGGAATGCGGAAGAAAGAGAAAAAAGAGGTATAGGAGGAGTAAAGTCTCGACGCCTGATGCCATGCCATGTTGTGTAAAAACGAAAGTAAAAGAAAGTTGCGCCACCCAAAGAAAGAGTCGTTAAAAGGATTCGAAAGCCAAGGTTTACTTGAGCTTCTTGGTCTCGGGCTCGTAGCTTCTATCGTCTTCGCCCTCGACATCCTTGACAATGTTCTCCATTTCCTTGACCTGGCGCTGCCACTCGGCTTGACCCATCTTGGTCTCGCGGCGGAAGAGCTCGTCGTTGGGCTTGCGGTAACTGCCACCGAGACGGTCCCAGAGAGTGGTGAATTGTCCGTAGTTGTAGTTGAAGTACAGGTGGTGCATGGTGTGGCAGGCAGCGCCGTTGATGATGGGGCTGTTGGCGACGTATTCACCGTCGTGAATCATGACGGTCCAGATGTTGATGAACATGAAAAGAGCAATGTAGGCGAATTTCTGCAGCGGAAAGATGAAAGGAAAAACGTGGTAGGGCAGCGATTGGGCGTAGCCGTCGAGAGGGTGGAAGGCGTGCGAGGCGAAAGGCGAAGGCATGATCCACTTGTGGTGAGGCTTGTGCAACTTCTTGTAGACCATTGGGTGGTGCAGGCCGCGGTGGATCCAGTAGACGAAAAAGTCGGTAAAGCAGACGAAGAAGGGGAACTGGAGAAGCAAGTACCAGCCACCGAGGTTCCACGATGAGCCCTCAGGCAAGACGTCGTAGATGTTGGAGTAGCCGCGGACCTCGCCGAGGAACCACGGAACAGTCAAAGCGGACATGACGGGCATGGCTTCGAGCGCCTGGCGAATTTCGAGGCGCATCTGGTTCTTGAGGAACTTGGGGTGGTGGACTGTTGTCTTGTCGAAGACGAAGATGTATGAGAGACCGGCGCAGATGAAGTAGTTTAGCAGACCGAAGACCNNCTGTAAAATTGTTAGTCTGCGATGCAGTTCCCAGAGGCTGGCTAGTCCCAAGGCATACCATGTGATAAGGAACAAAGAGACGGCTTGTCTGGCAATGTTGTCTCGCGGCCATCGGCTCATGTAGGCGTATGAACTGGGCTCGACCGAGAAGTACTGGCTCGCAGGCTCGAATTTGTAGGGNGTGACATCGCGGGCCATGCTCGACCAGGTAGCATTGGGTGAGCCAGCAAAGTCACCGACAGTGCTCATGGCCAACATTGACGACGTCAAGGGCAGAACGGTCGCATATAGTCGATCGAAGGCATATGTGTCGAGTACCTCCAGAATGACATCCATCGTCGCGGTATTGCTGTGTGGCGCTCTTGTGATTGTACGAAGTTTTGATTGTTGATAAGCGAGGATAAAGGAGATAAAAGGGTCCAGGCAGCTCCTTCGTAGCAGAGATTAGACAGTGAGGGCGTCAGAGTAGAAGGTGCAGTAGCCGGTAAAGAATGACAGGCGCGTGAAGCGATTGAAAAAGAACGACTTGTTTATCTATCAAAAGTGGCAGAGTGAGCGAGCGCGCTCCCGCAGCTCGGAATCAGCCCACAAAAAATCGAACCACAATCAGAGGCAAATGAGGGAGCAGTGGGGCCTGGCCGTCCGGTGAGGTTACGGAGCAGAGTCGACCTCGCCAGGGTTCAGCCAGACAGGCGCGTCGCTCCTGCCCGAACGAGCAACAATCGTCAGGGCCTGTCAGCCGCCTATCCTCCCTAGTTTCAGCAGAACGCCTCTTTCTGAACCCCTTCCGAACAAACCCCTGCCATCAACTTTAACCCGACGTGCTCGCCTTGTCAACTGGGCTGGGCAATCATGCTTTGGTACACGCGATTCCCGCAGCCCACACGTCTCACTGGCGCCATTCCAAGTGCCCAAACGCCGCAAAAGTGGTCTGTCTTTCGGTCTTTGCAACTTCCAAGTTGCACCCAAGCCCTGTCAGCTCTCCCCTCTATCTCCCCTGGTGTCGTCTCATCTCGAAAAACACAACGCTCATATCTCGGCGCACGGAGATTACAGCATCCGAGGACCCGAGCAGCCTCGAAGGCCTTGTTCTCTTTGTTGTGGTCATGTTGTTTTATATCACAGCACAATAGGCGGCGGGATGCGTACGTGTGGTTTGAGATAAGTTTCATTTATGATCGCCCATCGAGGTGACCTTGGGAGCATTCCTCAATAAGCAAAACGCCACAACTAGTGTTTGGCGCGCATGGTATCATCAGCCTCTCCCTGTCACGCCATGCTGTAAAAACAAAGAACCCCATGAACCTGCAAATGATACGCCCCAGGAAATGCAGCCGCACCCCAGCTTTTGCTGTCCCCACGGTCTTCACAAGACACCGTGCTCGCCGCATGTCATTAGCTGCTGTCGTTAATTCAATCGATGTGTGTCCCTAGCTACCTCAGCTCCTAGAAGGGCTGTTGCTGTAGCTTTGCGCATCTCTATAGGGGCCGGACCAGGTTGGTGCCCCAAATGGCCAAGGTAATCTTTGATCTTGTGGTAATCCTCCATTCGGTTGGGGTGCTTTGATCGGAGGCAATGCAAGAGTCTCGCCAGGATTCATTGGTGGTAAGCCAGATCCTACTACGTTAGACGGTCTGTTGGCCAAGTCAGCAAACCTGCCGTCTTGTAGACTCGCCGGAGTATTAAAGGAAGTGTTCTGACTCGTGTTGGTGCGTTTAGCTGGCCGTGGAGGTTCATCCTCATCGTCCGATAGGGTCAAGTCGATGACTGCTGTGGAAGGGCGCTTTGCGCTGGGTCGAGGTGCAACTGTCGATGCTTCTCGCGAAACCGGTGGTGTCTGTTGTGCAAGGGCCGGAGTCGCCGAATTGTTCTCGGTCTTGATTTTTTCAACAGTCTCAGACTTCTTGGGGGTGTCCTGGATCTCGATAATGTCATCGTCACTGTCATTGTCGTAAGCTGCCCGTGCCTGAGACTTTTGACGGCTGTTGGTATCGTCTCCCTGGTCGATTGCTTTCCACTGTCCATCAGGCTCGATCGTGACTTGATCGACAGAGCTAGAGGTGTTCTGTAAGATGTCTTGTACATAGTTGTCGACACAGAGGCTCTGGTAAGAGAGAGTCTTGTTGCAGACGGGACATGTCCAAGTTGGTGCCTGTTCCTGGAGTTGCAAGAAGTACGAGCCATCGAAGCACTGGTTGTGCGAGCAAACATTGGATCTGCAAGGAATATTGATGCGCATGGTTGAGATAGGATCCTTGAGTGACATGACGGTAGAAGTGGTGACAATATCTGGGTCTTGTGCTTTGGCCGCCACTNNGGGGTGTAAAGTCAGCTTTGCATGGCGCAGGAACCAACGTCTGGAGAACCTACTTTCTCGAAGCACAGTATCTCTCGGAATCCTGCTTCCCGTTTGCTTAAGTCGGGTTGCGAGGTCGTTTGCAGATGTCAACTTGACGAGGTTAACCATAAGAGAAAATCGCNNTTCGACTCAAGTCAGCACACGCATTCAAAAAAGTTGTTAGGGAGTGGTTCGACACACTTCTTTCGTGAGCGCATAAGTCACTTGGATGACGTTCTGATAATTGGGTATCTTGCGGATGAGATCGGTTATGTCGACAGGTTTGGTGGTACCAGGCTTGTTCTTCAAGCCCTTGAAGCTTTTGCGCACTTCGTCACCGTTGACCTTGACCTCGATCTGACTCGGGAAGGCTATATCAACATTGAAGGCGTAAGGACCCAGAGTCGAGGTAGTAGTGCAGTAGAGCATGACACGCAGAGAAGGATCGGCTTTGAGGGATGTACAAGTGGGTTCGTTGAGGAAGACCTTCTCGTCTAGCGTATGACGATTGTGTGGCATTTCTNNGGATCTGCTGCGTTAGTCTCGCATGGTGGTCAGAACATGCTGGAATAGGGATGTGTAGCTACCTGACAGTTCTTTGGTAGGTGCGAGTGCTTCTTTGATCTGATAGAAGGGACTCTCTCTGAACTTGACCGAGGCACGCGAGGGAGCGGCTGTGCGCACTGGCTGGGCCTGTCGATATTGAGACAAGCCAGCAGGCCTTGAATAGGCAGGCATGCCGGCGGTAGTATGCGGAGCTGGAGAAATGGGAGTGATGGTATCGCGGGCCAGCGAAGGCTGATGACTTTGTGCTGGAGGCGTGCGACCTTGGTGCTCGGCTCGGTAGCGCAATCGCTCGAGTGCTTCTGCGTCGTTCTTGCGGAGGTAGTGTGCGATGACNTGAAGGGCGAGTTGTTAGCGGCGGCAGGCTGTGAAAGTGGACGGACTCGTGGAATCGATACCTTCAGAGATGCGCTTCTGCAGAGCGGCCTTTACGCCAGACACCTGCAGACCCTCTTGACGACAAATTTCCTTTAGGTCATTGTTGATGAGTGATTTTATCTTGCGGTCCACGAGAGACGCGAGGTCTCGAAGGCGGACAGAATCGCTTGCCATCTCTTTCAATCGTGCCTTCTTATCTTCATGCAGTGTCTTGTGCCAGGGTAGTTGCCAGGAGAAGTTGCGAAAGAATAGGCGATTCAGAACCGGTCAAGAAGTTCGGCTAGTGAATAGCAGAGCACTTCGCTCAGATACTCTGTCGTCGAAGTGAGCAAGTGAGGGCAAAGTGCTCATGTCCGAGAGACAGTTGAGGACCGAAGGCGATTGGGACGGGCGGCTTCTAGAAGTGAACTGGTTGCGAAAAGCACAATATCTACGGAATCGACATGGAAACGATGGACGACTCCTCTATGCACCAGTGCTAGAAAAACGACATTCACGGTGCTTGGACAGAGACATTGTTTCTTCGCTCGAGGGAAGCCTCCAGTGGGCAAACATCTTTCGGCCTTCTGGAAGAACGTGACCGTGCGTGGGTCGAGCAGCAGTGACGACCTCGCGCCAAAGTCCAAAGTCCGGCCCGCCAGGTTCTATTGCCTAATGCGGCGGCCTTCAGCGTGGCGTCGACGAGGCAGAGAGAGGCTAGGACATCGAGAGGAGTCACTGCTGTTGCAAGACTCACAAAACCAACAGAAACCCAACATCGACTCTATTCTTGTTCCTCGCTTCACAAGTGTCCGCACCCATCGTCAGTTGCTTGTGGTTTCACACGCGACTTGCGAGAATAAGAATCACCAGACCCTGCACGCTCCAGCAGGTGCAGCAGCTGCCTTTCAACAGTCGCCCGATCGTCCTTCTCCGCACGTTTAAGCGACTGCCCGCCGACCCGCTTTCTTGTTGCATCCCAAGAGAATTTATCTCTTTCCTTCACCGCAATCTCGCACAACACAACCCCCTTCACACAGCAAAAATGGGCAAAGGTCTACGATCAAGCGTCAACAAGACCAACAACAGAAAGCTCAAGAAAAATGTCTTTGGCCCTGTCGAGGCCGCCCGCACCGAGCGTCTGTCGCAAAAGCTGCAAGAATTAGCCTCGCAGCCAAAGCCCCCAAAGTCAGACATGGAAGTCGAGGAATCAGGTGGTGAGAATCCTCCTCGCCGCGACACACTCTTGCCCAAACTGACGTCGCTGTTCACAGACTCGAAGCAGGCCGAGTCCGAGGCCAAGGCCACCAGCGCAAATGGTGCGTTAAATGCTCTTGCAATCCCGGTTCCAAAGTCGCTCGCCCATCAATGTCCCGCTACTGCTGCTGCCTCGATGAACATGCTCACTCCCCCACCAAACCCTCCGCTCGACATCTCCGACTTCAACAACCGCTCCGTCAGATCTGCGCATAGACGCTATGCCGACGAACAGCTCTTCTTCCACCTCTTGGGTGTTTCGACCGACATCCATGGCTTCGACTCATTTGGCAACATCTGTTTAGGGTTCGGATCCGACTCTGAGAGTGACAATGAGAGCAGCAGCAGTAGCAGCAGCCTTGGCAGCGGCTATGAGTGAGCCAGTTNNGACTGTCTGAACGAGGCTAACCCGCCTTTTTCATCATCAGACACCGCAATGGACCTCGACTTGACCAACGCCCCCAGATCAAGCTGGATCAAGGCCGAGAAGAGAGCCAAGGAAGATAAGCGCAACCGCATCGCAAAGAAGCAAAAGCGCAAGGTCATCAACCAAATGACTTTCAAGAAGAACCCTCGTACCGGAAAGAAGTGAGATGCCCCGGCATGCCAATTTCACGCTTCGAGGCACAGAGACGAGACCGAGACACTTGATCTCAAGGAAGGACAGGCGGAGAGGGAAGAAGCAAGCATCAGGGTGCGGTTTCATCGCCGCAGCCCAACGGAGTTCTGGGAAGGGTAGAAGGTCTGTCTTGGATTCCAACAAAAGGATCACCGGCGTAAGGAATACCAAAGGTTGGCGGTACTGTCGGAGCAAAATGCCGTTCCAAGGGTGTAGATGAAGTTTTGCTTAGCATACGCGACTTTCATATCCATGCGAAGACTTGAGTTGCATGTTTCTGCTCTGAGATTCGAGTCCGGTCTTCGAAAAATGTGATTGGTGGTGAAAACAATGCCTATATGGGTATCCATGTCCGAACTCCTAGCTATAACCATGCCCCCGTAATTACAGCGTACAAGCAGTACGCTCAATGCCTACTATTGCGCCTTTCCACACATTCCAGACACCCCATCCATGCTCACATTGACATGACATCCCCATCGCCAACATCGATATGCGGATCCGGAATCTGTATATCCAGACTCAGGAAGCCCGTCCTGCGTAGATCAATCAACCTGACCTCTCTGCCTTCCCTTTCAGCCTCAGTGTTCCATCCCTCGACCCATCTCTCCATGTCCCTGACTCCNCTCTTCACTCCAGTCCAGCCAAAGTTGTCCCACAAGAAGCCTGTCGCAACACCCATCAAGGCGTCAAACCAACTAGCCCAAGTATTCGGCTCAAAGGCGTGCTTCAACATAGGATTCAGCGTCTCAATGACATTTCTGAATTCAGATTCGGACATCCATAGATCCAGGATTTCTGGATATAGGTTTTGAAGCGCTGGGTAGAGGTCTCCTGCAGCCAGCCAATCCCGCTGTACTCTGATGACACGAGTGCTTGCGTATAGAGCAGAGGAGATGGCGACGTGAGGATTCAGGTGGGGGAAACAAGGGTGTGACGGACCCCAGGGCAGTTCATCGTCCAATTGTGTGTCGTGGCTGTGTGCGCTGGCCGTGTAGTCGCCGTTGGGAATACCTTGCCATCCTGGACTCGGCGGGAGGAGGCTGGGGTGAAGACTTGGAGCGCGAAGGGAGTTGCGACTGGACTGCTCGTGGAGAGTGCGTCGGCTGGGTTTGCGATTGACAGGGAGGGAGGCTCGTGAGGGCCGAGAGTGGAGGCTGTGTGGTTGTTGCGATTCGAGGTCAGGAATTGGAGGAGGTGGTGGGTGATTTTGTATGTTCGAGGCCTCTTCCACACCGGCAAGTTTGTTGAAGGGTTGCATCTTGTGTGCTAAGAGTCGACCGTCTCTCTCGTCTTGGGCGGTGGAGGTCGAGCAGTGGTTCGAGGTTCGTTTGCGCCGGCACTTGTGGTGCTCCTTGGCTCAATGTTGTTTCAGATCTGAGAAGTCGATAACAGAGATGGCGAAGACTCCAACGTAGTTGATGGTTTCTTGGTGAGATCGTAAACGTTGTACATGGTCTTTCTGTCCATGGTAGTCGCAATTTCCGAGGGCCTTGATGGCGCTCAAGGTGCACGTCCCTCGTCCATCTCAAGCCGTTGGTCTCTAATAATGGTATCTTCACCTTCTGATCTTCTAGAGGCATCAACTCGCCATCTCTTTTGCACTTGGCCCTGCTGCAATGTATCATGACTGGACACAAATCCGATGTATCTACGTCAATGTCCCTCCAAGATGCTGTGTATATACCGTCTGCCTGGCCATGACCATGTTTGACACAACGCCTACAGGGTTAGGGCAATAGGAAGCGCAAATATATAAAGCACGCTGGTATCTGATACAGTCTATTCTTCTCACGCGTCTCGAGTTTCCTTCTTTACTCGTCAACTTCTTTTCAGTCTTCGTAACAATCTTGCAAACATGTCCAAGCACATGACTGACAACGCCTCGCTCTCTGCCATCACCCAAATCTCCTAAAACGAAGAGCCCGCAAAGCTATCTCAATATACTGGTCTTGAGAACTTGCCAGCTGCGGTTAGGTTTCCTTCGAACGTCAAGCCGCTCAGTATTAGAGTCCAGGACGGCACTGATAGGACGTTTCCCGCATTCCTACTCTTGCCTGAGAACTATAAAGATCAGCAAAGCACAGCCGCAATTCTTGTGTCCAGAGCTGGTGATGGTGTGATAGGCTCCTTTGGCTTTTACCTCAGCATGGCGGACAACTTTGCCTCTCTGCAGCATGGTCTTCCGGTCTTTCGCATGGATTATCGCTTCCCAGCTCGCAACAAACATTGCGTCCCCGACGTACTCACAGCCATGGACTATTTACAAGCCCATCACAACGTCAAGCGGTTCGACCTAATTGAATGGTCCTTTGGTGGTGCTCCCACATTTACCATTGGTGGTCAAGATTCTAGAGTTCTAGTCTCTCTCCATGTACTAAGCTATGTGGCGTGTATAGCTATAGAGATGTACAATAGTCATTAGAAGCAAGGCAGCACCCACGGAGAGACGGAACCTCATCAGCTCTCTGTGGCTATCCCTTTGATGTCGGATAACGTTGTGTCTTTCTATAGTACGAAAGTGCCTTTATGTTGCAGTAGGGAAGGCGACGTTACAAACTTCACTACATAGGGAGGTTGCTTTGAGTTGCGGATGATTAGGAAAGCGCTACCTTCTCAACTGCTTTCGATTTTTGCGCCTTCATCCGACCTCGTTACGCTCTTCCATCTGCGGTCTATCTTCTGAAGCGAGCGTTCACAAAGTCTACTGAAGTTGGAAATTCGTGAGACGCCAATCATCCATCAACTTTCCCTTCGGACTCTCTCGGTCATGTTTCGTATACTCCCGCCTGACCAAGAACTGCAGTTACTATCCGACTCGAATCAATCAAGCATTCGGGCTCGTGTGCGGATTCTGTACTTGTAGTAACCCGTACGTCTTTAACAGGCTAGCAGCTCCAGTAAAGGTTTCAAGTTTTTGAGCATTGAGTGGGACACAAAACATACAACAGCACAAGACTTGCAGGACTGATGATGTCAGGTTTCAGTAATGCAAAAAGGCGACTTGCGTTGTAGATTCGAAGCCTTGTATGGCTTGTCGTCGCAGCGCACGCGCCAGAGAACATGTCTGACAGGAGAGGGCTGATCGTGCCGAGCCAAGTGCCCTGCCTGCACGGTGAGTCAACCGAGTTTGCAGGAGCAACTACTAACGGCCGGTAAATCTGGAGAGAAGCCTGTTTCGACTGCACGGTCAAAAGCTGATGACGGCAACATATCGCAGCAGTGAAACACACAGCACATATGTCTCGACGACTACTCGATGACACTTGAATAGTGTTCGACAAACAAAGAGCACGGGGAGGGTGTCAAACATGGAGAAGGAGGCAGTTGAGATTATTCCCGATTTGCACATAAGAGTGGAACCAATGCTTCCCGAACGGGTGGCTGATCTTAGCGCAACCGTGCCGACTGGTCGAAGACAGACGGAGTCTGTGGGAGGGGGCTGATTGAGGTTCTTGTGTGCGCAGGCGTTTTGCCATCTCCATACGTGTCTCTCCTTTCGGCCTCCACTCATCGCCATCTCTACACGGCATACCATCCCGCCGGCGCCAGCATCTCGAGTCCCTTCGGCGCGAACCCATCCTCGGGAGTCTTAGTACGGTTTAGGGTCACCTAAACATTGTGCCTGTTCGCGACGCCGAGCAAAGTCGCGACGCGCTTTGAAGTGTAGCGCCCATCAATCCTCAGTTCTCCTCATCACCCAGCGACACCGCCAGCTCCCAGGACGCCATGTACAACGCGCATCGCGGCATAGCCGGAGCACCGGCTCCGCCAAACAACCGTCTTGTCGAGCTGCTCGAACAGGTACGCGCCGAGTTCGAGGCTCAAGGTGGACGTGCAAACGAGTATGAGCATCAGCGTGAGTCGTCCCCGTTTGTCCCGACAAACACCTGCCCTTGGGGTAGTTATCTTCCCACACATGCGCCGTGTGCTGTGCTTTTGTAACTCCTCCCTCGCGCTCCCTCTTCCTATCGCTGGCGACATGGCCTTTCCGAACCCCGATGTTGTGTATACCGACTACAACGGAAGCTTATACGATTTANNGTCGCAAACCAGATCCAGGAGATGGAGCTTGTCCGCAGCAAGATCTTCCAGCTTGAGCAGACACACATGCAGATGAAGCAANAAGTATGTTACCTCTATGCCACTTTGCCTCACGACAGACGCCAATTAAAGTCTCAACGCAGGTACGAAGAAGACATCTCTCGCTTGCGACGCGACCTTGAGGCTCGTGGAGGCCCAAGCCAGTCTTCGCACACCGGCCCTTCGCAGCCCCCTCCGCCCTCAATCGGCCACGGTCCCGCCAATCTCTTCCAGGGTATCATGGCCGGCGCTACTGCTCAGGGCGGCCCGGGTCTTGCTCCTCCTCCTCAAGATGGCCCACCCCAGGGGGTTCCTGCCCACATCCAAGGCCCACCTGGACTGAACCCTCCTCCGGGTCCTCCTCAGCACGCTCCTTTCGGTGGTTACGGCCAGCCACCAGCTGGTGTCAATGGTATGATCAGTTCATGAAAAAGATTCTAGCAGAACTAACACATTCCTGCAGGATATGGCCCTGCACCACCTCAGCCTACCGCTTCTCCCGGCCCTGGCAAGCCCCGCACTAACNGCTCGCGGCCCCCTGGTATTCCTGGAACCCCTCAGCAGAACAACGCAAACCCCTACCCTGGCTCTCCTGCCATGGCACGTCCCACCCCTCCTCCCGCTCTTGCCCAACAACAGCAGGCCCTTTCTCTGCCTCAGCACCAGCAATACACTCAAGAGCTTGGTGGTAGCGGTAATCAGTTGGTCGACTTGGCGGTTGAAACACTTCCCAGCAACCTCAAGCGTGAGGGTGAAGACTGGTACGCTGTTTTCAACCCCCGCGTGCGTCGCACCCTGGACGTCGAGCTTGTTCACAACCTGGCCCACCAGAGTGTAGTCTGCTGTGTTCGTTTCAGCCGCGACGGAAGATTTGTTGCTACTGGATGCAACCGATCTGCTCAGATCTTCGATGTCGAGAGCGGTCAGCAGGTCAAGCATCTGCAGGACACCAGCCTCCCTCAGGATGGTGACCTCTACATCAGAAGTGTCTGCTTCAGCCCCGACGGTCAATACCTGGCCACCGGTGCCGAAGACAAGATCATTCGCGTTCGTACAATCTTCCATATTGATGATGTTCGTCTGCTAACTCAAAACTTTAGANTCTGGGAAATTGCTGCTGGTCAGATCCGTCATCAATTTGCTGGTCACGAGCAAGACATTTATTCTCTTGACTATTCTTCTGATGGTCGTTACATTGCCTCTGGATCTGGTGATCGCACCGTCCGTGTCTGGGACATTCCTAACAACCAGTGTGTTCTGTGCCTGACCATCGAAGATGGCGTCACCACTGTCGCTATCTCGCCCGACAACCGTTTCTTGGCCGCTGGCAGTCTGGACAAGAGTGTTAGAGTATGGGAGCTGGCGAGCGGAAACCTTCTTGAGAGGCTCGAGGAGGCTGGTGGCAATCCTGGTCACAAGGACAGTGTCTACTCTGTCGCATTCTCCCCCACCAGCAGAGAACTTGTTTCTGGTAGTCTGGATCGAACCATCAGAATGTGGGAGCTACAAAGCCACTACCCCGGCAACCAAAATATGCCCCCAAGAAACCCTCGCGGAGGCAAGTGTATTCGCACTTTTGAGGGCCACAAGGTTTGTTCTTCGCTCACAATGTTGGAGATCGAATGCTGACATGTGTGCANNAAGGACTTCGTTCTCAGCGTTGCGCTCTCGCCTGATGGTGAATGGGTTCTGTCTGGTTCAAAAGACAGAGGTGTTCAGTTCTGGAACCCTCAGACTGGCGATGCCCAACTCATGCTCCAAGGACATAAGAACTCTGTTATCTCAGTCGCGCCCAGTCCTGTGCAAGGCGGTCTATTCGCTACTGGAAGCGGAGACATGCGTGCTAGGATTTGGAGGTTCGTTGCATCCTGCCAGCCGATTATCTTTCCTTGACTGACAATCTTCTAGATTCTCGAGATACGACCCTGCCCGTGGCTGAGCAGCTGGGGCCAAATGATGTGACCAAAGTCAATGTTATTGGATGTTTACGTACATTGTTTTCGATCTCGCTTTCATTTGCTGGCTCTCTGGTCGTCCTCACTCGGCCTGTCTGTCTAGCTGTCATGTGGTTGACAAAGGCGTCAAAGCGTTGCATCAATATGAAAAGACCGAAGAGCAACAAAGAAGATTCAAGTTTGTCAAGGCGGAAAGACAGACGGAGTATCTGTGAGGGACATGGCCTCGTACATCAAAGATTCGTAGATACCAACATTTCGAGGCGACGGACGTGTCTCATATTGCGAGCGTACAGCTCAGTGTGCAGAGAGGTTGGCTTAGTACCTTTTTGTAGCTTTCCCGGATCTTGTCAATCAAGTTTATACCCTTTCATCGATTGATACCTTCTATACTTCCGTTGTATGAAGCATGCACAATATGACTTTGTGTACGCACGCATGATGACAAGTCTTGAATTGAGTAGGCACATCTCATGACGAGAGAGCTCCATACTGATCTTGTTGTGGTTCCGTTTCCAGACTGGGGTTTTGCAAGAAGGGCGGCTCGGAGGAGCGCCAAGATTCGATGACCAGAGGAAGTCGCAGTCGACTTGCGCGAAGCTGCTCTTGCCCGGCATCTGCTCACTCTGCCAATCTTGTCAGGCAGCAGAACCTTTGACTCGAGAGCTCCTCCCCAACGCAAACCAGAGGGCGACTCGATACCACCGTCGTCGACCGAGTCTCCATCGACGCTCCACCTGCCATCGAGGAAAAGACTCGTCTCCGGGACCAGCGTTAACTCCGAACGCGATCGCGCGCATTCAATCCATACCATCTTTCGAGCAGTCAACAATTAGCTTGTCGCACAGCTGTCCAGTCGCGTCATGACACCTACGCCCCCGACAACCAATTCGTCGACGGGCGCGTCTCCCGATAATGGCCAGTTTCGCGTGGTGCGCAAGAGGAACCGAATCCCTCTCTCATGCGGTCCTTGTAGGCATCGAAAGTGAGTTTTGTCGCAGAGGACTTGGTTACAGACATCTGACTGCTGTTGGAGGCTGAAGTGCAATCGTGGACACCCTTGCGACAACTGTACCAAGCGCGGCGACACTACCTCATGTGTCTATGCCTCTCCCAGCGCTCGCAAGAAGCCTGGCATCCACCACGTACCCACAGGCACCCCGGACGACATGCAGAATCGTATCGATCGACTCGAGAGTCTGGTTCTGTCGCTCATGACCAACGGATCCCAGGCTGCTGGTCCCTCGGCTGCACACGCTGCCATCAACTCAAGCCGGAGCAATAGTCTTGGTACCTCGATCAGCATGCCCTTGGATCCTCATAGAGACAGCATCAGAGAAGTCGAAGGAGAAGACAGCGATATCAACGACGTCGCTCAGGACATCGGTATCATGAAGATTGATGGTGCAAAGGCTTTCTTCGTGCCTGATGCGCATTGGTATGCCATCTTGTCAGACATTGCCGAAGTCAAGAACTACTTTGCCAGTCACAAGGAGCAATATCAGGAGCAGTTCAGAAAAGTTGAGGCCTCGAAAGAGGACGATGCTTCGGGCTCGTTCCTGTTCAAAGGCCCAAGGCTGAACAACAAGACCGAAGTCCTCGTTACCATGCCCGACAAGAATGCCGTCGATGACCTGGTGAAACGCTACTTCCAATCCTACGATCCAGCCGTTCGTATGTACATGCTCCAAACACTTTGCTCATCTCTTCGGAAGCTGACTCTACCAGATATCATCCACGGCCCCACGTTCCAGGGGCAATACGACAGACACTGGCAGAATCCTAACGAGACATCGGTAACTTTCCTCGCGTTGCTGTACGGCATGATGACTCTCGCATTGCAATCGTACACCAGAGCAGGAGATGAACCTCCGGAATACCAGGGCAGATCACATGATTTGTCCATCTCCTTCAAGCGTCTCACAGCACAATGCATTGTGCTTGCAGACGTCACCCAGCCAATGCCACAGCTAGTCGAAGCTCTCATACTACACATCCAGGCCGAGCACAGCAGCAGCAACGACGCCGAAACTGGTATTCTCTTGCTTGTCAATCTGTGCACCCGTCTGGCAATGCGTATGGGTTATCATAGAGATTCTGGCCCGTACCCTAATGTTTCGCCATTCACTGCCGAGATGAGACGACGGGTTTGGGCCTTTGTACGACAGGCTGATCTGCTTTTCTCGTGCCAGTTTGGCCTTCCTGCCCTCGTTCGCTCAGACGCAACCGACTCTGACCTTCCCCATAACATCTTTGACGATGAGTTTACCGAAGACATGAAGTTATTACCTCCCTCTCGGCCAGAGGCAGAAGTCACCCCAGCGTCGTACATGATCGCCAAGGCTCGCTTGATATCATGTTTGAGCCAGATTGTCGAGCGCATCCAATCAGTGACATCGTCTCCAACCTACGAAGAGATAATGAAACTGGATGCTCAACTTCGCGAGGCTCGTACTCAGATTCCTCCTCATCTTCAGATGAAGCCTCCTTCTGAGCTGGCCACGGTTGCTCCGAACCTCATCATGCAGACCTATGCCTTGGAGTTGATCTATCTCAAGTCGCAATGCATGTTGCACCGCAAGTTCATTGCGAGAGGACGTGACTCGCCGCGTTACGCCTACTCTAGAAGGACTTGCATTGATGCCTCGATGGAGATGCTTAGCCACCAAGCTACACTCTACCTGGAATCACGAGATGGTGGCAAGTTGCGATCCGTCAAGTGGTCCATCTCTTCGCTCACGACCCACGACTTCTTGCTTGCAGCCATGATCGTGTGTCTCGACCTTTACCACACCTCGGAATCTGATAGAAGCATGGTCAAATCCTCTTCATCAAATCCATCGTCGCCGTCGACGGGAGATGTGTGGACACAAGACCGAAGAGAGCAGATGATCGTAGCACTTCAGCATTGCGCCTCCATCTGGGAGAGTTTGCGAGATAAGAGTATGGAAGCCTACAAAGCATCTACGCAACTTCGCGTAATGTTGGGTAAGCTGAGAGCACAGGAGCAGCAACAGACAGCAATGGTTGGTGGCAGGGAGCAGCAATTGCGTAACCCTAGCCAATACAGCATGCGTGGCCATGCTTTTGGTGCCTTCCCCAACGGCCAAGTGTCTGATCTCGTTGAGGACGAGGTTCCACCTGAGCACTCTGCCGCAATGACGTTGGGCCTACTATCTTCAGGCGGCGTTAGTCCCAATGCTGGATTTGCCTCGAATGCACCAGGCTCGCTAGGCATGGAAACTCGTGGATACCCAGCCAGTATGGCTGGCTTGCTCAACGAGCCCATGTCTGAGCGTACAGGGTTGACACCACAGTACAGTGGCGTGGATGTCAACGGCACACAAGCTGTTCAAGGTGCAGCATCTCCATTCACACAGCTATTTGGCGGCGCGGCACCAGAAGTAGATTGGGTATGTGTTTCACCTCTGCATAGTCATGATGAGATGTAAGGCTAATTTGAGACAGNNGGAGCATGGGACTCATATGTTCAAGGAGATCCTATGCAGATGTGGTCGGTGAATCTTGAGGTCAATCCATTGGACGGTCAACAAGCTCAACAGCAGCAAGCGCAACACCAGGCACAACAGCAGTTGGCTCAACAGGCTCAGCAAGCGAGCATGAACAACATGTTCATGGGCCCAGCTGGTGCAGCCAATATGATGTGAAGGGAAGAATGAACAGGACTAATGCGACGAACGAATTAGGGAGACAAATGCGGGAAAAGATATCTTTTGAGCATCAGGCGTTCTTGTCAAGGCTGGCTATAGTATTTGCTCGGAAGGATGGTTTGCGCTGGCACAAAATGGCTAAGGGGATGGAGAGTGGTTCGTGTGACATTCGTGGCTATGGCTATCGTTACAGGCAGATTGGTTGCTCTCAGTGAATCAAGCAAAGTTCATGTTTACTTATAATCGGAGTTTGGGTAACCGCCCTTGTCAACAGGGTTGGCAGGACCTCCTCGTTGACCCAGCACACCGGCAACGTCGACTTCTTCCTTCTTCTGTGCCTTGATGTCCTCTCTGGCCTCTTTCTGCTCCTCCTTCTTGCGGTCCAGATCAGACGCTAGATCAGGTGCTCCTCCAGTGGCTCCTGGCTTTCTGTCGACAACATCGGCGACCTTTCCTTCACCGGGAGCAGCCATCTGTTGTCCGTCGAGTTCTTGGTTTCTGCCAACGGACTCGTGCGTCTCACCCTTGGCCTCTTCGCCTGGCGGGGCACCACGAATCCCACGGGCTACTGAGGTCGGGGTAGCTTCGGACTGGGAGTGTGCTTGCTCGGAGGGGATGCGCTTGTCGCTGTCATGAGTTAGTGGGTGGCAACGAAAGAGATGGACACGGTTTAGGACATACATCGCAGGAGAGTCATCTTGCTGGTTTGCTTGGGCTTGTTCTGCGGGCTCTTTGGTGGCAGGGTTGCCGGCAGTCGTGTATGCTGCGTCCAAGTTGGGCTGCGAAGGGCCCTTGGGATCGAGGCCGGAGGACGACATGATGGGACTGTCTTGGTTGTATGTGGTTGGTGTATGCAGGACTTTGGCAGCAATTGGATTATAGGTTAATAGTTTGCTGATAAGAAGCTGTCAAGCAACTCAGCTGTTGGTTCTGGTGGTCGCAGTCTCTCCCGCACATCGTCATGCTTTCCCCACCAAAACCACTGCGCGACGTCATGGCTCATCATGAGCTCGAAGATTGTCTACCGCGTACAAAGGTCTCTTCTCTCGCCCGTTTCTCGCTTTGCTCTATCAAATCTGAATTCTACACAATCTCAGAAGCCCCCAAAACACTTTCACAATGGCATCTCGCAAGGAAATCATCAACAAGATCTACAAGATCGTCCCTCCCATGCTCGAGAGCTTCCACAAGGGTATGAGAGCCCTCGACCAAAGTCGTCTATACAAGAAACTCAATTGACTTTTGTGCAACANNGGTCAGCTCGGTCGCGTGGCCGTCATTGGCGGTAGCGAGGACTACACCGGTGCCCCCTACTTCTCCGGCATGGCCTCTGCAAAGCTCGGTGCCGACATGTCACACGTCATCTGCGAACCCGGCGCCGGCCAGGTCATCAAGACCTACTCGCCCAACCTCATGGTCCACCCATACATGCGTCAGAGCAAGAACATGAAGGAGGGTGAGACCATCGACAACATCTCAAAGACCGTCACCGACATGCTGTCCCGTCTCCACGTCGTTGTCATTGGCCCCGGTCTCGGCCGCGACGAGGCCATGCAAGAGACCTGCGCTCGTGTCATCACCGAGGCCCGCAAGCAGGGCATCCCCTTCATTGTCGATGCCGATGGTCTTTTCATCATCCAGAACAGACCAGAGTTGGTCGAGGGCTGCACCGAGTGTATCCTCACACCCAACGTCGTCGAGTTTGGCCGTCTGGCAAAGGCAAAGGGCATTGACGCCACCGGTGACCCTACAAAACTGTGCGAGGAGCTGGCCAAGGCATTCGGTGGTCCCACCATCATCCAGAAGGGCGCCAAGGACTACATCTCCAACGGCAAGGTCACCTTTGTCAACGACAACGAGGGTGGTCTCAAGCGTTCCGGAGGTCAAGGCGACACCCTGACCGGCTCCCTCGCCACTCTTCTCGCTTACAGAAAGGCCTACCACGACAAGCTCTGGGAGCACGAAAACGACCTGTCCGAGCCCGAGACTCTGGCTCTGGTCGCTTTCGGTGGCTCTGCCATCACCAGAGAGTGCTCCCGTCTCGCATACAAGGAGAAGGGTCGTTCGCTGCAGGCTGGCGATTTGACCGAGCACGTCCACACTGCTTTCCTCAACACCATTGGCGAAAAGACAAAGATTTGAACATGTCGCCTGTAATGACTTTGACGGCTTTTTGATACAAAAATGTTTCTCTTTACACCTTTTTATTGTAATGTAGCGTTTGCACCATGAATAGAAATGATCATGACCTTTTATCATCGGCATTGTTTTTTCCTCGCCAAAGTCTTACCGGTTTAGGTTTGTGCAACATTAGTGTAATGTCAAATGAGCATGCGTCCGAAGTCATTATTGAGAATGCTTGCAGAGCCACTCTACCATTTGCTTATGCTGTATCTGCGATTCTTGATGTTTTTCCTTGGTACTCATGCTTCGGGCACCATGGAGTTGTCGACGACAGGACAAATGTCAGAGTTGTTGTCTTGATGTCAAGTGGTGGGTGTAGACATGATCATTAAAGATGGAGCTTTCTTGCGATAAGTTCTTTTTAACTCAAGCATTAAACCCACCCTCCATTAAAAACATGTTTATTGGAAATGCTTTATAAGTAGTCATAGTAGCTATGAGGTACGATTTACTATGGAAATAGGCACATGGCGTATTAAACAATGACTTTAGAGGACGAATAGGGTCACTAGTTCGACAACCAAGCATGTTAATCACATTATCACAATCGGATCTTCGGATCAAGACCGACAGCACTTGACGCTCTAGGAAGCGAACGCTTCGTCCTTTGACCTAATCAGGATATCGAGGCTCAAAATCGCGACGCTCAACGGCCTTAGACCACATAATAGATGCGTCACTATGCAGTCAAACGTGCCAACAGCCAAAAAAAAAAAACAAGATCAAAAGAGGTGGAGGAGGTGTAGTAGCGCAGATCGTGGAGAAAGGTCTTCTTTGCACGTTGATCCACAAGAATAGTGGAACCGTAGGTACGGTCCGTCAACTCACCATGAATGAGCGTAAGACGTTTTCGGGCCCTGGACCTGACAAGCTCGAGCTCCAAGACCATATATGATCAGCAAGAAACTACTAAACACGGTGAGGCTGGAGAGCAAAAGATAGACACGGTGCTTTCGTACGTGATCCTAGTTAGATGACGCCTGATGAAGCTGTTCGCATGCTTGGAAATCGACGATCAGCCGAGAGCGCGCTGTGGAATAAAAGGTTGCGTCTCCATGTTTCTTGCTCGACACGATATCAACACATAGCTTACACATCTTTTTACCAAATAGACACTATACCAGCTGTCTAGCTGCCTCCAAGTCAACATTTCAAAAAGACCAGGAACAAGAATAGAAAAATGGCAGACAAGGTGTACGTTTTGATATCCTTGCCACGACAACCACCTTGACGCATAGATACTGATTCGAATACACCAAACAGTACCCAAAACACACCCGATGTCGCAAAGGAGCCATTGCCCACTGGCCGCAACCCTCTCAACGGCAACCCTGGCAATGCACTCAGCCAGCGCAGCCCCACAGATACCGCAGCAGGAGACGACAACAAGAAGGGCAAGGACGACAGAGATTCCAGCTTGAAGATCAAGATTGAGTTGGATCTGGACGTGGAAGTACATCTGACTGCGAGAATCAAGGGAGATATTACCATTGGTCTTTTGTAGGCAAAGGAGATCTGGAATTAATGTTGATTGAAAGAGTGAAGATTGTACATTATGGAAGACCATGGCCTGTAGATACCACGAATTAATAATTAAAGAATACTGAATAAATCTGCATACCGTATAGACATCAGTCACACACAGAGTAAGTGAGTACATGTGACCATACCAGACGAGAAAAGAATTGTCCTTTGAACAGCTACAATTGCGTGGGAAAATGACATCACGGAGATTTCGCGGGCACCCAGAAATCGTGTTCGCTGGTGCGACTCAAACAACCTAGTACATAAACAGACCTTCGGAAGCTCCACTGTGAAAGCTGTGCCTCAGCACCAAAGGCGGACACGCCCATCTGACTCCATGGTCTTCGGTATCCTAACAGCCGTGGCGGCCTGTCCAGCCATCATTGGCACAACCGAAGCCATCCGACAAGGCCAACGCCAAAATGCTCGTGAAGAACACCGAGGACGCAAATCAAACCTGACGATTACCTTGCCAGTCAGGAATTCCTACAGCGAACAGTTCGATGGCGCAATGATTGTACTCAAGGACAACAAACTATACATCGACACGGAACACAGCCGACTAGGTGCCAACATGGCCCACCCATTTTCTGGATATTATCTTCCTGTGCCATGGATTGGTGAACGCTGGAAAAAGGCAGGCTTCAGAAATGGCGAGGGAATGGTCACTACCATCAGCGACGATCCACCGTTTTTGAATTGGGTCTATCTGGACAGCAACACACACGAGGTCAAATACGGCATACGTGTCGAAGCGGAACCCCATCACGTGGGCCCCTGGGACTGTACACCCATCGACCGCCGCTTAACCTTTGAAGGATGGGAGGGTTTCGTCATTGTACAAGAAGACGAAGAAAGCGATCTCTGGGCACTGTATTTCGACCGCGACGATGACGGCTTGCGAGGTCCAGGCAAAGTCGGCACTCAAGACAAAAGAATGCTTCTGGTCGAGGTTTCGAGAAAGGAAATGCGGAGGACCAAATTGGTCTCTGATGAAGAAAGAATTACACGGATTCGCGAGCAAGCGGATAAGGAAAAGAGGCGAGCACAAGCAGAACTCGAGGTCACAGCAACAACAACAACCACGGAGGAAGTGGCAAACCAAAGCTCAGACTCACAATCTGCGACAAGCGTTGGTGACGAAGCTCAAAAACCCAAGACTCAGAAGTCCGAGAGCGAGGGATCAAAAGCCCATGATGATACCTCAAGCATATCTACCAAACGAGGTCTTTCCGAATCTCTAGGCTCGTTGCGCATCGGACACAACAATGGTACCTCGAATGCCGATACCAAGGCGAAGAACAATGAGACCACAGCCGGAGCAGGACTCACAACTCACCACGACAACAACTCGAGTGAGTCTGTCTATCAAGAGTCATCTCAATCATCAAGCTCGTATCACACCGCCAGCTATGAGATTACTTCCGAGACTCAAACTACCACTACAACTTGGTGATTGATGCTTCAGTTCCATCGGATTGTGATTATACCGCCAGCTGGATAAAAGCGAAATGCTCTTAGACATCAAGTCGATCTATAGAAGGATTCACATCCTCAAGGCAACACTATCACATCAAACTCGAGGAGACAGCATTCGAATTGTGCATCTGGGCCATATCAGGCTCGGGAGCACTTGCCTACAGTGAAGTTCTGAAAAGACCGCCGACGAGCGTATAATTTTATTCTATCGAGGCTTTCGCACCTTCCCAAAACATACGCACACCACAACAACATAATCCCTACATACATAAAAAGTTACCACAAGACAGAGTTACGAAGCGCTACTTCGGGTGAGGGTGATCAGGTTCATGTTCCGCAGATAGTGGTGGTTGTTCCTGGTCGCGATAAAAGGCAAGTGCCCGTATCTGTACTGGGAAAGCATACCTATATCCTGCTGCAGTCATCGGTCCTGCCATTCACAAACCAATACGTAGTCTATGGGGACACAAGGCTATGTTTGCGTCCGTACGGTAGTTACGTGTCTCGCACCCTGTCTGTCATGGATTATTACGACCTTCTATTCAGTACAGCTCTTGAATTTGGGTTCCAACGGATATGTGTCCCAATCAACGTAGACCCTCGGAGACTAGTGTCTTCTCGCAAGACTACATGTATAGACAGGTCCATGCCATGAGTGTGAAGTTTCTTCCAACATCAGTCTCGATACTACTAGCGATAGCAAAATGCCTCGCACGCCTCCGAAAAGAAGCACTTACGATTCGAAGGCGTTCAGAGATGGTAAGAGTCATCGGATCTTCTTTTCACCCCTCAAATTGACCCCCTGGAAGGCCTCAGGTACCTAAGCGTAGAAATTGTCAAGTCGCCTATCCTTGCACCATACCGACCGCTAGAACTTGTCTCTTGTGGTGGGTTCATCTCAGTCATGCATCTCCATAATCGAGCCACCACCCACGACCTCGACTACTTGCTTAACGCGCGCACCTTCGGCCGACGTTTCCAGGCCGTCAAAGAAGAATTACGGCGTCTCATCAGTAGAGTTGCCAGAACCCTCAACTATGAGGACGAATGGGCCAATGATGAGGTTTCGACCTTCTTGAATTATCTCAGTGATCCGCAGATCCTGTTTGACGATTCGAAGCGGCAGGGCATCATTGTTTACCAGAACGACTGCCTGGTCATCTACGCAGTAAAGTGGGAATGGGTGCTCTCACGAAAGCTGAAACGCATACAAAGACCGCATCGCGAACCCAAGCCTCAAGACTGGCTGGATTGCATCTCAATCGCCAGTCTCCTCTTCAGAAGAAATGGCCACAAGCTGAGTCCTATCATCCTCAAACGTTATGACAACGCTCAACGAGAGATACCTGTTTTGCCGGAAACGGTGGCTGAATTGAAGAGCCGTGTGCAAAGGCTAACGAATCTGGAAACCTTTCCTGGGACAGTCTGGGTGTACACTCGTCGTGGCTTCCACTATCAATGGACCACAGGAGAGCTGATCCCGCATAATCTGTGGCCCTTGGTAAGAGGAATAAAGAATGTGTATGTCGGCGACCAACGAAGATGGAGGATGTACGACTTTGGAAAGAGTCCTGTTGTGATGGGAGCTCAAGTTGGTCGCTCACCCCTGAATGCGATGAAAGCATCGCTGTGAGAAAGTTCTAGGGAAAACACCAAACAGGGCGAAGTCAGCAGAAATTGAACACTGCAAATGTCAGCTTCCAATCGCCTCGTAAGATCTGGAACAAAGACAGCTAGAACAGGTGAATGACGAACAAGGCCTTACACAGCAACCAGGAGTGATATGAGAAGCGGCGTATTATGAAGTCTGCCACCATCAAAGTGTTGAAGTTGAAAGTAGGTCGTGTCTCCCTTGTGCTCGGCCGTTTGTTGTCCCTTCAGCAAAGCGCTTGATTGTTCAATGCTTCGCATTACCTATGGCATATATGTTGCGTTTTGGAAAGGCTGTAATGGAACTTTGCTTGCTTGCTTCTCGAGAGGGCAAGTGTTACAAGCTTGCCTGGTGGAAGTAGCTAAGCAAACACATAGACAAACCTCGATGGAAGATAAAGGACATGGCCGGCCAATTCTTTTCAGTCTTTGAGCTTGCCTTTCGCATCGTCATGTCTGTCACTCCACCTGGCGCGATCATCGACCTCCCTAGACACAATCCCATCAGTTCTTTTCTCTATGCAAATGTGCCAACCAGATACTGGAAGCTGTACCACCTATTCGCGGGACACCGAAGTCATCGGCTCACCATGCTTCGAAAACTCATATTTTCACCAGAGACTCTCACACTACCAAGGCCTTTACCAACACCGAGAGCCTTGCGCGAAGATGAGACCATCGTGTGGGAGCGATACGAAGGCATCGACGAACTCCGATATATAAAAAGATTCCGTTCTCATGACAAACCAATTCACTCGGTATATCGTATGTGTGAGTTCATCTGCGTAGACGAACACAACCAACTCATGATCGAGACCGACTACTTCCTGGCCAGAACGAACTGGCTGCTCGAGCAGATAGCCGATCCGGATGAAGATGATCCAGAGCGACGTGCTTTGCTGGCCGCGACCATCGAAAGTCTTGTTGACGCTTTCAACGAAAAACACGACCTTGGAGTGGCACGCAAAGACGTGGTCGTCCCGAGACAAGCGTGTCCGAAATGGGTTGGAGAAGTTCCTGCGCTGGACCGCTTTCTTGACTTGGTTCGAGAAGAGGAAGAAATCTTCGAGTCGTCCATTGCACGAACTGATCCTTTCACGTTGCGCAACATCAGAGCACATTCGGCGCATATTTTCAACTTTTGAAGTCAGCGTAGAACCAAAAGTGTTAGTCCATAGTCCTCCATCGAGGTTGCGCAGGCTGAGAAGAACGAGGGAATGTACGAAAACCCCTGTTCCTTCCGCGAAAAGTCATGAGTAGCAGGATGGCGGGGTCGACTATGGAGAACAAGGCGGGAAAGTGCCCTTGCGAGGCGCTGTTTGCCTGTTCCCATTCTGTGGTTATTTTGGAGAGAAGAAGGCAAGAACTGTCGGAGGAAGGATCGCCGACTGGCTGGCGTGCGGTTGAACTTGCAAGCTTGGTTCAACGCAACTTGTGCCGAGATGGTCAAACAGCTTACCCCACAAATTTGTGAGTTTGATCAAACATCTCTCGTCCCTCAGACCGCTGCTAACTTCCTCTTCCTCTCAAGGACGCACCACTCAAGACTTGCTCTCGACCCTGACTTTACGAAAAGACATGAGAATGACCATCGCGAGACTGATGTCCTGCTTGATGGACCAGATGGCGACGCTTATTTGGAGCCACACTCCGCTTTACTGACAGATACTCGATCCAGTGGTGCAGCCACATCCGCAAAGGACCATACAGGCTTGCATACAAGCTTCTCACTGTCAATATCCTTGACCAAGGCACCTGCCGGCCGGCTCCACACTGCGAATTAGCAGCCTTGGAGTTGATGCTTGTTTTAGCCGTATCGTAAAAGTGATAGGGATGGCTGGTGTTCCCCGCCATGATCGACATGATTTGTCTTCGGATCAGGCACAGCACATTTAGCCAAAAGTACATACTCCATATTCATGGGTACATCCTGTTGCTTTGCGGGGATATCCAGGTCTGCAGGACGATTAGCAAAGCGCCATGTTCAGAATAGGCGGTCGACATGCCGTCTTCCGACTTCATCTCCATCAATTTATGCCTGCGGCTGGCCATGATGATCCCATTACATACCTATTCCAGGTGGTTCGGCTATCGATTCATGCACCTACGTAACCACAGCTCTCCGATGTTCCCGTGACATCCAAGGCGGGACAATAGAAAGAGAGCTGAAAATTGGCTTGTTCAATTTTGCCATAACATCCGCTGGTGGTATAAGTTCTCGAGGTAACCTCACTCGTGAAAATGCCTTGTTTCCTCACCCACCTTCCATATTCAGGGAAGAATCAAACCCAGGATGAAGAACTCTCTTATGTTGACAGCTCTTGCGAGCACTGTTTCAGCCAAAGGATGGGGCCCTTACCATCCTCCTGCTTACTCGAACAACTCCCTGAGCTTCGATGCAACTATCAGAGTCAATGCCGAGCAGCGATACCAGACCATGATTGGTGGTGGATGCTCAGGCGCGTTTGGAGCAGCCTGCACGACCAACACTCTTTCAGCAGCCGACCAGGACACAGTAGTCAGAACATTGTTCGATGAGAACATCGGTGCTCTGTCCATCCTCCGCAACCTGATTGGATCCTCTCCTGGCACAACTATACTTCCTACGTGCCCAGCAACCCCCGCCGGCCCCTTCAATTACACTTTCCCCGCTGCCAACAACGACAGCTGCCAGTTGACACTCGCCCAAAACGCACTCAAGTACAACCCGGACCTTTACTTGTACGCAGATGCTTGGTCAGCCCCAGGCTGCTTCAAGACCACTGGTCGCGAAGCTGGCGGGGGTTTCATCTGCGGTGTCAGACGCTCGAACTGCACTTACGACTGGCGTGAGGCCTACGCCAACTACCTGATCGAATACGTCAGACTTTATCAGCAGCGTGGTATCAAGGTTTCTCTCCTGGGCGCCTACAACGAACCTGACTTCAACCCCGTCACCTACTCTGCAATGTTGTCTGACGGCTACCAAGCCTACGACTTCCTGAGTATCTTCTACCCTATGGTCAAGAAGGCTTTCCCCAGCCTGGCTGTGTCCTGCTGTGACTCAACCGGTGCCCGCCAACAGCGAGACCTTCTTTACGAGCTTGGTCGCCTTGGTGGTAAGACTCTCTTCGATGTCAATACCTACCACAACTACCAGTCCGATGTCAAGAGACCTTTTGATGATCTGTTGGCTGGTCAACCTACCCTTGAGACTGAGTGGAGTGATGGAGGCAACACCTGGACCAGGACCTGGGATGTCTCAGGCAACAACTTCGAGGGCTTCCAATGGGCTATATACATGCACAATGCCTTTAGGAACAACGTGGCCGGGTGGTCTCACTGGTGGTGTTCATGGACTTCGCCCACAGACGCCTCCCTCGTCCAGGTGAACGGTACTTCTTATCAAGTCTCTGCTCGCTTGTGGGCCTTCGCTGGTTACTTCCGTTTCGCGCGTCCTGGCGCTGTCCGTCTATTCACCGATAGCAGTGTCGAAGAGGTCTATGTCACCGCATGGCAGAACAAGAACGGCACCATTGCCATTCCTGTCATCAACGCTGCACACTACACGTACACCTTGGATGTGCAGTTGTCTGCCACCAACGTGTCGATAGCGACTGCGTACTTGACAGACAATGACCACAACGTCACTCAGGCTGGTCAATTTACATTCGAGGGTGGCAGGTTCACAGCTCAGATCGAGCCCAGAGCTATGAAGACGTTCTTCTTGGAGGAGGCCGCGGCCTATTAGCATTTGTACGCTGGTTATGTGGTTGTATGACGCTGGAAACCAGTACAAAATATCTCAAAGACATTTATCTTCTACGCTCTTTAGCTTGTTGTGATGGTGTGCATGTGCTCAGATAGATGTCAAAATCAATAGAACATGAGCTAGAACTTACATCCCCCACCAGTAATCACAGAGATGCTTGCCAATGGACGAGTGCGAGAATGTGACAACGTAGGACAGAAATGAGAAGGCGACAGATCAGTGAAAGACGGCAGCCAGAACATGATGCAGAACGTACGACAGCAGGGTATCCACCCAGAGTATGGCCCACGCGCCAGTAACTCCTTATCTACATATAGCAGAGCGAATGGGACGACGGGTCTGAGAAGGAAGCACTATTGTCTATAAACGAAAACACAAGAAGAATGTGTGGTTTGTGTCGATGAAGTTGATAGAGGGACAGAGGCAGGCTGAGGAATGGTCTATGGGGCAGGTTCACAAGGTCAAGGAAGGATGAATTCGCTAGACACACAATCACATGACAGTCAGCTCAAGTTGAAACGTGTTACAAAACAAGCACAATGAGAGCATTGAGCTGAATGCTTGTTTGTTTCATAATTCGTCATCTAGAGCTAGCTAATCGGGTGATGTCCCATTTCTCCGCTCAGGTAGTGTTCTCATAATCATCAAATTTCTCGGAGAAGACTCGTCGTGAATCCTTCACATGAACTTGTTGGCCTCCTGATCGACAACTAAAGGTGAAGGTACAATTAGCATGTTTCTTATGCATGAGCGTGGAACACATAGCAGCCGAAACCCCATCTGATGGGATTTGGTTTGTGCTATCTGTACCTTGGCCTTACGTACAGCCATCTATGGCCCCATCAGCACCTTGAGGGACACCTTCCTTGGTCATAAACTTGTTGGCCTCTGAACAGGTTGTTAGTAGTCATCACAGGTGAAACTGAGTCAAGTGATCGTGCATACCGGTGTTGAGCATAGCATCTTCACCGCCAGTCTTGAGGGTGTTCTCGAAGCCACCGCCGCTGCTGTTGTTGCTGTCCGAGTTTCCACCCTGGTTGCCGCTCTGTTGAGAAAGATCACGCTCGGCGTCTTGAGCAAGGCCACTGTCTTGCTGGTTGTTGTCACCGCCCTCGAAGGCCTGTTCAGCATCACGCATGAATCCAGACCTGTTGATGGATGTATTTTGTAAGGTGTTGATGTGTTGTTGGTTTGTGTCTGTGTTTAGATGTAATGTTGATGAAAAAGCCAAGTAAGTAAAGGAAGACTGCCTGGTCTTCTTATAACTCTTCAGCACTTGACCGCTTATTGTTCAGCTCAAGCATCCTGACGTCTTATGAGCTCATGCTGCAAGCAAAGGAACCAGCTTGATAAGGTCCAGACCTTGGAAATGTACCCCTGCCACGCACGCCAATGACGAATCACTCACTCGCAATTGGCTTCTCTGGGCAATGCTTATCGCCACTTGGCATTGTATGACAGGTACCCGATCAACACCTGCAATATACAATCATCAAACTGCCCACTTCTTTCAACAGCTTGCCTTGAGCGACGTGGTTGTGTAGCCATATCGGTGATACAGGAGTTCTTATCTCCGGAACTTGATAGCGAACGCGAAGCCAAAGACTAGAGAACGCGGAGACCACCCCACCAAAAGCCGGCCATTTCACAAGTCACGCACGACAGCCAGACCAAACCATTCTTCACCATCATCAATCACCTACTCTCCGACGACTTGGCCCATGCCAATCTTTTTACCTCGTGGAATGCTTCCAGATTAAGGAAGTACTAATTCACCAAGCGCGCGCGAACAATGTGTGTAGTGCCCACTCGAAACAAGTGTGTCTGTGGTTGTGATTGGGCAGACTCCCTATGCTAGGCCGTATCGATGGAACCTACTGGCTAAGAATACTTTCCTGGTTCATCTGCTCTCAATATAGGGAAACCCAAGCGACAATTCTTTAGGATGACGGCTCGTAATATGCAGGACAGTGCAGTAGGTCAACGGTGGTCGCGACGAGTAACGTTTATGCTTTACAAGACTGTCGAAGCGTCCAGCACCGCCATGACGATCCACCGACTTTAGCTCGAATCCTTCACGAGGATGGTATACAAGAGAGCAAAATTTCCCTTCCCTTTTTCCTGTTCCATAGCACAGCTGAGCACGCCTCCTGCCAGACAACATGCTGATTCTTTCGGTAATGGTCGCTCTTCTGAGTGCGAGCCATGTGCAAGCCAAGGCGGTCTTTGCTCATTTCATGGTACGTTATCTTGGTCAGAACACGATATTCATATCAATGCTGAAATACCACTTAGNNGTAGGGAACGTCAATTCGTGGGGCACATCGGACTGGCAGAAAGACATTCGTCTAGCCCAGGACTCCCACATTGATGCCTTCGCTCTGAACATCGCGAACAACGGCGGCTACGCCGGCCAGGTCGCCAATGCATTCTCCGCAGCCAACTCACTTGGTTTCAAACTCTTCTTCTCCTTCGACTACGCCGCTCAGGGAGCATTCGCACAGCAGGATGTCATCAATCTGATCAACCAATATCGTTCCAACGGTGCATACTACCAATACAATGGCAAGCCATTTGTGTCTACTTTCGAAGGCCCCGGAAGCTCTGGTGACTGGAGCACGATCAAGTCTCAGACCGGATGCTTCTTTATTCCCGACTGGTCGTCATTAGGCGCTCAAGCTGCTGTCAGTCGTGGCGTTGTGGATGGTCTTTTCAGTTGGGAAGCATGGCCTTCAGGTCCAAACGACATGACCACAAAACCAGATGACTCTTATAAGAGCGCTCTGGGTGGCAAGCCCTATATGATGCCTGTTTCCCCATGGTTCTACACCAACCTGCCTGGTTATAGCAAGAACTGGCTGTGGCGCGGCGATGATCTATGGTTTGACCGCTGGAACCAGGTCATGTCTGTGCAACCAGACTTTGTCGAGATCTTGACATGGAACGATTGGGGCGAGTCGCACTACATTGCTCCTTTGGACAATAGACAATGGGGTCTGTTTGGTGCTGGCAATGGCAACGCGCCTTACAACTACGCTGAAGGCATGCCTCATGATGGGTGGCGACAGTTCCTCCCCTATGTTATCGACATGTACAAGAACGGTAAGGCATCCATCTCGACAGAAGGTCTCGTTGCATGGTATAGAAAATCACCGGGCTCGGCGTGCTCCAGTGGAGGCACTACCGGCAACTCGGCGAGCCAAGGTCAGCAAGAATACCCACCGACCCAAGTCGCGCAAGACAAGGTTTTCTTCTCTGCACTGCTTACATCATCCGCCGACGTGGTCGTCAGTATCGGCGGTACGACCCAAACTGGAGCCTGGGAGAACACTCCAAGTGGTGGTTCTGGCATATACCACGGTAGCGTGCCGTTCAACGGTCGCGGTGCTGTGAGCGTCAAGATCTCCAGGAACGGAAAAGTCATTATGCAAATGGATGGAGATCCAATCTCAGACAGCTGTACCAACGGGATTGAGAACTGGAACGCTTGGGTAGGCAGTGCTAGTGCCAGTTCTGCAGGCTCTGGATCTGGCAGTGGGTCCAGCTCATCTTCCAGCAAGGTTTCCTCCACTCTCAAAACCTCTACTACCGCCCCTGCTTCCTCACCCACCAGTAGTAGTGGCTCTTATTGTATTGCTGGTACCGGAAATGGCAACCTAGCCGGTCTCTGCAGTTTCTCTTGTAATTATGGATTCTGTCCTTCGAACGCTTGTACCTGTACGCAGAGAGGACGTCAGGTCNACCCTCCTGCCGTGTCCAACACACTCGGTTTCCCTGTCGCGGGTCAAGATGTCGCTCTCTACAGTGGTCTTTGCGAGTTCACCTGCAGTCACGGCTATTGCCCTTCAGGCGCTTGCACCTCCGATCCTTCCAAGGCAGCAAATGGCGATGGCTCCTTCTGCACCGGCGGCACAGGAAGCGGAAACTTGGCAGGGCTTTGCAGTTTCTCTTGCAACTATGGATTCTGCCCCAGCAATGCTTGCACTTGCACTCAAAAAGGAAGCCAGATCAATCCTCCTGCTGCCTCCAACACTCTTGGGTTCCCGGTCGCTGGCCAGAACGTGGCACAGTACAGCGGTCTTTGCGAGTTTGCTTGCAGTCATGGCTACTGTCCTTCGGGCGCCTGCACTTCTGATCCTGCTAAATCGGCTTAAGAAAAAAGTGCTGGCTTGCATGTCGTTCTCTCTTCTCCTGATCAAAGAGAGCTGTTAGTAAACTCAGATATCTGTCTCTAGACCTTTGTGTTTGGGCGTCATCGGTATTCTCTTTTGAGAAGCTTTGTTCAGGATAGGATGAAAGCACGTTTAAATTGATTCATTTGTGTTTTTGCTCGGAATTCATCAGTGATGACCATAGATCAACATCAATTTACTTTGTGTATCGGAGAAGATTGATTGATTTATTGATGATATTATCCAGAAAACTATTTCAAGGCACTTAGAAGACTTGGGAAAAGGGGTTTAAACATGTAGTAAACAGAATATATATGGCCAGCATACTGCACGTTGGTCGGATCGCGTGCATGTTATTCTTGGCATCTGCGTCGCATCTCTGCAGGAACATCGTCACCATCCGTCCGACTACCATTTTCTGATCTTTTATGAATTTAGTAAATACATCGCTACAACGACATCTGGTAGATCAAAGATGAGAAGCCATCATGCTCTACTCTCCTGGCAACGAAGCTCGAGATACGCGCCTCCAATATACCTTCTGGGCAGATTGGCACCATATATGCACACAAGGTTGACTTCGACAAAGCGATTGTTTGAGTATAAATGCGGAGTTGAAGCAGAGCTACTGTACCGATACAAACCTGGTGGCTACCATCCAGTCCATTTGGGTGATGTCTTTGCAGGAGGAAGATACAAAGTTCTTCACAAACTGGGCCATGGAGCTTTCTCAACCACTTGGATCGCACGAGATTCTAAGCTGAGCATCAATGTGGCGTTGAAAGTCAAAGTGGCATCAGCTTCGTCCTCAGGAAACCGAGAGCGGTTGGTTTTTCAGTTTCTTTCGAGGTCTGGATCTGGCTCGCAGTCAGGCCAAATACACATCATGCAGTCGCTGGATGAGTTTCGGCATAATGGACCAAACGGTGCACATGATTGCCTGATCTTCGAACTACTCGATTCCGGTGTCGCTAGTGTGGTGGAGAGACGGCCTATCGAAAACAGACTCCCAGGACATAGCGCGAAAAAGGCTTGCAAGGAGCTTTGTCTCGCATTAGAAGCTTTACACGAGCAAGGAATCGGTCATGGAGGTCAGTAGGCTCGCAGAAATATCCCAGATGCGAAGGGAAGAGATCTGGACTGATTCTGTGCCANNGATTTGCATACAGGCAATCTTGCATTTGCGGTGCCTCAACTTCGACACCTTCCGGAGGACGAGCTGTTCGAAAAATATGGCCATCCCAGGACAGGTGCGGTCAGTCGTGCTGATGGTAGCCCAATCGAGTCCGGGGTGCCAGAATACTTAGTATGGCCTGCTCGCTTCCCCATGCGCGACCTAGCTCTTGAAGAGCTTTCAATAAAACTCATCGACTTCGGAGAGTCATTCTTTCCACATGATAAGCCGAAGACGCTACACACTCCCATAGCAGTAAGAGCTCCTGAAATATTATTCGAGGATGAGTACGATCTCCGAGCGGACCTTTGGACTCTTGGTTGTACGGTAGGTCGACAAGGCATCATTATCAGTAGACTTTTGTTCTCATTCACAACGCAGATGTTCGAGTTAGTCGTCGGATACCCACCATGTAGTGGTATCATGGCAAAGAAGGAAGACATACTCCAGCAAATAGCTGATCTGATTGGGGAACCACCAGAGAGATGGCAACCCAGGTGGAAGGCGATGTCAAAGTGGGGTTAGCATATCTCGATTATCACACTGTNNGTGGAGCACCTTTTACTGACTTCGACAGATCAAGTCTACGATGGTGATCCAGTATACACACTAGAAGAGTGGCTGGATCTAACATACTTCGATGACGACAAGCGACCTGATTTTACAAGAGATGAAATCAAGCAGTTTGGGAGAATGATCAGAGGGCTGATTCAGTGGCAACCTTCTGCTCGTTCATCAGTGACTGAAATCTTGTCAAATGAGTGGTTTCAAGACCGCTAGAATATTCGTTGTCCATTTTGGTCGGAAAGTGGGCTGCAATCGAATTTATTGGTGTTTTGCATCAAGCAAAAGATGTAGCTGTGGGAAGCAATCACAGATCTCGTTGTGCAAAGTTTTTGACTGTTCCCGAGAGGACAAGCTGAAAGACCGACAGCGCTTGCTCCCTCTACGAGATCTAGCATAGTTCGTGAGAAGCAGGAATGGACTTCACTCAGCACTGGCACGGAAGGAAGCAAGAGACAAACGTCATCAAAAGTAATTCAATCCAATTCAATTCAATACTGTGCAGACAACATCGTTATTTCCCAGAAACGACTTCCAAAACCAAAACCATAAACATAAACATAGTATCATGCATACCCATATCTCAGCCACTCCATCCCATTAACATTCACTGTTTTCTCTGTTTCTGTTGGTTCATCCAATGATCTTCGTCTTTCCAAAACTCTTCTCGGCCTCGATGGCAGCTTGACGCTTCGGTCTTGTGGCAGCAGCGACAACGTCAGTCTTCTTGGATTTGGTCGCAGTCTTCTTGACGCCAGATTTGGCGGCGGATTTCTTGACACCCCTTGATGACTTGGAGCCAACGACTTTGGTGGCATTCTTGGCAGGTGCAGGGCTTGGTGACCTAGCCTTCTTCGTGATCATCACCTGAGGCGATGACTTTGGTGGAGATGAGGAAGGCTTGGGGGAAGATGTCATCGAGCCCAAGGCGGCGTCGAAGGTGACCTTCTTGCCCTTCTTATCCTCAATCTTCTCTGCCTTCTTCGCGGCCTTTTTCTCAGCTTTCTTGGCTTGCTTCTTCTTCAACGTCTTCTCGACCTTCTTGGCAGTGCGATCGGTAGCTTTTTGAATGCTACTACGCTTGCCGGGCTTGGGTGTCGAAGGTGGGGTAGTGGGGTCGAAGAGGGCAGAGCCAGGGCGGTAGAGTGGGTCGTCGCTCCTACGTGGCATCTTGCGCATTCTTGGTGACACCTCGTCGGGGTTGAAAGGGGTGGGAGGACCAGGTTGGAAGAAGTCATCGCTACCCTTGCGCTTGCGGTTGGAGGCAGGAGTGGGCAGGGGTGCTGGACGCTTGCGCTTGCCGCTAAAATCACTGCTGTTGCTGGCCTGGGGAGCTACCGGTGTCCAAGGCGAGTTGATAGGAGTGCGAGGGGTGCGACTTGCTGAAGCTTCGGTTGACCATTTCGCAGACGAAGGGGTAGGAGTAGTCTGGCCTTGCTTTCGCCTCCAGCGCTTCTCTGCTTCGATCTCGGATCGAACGAATGCCTGGACTTCACGCACAATTCTGGTTCTAGCGATGACAGGATGACCTTCACTATGTGAGGCGCGTTCGGCCTTGACCTTTTCTATGGCCATCTCCAAGGCTCTGTCCGAGAGAATCTTCAGGTTGTTGGCACCACATCCCCAATCAAGAGCGTCCGTCAGCAACTGGTCGATTTCGAGGTCTTCGTGCTCAAGATCGAGGCCGTCGTGTCTAACAGGTACCGAGGGTCGAATGGGGAAGGGTGCGTCTGTGTAGCCGTGACGGTAGGTGTCTCTCAAGACACCTCGGAGAAGCCTCAACAACTCTGTACTTGATCTCCGAGAGAGGGCCCTTGCGATTTGCAGCAACCAACTGTTCGAAAGCCTCTTTGGCCTTGATGATGATTCTCCACAGATCATACAGCTCGAGCCGGACACCATTCAGCAGATCACTGGTATCGACATGAACATCCTTGAAGCTGAACTCAGCACGCTTGGTGGGCGTCTTGGTGGAGCGCTTGCGTTCGAGTACCTTGTTGAGGTTGTACAAGTGGTCTACGACCCAGCCTTCAATCCATTGCTCTGTCGTAGAATCACTCGGTGGCCCCTCCTCATCTGTTTGGAATGAATGAACGAGTGCGTTGGTCATATCGACAGCGGAGAAAGCCTGCTGAAGGTTGAGGTTCATCTTGCGAAGATTGCGATTTCCAGTGGCATGAGCAAGGATTCTTGCAGCATCGAGTACAGGCTCCTCCTCGCACGGGACAAAGAGGTTTCTCACCGCGTTTTGTGTCCATTCTCTTTGGTGAAGGCCGTGTTTCCTGGTAGAGACAGAATCTTCGCGAATCCCACGCACAAGCGCCTTGGTAGCATCTCTAGCTTGAAACAGTTGCTCAGGAATCAAGTTCAAATCGTGTGTGGCGGCATCGACCATCTGATCAACGTCGAAGCCACCATCGAAGTCGAGAGCATCTTCATCGGCAAACCAGAAGTCTTCGCTGGTACTGTCGTCAAAGTCCTCGGAGTCATTGCCCTCGTCAGCTCCATCCTGCTTGGGCACTTCATCGACGTCCTCATTGGCATCGGCATCTTCTTTATCACCGCTGTCCTCTTTGTCGTCGGCATCTCCGTTGTCCTCGGCGTCCTCATCGCCGTCGGTGTCCTCGTCCTCGTCACTGTCAAGACCATGGACGGGGCCGCGACCGGGCTCACAGAGTCCAAACTCCCTAGGCACCTCCTCGCCCTCTTCGCTCTCGATCGACTCGGAATCGTCCAAGGCGACCAGCTCGCCCGAGTTGCTGCGAATGGCTTGAATGATCTCTGTGTGGTCATAGTCAGCCTCTTCCTCGACAGCAGCGGCCGAACCAGGAGCATGGGAGGTGTACAAATCGATATCGTCGTCTAGGGCTTCAGGCAAGACTTGACGGTTCTTGGCCTCGCGGCTTGCGAGACGCTGTTTTGAGCGAGGACTGGCGAAGATTCTGGATTCGAGAAAGTGCTCGGGTAGGCTTTCGACTGCTTCTCTGATCGCCTCGGGTGTGTAGCCGGCCTTGGAGAGTTCTTGGAAGCTGCGGGAGGATCCGTTGTTGCGACAGGCGTAGTACACACATGCCAAGAGGAGTAGTGCTATGGGTATCTCCTTGTAATCGCCCGAATGGTAACAGACAACCACCATTGCATGAGCATTCTCGAGCGCCTTGCTGGGAACATTCGTGGCTTCGCAGTAATTCTTGAGCTGGCTCAGAGCCGCCACCAGTTCCGGATCTTCGGGACTAGATTCGGCTTTCTCTTCTTCCACAGAAGCAACAGGGGAAGGAGCAGTATAGAGATCAGTGTCATCGTCCTCGACCTCGATGACACTAGTCTGGATCTTGGGACTCAGTCTTGCGCGTTTTGCGGGACGATGTCCAGCCCTCACGGCACGCTCTGTGTCCGCACTCATTGTGGGAACCGTGTAAGCGTCCTTTCCAGAAAGGAAATCCATGTCATCCGCTGTAGCTACAGGAGACATGGACTTGGGCGTCGTAGGCTTCATCCAAGGCTCGAGGGCAAGTCGAGCTGTGGTCTTGCCAACGATGTTCGAGTGGATGGGTCCATCCTCTGTAGTGTCCATCACATCGTTGGGTGCTGTAAAGACAGGTCTGCTCGAGTTGGACATTGAAGTAAGAGAGATAGGAGATGGCAAGGTAGACTGGATGGTTCCAGTCTCCTGCAGCTCCTTTGCCTTGTCTGCCATCATGATGGCGACCGCGGCTAGGTCTGACTTCCTCTTGCGTTCCTCGGCTTGAACCTTTCTGATAAGTGGTGGTGTGTATGAGGGCTTGTGGTAGCTACGTGCAGGCGAGGACTTTTCAGACGTCGAAGTAGGAAGAATAGTTGCTCCATTACTTGTAACAATGACAGCAGTGGGAGTATCCGGGACTGAGCTCACAATGGCACCAACAGTTCGCAACTGCTTACGCTGGTCCGCATGCTTTTGGTAATGATCAGCCATGCTTTCGTCGCCAAAGTCGACATGCTTGTCGCAGATACGGCAAGTTTGCTGACGCTCGAGCAGCTCGTTCTCCATGTTGAGAATGATGGTTTCCAGTTCTTTGAACCAGTTGATCTCAGGCACGCCCTTGACCGTAGAAGTCTTTGCTGCATCCAGATTCTCCACACGCAATGGATCCTCCATGAGAGGATTCTCGTTCTGGAAATGGTTGAGGTACAGCTTGAGCTCGGCACGATGCTGCTTGTAGTGGTTATATCTTGTTGTGGTACACTTGGTCCACTGGAGTCCACAGGCAAGACAGCACTTGGAACGGCTCTCAATCTCGCGATGGGCCAAGACGGCACGATGGTAGTACTTGTCATACAACTCGCGTGTCAGAACTGCCTTCTTGGGATTAAGCGTCGTTGTGCAAGGTAAGTTGCAGAACTCGGTGGTGAAGACGGGCTTGGGTCGCATACGTGCGTTTCTGATCTGTGTCTCTTTGTCTTGTCTGGCGAAGAAACCTAGCCATGATGGGTCATCGTCAGCGATGGGTCCAGGCTGTACCCATGGCTTGGGGGCAACAGCATCGGAAGGCTGCGAGGCAGAGGGTCTAACGATCTTAGGCGAAGGGGCATTGCGCACGGGGTCGATGTCCATGGCAATCTCCTCGACGGCAGCGCCTTCTGACTCCTTGGCAGGCTCTTTGTGGTTGTGTGCAAGACAAGGGCTGATGTAGTTGACGCGGTCGATATCAGCTTCACGAAGCATCAACTTGGATCTGATTCCTTTACGTCCATACAAGCAAGTGTTGTAGAATTCCAAGAACTCGATGGGATCTTGTTCGAGGCGAGGATCAAAGACCTCCCAGACTCGTTGAGCCTGCTTTTCCTTGCTCACCTCGGCGGCGTTGTCGACGTTGATAGCAAGCGGAGCAGGACTTGCTACAGGTGCAGTGGCATCAAGAGGACTATGACGTGCCTCTGGTGTAGGTGCACCCGATCTAATATTCCTGTGGTGCTCCAGGAGCTCCGCCTCAGTGTATGATGGTGCGAATTCTGCCTTGCGCTTCCAGAAAACGTAGCTGGGCATCTCGCCAGCCTTCATGACGATATAGGAAGGCTTTGTCTCGAAGTATCGCCAGTTCATCGCGAGTTGTTCGATCTGAGCGGGTAGATAATAGAACTTTTCTCCAGGAACCTCAGTGTCCATGACGGGGATAGCACCAGTAAACTCCTCAGCATAAGGAACCTTCACAATTTTGCCACCAGCCAATGAGCCAATCAGTTTACCGAAGTTGAGTACAGCCATCTGCTCCTCAGCGGATGGTTTTCTGACTATGTGCTTCTCAGGCGAAGACCACTTGAGAGGGGTAAGTGAGAAATCGCCTCCAGATCGATGAGGAGCAGCGATTTGGTAGACGGCATCTTTCTCCCAATCCCTCAAATTGTTGATGACCAACGATCCAGGTTGCTTATCAACGATGGCAAGCGCTTCGTAAGAGTTCAGTTCGGCAGTAACCTCTGCATTGTATTTGACCTCACGGGTGTCCTTTGGATTTTGGACCGCGTGAGCCCAGCGAGGCGCTCGTGGTGGCGGCGCAGCATGATGGCGAAATGTATGTAGTGATAATTGCGAGTGGATGGGGGCGATGACAGGAAGAGTGGGAGAATGCAGAGCAAAGAAAATGGAGTTTGCGCAATCAAGACAAAGATGATATACACGATGGGTTGAAGATGATGTATTCCGAAAACGGAAGTTGTACGCATGCGGGAATCTCAAAGACAGAAGCATGAGACTCTTCGCCGAAAACAAAGAAAAATGGTTGCTGGAACGCGGCAGTTTGTCTTACCATTCTAGTATGAGCTCGACTTACCCATCCAGTACATGCACGAGTATACAAGATCTGTTTGCACAAGAAAATCTGATATCTTTGAGTATTTGCAAGTCGGTCGTAAATCGTTTTCGAGATGTCGCATATGCTACGCTGCATATTCGTGGCACGCCTGAACCAAGTCTAGTCCAGGAAGCGAGGAATGTTGAGTTGTGGTGACCAACAGCTCTGGAATGCATTATATGCGCTCCTGGAAACCCCAAAGCGGAGGATTCGGTGATCCAGAGGGGATTATTGCCTGTTTCATGATTAATCAAAGTGGCGATGGTAGTAATGCAACGCTTGAGCAAGGCTTACTCACAACTCGGTCCTGTCAATCCTGTCCGCTTGCGGCAGTGGGCTTCTCTTCTTAGGAGGAAGCAGATAGCCATCTAATTCCATCCACTCGGCAGCAAAGGCCGTGACGATTTTGGCCCAATCTTTGACGGTGGGTATATCGAGATGTTCTCCATCGTCAGCGATTGTATGCCAGACTGCTGGGAAAGGTGCAGGGATCATGTGGAGGATATCGACGCCTCTGGCTTGAAAAGGTAGGTGGTCATCCTCGATAGCACCGCCGAGCCACCTGTCGGACTCTTTCTTGTTCGCTTCTCGAAGGAAGGGACTGGCGGGTGTGGTTTGCAGTTGTTTCAAGGAACGCAACCTTGCTTCGGCGTTTGCCATGTTCGAGTAGGCCCAGTGGGTGGTTCGGAAGAAGGATGGAACAGTAGGGTTTGCAGAGCCTAATAAATCGAGTAGCACGAAGAGGTCGATGGCGTCTAGCGGAGTGCGATAGATGGAAGTGGCAGGGTGCATCGTCTGCTCCCATTCTTCTGCTAGAGATCTGNNCGACTAGTCAGCTGCACTGCACGCATGTGTCGAGATGTCAAGCTTCTGGTCATACCTTGCGCCATAGATGGAGTCATCATGGGTCCAGACTTTGAAGGCCTCCTCCCCATCCAGCAGGATGATTTGTATACCGCTCGCTTCTTCCAACTCGCTCTCGCCTTCAGCCTCGATAGCAGCCCACTTTCTGGTCAAAGCATCGTCGAGACTCCTGGCGGCGTGCATCAACATAGCGCATGGGGCGGCGCTGTCGATAGCCCCGATGAAGCCTGGTGGATCGATCTTGCTGTCATAGTGGGCGACCAAGGCGAGTCTTCCAACATGTCCTTGGTCTGCCCATGGAGGGTCTCTAGTGGCGATGAGGTTGACAAAGGGAGTCTCGTCGTTGCCAGAGATGGGTGTCCTCGACGAAGAGTTCTGGAAGGTCAAGTCCCACGCGGGTAGCTCCTTCCGAAAGAAGTCGACAAAGTGGTTGAGGACGGCAGTCGAACCCGGAGTGCCAGGAACACGCGGCTGCAATATAGGAGCCAGCAGGGCACCTTGTTTGATGTCAAAGTCGTTTGCCGGGTCGGCGATGTTGCGGAGCCCGTCGTCCGAGAGAGCCTTGTATCCAAGTGCTCCGGATAGCAGGCCCAGCAGGCCGGCAACTCGTGAGATGATCATGTTGACGCGCTCGACCGACTCTGATCAAAGCACATGACAACTAGATACTGCTGCATGACAGCTGTTCAAGAATGCCCTCATCTGCGATGAGTCGCGTTGGCAGTTGAGGCTGGGCGTCTTCCCCAGATGGAGCGAGGGCCGGCCCGCACATGGACCGTATTCCAACGTCGTATCGTGCCTGCCTCTTTTTTCTGGTTCGCTATTAGCCCTACAAGCCTTCTCTAGGGCCATACCATGACATGACCCTCCTCTGCCACCAGCCGCCGAGGCTTCTGTATCGCTTCGCTACTGCGAGATCACAGGTCTCTGCTGTGACTTTGCTCCAGCACCGTCTCGCCAGCAATGCCGCCAAAGCCTTGCCAAAGCATCGACCCACACCACGCCCGACATCGACTTCGGAGGCCGCTTTAAAACTCAGTACCACAAGTCAACCATGATCAATGCTTGATCTCTATACTGATGTTAGTAGCGTATCCTCGTCGCTTGCTGATATACCGTGCGCCGACGGTAGAGCTTGCCACCATCGGTACCATCAAGCTGACAGGTCTGGGCGTATTCATCATGGCTTGCCTTGTGATTGCTCCCAATGTCTACGCAGATGAAGAAAGCCCTCTTTGGTTGACTCCTGCAGGTATCTGTGTCGCCTTGCCCTCTCGAGGCTTCTTGCTAACCCATCTCTTAGTCATTGCTGCATCCGCAACCCTCCTCCCCCTCTTTCATGTCCTGACGAGGCCCACCATAGCCAATGTTTTCCTCGACGTCCCTGCTCATGCTCGCCGCTCCAAAGAAGCCTTGGTCTCTTTTTCCAAAAGCCTGCCGAACGACACTACTATGGATATCCAGACACTCGGTTTCCTTCCCTGGCCTAGGACAAAGACATTGCGCGTGGGGGAGTTGAGGATTCGTCCTGAGGGCTTGGGCCGCTTAGCCAACCTTGAACAGGCCACTGCCAGTGACGCAACGTCTAAAATACCAAAGTGGGCAAGGTGGTCGCTACAGCGTTTCTACGCCCGCCCAGTCGCCTCTCGCTGGAAANAAAGTCGTGCTCCTGACGTCTGGCCTTTGGTTATGGATGCCATCTCTAGGAACACTGTGGCCAACATGTCGAGGAAGTGCCTGTCATCACCCGTGAGTGTGGCGCGTCCAACTCAGCCACAGCTGCCTGCAAGTGTGGTGCGACCAGCACGACCAACCCCGACTGTTGTGCAGAACAAGGTGCCGGCTCGCAAGACCGCACCAGCAGGTAGACAAAACAAGCGCCAAAAGTAGACGAATGTATACGCACCATGACTGTAATTTGTAAGTGGTTTGGTTCCATCTCATCGTACAAGAACAATCATGATCAAGAAAGAGATGGTGACAGTGAGAATTTATTGCATGGAATTGCCAAGTCCCGCTTCTGTGGTGAGGGTATACAACTGTGCCTGTCCGCCATCTCTTGGACACCGTCCACCTCCTCGCGCAGTTATCTCTCCACAATGTCGATCATAGGTGCTCGCCCGGGTCCGGCCTTTCATTGTTGGCGCATCTTCGTTTTCCCCCCCTGCCGGTGTGTCTCCCCCCACTTGATGAAATTGATGGAGCTGGTTCGGATTCAAAACTTCTCTGCTCTAATGTTTTGATGACTAGCCAATGCTGTGAATCGAACCCACAGTCTTTGGGTGAGCAAAACAAAAGAAACCAGACAACGATAATCACAGCCACTGGGCCAGCCGCACTTCCCTTTCGTATACTCCAGGGGGCAACTGGGGGTGGAAGTGATTGGTCTGATACAATCTGCACTCGTCTCGCTCAATATGTGACCTGGGTCCAAGTGAGGACTTGAAAGACTTGGAGGTACTGGACGAGCGGCTTGACATGTTTTACATTGTGCTGACCCCCTATGAAGCTGGGCGTTGGCGAAGCACTAATCCTAGAGGGACATGCACAAGGTGAATTCAGGTAAGACATGATGAACAGCATCAATCAAGAAGCAGTCGATCGCGCAAATTGAGGTGAAGAGCGCAAGAAAATCGATTGCGAAGGGGTATAATGCTATGATACAAGATGAAGTACACCAACATGAAAAACGAGAAACCAAAAGTCGACCCCAAAACCTATTACTTACAACACCATATCTTCATCCTCCTCCCATCCATCACGCATCTCTTCCTCCTCGTTGGCCTTTTTGCCTCCGGCCAGCGGTAGGCTGCCAAACTTCACGGGCACTGAGAGAGCCGTGGCCTGCTGGGCCTGCGTACAGGGGGCAGCAGCAGGACCCAGGTTGCCAATGGCGTCTCCCATCGACTCCAAAGACAGGGGCTGTTCGCGCTGCACGAACGGATCCCAAGAGAGAGCCAGGCCACGCGGCGAGGGCGCGGGCACAGGCAAGGGAGAGGGTGCCAACCAGGCAGGGAAACGAGAGGGTGGCACATAGGCCGACAGGGAAGGAGGTGCCTTGAAGGCAGGCAGAGGTTGCTGATCAGCCATAGTGGCATTGTTGGCAGCGGTGGCGGCGGCTTGGAGGCGAGCGACACGACCCAGGTTCTCAGACTTGCGAAGGTCCTTCATGACCTTTGCGCGCAGCTTGTTCTTGCCGGCGGTCAGAGCCTTGTCGTCTACTTGAGTGTAAGTGGGATGTCTCAGGGGCAGTGTCTGNTGAAGACATGCACGGATCGTCAACTTACTGAGACCTTCGTCGAAGGCGACGAGCCCTTTCTCCTTCCAGCGGCCTTTGCCCTCACCCAGACCGGCCGAGTACTCCTGCAGGGCGGTAAGCAGCTCATCGGCAGGGATACGCTCCTTTTGCAGCAATTCAACGATGGTCTTCTGCAGGCCCTCCAAAGGAGCGCGTTCCTGTTGACGAGACAGCTCCCATGCCCTGTTGGCGACGTTGATGAACGACGCATAAAATTCCTTGTACGTTAGGCGCGGCTGGGTGAGGAACCACTGCGTGATCTTGACGTGGTCGTCACACCACAGCCACTCGTAGGCCATCGAGGCCGACATGGAAGCGCGAGGGCGTGCGGAAGAGGATGACATGATGTTGTTGGTGTTGATGGTGTTGATGAAGATCGTAGTGGTGGTGGTGGTGGGAAATCAGTGAAACTGTCCTCCACGACAAGATCCTGTGAGGTCAGCACTGTATACGAAAGTGACGGAACACGCACTCGGATCTCCCAATCGAGGGCTCACTCAGCTCGCACCCCCAAGAAGCGCGACATCAACGCTCAAGTCTTCACTCCCAAGCCTAGACACCTCTCAACTCTTCGACTTCTTCTCCCATGTCGACTCTTGACAGATTTCACACCATAACACAGGACAAAGATAACTGCACAATGTCAGACTCTCAACCCCAGCAAGGGATCTTCAAGACCGATCAGTACTTCTGGTATCATGAGGGAGATGAAAGCATCGAAAACTGGCTATCCACCAACCAGGATTATCCTCATCTCTATGCCACTTACATCAACGATGCCAACGCAGTCATTTACAGAAAGCGCGTCGGAAAGTTAATCGAGCACGACAAGCGCATTCCCGCGTTTCTCGAACAGTACCTTATGACCTCCGCCAATGCCATCAAGGGGTTCACCTGGTACAAGACCAACGCCCTGGGAAAGACGGACTGGACTGGTGTCGGCTCCCAGAAGAAAGGACTGATCGATAGCTCCACTTACGGTAAGNTCTCCTACCCTATCTGCTCAGCATGCTCTCAGGAGGTCTACCATATCGTGATGTGTGCGACAAGATGCAGAATCTCTTGCTGACACACTGTTGTGATAGGAAGTAACCCTCAACTCGTCGGCCAGGCCAGAGACCTCCTATACAAGCAGGTCTTTGACCACGACGCCCGCCACAATCACTGGGTGCAACACGGTGAGCATGATTACCTCAATCCCAACGAGGTCGAGCCTCTATCCAAGAGACAAAAGAGCATGATGAGAAGCCAGGCTCGCTGGGTAAATATGGACGAGAGAAGAGCTGCCAAGGAAGCTGCTGGATCCACCGGAGAGTTTGGTCGGCTGCCGTCGGGCCTGAATGTTGCAGGTCAGAGTTCTGATCAGAACAAGGCAGAAGAAGACGTGGGGATGGAGAACTAGCGGCGTCTAGGCGAGTTGCCACGCTCGTTGGCTTGGGAAGGCAGCGTTTTTTTAGATCAACCAGGAGGGAAGAAGAGCATTTTGCTTCATGACAAGCCACACGAAGGCCCCCTGGGAGATATTGAAGCGAGGATGAACAAGAGGGAAGGAGGTTGAACATTCTATACGAAATTCCCAGTATTGTCACGGCTCTCATGAGCAACTACAAATGCTTCGATTATGATCGGGATGTTGTTCAATGCAATGTCTCTCTCGCCGACATGCAACAAGATCCCACCTCCCATGTCACTGATTACAAGTCCAATCTCGAACAACTTGACGATGAAGATAGTGTTCATGGAACAGCCACCACAAGAGGATCACCTACACTCTGTGTTGTTGTCGACATCTGCCGAGTCAAGTTCTTACACCTGACTGTCTTCAGAAGGGCTACATAACTCAGCCAGATTGCCCTTTCTTCATGAAACCAATCACATCCACCCCCAGTTGCCCCCTGGAGTATACGAAAGGGACGTGCGGCTGGCCCAGTGGTCGTGGTTACACGGTTTCATTTTTGCGTTTTGTTTGTGCTGGAGCTTCCAGGTTCGATTCAGGGGCTGCTCGAATTCTTTTTACCTTCCTTGTCTTTCTCAGTACAACTGAGACGTTTCGTTGGGTCTCCAGCTAGAGTTATGAGTTGGGAAGGTGTAAGTCATGTTCTTTTGTAAGCCATGAGACAGTGGTTGTCGGGTTGTGACGATGTGTTGGTCCGGCGCTGGTAGCCTCACATATCACTCGAATCTGTTCTCCTCCATTGAACCAATCACCTCCGCCCCCAGTTGCCCCCTGGAGTATACGAAAGGTACGTGCGGCTGGCTCAGTGGTCGTGATTACACGGTTCTTTTAACTCTTTCAACTACTCAAGGTTCGATTCAGGGGTTGGACGAATTTGTTTTGGTCGGCGATTTCTCATCTCTTACTTGCCAGCTGATGGCTTCGAGTTTATGGTGTATACGGATTGTCTACCGAATTTGTTACCCATTGTCGAGCAATCTGCTTGCAGAGCAGTCGCCATGCTGCGCTGCATCGATGTTGCTTGCAAGAGATTCCTAATCAACGATAGATTCACTCAGACTTCAAAGTATCTGCTTTGCTTTCGTACACCAGGCTTTTCAGTGACCTGCACTTCCCACCAAGAAGTCAGCTAACCTAAGTTACCTCGATGACTTCCACCACAAGCAACATAACACCAAAGCATCTTTGACGCACTCTGTCAGACTGATCTGCAGTTCTGCACTCTCTATTCGGGACTTTTGACAAAGACTGGCTTGATTGGTAGATCAGACGATCGATGTCCTAGCCTGTCTCGTAAGAAGATCCGCACTTGACTTCCGCAGCCTAAGAGTCACTCATGTAGTTGAGATATGCTATTGTCAGACTCACTCCCGCCGCGAGCAACATAGTATTGGTATGCTTTGTGGACTATGTCAAGAGCATCTGGCCAGCGGCTTCGATAATGAAGTCGATCGAGTTCTTGATGAGCTTTGTGATTGTTAGCATTGATTTTACCTGTCACAAAGAAAGGGAACTTGTGAGAAAGCATAAGTTGATTCAAGACAATTGTCAACTCTAAATTAAGCTAACGAAGACCAATCTCAAGACACGAACAACTCGACCTCAATCTCATTCGACCATCCAGCCTTCTGTCCAGTTTCCTTCCAAGCTCTATCCACGTCAATCTCCAAAACATCTCCATTGACACTAACACAGTGTTCAGGAATTTGCTTTCCAAAGATCAAGACCAACATGTCTTTCTCGACATTCCAACTCTTGCTCAGATCGCCAATCCAGAAGCCAAGTACGCCCAGAGCTTTTATGAGGACAGAGTATCTCAACTTTCCTTGACTGTCGACATAGATGTCGCTGCTGATTATGACGGCTGCACCAGTCATCTTACCAATGAGACCAAGGCAAGATACTGCAACAGGACCGCTACGATGGAGCTTGTGTTCGTGAACGGGATGAGCGGACAGAATCTCCCAACCGCCCACGCCAATCTCGACACCAGCCAGAGCTTTCTTCTCGCCGCAAGACATGGGCTTGCTGACTGCACCAGTGGTAAAAGCGCGAACTACGTATTTGCCTTCCTCAGCGCCTGCGAAGGTTGACAAGGGAACGAGTTCAGATAGTGGGCGCTGTGTGCAGTTGAAGATACCCAGATATGCTGTGCCAGTGCGAGCGTATCCGTGGTAGGTGCCGACTTTCAGGAGGGCGTGATCTTCGTAGCCAGTGTAGGCACTCGTACTTTTGCCGATGTTGTATGGGCGCAAGATGACAGTCTTGCCTCGTGTAGTCCTAGCAGTCATCTGGTTGATCAATTTGATATCATGCTTGCCAGGATAATCAGTGAAGTAGATTGGTCCACCAGACACGCAGCGAGCTGCACCATGGAAAGAAGCCCATTCATGTGATGTTTGGAACATGTCCCAATCAGGCAGCACATTGAGATGCTGGGTGAGCAGAGAGTTGTGGGCATTGCAGAAGATATGCCAAGGGTGAGAAGCTGGTACTTCGGGGAAAAAGTCATCGGAGTTGCGAACAAGAAGTCGGGGCTTGTTAGTCGGTAGTTGCGAATGGAAGAGCAACTGAGGTGATTGAGACATGCAAGAGATAGCTCGTGAGCCAAAGTGGCGAAGATGAGCGATTGTCCAAGCATCCTGATACTCGGTTGTCAAATTTCGGCGATCGGGTGCATCGACAATCATATCCAAGAAGAATTGAGCGTCAGTCTTGACTCCAGTGATACCACAGTCGCTTAGGAATGAGTAAAAGTCGTTGTACATGCGCTGAGCGTCAGAGGCTTCGACAACGAGCATCTCGCCTTCTGCAACTCCCGGCTCTTTTTGGACCTTTGTTGTCTTGTAGTTCTTCGCAATGTTACCATCTTTAGCGACACCGCCCCAGTAGCCCAAGATCGCGTGCCATACTGCGATGTGGTTGATGTTTGGATGCTTCTTGCGAATGTCTGTGACAGCATGCTTGAGACCCTGTGGGAAGCCCTCCTTGTTCGCATCGAAGTCAGTCCAGCCTCTGTCCATCTGTGTCTGGCCCTCCGACAACGACTGCCAATTGTCATCAATGATCAAATTTTCAATGATGATGTTCTCTTTCTCCAGCGACTCCAAGGCCTCGTTGATCTTGTCGACGGTGAGCTTTTGGCCCAGACCGTTCCACGTACAGTAGGTGAAGCCATCATACCACTCCTCGAGCCATTCGGCCTTGACGTTCTTGTCCATCAGAGTTTTGGTTTCGGCTTCCACCTCACCAGAAACTGACTCGTAGCCTCCGACTATCTTTCTTGCATGATACATGACTGCAGCGTTCGCTACCTCAAAAGAATCTGCGACTGCAACGACTATGTGGCTAGTGCCTTCTTTCTCGCGATCGTTACGACCTTGTATAACAACATTACCGCTGTCATCATGCTGGAAGATGGTGAGAACATCCTCGACGCCACTAATAGCGAGACAAACAACATGAGCTCCGTCGTGTCGTAAAAAAGCTGCTAGAACAGCATCTTTGTCTAGATAGAACTTGTCTTTGCCTTGACGTGGAGCTAGCCAGGGGCTCCACAGCCGTACTAGAGAGAACCAGCGGGTGAAGTCTTTTGGTGTGCCCAGAACATATCTACTGTAGCCAGAATCTTTGCCTTTGGCAGGCTCGATAGACGCCGTGATAGAGTACAGCTTGGTTTTGGGAGTATCGGCAGTCGTCTTGCGAATGTTGAGATCGGAGCTAGTGCCGCTGAAGTATGCAGGAAAGCCTAACTCTTCGTGAGACTGTTGATAATGCAGTTGCCCATCATCCAGCCCGCTTTGATCTTTGATCCACTTCCATCCTGCATCATCACCAATCTGGAATTTGACAGTGAAAGACACGGGTCGAAGATCATTGGGTCTGCCAGAAAGCTCGCCAGTATACCATTTGCGAGCGATTTGTGTTTTGGAATTGATGAGTAANCTGGAGTGTAAGCTTATATCGCACAAGCATTTTGTCCAACGACTCACAACATCTTCGAAGTCACTGGATGCCTGGAGAGGAAGTTCTGACCAATCGTGCTGACCTTTCTGGTTGTGCCAGATCGAGACTTTGATCTTCTCTTCGTTTACTGGAGGATTTGAGTTAGCACACATGTGCAAAAACAGGGGTTGAAGATATGTACCTAATGCTGAGGCAGACGCTTCTAACAAGACAGAGAAANNGTGATCTGAATGAATATCAGCAAGGAAAGACAATATACAGATAGAAAGAGCCTTTACAGTATCCTGATCTCTGGAAACGGTTGTGGGCTGGCCAATTGGCGGTGAACAGGTAATAACAGCGTACATGTTGTCTTCGGAAGTGTAAAATTGTTGGGCAGGCGGAAGCTTGTCAGGCAAGTCGGTGAGGGCGGGATATACTCGTTGTCCAGTGTTGACGTCGCAGAAGCCAAAGGTGATTTGGTTTTGTTTCTTCTTCATTGGTGAGTGTTATTCTAGTAATAATTTATAGGGATCTAGGAACGAGGGGGAGAGAGAGATGGGATCTAGGAAAATGACATTGATGGTTGAGGAAAAAGCAAGACGATACCTAGGAGAAGTCGATGTTACAGAGCAGCACTAGGAATATGTCGACATCATACTGAAGGGTCTAAAAGGAGGCTAAGGGACGAAGAGTGGATCTCGACGAGGAAGGAACTGCTTTTCCAGAGGTTTCCCGAGATGGTTCATGAGGGGGAAGGAACGGCCGAGGCGATGTCATAGTCTGGGGTAAGTCCTTCCTAAAGCCGGCACTAACTAGATCAGGACGTAGAAAAAATAGCAGTTTCCCAAAAAGCGCGTTCGCGACAACGAATTGACCTGGCAGCATTGGCAAGAACGACAGATCGCCATGTTCGACACGATATGCACGCTCCCGCTTTCGTCGGAGCTGTTCGCTCAGGCGCTCCATCCCACGGCACCCTTGGTCGCTGTAGGACTTAGCTCCGGACATGTTGCGACTTTGAAACTACCACCAGTCGAGGGCGATGATGAGGATGAGGCTCAAGCCGAAGCTGCAGCAACTGGGCGAGGTCAGGTTGAAGCTGCATGGCGTACGCGCAGACACAAGGGCAGCTGCAGAAGTCTCGGCTACAGTCTGGACGGAAGCACCCTCTTCAGTGCTGGTACTGACGGCATTGTCAAGGGCGCCGATAGTGTCACTGGTAAGGTTGTCACCAAGATTGCTGTTCCTCTTGATCCGTGAGTATTCACCACATGTAGCCACCATTACTGTCAGTTGACGAATGACATAGCGNCAACCGACGACATCGACGAACCCTCAATCCTCCACATTCTCAGTCCCCAAACATTCCTCCTCGCAACCGACAGCTCTGCCCTCCACCTCTACGACACCCGCGAAGCCAACTTCTCCACCTTCTCCACTACTCGTCCTTCGCAAACACACCACCCCCACGAAGACTACATCTCCTCCTTGACGCCACTTCCTGCTTCCGAGACCAGCACTTCTGGCTACAGCAAACAATGGGTCACAACTGGCGGCACTACCCTCAGCGTGACTGATCTGCGTCGCGGAGTCCTGGTCCGCAGCGAAGACCAAGAAGAGATTCTGCTTTCATCCTGCTTCGTCTCTGGCTTGCCCGCACGTAAGACCAGTTCGTCAAAGGGCGAGAAGCTTGTCGTCGGTGGTGGTGATGGTGTGCTTACACTGTGGGAGCGTGGAGTCTGGGACGACCAAGACGAGCGCATTACTGTCGACCGTAGCGCTGGTGGTGGTGAGAGTTTGGACGTCATTCGCGTGCTGCCTCCAGATGTCGGTCCCGGCGGCAAGGTTCTTGCTGTGGGTATGGGCGACGGCAAGGTTCGCTTCGTCAAGCTCGGTCCCAACAAGGTCATCTCGGAGATCACACACGACGATGTCGAGGGTGTCGTAAGCTTGGACTTCGACGTTGCAGGCAGACTTATCACAGCAGGTGGCAGCACCATCAAGGTCTGGCACGAGATGGTCGATGAAGACCAGCACGCCTACGTGGATGGTGATCTCAAGAGAGAAGCCGAAGGCAGCGATGCAGACAGTGACGATGACGACAGCGACATGGGTAGCGATGACAGCAGCGACGAAGAAGACATGGGTCGCAAACGTAGAAAGAAGAGAAAGCGCGCAAAGGGCAAGGACAAGTCTGGAGGCGCAAGAGCATGGGCTCCTTCGCCGGTCTGGACTAGAGGGACAGTCCGTTGAACGAGAATATCGGAAGACACGAAACAGAGCATCGACGTGCTGTTGTACAAGATACCCAAAACTTCCGAATAAATACAACAAAAGTTGATACGTCTAGACCATTGAACTGCCAAAACACAAACCAACCGTCGGTCGAGGTGGCCTATCAACTACACCGTGTAACAGCGTGAAGCCGGCGACTCTGGACTCCTGATTGGTCTGATGGTAGCCGAGCTAATTCGATGTGTATATGATCCTATCCCAGCCAACATCCTGTACACTCCAGTTGAGCCGCAACAGAAGACTGATGATGGCCTATCTCGTGGAGATCCACAGAGCAAACATAGCCGAACGAAGAATACAAAAGTCGAGAGTCTACTTCTATACCTCCGTTTATCGAGGGACCCAACTCCGCAGCCAAAGAACTAATAGTATATGTACAATCCAGAAAAAAGACTCCATTCACGCCATTCCATATGCCACGGGTTGAGAAACAGCAGAACATCAACTTTTTTTTGCGTCTCCAAAAAGAAAACATGGCCCAGCCAATCCAACAAATATCGTACAGAATCCATCTCATTATACTCTGTTCATTGCTTTATTTCTTGTTTCTCTCGGCCTGGTACTTTTCGTGCTTGGCAATGAGTTCCTTCTGCAACTGCATGGGCGCAGGCGAGTAATGGCTAAACTCCATCGAGAACTCACCCTTACCCTGTGTAGCAGCTCTGAGTTGGGTGGAGAAACCAAACATGGAGTTCAGACTGCAGTCGGCGTAAAGAGTAAAGTCTTCGGGGCCAATCTCGGTATCAGAGATGACGGCGTTGCGCTTGTTGAGCAGACCGACAATGTTACCCTGGAACTCGTTGGGTGCGGTGATGGTGGTCTTCATCAGGGGCTCGAGGACCTGGGGTTGGGCGGCAAGGAAGGCCTTGCGGAAGGCTTGTTGGGTGGCGTTGCGGAAAGACATTTCGGACGAATCGGTCATGTGAGTGGCACCGTCGTTGATGACCATACTGGCACCCAGGACGCGGTGGCCAAGCAGAGGACCCTTGTCGCAAGATGCGTAGAAACCCTTTTCGCAAGCAAGCAAGTACTTTTCGCTGATGGTACCACCAGTAATCTGCTGCTCGAAGTGGTTGTCGGCGATTTGGCCGGTAGGCTCCATCCATCCAACGACGCGAGCGTAATCACCAGCACCACCAGTTTGCTTCTTGAGAATGTGGTCAAAGGGAACACGCGACTGGATGGTTTCACGGTAAGCGACCTGAGGCTGACCGACAATGCAGTCAACATTGTATTCACGGCGCATACGCTCGACGTAAATATCGAGATGCAATTCACCCATACCGGAGATGATGGTCTCCTGTGACTCGGTATCGACGTGAACACGGAATGTAGGGTCCTCACGCTGGAAACGCGACATGGCCTTGCTGAAGTTGGGGGTGTCCTTGGTCTGCTTGGGCTTGATGGAGAGCGAGATGACGGCGTCAGGGACGAACATGGAAGTCATGGTGTAGCCGAGAGTACCGTCAGTGAAGGTGTCACCAGAGGCGCACTCGACACCGAATACAGCGCAGATTTCACCAGCATGAATCTCGTTGACTTCCTCCATCTCGTTGGAGTGCATACGCACGATTCTGGGAATCTTGACCTTCTTGTCAGTACGAGCGTTGTAGACGACCTGTCCCTTCTTGATAGTTCCTTGGTAAACACGAATGTAGGTAAGCTGTCCGAAGTTGCTCTCTTCGAGCTTGAAGGCAAGACCGACGAAAGGCAACTCTTGGTAGGAGACCATCTTGACGGGAGCTTCCTTGCGTCTCTTGTCAAGAGCGACGTTCTCAACCTCGGAGGGGTTGGGGAGGTAATCGCAGACACCGTCGAGCATGGGCTGGACAGACTTGTCGGCAAGAGCAGAACCCATCATGACGGGAGAGAACTTGAGAGCGATGGTGGCACGTCTGATGGCGGCCTTGATCTGAGGAATGGTGGGCTCCTGCTCGTCAAGGAACATTTCGGCAATCTCGTCGTCAACGTCGGCGAGAGTCTCGACGAGCATTTTGCGTCTCTCCTCGGCGACCTGCTTGACATCGGCAGGGATCTCATCCGACTCGACAATAGTCTCTCCCTTCTCGCCCTGGTTGTAAATGGCCTTCATACGGACAATGTCGACAACACCCTTGAACTCGTCCTCGGCACCAATAGGGACCTGGATCATGGCGGCAGGAATACGGAGCTTCTTGTTGATCATGTCGCAAACGCGGAAGGGATTGGCACCCATGCGGTCCATCTTGTTGATGAAGGAGATACGGGGGACGTTGTAGCGGCGCATTTGACGGTCGACAGTTTGTGTCTGAGACTGAACACCACTGACAGCGCACAGAATCATGACAGCACCATCAAGCACACGTAGAGCACGCTCGACCTCGATGGTGAAGTCGATATGGCCAGGGGTATCGATCAAGTTGATGTGGTATTTCTCCTCGGTTCCCTTCTCACGGTCGACCTTGACCCAGTCACAGAAAGTGGCAGCCGACTGAATGGTGATACCCTTCTCACGTTCCAGGTCCATGCTGTCCATCTTTGCTCCGACCGAGTCCTTGCCACGGACTTCATGAATCGACTTGATACGACCGGTGTAGTACAGAACGCGCTCGGTGGCCGTTGTCTTTCCACTGTCAATATGAGCAGCGATACCAATGTTTCTCAGCTTGTCCAGACGGGCGGCCTCCTTGGGGTTCAGGTTGTTGACGATGTCGGTCTGCGAGAGCGAGCTGGGGTCCTGCATGGCGTGGTCGAGCNNCTGGATTGGGTCAGTCATGAAGTTGGAATGACTTGAGAGCACATACACAGCAGCGGCAGTACCGCTCTGGAGTCTCCTGGGCTGCCATGCGGTCGTCCTCTCGGTGATGGCAGCACTCTGGGATCGCAGCAGAGCGGGCGAGGCCCAGCGCGAAACAGAGTAGTTTCTGCGGCAAGCATTGCGCGAGGCGACCTCGAGCGATCGCAATGCGCTGCTCTGTGCTCTGGCAACTCCGTATACCCTCATCTTGTCTGTCCAACAAATGTCCGCTTGGCGTGGCGGCTCTGGCTGCTGCACTTTTTCCTGGTCATCATGGTCCACGGCTTCTTCCGTCCTCCGCGTCTTGTCCCGCATTCAACTCTTCCCCGCAACTTCCCTTTTCGTCAAGCATTCCTGACCATCTTTTCCTATGCCATGTTTGACCCGTGACATCAACTCACTCTACTTCGGGTTCTTTTGCCATCTTAGGCGCAAGGTGGACAGCAGTATAACACATACTACATGATGCAGACTCAGCCCAGCTGAAACCGGTGTAGAGTACACAGGGTTCGGAATATTGGCCAAGCTTTCCTTGTACAATTTCATTGGTCAAAGTAGTCATAAGACATGCCGCAGGAGCGCGCTGCTTCCCCCTTTGTACCGGTCAGGCAACAGCTTGAAACTTGCCAGCAAAGTCGAGTTAGGATGATTCGATCGTAACATAGTATACATCAAGGCCAGCAAGCCGCCTCAGGACTTAAAAGTGGTCCTCTTTTACTATACATGAGCCTGCCACCTGACAGCCCATAATTCACCATCTCGGTTCTTCGAGCAACATGGTGAAGAACATTGTTGCAGTTGATGAGAAAGAGGCACGAACAGATGACAAGCAAACCAATAGGACACCAAAGATTTCTGACTACCTCAGGGTCTTCTCGTATGCAACGAAATGGGACTTCTTAGTCTACACAATTGCCTCTGTCGCATCAGTCGGCGCTGGTATAACTCTTCCTCTCATGAACGTCGTATTCGGACAACTCGCTGGCCAATTCACGGACTACTACAGTGCATCTACCGCCTTGACACGAGATGATTTCGACCGTATTCTGAACCGCCAGGCCTTGTACATCATGGCTCTCTTCATGGGCCGTTGGGGTCTAAACGCCATCAATAAGTATTGCTTCAGAATGATTGGCATTAGACTGTCGTCAGCTATACGCCTTCATTATCTGCGATCGCTATTCGCGCAATCAATCCATGTCATTGATTCCATGCCTGCAGGAGCTCCTGCAACTGCAATCACCGCAACAACAAATACCCTGCAGCTTGGTATCTCCGAACGCCTTGGTACATTACTGCAGTATATCACAACGATTGTGGCTGCCATTATCATTGCATTCATCTGGAGCTGGGATCTGGCATTGGTTACATCTTCATTGATATTGTATACCATGCTGGTCGTCACGTTCCTTATGCCCCTCATCCTCAAAGGTCAAACTGCGACTCTCAAGGCCGATGAAGAAGGAACAGCCGTTGCAAGCGAGGCTCTCGGAGCGATACGTCTGGTCTTAGCATGTGGTGGCCAAAACCATGTCCTTGCTCGTTATGAGAACTGGGTGCAAGAGGCCTTGAAGAGGGCACAAAAGGCAGCTCCATTTCTAGGCATCCAACTGGGTCTGCTGGTATGTCTTGGGAGCGACTCACCATACTTGATGGTAAGCATACTGACACCAACAGTATTTCGGCATTTTTGGCGCCTTTGGCCTAGCATTTTGGTACGGAACCAAAAAGTACATCGCTGGCGGAATCAGTAATTCAAGTGTGGTCATCGTCGTGCTGATGTCTGTCATGATGATTATAACGTCACTGGGCTTCATATCAACCCCTCTCATGGCCGTAAGTAAAGCCATGGTTGCTGCTTGCGAGCTCTTGACAGTCATTGATGCACCGCCACCTACCTCTGGCTCTCTCAAACCAGATATCAGCTCGCAAGATTTGGTTTTCGACAATGTCACTTTCGAATATCCGGGTCGTCCTGGTGTCAGAGTTCTGGACGGACTAAGCTTCTGCCTTCGATCAGGTCAAAACACAGCCTTCGTTGGCCCTTCTGGTTCGGGTAAAAGTACGATTGTCGGTCTATTGGAACGTTGGTATTCACTCCAAGATCAACATACATTGCAGAAGGTGGTCGCAGAGAAGCCATCCAAGAAACCCGAGACTTTGGAGGCTGAAGTGATCGACGAGCAAGCTGAATTACAGGTCAAACCTGTCCTATGCGGCTCCATTAGCATTGGTGATCACAATATTGAAACCTTGGACCTTAGATGGTGGAGGTCTCAGGTCGGAGTAGTTCAGCAAGAGCCTTTCCTCTTCAATGACAGTATCATCAACAACGTCGCGAATGGGCTTATCGGCACTGAGTGGGAGAACGGTTCGGAAGAACAGAAATTCGGACTCGTCAAGGAGGCATGCCGTGAAGCGTACGCTCATGGTTTTATCACCCAGCTACCTGATGTAAGTATGGGCTTGCTGCTCGCATGTTCGACTGAGCTTTGTTCGGAACTGACCAATGCAGGAATATCACACGAAAGTCGGCGACGGTGGTATCAAACTCTCAGGAGGGCAGAAACAACGAATTGCTATTGCAAGAAGCATAATCAAGAAGCCACGGATCATCATTTTCGACGAAGCCACAAGCGCCGTGGACGCTAAATCCGAAAAGATCATCCAAATGGCTCTTGACAAAATTGCGCAGAATCGCACAACTATCACCATCGCTCATCGTCTCTCAACAATCAAAAAGGCTGATTCTATCATTGTGTTGCAGAATGGACGTTCGATCGAGCAGGGAACTCACCAGAGTCTCGTCAAGGATTCATCCAGTGCATACAGTGCCTTGATACGTGCTCAGTCGATGCATCTCTCTTCTACCGACCAAGCGGAGTCTGAACAGCAGTCCTTGGATGTAAATGAGGTTCTTGGAAAGACGACAAGCGACACTATACAGGCCACTGAACCGGTCAGTCTCGACACTCACAAGGATGCGCCAACTGTGGCTACTCAGAACCTCTTCCAGACCTTCAAAAGACTTCTAAATACACAGCGAGCTCATCGAGTCTCTCTCGTCGGAATCGTCTTTTCTGCCATGGCAGTAGCAGCAGCTACGCCAATCCAAGCTTGGCTCTTTGCAAAAGTCCTTGGGGTATTCCTTTTGGACGGCGAAGATGCAAAAAGCAGGTCCAGATCTTGGGCTCTTATGTGGCTTGTCCTTGCTGCAGGATCGGGCCTTGCAAACCTTTGCGAAGCCTGGGTAGGCTTGCGCGTCCAGTATTTCGTCAGTGCAGTATACAAGACGCAGCACTTCACTGATATGCTCTATCAGAAGATCAGCTTCTTCGACAAGGATAGTAACTCCCATGGAACATTGAGTTCGCGTATCGCTGGTGATGCCAAGTCTCTAGAAGAGGTCTTTGGTCTCAATCTCGCGCTCGCTTTGTCTGGAATGTTCAACGTGATTGGATGCATAATCATTTCCTTGATCTTCAGCTGGAAGCTGGGACTAGTCGCCTTGTTTGTCACCATGCCCATCATGCTCTCCTCTGGTTTCTGGAGATATAGACATGATGTACAGTTTGACAAGATGAACTCCAAGGTATTCGCGGAAAGCTCGCAGTTTGCTACCGAGGCGATAGGTGCGATCAGAACAGTCTCCGCGCTCACTATGGAGAGTATCATCACCAAGCGATATGCGAAGCTCTTGGCTGAACACGTTCAAGCAGCGCACACCAAAGCCCTGTGGACATCTGGTCTCTATGGCTTTGCAGACAGTGCCGGCCTTGGCTGTCAGGCACTGATCTTCTGGTATGGCGGCAGACTTCTGGCAAGTGGCGAGTTTGGCTTTGAAGCTTTCTTCGTTTGCTACATGGCGATGATCCAGGGTGCAGAAGCCGCGAGTCAAGTTCTCAGTGTTGCCCCCAATACTGCGCAAGCAACAGCTGCTGCCAATCGTATCTTTGAGATACAGGCGTCTGCAAACACTAATCGTGCTGCGGAGAGCAATGAGAAAAGTATACCCGAAGCTGACGGTGGAGTACGAGTTGAGCTTCACAATGTGTCTTTCAGATATCCCACTCGAGATTACTTCATCTTCGAAGACCTTAACATTATCATTGAGAAGGGACAATACGCAGCTTTCGTGGGTCCATCTGGCTGTGGCAAAACCACCATCATCTCTCTGCTGGAAAGATTCTACGATGTGAGCCCAGGACAAGGCGCGATCATCTGCAACGGTATCAACATCAACGACATGAATGTGTACGACTACCGACGCAATTTATCGCTGGTTGCTCAAGAACCTACAATGTTCCGAGGGACCGTCCGTGACAACATTCTCTTCGGCGTACCTGATCCCAATCATGTTCCAGATGAAAGAATCCATCAGATCTGTCGCGACGCCCTCATCCACGACTTCATTACATCTCTTCCTCAAGGCTACGACACTGACGTCGGCCAAAAAGGCATAGCAATGTCAGGTGGCCAGAAACAGCGCATCGCCATTGCTCGAGCCTTGATACGCAATCCCAAACTTCTCCTTCTTGATGAAGCAACTTCCGCTCTGGATAGTGAGTCTGAAAAATCAGTGCAGGCCGCTTTTGAGCGTGCACGGAGTGGAAGAACAACGATTGCCGTTGCTCATCGGCTGTCTACTATCCAGACTGCTGATGTTATCTTTGTGTTTGATGAGGGAAAGGTGGTGGAGAAGGGGAATCATACTGAACTTGTCAAGAAGCGAGGTGTTTATTGGAATATGGTAAATTTCTTGCTCCAATCTAAGATTTCCAACGCTAACGAATCAATCTCAGTGTCAAAATCAGGCTTTGGATTAAACAGTGGGAAAGCCCGAACGACATCTCAACTCTGTGTACATCAATCGATGGGAGAAAACTCCTTCGCATCTCTGCAAGCATCTGGGGCTTCTGAATCCAGAGCTAGTACAATCTACTCTCATTCATTACACTCTGCTCTCTATGTGTCATTTTTGTGTTTGTCTGTAGACGTCTTCGTCCGGAACTCTTCGCTGATCATCAGGCCTGAATGATAATAGTGACATACTCGTTAGTTTTCCATGAGAAGCAGAAGGGAAAAAAAAAAGAAAACGCAGCGAGTGGGATTCGAACCCACGACCTCCTCATTACCTAAAACATCCCTAGGCAGACGTGTAAGGTAAACCATGCTCGGGGTGCCCGGTAGGCTTGTGTTTGCAAGACCGTAAAGGCGAGGCGTCTTGACCACTGGACCATTGCTGCTTTTTATTGATGGGTACGAACTCTCAAGAACTATAGAGGGTCAAGACAGAAGTAGGAAAGCGGGATTAGCGGCGTTGGCTCTGTCCTTCGGGCAAGAGTTGTGACTTGCTTGTGACTGCCGTTACGAGCTACCTTCCTTCCTACAACTTTGACTTTTCTGTCTTCTTGCAAGACATAAGTTTTTGCATTATGCTTCCAACCAAAAAGCAGCGATGGTCTAGTGGTCAAGACACTATACAAAGATGTCTTGCAAACACGAGCATGAGGTGGTCGAGACTTTGGTGACTCACACCGAGTTGTAGAGATCGTGAGTTCGAATCTCACTCGCTGCGTTTCTCCTTTTTTTGTGCTCTTGGCTATTGTTTTTTGTGGATATACATTTGTATTGTGCTGGTTATTGTCTAGCCTGTTGTCTAACACTTTTTGCATCCATCTTTTTGCTGAATTGCACGCGAGTTTAGGGTCAGGGGACATACCTGCTTTTGCATAACATGTGGTAGATTATGAACAACATGTGCTCCTATTTCCTACCTGCTTTTCGCTCTAGCGTTCTTTCTTCATTCGGCTTGAGCTTTACAGTACAGTATATACATACACGATACTTTTTGATGCAATACAATGTCCAAGGAGATATCATTGTGGATCTATCTCCATATTCACTCATCTGCTTTAAAACGCAGCTTTGCCTTTTCATTGTACACGATAGCACTGGTCATCAGCCTAGGAGAGATAGTGTGACTGTCAATCACAGTGAAATTTCGAAGTTGACCACATGCGCTTCGATCGGAGCTCAGAAGGTTGTAAACCAGCTGCAGGGTAGGGTACAAAACAAAGTTTCACAGGGAATCGTGAATCGGAAATAAGTTACAGAACTTTTCGCCATTGCTCTTCGTCCTGTGATAGCCTGCCTACCTGCTTCTCTTTGCCTTTTCACCACAACTCCTAATGCTCCTCCTGCTCAAATAACGAAAACAACATAAAGACAAGTTGCCGAAAACACCGTACAAACACCGCATATCCCATGGTGTTGTCATCTATCCAGTACCGCCGTTGACCTCGACAACAGATCCATTCATGTACCTGCTCTCATCGCCCATGAGGAAAGCCACCACATCAGCGATCTCGCTGGCCTTGCCCATACGTCCCATTGCTACTTGCTCAGTAGTTTTCTTGAGCGCCTCCTCGCCAGCCACAACGCTAGAATTCGTCGGTGTCTCGATATATCCAGGAGCAACGACATTGACACGAATGCCCTTGGGACCCAGCTCCAACGCCATGGACTTTGAGAAACCAATGATGCCATACTTGGTCGCGCAGTAAATGGCCATTTGCTTATGCGGGTGGATGCCACAGATAGAAGACACATTGACCACTGCGCTACCACTGCGCAAGTATGGGATAGTGGCCTTGGTAACATTGTACACGCCCTTGAGGTTGACAGCGACCAGCTTGTCAAAGTAATCCTCACTGCAGTCGACCAAGTCGCGCGCGACAGGGTTAATGCCCGCACAGTTGAACACATGGTCGATACGTCCAAAATAGCCTATCGCGTCCTTGACCGTCTCGATGCAGCGCTTGTACTCTGCCACATTGAGCAGCGTCACTTGGTGAGGCCCTCCGGCGCATTGCTTGGCGGTTTCCCGGCATGATTCGATGTTGATGTCGCTGAGCGCCAGGCGTGCTCCCAGTTTGCTGAGCTTGAGTGCTGTGGCACGTCCAATCCCGGAGCCGGCTCCTGTCAAAAAGACGACCTTGCCTTCGATGGTGTTCTTGTTCATGGTGTCGGTTGCCTCGCAAAGCTGTCGATCGGAGTGAGCCTCCGTAGTGGCTGGGGGTGGAAGCTGCCTCTGGATTGCTTGGCGGAAATCGTCAGAAGATCGTCGGGTTCGTAGGAGAAGCGTCGTTTTAGATATTTGGCGTTGAAGATGAAAATTGCAGAGGGATGAAAGTTTTCGGCGTCACTGAAGAGCTGTAGACGTCGCGATTACCCAGTCACCACATGGCAACTCCCAGCAATCTGTATGGTCTGTTGGGCGCTGTCAACACAAAAGATAAGTGGGGCGACCGCCGATAAGCCTGTGAAAGCCTCATGGCGTTATCGGGCCGTCTGGGCAGGGCTTTGGTATGCACCAGTCACGCATTTTGTCATATGTTCCAAGGGTCAATATGCGTTATTCGAATTGGGTATCATGATTTATTTTTGGGGTCGCCGTGACAGATGAGCATTAAAGATGGAGATCATCAATCAACGTCTGGCTTTCTTCTTGTCTGGTCCATCCTCTTCCTCATCACTGAGCTCAGCATATATCGTTTTTGGTTGTGTGGTGGCCCAGGCATTCGTGAACAATGGATCGTTCTTGGCCTTGTCGGCATATTTGAGAAGAGCCTCTCTTGGATCTTCTTCGCGCATGCCACTAAGAGGAATGTGTTCCTTGATGTAGGCTGCGTCTGCATTGCTCTTTGCAAAGGGCGTTGTGTTTGGGATATGTGGCCGTCTAGGATCTCTTGATTTGCCTGAGGCTGTCAAGCCAATTGTAGGGTGTCTCGACGCGAAGGAAGCAGCGGTTGGAGCCGAACCTCCAGGCAGGATGACAGCATCACCACCAATACCATGAGACAGATCCATGGTCAGGTTAGGATCATCATCAATGTGACGACGTTTAGGAGCCTTGAGCATGACAGTCTTTGCGCCACCTTCTGATATACTGATGTTGTAGAGAACATGCGTCTCTCCATTCGCCGAACCTGTTATGATTTGGTTCAGCTCCTTGTGCCAGTAGACACTAATCAGAGCAGAGCCCGGTGTCACTGGGGTCACCAACTCTGATCTTAACGTAGCAGGGTTCAGGATGTGGAGATCACCATTTGCAGAGCCAGTGAGGACTTCGGTACCCGATGGCGACCAGCAGATGTTAGACGTGGGGTATTGGCTTGACATTGATGGGAACTCGACAGTCCTTAGTGGCTGCTTGAATTTCCTGGTGTCCCATAGCTTGATGGTATCATCGCCTCCGCGCGTCATGACAAGCTGACCAGTAGAGCTGACCTGCAGACCACTGGTCCAAGTGTCTTTGGTGTGAGCATCGCGAATCTCGGCAGCAGGTCTGGTATAGGGGCCGTTGCCATCCCACATGACCAGACTGCCATCAAGAGCAGCAGCAACCAGAAGATTGTGCTGAGGATTAGCAGCCCAAGCAAGAGCAGTGATTCGCGTCCTTCCGGCAGAACCAGCAGCTCTTGACTTGTGTACAATGACGTTCTTTTGTTGCCTAGGGTTATTCACGTCCCAGATACGGACGGTAGAGTCTGTTCCTCCGGTTGCGCAGATGTTGCGATCGAGTGGGTGCCAGACACCGCAAGTGACTTCAGAGATGTGACCCTTTGTGTGGTGCATGTCGCGCAGATACATGTCACCCTTGACAAACTCGGCGAGAGTCTCTCCATTACGATCTAATATGCGCGGTTGAGGATGAGCGGTAATGGCGAGGATGGTGCTAGGCGAGATGGGATTGAACGAGACGTGATTGACGGGGTGGGTTTCGGCCGAGGCAGAGCCTTTGACGGACGAGGGATCGACGGATTTGAAGGCGCGGATGGTCGAGGGCGTGAGAGAAGCAAAGTCGTGGAACTTGAGAGTGCAGTCGTTGGAGCCAGTCACCAATCGTCCTCCAGACGCGTCGAGCGTGATTGATGTGACGGCGCGGTCGTGTGTCTTGAAAACCATCTCATGCGAGACGGGGTATTCGTCTTCATCGTCCGAGTCGTCGTCTGAGTTGTCATCGTCCGAGTCGGAATTTGAGTCGGCCTGTTTGGTAACAACTATTTGTCTCTTGCTCTGCTCGAATCTATCGTCGGCTTCGGCGCCTTTGGTCTGTTTGCCAAACGATGTCGTCCCGAGGAACCTTTGAAGCGCCTCTTGATCCTCATCGGGCACCTCGAGTTCGAGTGCTACGCTCTCGTTGGACATGATGGCGGTGGTTTGAACTGGAGCCCGTCCTTTGGGTTGCATAGAAGCTACAACCATCTTGCGTCAGTCACGTCGACTTTTGTCCCTCGGGCTCGACCTTTCGCTGCCCGCAACGCCGCAACGCCGCAACCTGCACTACATGCCGGTCTCATACTCATACTCATGCTCATTTCTGCACACCGGATATCAAGACAAGTAAAGCATCCAATGCTAAACATGCTTCCATATTATGGCTGGCGTTAGCGCGTGGGCTGTCTCTACTCCTCAGGGGCACGGCGCCGTGATAGGCAGGCGTCCATATGATTACCCGACTTCTAGCATTCTGTCTTCTTCACAAAAGGGTAGGAGCGAACCCTGTCAATCATGATCGTGCTTTCCAGCACAAACATGTGTCTTTGGTCATAAACACAGTACCTTGTCTTCCGCTATGTATCTCGATAATGCCTCCGCTTCGAGCGATGAACCTCTTCCGAACTTCACAACTGGATTTTCATCCTATCTTTTGCTGCATCGTTGTGCTTTGTCATCTCTGCAGCTCTGAGATGGCGTCAACTAGAAAAGTCGTCCATCAAGATCGGACCACATCACCAAGGGAATCTCAAAGTCGTGAGTATTGGAATAGCTAGCCACCGAAGCATATGGCGGAACAATCATCAGGTTGCTTACTGCTGTCAAGGCTTGCAATCTGGCCTTATTGGTGTTCCAGTCTTCTACTGTAGGTATCTCTGCATCGGTGCCGACTAAGTCTAGCATTGCCCTGTTCGAAGTAGCCCACCTCGTCGCAATCATTGGTCTCACGATTATATCACCACGAGAGCACTACCGCTCTGTGAGTCCATCGGCCTTGATGGTTTCCTATCTATCTATACGTACTTTCTTGAACGTATTCACGTTACTGCTGTTTTGCGACAGAGGCTCTATTCCAATTCAGGTACTACGAACAATCATGGAGGCGGCGAGCCTCACAATCGAGTCTCGAAGTAAGAAATACTTTTGCTCGACAATTTCCAAGAGCTTGCACCCGAAGGAACAGCTGGACTTTGGAGCAAAGCCAGCTTCGCTTGGGTGAGTTCAATACTCTTTGCTGGAAAGGACTTCGTATTCTCTCTAGGATCATTGCCCCATAATCCTCGTCAGTTTGGACCTACAAAATTGCGTCAGAACATTTTAATGGCTTGGGATCGGAGATGTAAGTCTTCCGATCGCATCAAGTGTATCAGAATTGACAATGTTCCACAGCAAAACCAGAAAGTCGTTTGTCGTTGCCATTCGTTTGGGCAAAGTGCCTTATGCCAGACTTTGCTACCATCGCACCAACGAGATTAATGCTCGTTGTCTTCCGCTATGCTCAACCTCTTCTGATGGGTAAGATTTTGCGACTGCTGGCCAACAATGCTTTGGAGGGGCAATCTTATCAGCTTTCATGCACCATAATCATCATCTCTGCGATAATATACATTGGACAAGCTGTATGAGAAGTGTGATCCATGTTATGAATCAATCAAACTAACACACAAACAGATTATATCTTCACGATATCAGCACCAGCTAAATCGTCTCGAAATCATGACCAGGGCTGCACTTATTGGACTCGTATACGAGAAGACGCTTATTGCACCCTATGCTACGTACAAGGACTACAGCGCAGTCACCCTTATGAGTACTGACGTTGATGCTCTCGGCAACGTCAGTGAGATGTTCCACGATTCTTGGGCTCAAGTGTTAGAAGTTGTTGTAGGTATGGCCTTGCTGGCACAGCAGATCGGATGGTTCTGTGTCATCCCTCTGCCAATGATATATGGTAAGTCTTGGGATATCTTAGGAGTTCTATCACTCCTGCCGACATGATCCAGGCTGCTCTCATACGACTCGATATGTAGCACGAAATCTACGTCCCAAACAACTGTCATGGAACAAAGCTACGCAAGATCGTATCAACAAGATCGTCTCTGTGGTCAGCAAAATCAAGATCATCAAAATGCTTGGTCTGGCAAAAGTTGCCGAAACCCAAATCGGCCGCATGAGGCAGGCAGAAATTGATGCTTCGCAAGATATGCGTTGGGTGTCTGTGCTCGCTAATGCAAGTGGTGAGTGATGCAAACTCTGTATCAAACCCTTAGACAGACATGTCTGACCGAGAACAGCAAATGCACTTGGGCTGTTCACACCCGCAATCACCATCATTCTCTTCGCTGCGTTGGGAAACTCGAAACTCGATGCAGAAACAGCTTATACTACGCTCGCAATCCTGGTCATGGTCACTCATCCTGCAAATATGATCATGACTATAGTACCCAGAGCAATTGCCTCTCTGGCCAGTTTTCAGAGGATACAAGATTTTGTCGGCAAGCCGCATTTCCAAGATACTCGTCTTCTTCTTCAATGTACGGAAGCAGCGATCTTGGTAGACGCTGATCGTGTTTCCCAAGTGGCAATTGAGTTCAAGGGTGTTCAATTCAAGTTAGCAGGCACCGCGACTCCGGTCCTGGATAACATCAATCCATGCATCAACCGTGGTTCTATCCTTGTATACACTGGACTTACAGGAGTAGGAAACAGCATATTGGGCCTAGCGATCGCTGGAGAGTTGTTCCCGTCCAAAGGATCCATATCCGTCATCAGCAGACGCATAGGGCTGTGTGCTCAATCGTCATGGCTTCCAGGTCAAATTATATCCGAGACAATCCAAGGCCTCTCTACCAAGCATGACGACGTCTGGTACCAGAAAGTCCTGGATGCTTGCTGTATAGACGACGTTATCCTGCTCTCTTCCGCCGCCCGAGTTGCTGGACAAGGACATGCAAGGCTTTCGGGAGGACGACGGCAGAGAGTTGCGTTAGGTCGTGCTGTATACCAACGACGCGAAGTTCTTGTCCTTGACGACCCGTTTTCGACTCTCGATCAGCGCACACAGGAGCGTGTGATCACCAATTTGCTTGGTCCCAATGGACTGCTCAGAAGTCCATACACGACTGTGTTCTTGATTACAAATGCCTCCAGTGCTCACTCTTTCGCGGACAGAATTCTGCTACTGAACGACAATTGCATCGGTTTCGATGGTGACCGCAACAGCTTTCGCACCTACCTAGGCTCATCAATAGAGCATATCATCCCAGCTGACGACGCGGCAAAACTCGACGATGAGGAAAAGACACAATCGACCCGTGTCAAGACAAGCAAGCTTGCCACCAAAGATGATGAATTTGATGTTTATGGGTAAGTCATACCCCCGTCTTGTGAAGAAAATACATATTCACTAAACTTCACCTGCAGTCCTCGAGTCATTTTAGACTCCATCGACCTGACCATCCCAGCCGGCACAAAGGTCTACATCTGCGGCGAAACAGGCAGGTGAGACTGCCAGCGCTCCTTTGGTCCTTCCATATCATCTCTCTAACACCTACTTAGCGGAAAGAGCACTCTACTCATGGCACTCCTCCGCCTCTCCCCACTCCAATCGGGCTCCATCGACCTCTGCGGCAAAGAAATTTCCCACGCAGCAACTTCAGTCCTCCTTTCCCGCTGCTTCATCTGCATACCCCAAGACCCTCTTTCCTTTTCCCGAAGAAAGTCTTCGCAACAATATCGATCCCCACCACCACCATTGCTCTCAAGAGATCAAGCAAGTCTTGCAAAAGTTGCACCTGTGGTCTCATTTCCAGAGTGTCATGGTCAACGACGACGATATCCTCGACTCACCACTATCCTCCTCCTTGCCTCTCCCTTTTCAGCAGGGGTCAATCCCAACTCTTTGTCTCTGGCGACCGCTATCCTCAGAGCTAACCCATCAAACAACAAAAGGACGGAAACCCAATCACACTCCTCGACGGACCAACCGCCAAATCTCGACGACGAGTACGAAAGAGTTGTGTTTCAAAAGTCATCGAAGAAAGAGTTTACGCAAAAGGGGTGTTACGGTGATGATGGATTACACACGGTCCCAAAGATTTGAAGCAGAGGGTGAGACGGGGTAAAGATATGATTGTCAGGGTCGCAAAGGGGAGGGCGAGTGTGGAGAGCTGCTAGCGTGTGGGTTCCTGCTGACGGGAAGGACATTCTTGACACTATTTTCTTATTGTTCACGCGACTACTGCCATAAAGGTCATTTCACAAGCGAGTACAAGAGACACTAAAGCATAGACCAGAAAAGAGCGCATTCTATTCCTCGATCTCTGCGTAACTTTTTGAAGGGGTGCTCGAATCATCAACGACGTGGATGTGTGGTTCTTTCGGGGAATGTGACTGCTGGTAGAGAAGATGGAAATAGGAAAAAAGGCACCAAACGCTGCAGATTCCAGAGAAGAAATGCCAGGGTCCACTTTGGTTACAAGTGCCGCCAGTGTGCGCAGTGTGGTGGTGGTGTGGTTGTTTTTTTTTTTCATTGATGGAAGAAAGCAAAAACCCATTCCTTCTCCCCAGAGTCATTAAGTCAATATCAGCCATGGACGCGCGCAGATGCGGTCCGCCCTCGTGTGTTTCTTGCTGCATCATTTTCCTCCGCGAGTGCATTTTGATGACGGAAGAGCGTGCCGCTGGGTATTTAGAAGATGTGGAATTCGATTACTGAACGAGCGAATCCCGGTTCCATGATGGCGAAATCGCTTAGAGGTCGGCATCGTCCTCGTCGGGGAGGGGCATGTTGGAGGCAGCCTCCATCTCCTGCTGGTACTGCTTGAGAACGGCCTCGTCGACCTGGACCTCTGGGGGAGCAAGGGCGGGGGCAGCGACAAAGTCCTGGGAGCAAAGTTAGCGACACGCGACAGTCGTGAGAAAGCCAAGAAAAAGACGTACAAGAGTCTGGTTGCCGACAAGCTTTCTTGCGAGCCACAGGAAGGGCTTCTCGAAGTTGTAGTTGGACTTGGCCGAGATGTCGTAGTACTGGAGGTTCTTCTTGCGGTGGAAGGTGATGGTCTTGGCCTTGACCTTGCGCTCCTTGACATCGACCTTGTTGCCGGTGAGAACGATGGGGATGTTCTCGCAGACACGGACGAGGTCANNCCTGTGGGTGGGGCGTGTTAGCGGGGCTGGCAATCTTGGGCCTGGGAAAAAGGCGGGGGCCGGGAGGTGTTTGAGCTTACGGTGCCAGTTGGGGACGTTCTTGTAGGTAATGCGCGAGGTGACATCGAACATGATGATACCGCACTGGCCGTTGATGTAGTAACCGTCACGGAGACCACCGAACTTCTCCTGACCTGCGGTGTCCCAAACATCGAACTGGATCTGGCCGAGGTTNCTGTTGTCAAGGGGGTTAGTCGTCGGCGCATTTCATCGGGCGGCGGAAGAGGGGAATCGTACGGTGGTGAAACCAAGAGGGTGAACTTCGACACCGAGAGTGGCGATGTACTTCTTCTCGAACTCTCCAGTCAAGTGACGCTTGACGAAAGTGGTCNNTGTTTTGTGGATATCCAGTTAGTTTGGGTCGCTCTTTCACAGTGAACAGATGGAAGCGATGCGCAGGTCGGCGGACGATGCAAAGTCGAGAGTTGGAGATGAACGTGCCTTGCCGGTACCGCCGTCGCCAACGAGGACGAGCTTGAAGGTGGGAACTTCAGCCATTGTTGTGATGTCGGTTTAGTGTCAAGTAAAGCGACAAGCTGCGGATAAAGTCAGAGGTGGATGCTTCGCGGGGTGATGGAAGCTGGCAGGGGGACTGACGGAAAGAGATGGTTGTGGGAGAGTGGTAGATAGAGGGGAGCAAGAGATGTTGACGCTCGATGGCAATCATGTTTTTCGAGCCCATTTTGATGGCCCGAGCGCCTGCCTTCCCTCTCACTTGCCAGGCCTTGGCATCGCGTTGGCCGCTTCCCAGTCAACAAACACATCCGTCACTCGTCACTCGTCTTGTTGTTCGTCCTTTCAGCCATACACCTTTCACCCTCTGTCTCAACCATCTCCTGTCTTACAAATCCTGTCTCGTATCGACTGCTGGCTGGAGCTCTACTGCTGCCTCACTGTTCGATCTCAGCAGATCCCAGCTGCATCGTGATGTCAGTGTTATGGGCTTTCAATCCTGTCTCTCGATTGGGAAGAAAACATGCATAGTTGATTGCTAAGCACTAGGCTGTAATGCTGCTTTTATGCCAGCCCTATACCATTTCCCCCAGATTGTAGGAACAAGCGCCATGAAATGCTATCATGTGTTCCATTATCCAGCTTGGTAGTTTGTGCTCTCATCCCTCATCTGCTGTCTCGCTGGTTGTAAGCAGTCGCTGCTGCCTGTCTCTTGTTGAGGTAATGTCGACCGTCTCACAACCAACCATGTTGGCGTTTCTCATTGTAATTGGGTATCATTGTCGCAACTTCGTAACAGCCAGTGTCTCTCTTCTTGTTGGGCCGCAGCCTGCTGTTGCCTAGCCTGCCTCAAAGAGGCAACAGATGGCAGCCCAGCATACCCCTGCCTCCCCAGTTGTGTCGTGGTATGAGCTGCATCTCCAACCTATGCTCGCCAGCACCCGCTGCTGCAGGCCTGATGACCTTGACCGTAATAGCGACGCCCTCACTCTGCTGTACAGTCTGCGCAACCTTGCTCAACTTGTCGTGGTTCATCCAGTCCACGTTGCCGAATCTTGTAACCTTGTCGCCAGGCTTGAGACCTGCTGTGGCTGCTGGTGACGATGCGACGACGCTGTTGACTTTGGCAAACGGTGCTTCGAGTGCGACGCGCGAGCTTCGCGCTGCTTCGGCAGTCTGGGCTGGAGCTTGTGCTGCTGCTACTGGTGGGAGGACTGCTGCTGCATTCTCCCAGTGTGCATGCATGGCCTTCTCGATGCGGGCCATCAGGTCTTTGTAGTCGTTCTTCAATGGGATGATGCGTGCGCGTGTTGTGCGGATCTGGGCAATGTCGAGGTCGGGACGAGGGTAGCCATCGAAGGTGAGTAGCGAGGTACTCATGTTGACACCGTGCNNTGCACATGTGGTTGTCAGCTTGGGTATACCACAGTCCAAAGTGGCAGAACTCACGCTGTCCAGAACTGAGCCCAGTGCAGACAACTCGCTCCACACGCGATCCTTCTCAGCAATGAGCTCTGGCAGCGACAGCTTCTCTCTTTCTGCGCCATTTGCCTGCGTGCTACTGGGGCCCGACGCCACTGTCGGCGCATGTAGGTTGTCCATTCTCAGACCCATCGAGTGTGATTCTGGTCGAGAAAGGCGGTAATGGAAGTTTGTTTGTTTAATGGTGGGGCAAATGTGAGAGTGTGGAGAAGACATGCCTTTTGCCCCTCACTTGTTGCGTCTGCGAGAGAGCTTGGGCCAGTCACTCCATCGAGGTCGTTTTCTACTGGTAGGGACACTAACTCATACCGAATGCCATTCCCAGCCCTCTCATGAATCTCACTTCATCGGCCTGGCTCTGTAATGCCCGTCCCAGAGTCTCTCGGTATTGCTTCTCGGCATCCCTCCTGACCCTCTCCTCAGTAGTCTCCACCACAATCTCTTCCTCTTCCCTGGTATACAGTGTCTGGTGGCCGAACCCTAGCACACCTATCCGGCCATCGCCTGTTTTGAGCACCAGGTCTGATTGGTTCACATCCGGCCTCTTGCTAGACCACGAGCCCGCTGGTGGTTGCAGAGGCATAATCTTNTGTACGATATCGCCCTGAGATGGCTCATCATCTGGCCTCTGAGCTGAGCTCTGTGCTTGATTGAAGGACGGCGTATCGACCGCCTCGTTGATATTAAAGGTTCGGACAGTCGTCATGCCATCTCGCTCAACCCACTTCAGATTGCCATCGCCATCACTAAACACTGTAGAGTTTCCATGAGCCGCTACCGATAGCAATCGAGTCGAAGCGGCCGTCTGTCGATTTCGATAACTCTCTGTGATGACTGATCCTGAACTTGAAGGTGCTAATCCGTAGAATTCAAGACTGCCTTTTCCCTTGTACTCGCCAGCAGCCAAGATGGTTGATCCAGGAGCAGTTTTTGCAGTATACACATCTGATATCGATATCGTAGGATCCTGAAGCAGATCCAAAGAACGTGAAACATATGGCTGGGGTGTTTCTGTGATGCAAGATATGCGTCCTCCAGAGTGCACTGTACCACGCACTTTGGGGNNGAAGAAGCGACGGTCATAGTTTAGTAGGTGGGTGAATCTACCGGCTATCCAGATGGATTCATCTTGCACTCGGTCTAGAATGGATAGAGGTCCAGGTTGGGAGAGTGATGCATGACTAGATGCAGGTCCGCCGATAATCTCGCATTGCATAGAAGGATTCACCGCCGACCTTGACTTGTTGCGAGGATCGTGAATGTGTATTGTCCAGTTCGTGCCTACAACCAGACTTGAATTGCGAGCCTGTGACAAAGCAGCCACTGGGAACGGAAATGTTTCTTGTGAGACGACTTGAAGTGTGGCAAGATCAACTTCAACAAGGGTGCCGTTTTGAGCAAAGTAGCCTCTTCCTCGATCATTGTCGATGCTTACAGACTCGACCGCGCCTGTCTCCGTCATGATCGCTTTGACCTCATCGCGAGACTGGTTAGCACGAGAGCCACCTAGGAGGAGCCCTGCCGAGCTTTTGCCTACAACACGACCCTGTGGCAGATCCGAGTCGGTATACCTCGGTCGTACGTCCCATATACAGACACTGCCATCATCCAAGGATGCCGCAAGGTGTTGTGGGTTGTCATCAGAATCTTGTATCAGACCCAGTCCAGTGGCTTCCAAAGAACAATCCCCCGGCATGGTTAGCCAGCCAATGTTTATTGGACCATGGCGATGGATGTACTCATCATAGAAGTTGATCGTCTCACTTCCATAAGAAGGATCCCAGTTCGCAAAAGCACGCTGTGTTTGTGCGGCAGGCGATGGTTTTGGCGCAGCGTCTTGACCAGAGTATTGTGGAGACTGTCCGGAGAGTTCATTGAAAGCAGATCTGAGGGTGTGTAATTGAGTGTTTGTAGGATCGACTCGTTGACGCCTGCGCCTTGACTCTGCTCGTGAAGCATCAAAGCATTCCAGTTTCCAGATTTTGTCATCTCGACATAGATCTAGGAAGCGACGACTGAGATACTGGCATCTGACAAGGTCATCTACATCCAAGACTNNGGAAGAAATTAGTTACTTGTACTGAATGCTTTGTATACTTTTGCAATTACAAGCAAGTATCTGGAGTACTATTTCATCTGGTAGCTTGTCCATCATCGGAGTGCTAGAGCGAATTGACCATCCAAGCGCACGTTTACTAGGGATAACAGAAGATAACACAATGAATAAACGACAGATGGAGAATAGGATAGAAAGTGATGGCCAGAGGGTGGTAATGGACGTCGGCGGGGTGAAACAGACGGCGGGCGGGTTCATGCCGATCGGCACAACGGGCCCGAGTCATCGACGGGAGCACAAGAAAGTTGACAGCACCCATCGACTTTCTTCTCACATACATACAACAAAGCACAATGTCAGACCAGAAGACGCCCCTCGAACCGCCGCCGGCCTACGATGCCGACTCGGAACACACACCTCTCGTCGCCGGCGCACCCGCCCCTGTCCGTCAGCAAATCGCCCGCGCCCCTCTACCTCTTGAGCTTCCCGCACTACAGGCCCTTCGTGGCAAGAGAGTGATTCTGGCCTCGGCCTCGCCACGACGAAAGCAGCTCCTCAACCAGATCGGTCTGCGGGACCTGGAAATCATTCCTTGCACAGCTCCCGAAGACTTCAGCAAAACACTCGCTCCTTTCGAATACGTCCTACAAACAGCCGAGCAGAAATGCACCCTTATATACCGTCAGGAGATTAATTCCGACAAGGGCGAGCCTGCGCTGGTCATTGCTGCCGACACGGTCGTCGTGAGCCCAATGGGCGACATTTTGGAGAAGCCAAGAAGCGAGAGAGAGCACATTTCAGTCCTCAAGGCTTTGAGGAACAGCGGCTGGCACAAGGTTTATACAGCTGTCGTGTGTATGGCTCCCTTGGAAAGTGCCATGGATCCTGGTTACGCCATCAAGAGAACCGTCGAGGAGACCAACGTCAAGTTCGATCAAGCAGGTACTGCCGCATCTCGCTCGTTGTCTTCACCCTCATAGTACTAATATGNNTCCACAGTATCCGACGAACTCATTCTCGCGTACGTCAAGACTCGCGAAGGTGCCGACAAGGCAGGCGGCTACGGAATTCAGGGCATGGGCGCCATCCTTGTCGAGAAGATTGATGGTTCATACGACAATGTCGTCGGCTTACCGCTCAATGCCACCATGAAGCTCATGGGTCAAGTCTTGAACCCCGATCTCCAGGCTGAAGAAGACGAAGAAGAGGAGTGATCTATATCCGTATCAACAAACTTCACGGATGACATCGTTGCTCATCCGCCGCCTCCACAACCTGCCACGCAAGAAACCCTCTCAGTCTCCTGATGTTTTAGTTTTGTGTTCGACTGACGAAGCATAAATTCCATGCATAGCCTTTTCATTCGTGTTCTCAATCTCACTCTTTCTCAAGACCTTTGGGTCAACGCCAAAGAGAAAATGCGAGCCATCGCTATCGCGCTTTCTTGCCTCGCTGGCTTCTCGGCTGTGCAGGCTACAAGCTTCGTGACCGTCGTCAAGACAATCGTCGAGGACAGAGCTGTTTTCAGTGTCGACAGGTCTACTCCAGCACTTGACAACAAGCCCGACCTCGAGCTAGCAAAGATCAGTCGACGTGACGAAGACAATCCGCCTGGAAACATTACCATGACACGCATCTGGATCACATCGCCATACACCACCAATTTTGAGATCCCAATAACACAAAATCCCTCCGACAAGCCAAAGTCCGAAACCACAGACGATGAAGAAGGCTGGGAAGACCTCACAGNNAGACACCCACACCCACACCCACACCCACTACTTCCGACGTAGTCATAGAGACAATCACGCGAACCCAATCTCCAGCAGGCGATCCGATCAGGAACACCGGAAAACCAAACATCCCACCCAGTGCCGCTACACCCACCTTGACAGACATACCCAGCAACTGGCCACCCAAAGTCGGGCCCAATGCCGACCCAAACGAGCAGCCGCNCTTTGTTCCCCGAGATCGTCAACCCGGGCTATGTGCCCAAGCCGTCGTCTACTTCTTTGCGAGATTGCGATGTCTTTCCTTATCCAGACAGTGATTGCTAGACCATGCCCACTATAACTCCCACACCCTAGTCTAGCATTCATCCTGCAGACTACGGCTTTTCGTTTCTAGTGTGGCCTTAGCAAAGATGGTACAAGGGACCAAAATTGCTGCCGGGAGAGTGACGGGTCGAGTAAATATATATCTTCGTGTACTCTGGATTGCCGAACGGAACGATGGTCGTGTTGTGTTCGTGAAAGGGAAACTAGACAGAAACGACAAATGTCAAGGGAAATGTATGGCAAAGATATGTTCTAAAACTGTATATATCCATGTGTCCACTACTGGCCATCAACCTTTGGCTTCGCAAGCTTGTCGACCAATTCCTTGTTCTCTTCCCAATCCGGGCGAGGAATCTCGAAGCCCTCTGTGATGCGCGAATAGGTGATACCTCCAAGTCTGGCAATGGGCTTGAGGATAGCAGGGTCAATCAAGTTCTTGTCTTCGTTGATGGCGTCTTCGCGAGCCCAGAATCTGACGCCCTCGACGATGGCCAAGACACCAGTCTTCTTGCCAGGAGTGGCTCTGCTCTCAAACTCTTGCGTGTTCATCAACTTGCACTCTGCAGCGAAAATGGCCTCTTTGACACGACTGGCCTTGACTTGAGTACAGGGTGCAGGGGTCAAACCACTCAGTGCCCATTCAGAAACACCGTAGGGAGCATTGATGGAGGTGCTGTTGGCGGCCTCGATGAAGTGCTCAGAGATGATGTTGAGCACGCACTCGCCCGTCTCGGTCAAGTTCTTCAACGAGTCCTTTGCATTGTCCATGCCACCTGCGTATCCGATGACAAAGACAGGCGGGTCGTGGTTGACCAGCTGAGTATACGAGAACGGCGCCAGGTTGGTGCTCTTTCCATCTTTACTCCTCGTCGACACAAAACCAACAGGTCTGGGGATAATGGCCGAAATCAACAGCTTGTAGTTGGACACAGCAGGGCGGCCCTCGGCATAAGGATCAATCTCGATGTGTTCCTTCTGAAGGGATTCGCCCTTGTCGTTGGCGCCGTCGCCGAGCTTCCAGTCCGGGTTGCGGACCTTGGTGTAGTGCCATTTGTTCTCTTCTGGCCAGTCGGGACGCGAGGCCTCGACTGATTTGAAGTCGGGGTGGGGGTTGCGTTTGATTTGCTTTTCGGCGTCGTATTTGTGGTGTTCCATCTCTTGCGCCGTGGGGTTGTGCTGGTGTTGCTCCTTGTCTGAACTCATATTGGCGGTAGGTGTGTTTGTTTCGTGGTGAGAAAGCAGTGTCAATGGTCAAACAGAATAATCGAGCTCTTGGACTGCAGGTAGTTGTATTGATTAGAAATGTCCGTCGATTCCGTCATGGTTGACCACCTCGGCAGGAAGAGCGGCAGTGGGTCTTCGACCATGGAATTGTTCCGCGTCTGCTTCAACCTCATCTCTTCCACCCTCTGGCACATTGTGTACAGCAGACGACTACTTCCTCGATATTGAGCGATCTTTGCTATCTCTACAACAATGCCTGACTGGGCAAGCGCAGTCGAGTACGGTGCCTTGCTTCTTTGTCTGACGAGATCCAGGAACCACGCGACCGGGTTTCCACCTCGCTATGATTGCAACATGAGCAAATTGTGACGCGCGACTGAGAGAGCTTTCTGCTGTATGTGGCCGTGAGGAATATTTATATAGCTTAGGAAGGAGTAATCAGAAAACCTTCGGTTGTCCATACATCACAGGACACTTTAGCACCTTGTCATACAAGTCCGAGGCTTCCGCAACTCCAACCTCTTCCTACTACACCATCATGCCACCGTACGTGCGCTTCTCACAAAACCTTCGCCCACTCATCAGAGCCATACAACCACGTCAGCATGTCTTTCATCGAAGAGAAACTTACCGCCCTGTCAGTACACTTCCGTGCTTCACTCTCGACAACAAAGTCTGTGTCGTGACCGGGTAGGATCTATCAAGCAACCAAAGGTATAAAAATTCAATTGACACCGTGACAGCGNCATCTCAAGGTCTGGGTCAACAGATCCTAGCAGCTTTCTGTCTTTCTGGAGGCCACGGTGCAGTCGTCGACCTCTCCCTCGACAGCGCCCAAAAATCTATCGAAACCATCAACGCCGAAGTGAAAGAAAGAGGTCTCCCACCAGCAAACCTGCGTCCCTATGAGTGCAACACAGCAGACGAAGCCGTCGTCAAGAGAACCTTCGCCCAAATCGTAAAAGACTTCGGCAAAGTTGATGTTCTCTGTACGAATGCCGGAATCACTGGTGGAGTTGCTGCCGAAGACTATGATTTCAATGATTGGAAGGGTATGCTGGATGTCAACGTCAATGGCACTTTTCTGTTTGCCAAGGAGGCTGGTCAGCATATGATCAAGCAGGGCATTAAAGGTTCTATCATCATGGTCTCGAGTATGTCTGGTGTGATTGTCAATCGCCCCCAGAAGCAGTCTGCATACAACACTGTAAGTCATCCTCAATCTCCTCTTCGAAACTAACACAGCTAAACTGTTTATTTCGGATTAGNNTCGAAAGCAGCAGTCGTCCAAATGATGAAGTCCTTCGCCAGCGAATGGGGCGAGCACGGCATCCGCGTCAACGCAATATCACCAGGCTATATCCAGACCGCCGCCAATGAGGGTGAGGAAATGGAGAAATTGAGCAAGGAATGGGTCAAAGACATTCCCTTACACAGAATTGCCAAACCCGAAGAGTTTAGGGGTACGGCTGTCTACATGGCTAGCGACGCCAGTAGCTATCTGACCGGCAGTCAGATTGTGGTGGATGGTGGCTATACGGTTTGGTAGAAGGGCTATTGACTCGTATAGAGTGTTGGTACGTGGACGTTGTAAGACGCTCTCTCGACTTATGATCCACATGTTGATACTGTTCCACAGTCAAGGTAGCATGAAGAAGACGTACCAAGTCTTGGACTCTCCTCTCCTCGTTGTCGCCCCTCTGCTAAGCAAGCTTTGAAAAGGGACGAACCTTTTGACTACCTTTAGAATGTCCATATAGAGCTGCCTCTTACCACAGTATCCATAGTTGTGAACCTGACACCAAACAGAACTGTATTTCTGTACAGTGTGAACAAGGAACGGATGAGAGGGAAAGTGCACGGACTGTTCCTGCTGCTGCTCGTTCTTCCAACGTCAATCCACACTTTCCTACTCTCTCGCCACCAGCAATCAAACATGAATTTCGCCATATACTCTTGTGAATTTCTCAAACAACTGCTCAAGATGAGGGCCTCCGACTAAGGCTCAAGATTGATCTCGGTAGCAGTGAATATCTGCTTCCTGCACCCAGGATGGAGGTTACAAGACTTATCTGATGTACTTCAATCAATAACCCTCATCGTACATACTGGTCGTAGACACATACTACCTGTAGAGATGACGATGATAATCTAAATGCAATTAGCCTACTGCTTACTGGTATCTGGACTCGCTTTTCGACTCGGACTGGAAGCCACTGTCAGGGAGCACGAAGCTCATACTCAACGTGGCTTGGACAAGCTTCCTGATGCTGGAATCAACTGCAGTGGCAGTACCAGCCGCTGTTGAATCTGTACAACACACTACTGCTCGCAAGGAGTTAGTGCAACGTACTTCGCGTTATGGCACCTATGTCATGGGCTCTTCAGTAATACACCGAGCTTCATATCCAAGTCAAATTGCTCTTTTCTCCAACGGACCAACCAGTCTGCGCGCATCGGTTCTACATCTTCACTGGTGTAGTGGCTGTGCGCCTGTTGGAATGGAAGGTCCTACCTCTTCTTTTGCTTCCCCAAGGTCCTGAGTTCGAATTTCTCAAAGCTTGCTTCTTGGTTCACTCCACAACAAAAATGTTGTCTTTTTGCGTCACGACTTGTACACTACCCGGATGAACGTCTATCACGAGACGATATGTTTCCCCTCGAAGACTCTGTGCTTACAGAGCTACTTAGTGCATGAAGTCGACAACAGGCTATCAGATGCGGATGCGCAACTGTGTCCAGGACATGGAACGTAGGTAGGTGTCAGGTCATCCCCATCCGCTGGTTCTGTCTACCGCTATCGAAATAGGGGCTGTGGAAAGTCTGGAACAGCAGTTCGTGTTGTAGGGGCACAGGGATGCTTCTTACAGACCGACGTTTTCTCGGGAAGCAGGGCCACTGTACCCTCTCGAAGGTCGACCACAAGATTGAGAACATGTCTATGTATAGCCATAGGGGACTTCTGTAATGCGATTGATTGGGTTCACTGCGGAGAGCTGTGATAAACCATCTGTCTCACTCGATGGAAGTGAGATCTCGGCCAAGTCGAGGTGAGCTATTGTTCACGCTCCTTTATCTCTCACCTATTGTCAATTCACACAACCGCGAGACTCCCCCTTCTTCTGTCGCCGCGACCAACTTTTTCTACTTCTCTTTCCACCACAACACCAATCCATCAGGCGCACGCGCACACCAAGCCGCCTTCTATACAAGATCTTCATCAACATACACCAACAACAACGACCAGGTTAACAACATGTCTCTCTCCCGTCCTCGTCCCACCATGCATGCCAACCTCCCTAACAAATGGCTTTGGTGCAACGACAATCCCAAGGTCACCAAGTGGTTCATGAATGCCCCAAGCCGCCACAGCTACAGCCCCTTCGTGTCCTCCTTCATCAACGCCGCCAACAAAGCCTGGGAGAAGGCTCTCGACCCCCTAGGCAAGCTGGACCCCATCGAGCGTACCATGATCGCCTGTCTCCTCAACGACCCTATCCCTGCCGAGGTCATGATCAAGACCCTGCAGGACTACGACTACTTCATCGGCGGTACCAAGGCAGAGTGGAAGCAGAAAGGTTTGGTGCCCTGGGATGACGAGGACCCTAGTAAGTCGAACAGCCTCTATTGCTGTGTCCCGAATCAGGCTGACCATGCTCTCTCACAGAGGNACGCCGCTATTGAGCAGGCAATCGACTTCTTCCGCAAGCACGTCAAGAAGACCCTTAGCAAGTACCACAGGGCCGAAGCCATCAGAGTCTCCTCCGAGGGAAAGGCCAAGGGCAAGGCCAGCATCAGTAACCAGGCTGGTGAGGACGAAGAGATGGAGGACGCTGACAACAACATGGGAGAGGAGGAACAGCACACCATGCTCTCTCTCGATGACATGAACACCGAGTTGACTGCCGCTGGTAACGCTCCCACCACGACGAAGGGCAAGGGAAAGGGACAGGACAAGAATACCGTCAAGTTCGGAAAGCTGCCTTATGTTGGACGCAAGAAGGACGAGTACGAGTGCGAGGAGTAGGATGATCGTCTCCTTGAATTACTTCTTCACTATCGCCAGAGTGTTGATTGTCTTCGACACAAATTGGGCACCCGTGGGCTCTATTACTGAGAGCTCGCTTCTTCTACGTTGCTTTTTTTCAGCACTATACCAATCGCTTCAGGGGAGGGGGAATGAATGTCCATACGGCATCGGGGTCTCCACAAGGGTCATGCTTCTTCTACCTTGTTACTCTGCACTATACCAATTGCTTTGCTCGATTACCACCCTTTGTCTCATATCTCTTGAATCACCGCGACTGTAAGTGCGTTTCGGAGAATACCAGGTCCAACAAATCATGCTATCCCCAGACACATCATCTTCGGCTAGGCTCGGGCGGGACGCGAGGGTATCACTGGCCTCGTGTTCGTCAGGGTCGGGCTCCTCAAGCTCCGGTCGTGTACAGAAACTGACCGACTGATCGAGTCTCTGTCCACGGCTGTGAATCTTGTCCCCTCGCCATCAGGCTTTGTCTCGTAGTGATCATGATGTGCTTCCAGGTATAAATCTCATGAGGCACGCTAGCAGAGGCAGAAGACATATCTGTAGAAACAGCTGTTTGTTCAGTTTCAGGAGTGGATGGTACCACGGGTCAGATGTATCTGATGGTTGTTGCTCTCTAGAAGTTTCAGCGGCTTAGAAGCGGGAGGAAGTGGTGGTTGTGACGCGTGCTGGTGCTGCTTTCAAGTAACAGATATTGCCACGGAGGCAATACACTCTTAATTTTGATCAGAAGACAACGCAGTGCGGCTAAACATGTCTTATGGCTTTGAAGAAGCAGATATGTTCAATGACAATGTTTTGGGAGTTCACTCGGGTGTCATATGTAAGCCAATTGCCCTTTTTTCCAACGAACCAGTCAAGTCTGCGCGTATTGGTTCTTTGCTTTAGCCTAGTGGCTGTGCGCCTGTTGGACTCTGACTGGTTCTAATCATTACTTTTTCTCTATTTTTTTTTTGGCTGTCAACAGTCCTGTGTTCGACTCAGGGGCTGGTTAATTTTTCTTGATAGATCATGTCCTCGGCACTCTTACTTGAAGGGAACAGTCTTCACCATTGCGTCCTTGTACGTCTTCCTGCTATAGTATGAGTGGCTATCACAAACTTTCTGTTTGCCTTCATAGCATTTTGCTAATTCAATGGAAGAATATGTTGATGTAGAGCATGTCAGAATCGATTCTATCGAGTTCCTGGGCTCGATATTGTCACAAATTGTGGACATGAGGACATTCCATGATAGGTTTGGATCTATAGGGGGAGATCCTTCTCCGCTCACTCTAGCATGAGCGCGAAGTGAAGCATCTGATCAGACAAAACCGATGCGCAAACAAGCGCTGGCATGGTGGGTCTACTTGAAAACCCTCGTATTTGTAGCATATGGAACATGACAGCAGTAGTCATGTATTGTTGTTGCTGGATATTGATGAAGCAATATTATGATATCTGGTGTTTACAAGCCTTTCTGAATAGCCATCAATCTGCGAGGGTTGATAAACAAGTCAATTGCACCCAACTTCAACGAACCAATAATGGTTGCGTGCATTGGTCCTACATCTTCAATGGTGTAGCGGCTGTGCGCCTGTTGATCATTGATTGGTTCTGACTATTTTTTTCCCTCACTACCTGGAAGCCTGTGTTCGACTCTGAGGGTGGGAGGATGGTCTTTTCGCTGCTTGTTTGATATTTCCATTTGATTACTCTATTTGTTTGTCCCGTTTTACAAGCAGACTTCTGACACATGGAAGGAGTCCTAAAGATCTGCTGGGTGCGATTGGCTCTTTTTAAGTGCAACAACTCACTGATAAGCACCTTCTGTATCAACATGCTTCGATCTTTGCTAACCGAAAGCTAGACTTGTTTTGAAGATGCCTTCGTCGCACTGTTCATAATCCCTATGGTAATAAGAGAGCAAGATGACAGCTTGTTCTGGTCCAACTTATTGCTTCTAATCAGATATAAGAGAATGGGAAGGGCTGCAATGGAACCACAATCTCGACCTTTCCCGGGTCAAGTTATCGTCCATAGGCTTCTTAGTTTGGACTAATCTAAAAGCAAGCCACATGTGAGCATGCTGAGAATCAGTAGGTCAGTCTTCGTGGTCCTTTAATGCCGCTGTTGGTCTTTCGAGTGCAACTGATCCAACTACACCACTTGATGATTTCCATGATCTTGGACAATTAAGCCGACCTTTCTCTCTGTCTGCGAATGTCTGGATGACTTGACAGACTATACACCTTCCCTCAATGCGATGGATATCTGGCAGGTGTTATTGTATTGCGATATTTGATTTGGGGACATCCAACAGAAGCGGCTGCATCTGCCAACTTTTATGGCCTGGAGACTGTGTCAACTTAGACAGGCTGATTGGACTTTGTACAACCTATCATAAATGATTGATAGCTTCCTGGAAACTTGCTCTGGGCTAATACAACATATACAAAGAATATTACATCTATGTCCTTGACATTCGAGATGAAGTCGCAAAATCGGTATGTTATAATCCAATGAAACGATCACTTCCCAACGGACCAACCACTCTGCGCGTATCGATCCCACATCTTCACTGGTGTAGTGGTTGTGCGCCTGTTGGATTGGAAGGTCCTATCTTCTCTTTTGCTTTCTGAAGGTCTCTTGTTCGACTCAGGGGTTCGGCAGTTGGATTGTTTTGGCTCTTGTAGCTCGCTATACATAATCATAGCCCCAGCATTGTGCGTGTGTCGATCTTCAATCTCCACCCCTCCACGGTGTCAATCGTATCGTCCAGTGTAGGTGGCTGCATCAAGTGAGATGTTTTATCCACTACTGGCTGATCTTAAAGAGCTGGACTCATTTTGCTCTACTTCTCGAGGTTCGTGATGGCGTGGGCAAGTATAATTCGAACAATCTCACCCCTATTACATATGGATAGATCTGCGCGAGCTATACAAATTCAGACCCATCTCACAGCCAGAGTCGAGATGAAGCTGGGTTAATCCCATTTCTATGGTTGATCCTTCTTGACCAACACAGTTGTTGAATCTGAATGAATTCTGCTGTGAAAGACTTGGGAGGTGGCAGATTTGCACAACAATTGACAATAGTGAAGCGTCGACAGGGCAAAAACTTGCATTCCCTCGATCCCGTTCGCTTTCACTCGTGTTGCATAGTTCCATAAAATTTCTTCCGTCGACAGCCATCTCCCTTCTTTCAATCATACACACCACAACAGCTGCAAAACCAACCACCATCAGTAACAACAACAACATGTCTTCCACCATGTCACAGTATAGCTGCCTCTGGTGCAACGACAACTCCAAGGTCAACATTTACTTTCTCAACATGTCTGAAAACCACAACTACCGCATGTTCTATGCTGCCTTGATCAACGTCGCCAACCGCGCCTGGGATCAGGCTCGTCACCCCAACAGCAATCTCCAGCCTCTCGAGCTCCACATGATCGCTTGCTTGCTTGAGGAGCACATCCCCGCCGACATGATTATCGAGGCCATCAAGAAGTACAACCAGATTGTCGGTGGAACCAAGGGTCAACTGAAGGGCAAGGGTTTAGTCAAGATGGGCAACAACCCTCNNCCGGTAAGCTGTGATTCCCGGCCCCTATCTTCTGAACTTGACTAACTGAAACGCTGCACAGAGTTGTCTACCATCAATGCTGCCGTCTTGGAGCTCAAGAAGAAGGTCAATTCTAGGAATCGTGCCGTTATCGCTGCACGCTACGCTCTGGAGNAAGTCAAGGGCGAGTCCAAGGGCAAGCCTTGGGCCAGCAACGACGACCACGCCGAAGACGAGGACGAAGAGATGAAGGACGCCGACACTGAGGTCGAGCAGGACATGGCTTCGTTTGAGGACATCGGTGCTGGGATCAGAGGTGCTGGCTATGCCCCTGTCGCTGCTCATGGCAAGGGAAAGGGCAAGGGGCCTGTCGAGTTCGGAGAGCTCCCCATTATCGGCGGCAAGAGCCAGGTTGACGGACAGGAGTAGGAGGACCTAAGCAAAGCTCCTCCACCTTCGTCGGAGCGAGTCGATCGCAACCTCTTACGACGGTCATGGACAAGGTTATGGAGCACGACAGCGATAAGAACACGAAGCGGACTGAGCACCACCATCCGCACTGAATGTTCGCTTTTCTGATTTGCTTCTTATGCACTCGCTCTTTCTGCATTGCTTCCAAAAATGAGAAAGCATCCATTTGCTAAAGCATTGCGCCCTCTTTCTTTCTTCTCCCAATGAGAAACTTCTTGTCTGCCATATAGTGGAGCTATCAAACACTCTTGTACAGTTAATCAATGCATTCACATGACTGTTTTGGCAGTCTACGGAGGAGATATAGCAGCAAAATATTGTCTCGCTCATGGGACCAGTAGTAACTCGCCTAGTTCGGTGACTCGCCAGGTGAGAGCTGGTGTAGTGGCCACTGGCACGACGATCGACATGGTCCCATACAAACATTTGGAACCCTAGAGCTCTAAAAAGTTCGACTTAGGGGCTGAAGTTTTTTTTTGGCTCTTGTTGCACTTGTCGTGTTCCCCATTGTGCATCCATCTCTATAGTAAGATCTTTTGTCAATGCCCTTGATATACTATGCTTAGACTTTTGAATCTACGCGATTTTGCTCCTATTCCGCGTCCGCTTGTAGTGCTATGAGCGTTTGTAAAGCACACAATTGCTTTGTAAACGGAAGCGTGTGCCACGAAAGCACCCCACGAAAACGTCTTCTCCTTGGACAACTGCTCCTCTGGAAAGAGTTGTGCATTTTTACAGCTACAACTGTCGTCGTCTTTAGCACTTGGAGAGGGAACAGGGGCATTTGCGAAATACCGCCTGTTCAGCTGAGGTACGCAAATTCCCTTGCATTGACACAATCACAAGAGTGTTCGGGTATTTTTCTTTCTCTTCAAGCAAATCAAAGTCATGTATACAGATGTCTGCGCTCAGGAGAAAATAAGATGTGTCAAAACAAGGCAGGTACAGCTAGCATCGGCCAAATCCCCTCAGATTCCAGCACTTGTGTTTTCACGTCTGTAAAAAGGCAAAGCAATGATCCATCTACGAGATGTGTCCAAAGAGAGTCGATGACATTAGCCATATCATTGTAATAGAGATTGAAAAACATCATCGATGTTGCATCTTGATAGCATCAGATAGAAACCATGTTCAGCGGACTGGTAGATGCGTGTGTTGACTATCTTGACATTGTATCTGCGCTCTCGATTTTACCTTTGATTGTAAAGCCCATAAGTGGCTGTCGTGACGAACCTGTTTAAGATCGAGGTAGATTGAATGAGGAGCAATACTTGCTTGAACTTCCCACCCTAGATGTGTTAGGTCGAAGACTCACCCTCTTGCTTACCCTCAAGGGACATCTGCGATCTCGTAAATATGAGAGCTGCGTCCAGGAAGAGAAGTAAAGAATGGTTAGTAAGCATCACAAGATGTCAAGTTTGTCGCGAGCGGATGGTATCTGTCAGCTTGGTTAGTACGAAAGATTTGTTGAGTGCGATAATCCCCGAAGGGAAAAAAGAGAACAACCCCGAAATCTGCCGTTGTTGGTGTTTTATATGTTACAAAAAAGACATGACAAGCAAACTCCTTCCCAACACCTGCAGTTGTAGCGAACGAGGGTCCCTCCATATAGACATGTGTGTTTTTGTTACAAAATATGGCCTTGCAACATATACTTTCCGTCAAAAAACCATTGCGATCATCTCCTATTTTTTCTGTAACTCTCTTTCTCTTTCGTCTCCTAAGATTAGATGGGCTCGTCACGGGGCTCGATCAGGATCTCGTTGACAGCAACGTGGGCGGGTTGCTTGAGTGCGTACACGATCGAGTTGGCAACATCTTCGGGGTCCAGGATCTGAGCACCAGAAGGCTCGCCGTACTTCTCGACAGCCTCCTTGTCGCTGGACATGGTGAGCAGGTCGGTCTGAGTGTTGCCGGGCTGGACACCAGTCACGCGGNNGAGACCCTTTCCTGCAGTCTCGAGACGCAGAGCTTGCAGGGTGAACTCGACGAAGACCTTACTGGCTGAGTAAACACCGAGACCAGGGAAGCACTTACGACCGGCGTCTGATGAGATGGCAACAACGTGACCAGCACCACGCTCGAGCATGCCGGGAACGGTGGAGGACAGGCAGTTCAGCAGACCCTTGCAGTTGACATCGACGGTACGCTCCCACTCGTCGACCTTGGCGTTGGCCATCATGGTGAAATACATGACACCAGCGCACGAAACAAGTATGTCGACAGGACCCAGCTCCTCTTCAGTGGCCTTGACAAGATCCTCCACCTGCTGGCGGTTTGTGACATCTGTTTGACGAACAATGACCTTGCCTTCACGAACGGTGAGTCTGCGCTTGAGCGCCTCGAGGGCGTCCGTACGGCGAGCAGCTAGAGCAATATGGCAACCTTCTCTTGCGAGGGCAACAGCGACAGCAGCACCAATGCCAGATGAAGCACCAGTAACAATGGCAACGCGTCCGCTCAAAGGTTCTCTGCGAGGCATGTGTGCGGCACCACCGAGAGAGCTCAGGCCTGAAGGAGGGCGGGGCAGCCATCCTCTAGCGAACCAATGACGGGTATATGTCTCGAGGAGAACGGCATCAACCTTGGGACGTTCGACAACAGAGCGGAATGGTCTTGTAGCCTCATTGTTGAGAACCACAATACCTCTGAGGAACTCAACACTAGGCATACCACTGCGGAGAATGTCAACAGTGAAGTTACCGTCACCACCTCTTACGTTTCCTCGCTTCTCGATCCACATAGTGATCCACTCTTCCCAGTCGAGAGGTTTCGTGGGGTAGCCAAGTTTCTCCAAGTCTGCAAAGACAGAGGTCATGTCGACAGGAGTGGGGTCTCCAAGATGGAAGACGAGCTGCTTGGCCTGAGACTGGTTGGCAAGATGGATGATGGCCTTGCTAACAAAGTCCACAGGGGTCATCTCAGCGCGCCATCCCTCAACATCCGGATGGAAGCCGAGATGAATTGACTCAACGATCAGAGCAGATACCAAGTCCCAGGCATTAGCAGAACCGGTCAAACTGTGACCACTGATAGTACCCGCACGCAAGATCTTGACTGGCAGGCCACGGCGGCTAGCCTCGTGGACAAGCTGTTCAGCAACCCACTTGGTTTGACCATAGCCGTCGAGGAGTTTGTCTTGAACAGAGTCCACATCAAGCATAGCAAACTCGGGCCAGCCGTGCTTGGAAGGAGGCAACACACCGTTGGTAGAGACATACTGAACGGTAGCGCCACTTTGAGAAGCAAGGCGGAGAATCTCTCTGGTGCCCTCAATGTTGGCGCCACGCAGAGAGGCGTAGGGGTAGATCAAATTGACAGTAGCACCAGCGTGAACGATGACGTTGACTCTTGAGACCATGTCGTTCCAGAGGTCCTCGTTGAGGCCGAGGCGCTCACGAGAAAGGTTACCGGGCAGGATCTCAACACGCTCCATGATCGAATCACGCCATAAGCCCAGATCGAGAAGATGCCTTCTCAATCTTGCGATACCAGCAGAGTAATCGCTACCTTCGGGGTTGTTGAAACGAACCAGACAGACGATCTGGGCGGATGTGTTCTCCAGAAGATCGTTGAGAAGGAAAGCACCCAAGAAACCAGTCGCACCAGTCAAAAGTACAGTGTTTGCTTTGTTCAAAGGGCAGAACTTGGCTCCATTGGCCTGAATATCGTTGTCAAGGGTGGAGTCCTTGCGCAGCACGGCAGGCAGATCTGCTTGCACTGCAGCAGCATGTCCATCTCTGACGCCGCGAACAGTCTCAACATGGCCAGCAAGAGTGGGAGGGTCTGCAAGACGGGCGACGGGAACGCGGAAACCGAAAGCCTTTGAAAGTTTTGCAGCCAGGTTTGCGAGCGAAAGGGAGTGACCACCAAGGTCGAAGAAGTTGCTCGAGGAAGAGATAATGCTTCGAGGCATGTTCAAGGTGGCAGCCCAGACCTCAGCCACATCATTGACGCCTATCGGGTCCTGTGCTTGAGCAGCCTTGGTTCCGTTGGCGCCATTCGGAGGAGTAGTGACGGGCTCCGGCAGCTTCTTCATATCGACCTTTCCGGAAACTTCGTGCAGAGGCAATTCTTCAAGCACAACCCACAATGAGGGAAGCATGTACTGTGCCAAAGCCTCAGAAAGTGCCTTGCGAGCTTCAGGGCTGTGTCCCGATTCTAAGATCTCGGGAAACTTGCGGTCCTTGGTCTCGTTCTTGTCGCGCACAATGTAGGCCACTAACTGTCTGTCAAGACCCTCTCCGTGAGCAACGACTGCACACTGGCTGACAGCGAGATGAGTGACAATAGACTTCTCAACCTTAGCCGGAACAACAGAGTAGCCACGCAGCTTGATCATGGATCCAACACGGCCAGTAATCTCGAGAAGGCCAGAAGGAAGCAGGCGTGCCAGATCTCCGGTTCTGTACATAAGAGCACCCTCGGTCGAGTCGTAATCGTCTCTCAGGAACGCTTTAGCGGTAGTCTCGGGTAGATTTAGGTAGCCACGTGCCAAAAGGTCTCCACCAAAGAAGAGCTCTCCACTAACACCATCCTCAACTCTGTTGCCAGCTTCATCTACGATGTAGGTGTGCTTAGGGTCAAGCGATGGGCCAACCGGACAGTAGAGGGCGGCCTCGTCTAGATGTTCGAGCATCTCTCCAATATTACCGCAGGCAATCTCATGCGTTTCACACGCACTGTAGCAGTTGAGTAGGCGCACTTTGGGCAGGGCTTTTAGAGCATTACGAGCAAGATCGGTAGTCACGACTTCGCCATTGAGCCACAGAACTCGTAGGTCAGGGAGACGTTGAGCGATATCAGAGTGACGAGACAGGACAGTAGCCAGGAGAGTGGGAGTCATTAAAGTCTCGGTGATTTTCTTGGCCGCGAGCAATTCAACAAGGGCGGAAGGGTCGTAGCTGACCTCATCAGGAACGGCAACGACAGTGGCTCCACGCAGTAGAGGACGCAGGATTTCCCAGATGAAGAAGACATTGCACGCGACGCGGTCGCCAGGCTGCTGATCCGAGACAGCAAATCTCAAGTCGTATGATAGTACAGGTGCCCTGTGGGGATTGGCGATACCCTTGGGCTTTCCGGTGGTACCAGACGAGTAAGCAACAAAAGCAAGGCGCTCGAGGTCATCATCAGCGGGTAGAGGTGCTGGCTCTTTTTGATCGCCATTGACTTCTTGTGCTTCTTCGTCAAGGGTGAGGACTGGGACGCCTTCCTGGATCTTGCCGACCTCAGATCTGTGGGTTATAACGACAGCCGGTTTAGCGTCGTCAATGACGTCGGCCAAAAGATCCGGAGGGTATGCGAGTTCGAGAACGAGGAACGCTCCTCCAGCACGAAGTGAAGCCAAACAGGCAATTACATAGTCGGCACTGCGAGGAAGTAGCACACCAACAAGTGTGTCGCGACTGACGCCGTAGTTGCGGAGACGTTGAGAGAGAGCCTCAACGATTTGGTCGAGCTCGGCGTACGAGTATGTGTTTGACTCGTCCTCAAGAGCAATGGCATCAGGCGTCTCTTTCACTTGTTTCGAGAAGAGAGCCGACAGATCTTTGCCAGTATCAATGATAGGCATGATGCCGCCTTGTGAGGGGTACAAATTCGAGGGGAAGGGTTTGTGGGGAGGTCGGATGAACTGGTGGTATGTCTTGACGCTGTGGTTGCTCTCCAAACTTTTGGCAAACTGGCACATTGGCGGCCAATTCCATCCTCATCCACCCGCTTCCTAAAATCACGACATCGAGTCCGTGAGAGTTTATCCCCAGACACTTGTGCCGTTGTGCAGCAGATCTTCAGCCAGTGACAAGCCACATAACCCAGTTTATCTCGAAGGAACCGGAGTTCAGCCATTTAACAAACGCCTCGGTATGTCGAGATCCTCCAAGAATCTGGAGCAACCAAGATTGGAAATGTTTAGCGCCAGATCTTTTAGAAACAGCTACCCTGTTTGCTAACTCGGTATGAATTTTTGAACAGCTCTTTGCCTTCCAATAAATTGTGAATGTATGTATGTACTTCTCTATGTCCTCCAAGGGGTATATTGCGAATTTGACAAAGGAAAGACGTGTGCTTGTTTGCTCGGGAGTGGCCTGGTAAGTTCCTATCCTAAAAACCTGATGGTGCTGTGGTCCTAATACGAAGACCATTGTTGTGACTTCTTCTGGTCCATTCCTTCGCTTGACGATTCGATGCCTCCGTCTTCCAATCGTCTGTCTAGATCGGCATTCGGTGACGGTGCTGCCTGCTCTACTCGAACATGAAATTCTTGCTTTCTTCGGACCACGAACCCTGTTGCCTTGTTGATCGACTCATCATCACGGTCAGAGCCATCAGTCGAAGAGTTATCTGCTTCAATCTGCGTGTGGAGATTGTTGTTGTGTGGTGGGCCTGTGTTCTTGAGTATGCCCATCTCCATATCTTCCGAACGGCCGGTGAAAGCATGAATCTTTGACTGGGTCAGAGTCTTGTCATCCACCGTTCTGGTCGTGCGGGATCGTCCTCCCGAGTGACCTCCAGTGCTGGTGCTCGGCATAACAGCACCATGTGGGTTATTCTGAGCTCGTGCAACCTTGGAAATGAGTTCCGACATTGTCATCTCGATGTTGAGCTTCACAATCTAAGGAAGGATGTTAGTGTCATACAATGAAGAAAGCTTGGTAAGAAGCAGAAGTCGAAAGGGAGGGCTTACATATGCAAGCGGATGAAACTGCACTACATCGATGTTAGTCTCTGTGGCTCTATGGCTCTGTTGTACTTTGACGCTGGATAACTTACTGTATACGAAAGAGTTCTTCAAAGACATCATAGCGATGATGAGAATATCCATTGCCAAAGAGAAACCGATGATGTACAGGTTAAATCTGACCAAACTCTCGTACTTCTTCAGGCCAGGCTTGACAAGATTACGGCGAACAACGCGCACGAACAGGTAGTTAAGTGCAGCGTCCACGATAAGGTAGACAATCTTCTCGCATCGGTCCCATACATCGTTGATCTTGATATACGTCTCGCTGGTCTGCAGTCTTGCCGGAACCTGTCAAAGTGTCAAATTGGTTCTCTGTCAGAATCTGACTCTAATCCTTACCCAGATGCAATACACAGATATGTTGATGAGCGTGATAAGGATAGCGATACCAAATTTGAGATTTCTTGCCCTCTTGCGGTCCAGCATAAGCACGCCAACACGATTGATGATAATCTGGAGCAGGAACTGAACTTGCAGAGCCCATAACGTTAAGATGCTAAAGTAGAAAGCGAAACTNAGCAACGAGTCAGTGGGAGGATAGAACAACTTTTCATGATTGGCTTCATACCTGGGAGCAATAATGCCTCTAAGATATAGCCAACAAGCAATACTGAAGGCAAGGCAGACGGTGATCTCGGCCCAAATCATCCACACGTACGCATTGCTCAGCCTACCAAGGCCATATCGCTTGTACATGGCCGTGGATTGCTTCATGGCTTTCCATACTGTCAAGAAACCAAATCCGAGTGTGAAGCTGTCATTGAGTCAGTTCTGATCCCTTGTCAAGCTGCTACACGAATCCTTCGTACCCNNCCAGCATAGCGATGCGATGGTTAGATCATCCCGAGTCACTTCCTGCAACTCGAAACTGTCCGATAAGAAAGTCTTCATTGTGCTAGATTCAATTGACAAAGAAAAAACCGAAGTAGAAACCTCGTAGCTGGGGTAGTATCAGAATATGTACATAACGTTTGATGATCTTCTTGAGCCAAGAGAACGATCTCTCTCGCCTGCGGCTCAGGCTGAAAACATAAAGATGGTGAAGCGCTAGGTCCAATGATACTTGTAGATCTACTTGCGTACGAGGAAGAGGAGCACAGAGTTCGACAAAAGCGTTGGGGTGTATGAAGTCTCCCAAGTCATGCCCCTACATGTATGCCCTGCCCTGCGTGTATGCAGGACACGGTCGTGCCCATTCCGGGCTGGACTTGCGCACCGCAGGGCTGAAACATCGGCTGTGTAGATAACCAGAAGTAAAACAGATACGGTATTCGGACCGGGGGCAACACCGTTCGGAGGTCGGTAGGCATGGCTGTTTGCGAACACCACCCACGTCAACGATACCTCGTGGTGGCCACGTTCAACAATATTTCTTTGACATCAATACTGATCGGTGGTCCATATCATTATGATTGTTTGAAGGGTGCGCAGGAGTCAAGTAGATTCGAATGATGTTTCAAACGACAGTGATACCAGGTTGTCCACAAGGCCTGAATTGAAGGAGTATGCGGGGAGGAACCCACGACGAGAGGCAAAACCTATGCGCAGAACCCCAGATCCCAGATCGACGGGACACCCAAATCCAGCAAGAAGATTCACATGGCGATTGAGAGATTGTCGTTCAAAGCTCACAGGCAGGACCGAGTGNNTTTTGAGTCCAGACAACCAATAACCCGTCGACGCGGTAGGGCACAGATCCGCGGAGAGGTCGGTATAGGGCAATGCAGCCGAGAGTGAGGATCNCTTCGGACGCTATGATATAAGGACCTCGAAGAAGACACCAAAGCAGGGCAGGCTNNCTTCAAGTTGACTTTCGTACACAAAGTTTTGTCCACGAAGAAAGCTGTTCGGTTGAGGCCGAGATGTGAGAGCCCGCTGTTTGCCTGCACTCGCCTCNNGGAATTCAAAGCTGGGAGCCGTGACCGTTGGTGTCTGAAACGTCTTCGAATCTGGGTCAAGTCCTCGCGGAAAAAGTCTACAAGGATTAGGTATGCCCTCACCCACTGATGAGCAGTAAATTCTCATCTTCGTGCGTTCAGTGGCAGCGATACGTACAAAATCCTTGGTCAAAGTGCGGCCGTAGCTGAACATTCAAGATGCGATTGGGTCTCGCGGCTCCGACTGTGACCATACTTGTATATCAAGAGCCCGTTCCGAGACCGGAGAGCCATCTTGAACTGTTCACAACAATGCTGATGAACGTCCGGAGAGGTTTTTATCACTTTTGTGAACATGCTTCGACGATCATCGAGCTCTGGCCGACGTGCGATAGACATCATGTACAAGTTCGTGGGCCATGGTGACTGCTCACAGCTTCAACGGCTGTGACTGAGCATGAGCGAGCCCGCATGATGCTCAAGGCCCGGAATATGACTTTGGAACTCTCAGCAAACGAGTATGCCCTGCGCGCCGCGAGACACGAAAGACCTCAAATCTAAAGATATAAAATTCCTAAGAAGGATGTGCGAAAGGTCATTGACCTCCCCTCCATGGGCCCAAAGGCAGGAGAGAACGTCACCCATAACCCTATACTACTCTATTCTCCACTGAACAGACGGTTTTCGTTTTCATGGAGCCATCACGAAGAGGCGTCTCAAATCGAAAATGCTTTTAACGTCAGTGTTATGCGCTTTTCGCGCTTTGCGTTGTTCATGAAGGAGAAAGAGAAGAGTCGAGAGACGCGAAAGAGATTTAGGTGAGAAACTGAAGCTGGCCTGTGCTCACGGGCTTAGTAAGCTGTAGACATTGCTGCCAGTCTCACCCTGTCCACAGTCCCAACTGGCAGCTACTCAACACCACGCACTGTAGGATACAGATTCAAAAGCGAAAGATGGAGCTAAAGACTAGGTCTATCCACTGACACTCTTCTTGAGGCTTCAAATCGTGTGCGCCTTGATTCGTGACAATGCGCTGTGTTTGTAGATTTTTTTGAGCAACAACCGGTACGAATGATCCCACTCTCTTGACCCTTTTAGTATTTGAGAGTGGTAAGCTGGTTTCAACATATGGTCATGAACACCAACTACTTGGTCTTAGACGATGCCAGACTACTCCAAAAATATCTGTACTACACGAGTGACTGCTCAAAAGAAGAATGGTGATAAACAATGGCCAAAGGAAATATGAGCCGTGCACTTTCACATGCATGAGTGCCAAGGCAGATTTTCTATGACGATTTTTGACGAGCGGATGTGCCGTTGCTCTCGAGATCAGTCGAGGCACTTTCAACAATGCTGAGTCGGTAGCAGAGACTGGACGATGGGTCACTATGTAGCTCGCAATGCCTTTGCTGCCATCTTCACAGCACGGTCGAGCGCCGCCTCGACGACGACTTTCAGCGCGAGCCCGCTATGGCGCGTTGCTGGAGCCTCTGCTCTTCCGTTAACGCGATGCTATAGCACGTCGCTCGAGACGAGACACCAGATCGGCCTCGGCCACACTATTCCTTCGCTTCGACATGCAGCAGCACCGCGCAACATTGCTCGAGAGTGCGCGCACGCCCTCAAGCGACATTCACACACGTCACGTAACAATCACTTTCCCTCGACCCTACGGCATCGACACCTAGAGGACTCGTTCCATACATCCACCTATAGATCAAAAAGCGACAATGCCCACCCTGGCCCCGGGAAGAGTACGAGCAACCAAGACAAGACCCACGAACAGCCTTCGCCCGCAAAACCCGAAGATGCCCGCCCCTCAAATCAGACACAGCATCACTACCATCTCATGGACCGCCTGCCGCACTTGCACCGCCCAACAAAGGACGAGCTCTTAGCTGCAGCCACGAGTTTCTGGCAGAGACTCGGCATTCGCTTCAAGTGGTTCTCTATCCGAAGCGCCCGTCCATTCAACACCGATGACATTAGCGCCTTTGTGTCGTGGATCGTCTTTGGCCACATCCTCTGGATCGTGCTCGGCACCACCACCTTTGTCTCGCTCGCCATCTTTTTCATGAACACCGTTTTCGCTCAGGAGACTCTTGCTGGCTGGGTCGGAAACTACCTCACTCAGTCCTCTGGCGTCAAGGTCGTCTTCGAGTCTGCTATTGTGCCGCGCTGGAACGACGGTGTCATCTCTTTCAAGAACGTCTTCGTGTCTAGACGTCCAGGTCAGGGAAGCTCAAACGTCACAAAAGGCTCTTCCGCAAGTGCCGCTGCCGCCGCCGCAGCAGCAGCTTCCGCTGGCAAGCCCGAGCGCAAGGAACAGCAAGATGAGGACACCAACTACACACAGTATGAGGTCTCAATAGACACCGTCAACGTCACTCTATCTTTTACCAAGTGGTTCAACGGCAAGGGACTACTGAGGGATGTCGAAATCAAGGGCGTACGAGGAGTAGTTGATCGAACCTCAATATTGCCTGGTGACCCGACAATCGACCCCAAATCCTACCGGCATGAACACACGACCGGAGACTTTGAGATTGACTCTTTCAAGGTGTCGGATGTCCTTCTTACCGTCTACCAACCAAACGACTTTCGTCCGTTCTCAGTGTCCATCTTCTCATGCGATCTTCCTCGCTTCCGCAAACAATGGCTGTTCTATGACTTGATGTCTGCAAACATGATCTCCGGCTCTTTTGACGACTCTCTGTTCACTATCCATCCCCGTCAAACACATAGTCACACTGGTCTGAGCATCAACGAGGAAGATGGCGATCATTCTGCTTGGAAAAAGCACAGTCGTCTTCGTATCGATGGCTTGAATATTGATCATCTGAACAGAGGTGTCGAAGGCCCCTTCTCATGGATCCATGAGGGAAACGTTGACATTGTTGCCGACATCATGTTCCCAGCAGACCAAGACGGCTCAATCGCAAAGGTCATGTCTGATTTCTATGATCGTATGGAGGCCACCGTTGCGCACAACTATCTCCATACCACTCATCAACACGATACTAGTGATCACCATGACGAGCAGGAAGTCTCGGACGAGAATGAGGAAGACAAACGATTCATCGTGATGGATCTTCGCGTACACCTGAACGATGTCCGAGCTGCTGTCCCCATCTTCACCAGGGATTTGTCATATGTCAACAACGCGCTCATCCGTCCCATTGTGGCATATATCAACTCGAAGCGGACGTTCATTCCTATCAACTGTCGCGTGGTCAAACGAGTCAGTGAGTTTGATGGAAGCTGGACCGTGTTCGACAGTGGGCTGCTAGACGATCTATCGAAAGAGGTAAGCAGGTTCTTGAGTTCTGTATCTGACTGGAGCTAACACTGTACAGNNACATACGAAGCCTTCGCCCGAGACATTGTTGACGATGGAGCCCGCACTCGACGGTTGAAAAAGGTTGGTCTCTGGACCATTCAATTAGCGGCACAAGCTCTGTTCATTGGACTCGCGGGCCAACTCGTGTAATCATCATCACTACTACTCACCTATACTCTATGTAACAACAGCATTGGGAAGGGATTTCTCCGGCGTTTAAAGGGGGATGAATGTTTTGGGTGAAGCATCGTCTTCAAGTATACCTGCATGGGCGCTCAAAGGATTGTGACTAGCGTTGTACAGTATTTCTTCAATTTACGTCTTACGATTTATCAGATTGCTCAATATTCTCCTTCTCAGAAAGTCTTTTCCACACGACGCTCCTCGCTTTGAACAGGGAGGCGCCGAGACGCAAGATTAACCCTTGCTTCCACGACTAGCCACACTTCGCGATTCAACGATCCCTCCCAAAGCCGACCCTACTTCCTATCTTCCTCCTCGTCAATCTCGTTTTGCCGTTTTGGTCAACAAATGCTCAAGCGATGTCGAAGATAAGCGCCTCATCGCCAAAAGTACTCGGTCTCTTCGCCCTCCTCTTCCTGGCCTCCTGCTTCTTGACCTTGTCCCTCCGCCCCGACCCATCAACAGCCTACGCCCGCCAACGAACTCACCCCTCCGTCCATGGCCGCAAGAAGAATCTGCCCAATGTAGCTTTCGTGACTTTCCTCGGCGCCTTCACTGGCGGCATCGACCCCAACAAACCAGAAGACGACGATGACGACGGCTACTACGTTTCCACGCGCGTGCTGGGCTACCAGTTGATGCATTCGCCGACTGTAGGCACGAATGCATCCATCCCTTTCGTGGTGGTCGTCACAGACGAAACACACCCACGCAAACGCGCTCGACTGGAAAAAGACGGCGCCATAGTGATAGAAGTTTCTCGCATCTCTCCCGGATGGGCGATACCAGGGGACCCACGCTGGAAAGACATGATGACCAAACTGCGGCTCTTTGAACTGGTCCAGTATTCCAAGATTTGCTATATCGATTCTGATCACTTGGTTACGGACCGCTTGGATGGGATTTTCTATGACGAAGCTACGATTACGCAACACACGGCGCAAGATACGGTTAACTTGCATGAAGACGAAGCGGCAATGCCTAGGACATATATGATGGCAGCGCATACCGACTACTGGGGCTACGATCACCCTTACCCACCACCCACCGATGGCAACTACATGAACTTTGGATTTGCGGTGTTTTCGCCTTCGGTGCAGTTGTTCAAGTACTATCTTTCTGTGCTGGCGGTGCCTGGCAGATTCGACATGGGCATGCAAGAGCAGAGTCTGATCAACTATGCGCATAGACGCGAAGGTAACATGCCATGGAAACCGCTTTGGCATGGTTGGAATGTCAATTGGCCGACGGAAAAGGATTGGAAGGGTGGAGCGAAGAGTTTCCATGCCAAGTACTGGGATACGGATCCGAGTCATGATAAAGTGCTCAAGGGCATTTGGAGAGAGCAAAGGGCGGAGATGGAGGGGTTTTATCGTGGTAGAGATGGTGGGAAGTGATTGATTTGGTTTACGTTGTCAGCTTCCAAGTGTATGGGACATCTTTGTGCTTCTTGGGAAGTCGACGGAGATCTGTAACTCACAGATTTGGGAGGGTATGGCATGTGTTATAGACCAAGCTGTGCGTGCCTGATGCCAGACACGTTTGTTTCCAGGTCATTCCATGTAGCCAAAGAGAGTCGGTCACCTCTTGATGCAGGAAGGAATAGCAAGCTCAATCTGTGATATTTTCTTGAATGGCACCTCTATCTCCATGTGGAAGGAGTAGACTCATGTTGAGAGGAACGTTGTTTCGGGGTCTGCAAACAGAACCTATACTGGATGAAACATGCACATAGCCAATCATGGTGTATGTGCCTGGTGAAGTAGCGCCCCCGAATACAGCATCCCTGAGGACAGGCGATGGCCTCCCCGTGTGGAGAGGACGGTCACGCTGTAGCTATAGAAATGCACGACTACTTTTCAGAAGAGAGTGTTACCCACAGAGAGAAGTATCTCAGGGTATGTCCATGGCCACAGTTCTAGTTCGGAAACAATTGTGCATCTTTGCGACTTGCAATGACACTATGTGTTACTTTGAGGGAAGGCATGTTTGTGGTTGGTCCCCGTTTGAAGTCTTGGCCTTGTGATCAACCATGGACCAAAAGAATCCGAAGTGATCCTTCAAAATGAGGTGGAGATTGGCGTATACCCAGAACCAAGTATACAACGCGCCAAGTGGATATGGCACATCAGCCAGGGGTCTGTAGGGAGACAGATGTTTGAGGGATATTTTGCCAGATCGATTGCTCCCAAGCAGCAGAGATGTCTCCTTGGTGAACCTACAACTCCTCCACAGGGGTAGAACACGTACACAAGGTTTCGAGGGGCGATATGGTTTTCTCGAAGCCCAGGAGTTGCGCGTCGCCTGTGATATCGCTGACGCGTGACAAGCTGCTTCGAGTTGTAGAATGCACCCCTTCACAGTGACACCGTATACCGTATGGGACAATCTGTTTTGAGTCAGACTCAGTTGATTTTCATCTCTGTATGATTTGCCATTTCTCAAAGAAGTGAGCTCATCTCAGCAAGCGTCGGCGCTGTCTTAGGATGAGGGAGAGAAAATGAAGCCGAACACCTCGGCGCTAGGCATGGGCGGTTGCTTGTCTTGGCCATTTGCAAGAGCCAATTGCAGAGAACGGTACACGATAATGCTTGACGTAGTAAGGAGACCGTTTACCGCAACGGAGAGCTCAAAAATAGCTGGAAATCGAAGGCAAAAGAGACCAGGATAGGTTGTTCGTAAAGATCGTGAATGGTCGACAGAGTCGTCAGCGTGGAGCTGAAAATAGAAAAAAGCTTGCCGTCTTGGCTGAGGCTCCGGCTCTGGATGCGAGCAGCCGGACGGGTTAAGGGCGCATCTCTAGGTCAACCCTAAGGAAGAGACAAGAAAGTGCTGAGAAGCAGGAATCTCGAGACAGAAGCAGGGGAGACACGAGGAGAGAGAGAACACTACTGGCAGTTCTTGTGGACTATCAGCGCGTCGTCATGTCGATTGCGCGGTTGCCTCGTGGGCAACGACGAACATCGATTGCGGGTGGCTGGCCGGTAGATTAAGGTTCGGTTTGCCGGGTGACGGCAGGGCTGGGGGACCCTGTCACCGCTTGCAGCAACCAACCACCTCTTTTTTTACCCTGACACTGTGAAACTCCAAGCGCTCTGCTGCAAGCCCCTGTTCCTGACTTGTTCTAGAGTCTTGTGACAGCCGAGTATCATCAGAAGACAGAACGAGACAGACGTTAGCAATGGCACAAGCAGAGGGTGTGCTCCATGTAAGTCTCTCCAGATCTTCCTCGGTGACGACCAACCAGCCAGCCAGTGTGAACGGACGAAACGGTGGCAGTAGGTGGCGCAGGCACGCTAGTAAGTATCAGAATCTGTGCTTCGCTATAATACGAATAGTCCACCTAGTCAATGGCCTTTGGCGCTGGGCTGGAGGTCGAGTACATAATAGAACGCCGTTCCCCCTTGTTACAGCATTCCTCACCTCACATATCGATTCTGTTTGTCTGTGCATAATTTCATACCACATTCCTCTCACTCACAAACAATCACATTCACATCCTCGACCCTAAAAGGCCAAGGCTGAACACAATTCTCTCTCTCTTTCTCATCGAGAGACGTTCCATCGACACCACCGACAACAACAACATGCACCTCGCCAGAAACTCTGCCCTGGCTGGGCTAGCTGTCATTCCCCTTGCCTTTGCACAGACCTACACCACCTGCAACCCTATGGAAAAGACATGCCCCAACGATACTGGACTTAACTCTGCTAGCTTTGCCTGCGACTTCACCCAGGGCAAGTCAGCTCTTGCAAGCTGGAGTATTGCCACCGGCACTGCGCTCACCTACGATGGTTCTAAGGGTGCTCAGTTCATCATCAATGGCAAGAACCAAGCACCAACAATCTCATCTGACTTCTACATCTTCTTCGGACGTGTCGATGTTATGATGCAAGCAGCTCCTGGTGTTGGCATTGTGAGCAGTATGGTTCTCCAGTCCGAGGATCTGGACGAGATTGATTGGGAATGGCTCGGTGGTGACGGCACCCAGGCTCAGACCAACTACTTTGGCAAGGGCAACACCACCTCGTACGATCGCGGTACCTACCAGAGCGTCACATCACCTCAGACAATCATGCACACCTACAGCTTCGACTGGACCAAGGACAAGATTGACTGGCTCATTGACGGTGTGGTCGTTCGCACTCTCAAGTACGCCGATGCCGTTGGCGGTCAAAACTTCNCCCAGACACCTATGCGCCTTAAGTTGGGCAACTGGATCGCTGGCGATCCGGCTACCAACGCAAAGGGCACGATCGAGTGGGCTGGTGGTGAGACTGACTTCTCCAAGGCTCCTTTCACCATGTACGTCAAGTCTGTCAGTGTCACCAATTACAACCCGGCCGCGGAGTACCAGTGGACCGACAAGACCGGTAGCTACGAGAGCATCAAGCTGGTCGGCGGTTCCTCAGGATCTTCTTCCGGCTCTTCTGGATCGTCTTCAGCCTCTGGCAGCAGCGGCTCTGCTTCCAAGAGCGCAAGCAAAGTCAGCCTCAAGTCTACTGCAGTCATTTCCAACAGCATGAACACCGTCGCTCCTACCACTTCCATCAGCGTCATCAGAGCTCAGGCCCAGGGTAGCGCCGCGGTTATCACCACCTCCAACTCTACTTCGACTGCGTCGACTTTGAGCTCTGTCACCAGCAGAATCAGCGCCAGTGCTACCTCGGCTGCTGGATCGGCATCTGCATCGACATCCAAGAGCTCGTCTCACAGCTCTTCTGCTTCTTCCTCTACTTCAAGCCAGCCTGCACAGCAGAGCACTGGCGCCGGTGTGTCAAACACTGTCGCTACTAGCCTTGTCTCTGTTGTCGGAGCTGCCATGGCCTACTTCATCCTCTAAGGTGATTGAGGTCTTTATTGTTTTCAATATTGCATAGCGACGGACACTTTTGTCAACTTCTTTCTGGCAGGACCAGGTATACCCACTTTTTAGTAATTATGGCGACTTTTTTTGTTTGAGATTCAGGAGGGGGGATTCGGGAGGGTTGTAAGAACAGGAAATTGGTTGGCCACTTTGATAGATAATAGAATTGAATATTTTCCAGAGTCTTTTCTCCGATAGCACTTGATGATGCTCATACTGTGAATAGCTGGATAGGATGTGCACATGAGTAGCAAGTCAAGGGAAGTGCTTGGTATGCGGAAGGGACGGAGATTTGGTTGGACACGAGCGGAGATTCGGCAGATGATTCGCCGAACGCCAGACTGAGTTTGTGCCTTCTCATCATCGTGCATGCATGTGAAGATGGTCCCGGCGGTGACATTCTCGTCGCAATCCTTGGTTGCGTGCTCTCTTACCTGAAGAGACGGTTGTTTGGATACTGCCATGGCTAGAGACGACTGATAAACATACAACGACTACCCGAAAAGAATTGTACAGGTTTCGGGACCTCCGGACCTTTGACGCCGTCATGTTGCTCGACTTTCTGCATCTGGGAAACCTGGACAAGATCAACGGTGGATGGTCTTCCATCATAGGCATAACCACTGCAATCATTGGCAATATCCTCATCTCGTTCGCCCTCAACACGCAGCGATATGCCCATATCCGCCTCAACCGCCAATACCAACAAGATGAGGAAGAGAAGAAAAAGAGCAAGCGCAGCCGGAATCGCGACTCTCAGCAGGAGCGTATAGCTGAGGAAAGAGAAGCCCAGAACCTCAATGTACCTTCTGAATCGGATCCGCTGCTCCCTTCGTCTGCCTCGACCTCTTCCGAATCCACAATCCGCCCAAACAAAAAGTCAGAAGCCACGGGACCAAAGTCGTACCTGAAATCCCCTATCTGGTGGCTCGGAATCGCTCTCATGACGGTCGGCGAGGCTGGCAACTTCCTCGCCTACGGTTTTGCGCCTGCTTCGGTCGTGTCTCCTCTCGGTGTCGTGGCCTTGGTCTCGAACTGCTTGATTGCGCCCCTGTTGCTGCACGAGCAATTCAGGATAAGAGATGGATTTGGTGTCATAGTGGCTGTGGGTGGTTGTGTTACCGTCGTCCTCAGCGCCAGCGACAACAACCCAAAGCTGGGCCCCGACAAGATCTGGGAACTCATCTCGACTTGGGAATTCAAGACGTACTTTGCCATAACCGTCTTCTTGATGCTGGCTCTGATGTCGGTGAGCTCGAGATATGGGCACAAGTCTGTTCTTATCGACCTCGGACTTGTTGGCTTGTTTGGTGAGTGCATACTGCTTTCTTCTGAAATGTGCAGTGTCTAATGCTCGTTTGTAGGCGGTTACACGGCCCTCTCGACCAAGGGTGTTGCATCGTTGCTCTCCAACACCATCTGGCATGTCGTTACCTTCCCCATCACATACCTGTTGGTTGCGGTTCTGGTGTCGACCGCCGTCCTGCAGATCAAGTACCTTAACCGTGCTTTGCAGCACTTTGACTCGACCCAGGTCATTCCAGTGCAATTTGTAATCTTCACACTGTCCGTCATCATCGGCAGTGCCATTCTCTACCGCGACTTCGAAAGAACGACAACCGACGACGCCATTAAATTCTTTGCGGGATGTGCCTTGACGTTTTCAGGAGTCTGGCTGATCACTTCGGGACGAGGAAAGAGCAGGGAGCAAGACGAGGAGGAAGGCTCGGAAGATGGAGAAGCAATCGATCTGATCGACGAGGAGCATCAACAACCAGAGATTCGCGAACGCCTAGGTAGCGATGCACGTCGTGCCTCTTTGCGACCAAAGTCATCCCGATCAGAAGCGCCTTCCTTCGTCATCACCTCTGACGATACTCCAACCCAACACTTCAGCTTCGAAGCTTCCTCTCCACTGAACGACAACCCTTGGACACTACCCGCACCCGCCAACATCTCCTCCATCCACCCACGCTCGGACGCCAGCGTAGCCGCCGAGCAAAGACTCNAAAACCCACCTCCCATGCACGCCACAACCTCTGCACCTGTGCTGCCCACCATGTCTTCTCAGAAACTCAGCCCGCGACGACCGACAACACCCAACCGAGGCATTAGTAGTCCCTCGATCCAAGACAGCCCAAACACCTTGTCGCCATCACAGCAACGCTACCGTCAAATTGACCCTAGCGAAGCCACGCCAGGTCGCCTAAACACATTAACTCAGATCCTGCCTGGTCCCCTTACAAACCCGCTTTCATCTTCGTTATCTGCCATTGTAGCGGATAGCCTGCGCAGAGGCATTGTAGACACACCGCCATCCCTCGGCGGTCGTCGAAGGACCTCTGGCAGAGGATCTCGCACAGAAGCCATGGAAGCATTGAACGAAGGCACCAGTGCTCCATTACAGAGGGTGCGGAGCAGACCGGGCTCTTCGAACAAGAGAGACAGGAGTCTGAGCGCTACACTGAGTGACATGTTTCATGGAGGCAGGAGGTCGAGGAGCGGGACCCTGGAAGAGGTGCCCGACGAGGAAGAGGCCGTAGGACGATGATGAGGTGGAAAAAAGGCGTATAGAGACGAGTCTGCATGTTGATTGTACATATTCTTTTTTGGTTTGTTCTGGATACATTAACGAAAGCATGGCGTTTCTCTGGTGTTCAAAAAAGCCTCCTCACTCGAGTCCCAAGAAAAGGTGACCCTGTTCGTATGGTTCGCTTCGTCAAACGGAGTGGTGTACCCTCCATTCAAATCACTAATTGAGGCCTGTTGACACACATGTTTCTATTGCAGTGCGAAAGTTATTCTTATACATCCATTCTCCCCTTCCTACATGTTTCTCGTTCATTTTGAGGGGATCTTGTTTTCCCAAAACCATTCGAGAAAAAAAAAGAGAAAAAACGCCATGTATTTGTACAATAGGTAGGGAGAGGAAGAAAAGCGAGAAGACCGATTTTGATTGTAGTCTTTTTTTCTTTCTTAGTTGATCTGCTTGCCGTAAAAGGGGATACCGAGGGCGCTGAGCAGCAGTCTGCCATCTCTGTCGTTTGTGGCGGTGGTGTGGACGGTGACGTGGAAACCAGGAATCATCTTGGGAGGATANCCTGTTGATCATTGTCTTTTGTCAGTCTTTCTTTCCCTCCTGTCGCATTCATTCTTTCCTTTTCCCGGCCTTGGGGGCCCAGAGATTATTGTAGATAAGAAAACTTACATGTCATAGTTGACTTCGACCTCTGGGAACAGCGCCGTCTCCTCTGGCGTAAATCCAAAGGTCAAGTTACCACTCGAGTCTCCGGAACTACCCTTGACTCCCTTCCACTCCTTGATCTTGGGCATGACGATATCAATCACTTTGGCGAGGAAGTGCTGCATGTCTTCGCCCCTGAGCTCGGCAGTCACAGACACGTATTGGCCCGCTCGGAGTCCAAACCCGGCAACGTTTTTGCGCGTCTTGTGTGTGGTGACGCGGACATTGGAGATGGCCTGCATGACCATGCCCGCAACGTGCAAGTGTGCGGAATCGTCGAGGGCGCCCTTGACCATGGTGTGCACGGTGATCTTTTCCAGCTTGGGCACGTTGCGGAAAGTGATGGGTTTGCGGAGTAGGCGCAAGACGTCGGAACCTCTGGGTCCTCGGAGTGGACGGTTCTTGTAGTAAGGGGATGCGCCCTCCCAAGGCCTCAGACGCGGTGATTTGGCAGGGGCTTTGTAGCCAGGCGGGAAATGCGTGTATGCCAGGGTCATGAGATCGCTCTCAAAGGTGCTCTGATATGTCTGCTCCAGTCTAGGCACAGAAAAGGGTCCGGGGACGAACAATCTCGATGCGGGATCCGAGTTTGGCGGCGGCTGGTGAGGGTGCAGCGGACCGCGGTAGTACTTGGGCGGGCGGAACTTGTATCTACTGGCAGGCAGTTGTCGGTTTCTCTTGCTGGCGCGGCCGACGGGATCGTAGGTGGTGGCCAGGTTGTCAATGTCGGCGTCGAGTGTGCGTAGCGAGGAGCCGCCTTCGAGTTCTGTGATGGTGTCGCCGATGTCTGTCGAGGCGTGGCGGCGGCATTGCGAGGCAAAGGGAGTCGCTCGTGTAACCAGCGGCCTCCAGAGGCGCTCCAGCGAATGTGTTAACGACATGGTGCCGTTGTGGTGTGGGCAAGCCTGTTTGTGCTGCTGCTCGCGCAACGGCAAGGTCGATGTTTCGGCTCGAAGAAAGTTGCTGAGCACAGGCCACAAGAGGGTGATCAAAGTTTCGACAGGGTCACCATTCGAAGTATGCAACGAGGGGAAACTGACATGGAAGAATCAACATGTCACACTCCAACCACAAGAAATGGTCTATGGATGATAACAATAGCCTCATTCTAGCAATGGTAGCGAGCTGGCAAGCCCGTCTTACCCAAACTCTTAGGTTATAAACACAGGCAACATACTTCTCGCATACTCAATTGGCAGAGGTATGCCCGGCTGCACCACATGAAGCCTCTGCCAACACATGGCTCTCAGCATCATCGCCAACCAGGCGTCCTCGGCCTGCATCTCGCTCGGTCTCATCACCCAATTCGTCTTCTCACCAAGCTCTTCGCCCGAAGCTCCAGAGAGTGCTCCCAAAATCTGGCCTGGAACATCCCATTCCGATCTCAAAGCACGCGCCATTTCCGGAAGGGCAGCGAACATACGCTTCATCTTGTCGCCGTCCGTAGCTAGAGCTTCGATGCGAGTCGACAATGTCAGATGTTGCACGACAATAGCATGGTATTTGCCGGCACGGATGATCGGATTCGCATGCAGTATTGACTCGCACTCGCTCATGACATCCCAGATTGCCCTTGCGTCAAATGCCTCGCATGTCGCCAACTCGCCTTTGAAGGTGAGCTTGGGTGTCTCCCAACTGAAGCTCCTGTCTCGTTGAGCTGCTGGATGCTTGAAGCGAGCTTCTAAACTTGTGTACAGACTCAGCAGCCTATGGGACTCTGATGAAACGGTGCTTCCCCTGCAGACCAAGAGTGCAGTGAGCTCATCCCGAAAAGGTCTGAAGATTGTGTGAGTCATGCCACGAGCTGAGGTATTGGGCCATGGTATGACAGGTCGAGTATCGGAAGAGACACCGAGGAAGGGGGTAAGAAACGCGACGATGTCATTGACAGGCTCCATCCAGTCCTTGTCTCCTGACTCACTTCGAGCACGGAGCGTAGCGATGATACTGTCAGAAGCTGGCGTGTCAGAGAAGAGAGCTGGCAGTGTAGAAGTGACATCAGCCAGGGTGCCGACGTGCAGTACCAGATGAGGCAGCTCGCGGTGAAGGTTGAACAGGTCGGTATGTCCGATCCTCCCAAACAGTAATTCATCAGCTTGACTCAAGGGTGAGGTGCTGTATAGATGTTTCTGGCCGAGAGCGTCCGAGTCCAGATCTGGGTCTCGAAGGTAGTGAATGATGACCCCCATGCCTCGAATGACGGTTGAAGTGATGACCTGGTGGTTGCCTTCAGCTTGCAGGGTACCCATGTTCGGCTCAAACTGCTTCCAACTCAGACCCAGCCGGCGAGTGGTTGCGGCCAGACCTGAAAGCGTCGTGATGGCCAGTGGCCGTAGAACGTCGTCTGGCACGAAGTCCCAACTGCGATAGGCCTGCTCCACACGTGCACATCGGATCCAGTCGATATAGGCCATGCGTTTTGTGTCGCGGAGATCGACGGGAGCAATGCGCTGTCTGACGGACTGATCGTGTAGACCCAGGTTGTGCATCAGATGAACCCATCCTGCTAGCTCAGCGTTCCAGTCTCTTTGCTTTTCTGGCGGATTGGGGTTGAAAGTGGTGAGCTCTGGCTGGTCGCAGAAGGGACGAATAGTTCGAAGACCGTCTTGACCTTTGACAGGCAGGCCATATTCGACAAAGGGGACACAGTAGAGGACTTCAAATCTGAACTCTCTCCATCGAAAGCGTAGTCGAGTCTTGCGACCCCAAGGGCCCATGACGCCAGGACCGCAACGTCTGTAGCCGTCTGCTGTACCGATGTACTGTTGCAAGGTCTGAAAGATTGTTGCGAGGAGGGCAAGTATTCCAATGGCTAGAGCAACCACAGTCGATATATCCATCTTCTTGCCGGAAGCTTCGGGNGAGCCCACGTCGCCCCCATGGCGCTTCTCAAGAAGGAATGACGGAAATGTGAAGGGGGCCATGATGGAGTGGACGGTGAGGTATGAATACTGAGATGATTATGATGCGCTGATGGTGGAGAAAGCCATTGTGAAATCAAGCTGGAAGTTTAGTTTTTGATCAGTGTTGCTTTGGATGCGGAAAGGACTTTGCTGATCTCTGAGGAAGTGTCGAACAATGATAACAACGTTCATGGATCGATACTTTCTCAAAAGGCAGCTACGATTCAGCAAGCCTCCTCAACTTCGAGCTTCGATGTCCATGAATTGCGACAAGTCACCTTCAACATGATATGATTGACGAGCTGATGGCAAGCCGTATTCACAAAAGCATCGAAATTTATGTTGTTCTAGATAGACGAACTGCTATACATTATATCCTTTGTATTAAACATCCATCCTAGATCCGTGCATATTACAATTATACAAAAGAGGGATATCCTGCGGAGAAGAGAGAAAGGCGGCGAAGACCACCACAGATCTCAGCAGTGTTTCCAGGGCATGGAGACTTGCACTGCATGTCGACAGTGAGGATAGCAGATGCTGAGCTCACCTCATTACCACACCAGCACTTGGTGGCATCCGACATTCCAGCGACCTTGTAGCCAGCATTCACACAGCCGGATGTGCATGTCTCGATTGTGTTGCTTGAATCATCATACAGAAGAGTCGAGAGTGCCTGTGCTGTGGTAGGAGCCTGGTCGGTCCAGCAGCCCTGGTAAGTCAGACCACCGGCATAAGTGTTATAGTTGGTCGCTCCAGGAGTGTTGACCAGGCTAGGATCTGGGAAAGGATCATCACCCTGCTGCTTGCGAGGGTAACCAAAGTCGTAGGCACGGCTTTTGTCGCCGTAGAAGTTGTCTGTGAAAAGACGGGCAAGACCTGCTGCAGAGTGGAACATTTGACCGTTGTCGTGAGGGGCGTCAACCAGATCCACAGTATCGCAGTTGGTGCCAGAAGGGTCGGGGCAGCTAGGCTGGAACCACTTCATGAAGAAGAAGAACCGTTCGTTTCTGTCCTGACCAGTAGTATCGGGTGCACAGCTCGAAGAGTGGTCACCAAAGTCTTGCAGAGCGCGGGCCCAGGCAATCTGCTTGCTGTCAAAGTTTGCCTTGATAGCGTCAAGACCCTGTGCGACCAAGTTGGCACCATAAGTCATGCCGTACTCGACGAAATTGGCGAAGCCTTCACGGTAGTCGTTGTATGTGGGGCAATCCGGAACGTTCAGAGGGCGGTAATCGCTGAGCCACGCCCAAGAATCTCCATTGGCAACCCACAGGACAACAGGCGACTCAGTTTCAAGTTTGTCACCGACAGCGGCGTAGCGCTGCAACATTTGGCCGCCCAGTGAGTGTCCAGCAAGGACAATCTGCTTCATGTTGGGGAAGAGCGTCTTGTCGTCGAAATAACGGACCAGTTCATCAAGAATGTAGTAGCTTGATGTGTTTCGGCTGTTGTGAGGGTATTGGTTGTTGGCGCCAGCAGACCATTGCGAACCAGACCAGACCAATGCATTCGAAGTGGACCCACGGCCCGCTTTCTGACCATCCGCCCAAGGATAGCCAGAGCCCTTATCATTACCATTGGGGAAGTAAGGTGTCATAACAGCGACGGAGTCACGGTTAACGTTGGTGTCTTGGACCATCGCGAGAGCATTGAGCATCNNTATCGATCTTGTCAGTCTTGGACAATCAATAAGCGCCGGGAAACATACATCGTTCTCATAGTTCCAAGGATCTCTCAAAAGACCGTGAAGAACGATGACAGCTCGCTGGATCTTGCTTTCAACAATACGATTTCCATCCGTACCGTGAGAGTAGTAGTTGATCAAAGTAAGTGCATCGTTCTTGCCGCTTGGGTCATCAATCTTGAAGAATGCGACTTCTGCATTGTTGATAGTAGGAAGATATGCGCTGATAGTGTCTCCAGCGTACTGTTGTGCGAGTACGGAAGTGCTGCTGCACAAGAAAAGGAATGGGGTCAAAAATTGCATAGCTGCAAAACGAATGAACGTGCTTATAAGAAGCACAACGAAAAGAACGAAGAAGACAGACAGGTGAAACAATTCAGAAGACGCAATAGCAAGGGCATCGCTGCCTTATAAGGGAGCACGAGAAAAGCTGGCATTAGGGCCTGTACAACCATGTTGCCGCATCGTCCAGGTTGCGATAATCTCGGGTCGGGATAGGATGCATGGATGATCGAAAAGATCTTCACGCGTTAACATTGGATCACCGGGATAGTGCGTCTATCAATGGCTCCGTTCGACATGTTCCTGGAAGCCCGCAGTGCGCGCGCGTCTTCCAAGGATCGCGCTTCGGGGTCAGGACATGTCTAGCTGGTTTCGAGAAGGGCTACAGCCTCTGGGTGATCAAACCGCGTGGGAATGACGCTGATCTTATATTCTTTGTGGAACCTCGATTTAGACTTTGTTCTCAACAATTTACAGCAGTCGGCACACGACGATGGCAACATCATCTTTACAAAAGTGTGAGGTTTGTTTCCGTTCCCAACGCTCTGATAAGGCAGAAACAGACACCTCCATCCTGACTCGGTCGACGATTGGTGTTCACGCTCAGATGTTTGCTCTTCCTTGTTGTCGCTTGCGTATCTGTTATTCCCACTTTAGTTTCGCGAACCATATAAATCATGAATGTGTCTCGGTATTGCAGAGCTTCTACATTGATCACAGAAACCAAGAGTTTTTTACTGTATAGACAGTGACGGAAGCTCTTGCTTCGCAGACTTGATTTTTCTATCCACGTACCTTGGCTTCGAGCCACTCTGCAATCGCTTGATTGACTTCCTCGTGCTTCTCGACAGGGACAAAGTGACCTGCAGTAATGCTCACATAGGTCAAGTCCTCACAAAGCTCCTTCTGTGGCTCTGCCAAAGTTGATACGACAGTCTCGCAAACAGTGTCGTATTTGGCCTCGATGAACAAAACCGGGAATTTGAGATGGCCCTCGTTCTTGCTGTTCTCGAGGTTGTAAGCACGGTTTGCCTTGTGGTTGAGGTACCAGGCGTCGCCAGGCCAGAAGCCGGTCTTCTCCATTGCGGCCACGAGTTCCTCGAATGTCTCCTTGTCGATGCAGGCGTATGCATCAGGGATCGCGCTAGCAGGCAAGGGTTTTTCAGCACCACCCATCCATCCGCCATCTTCGACAGCTTGTGCCATGGGTGCGGGCTTGCAAACGGCCTCAGGGTTGCCCTTTGTATAAGCCATCCTCAGGAAGCCGCGAATGTCCTTGTCGAACCAATCTGTGGCCTTTTCGAAGTTTTGTTCGTAATAGGCTTGATAACTCCACTGACCGTATTTGTATTGGTCTTCGGGGTAGACGTTGCGATCGACATGTTTAAGGGCTTCCTCCAATCCGAGTTCGAGAATACCGTAAGGCACAGTCATTCCACAAGCTCCCTTGAAAACCTCCGGGTGGGTACGTGCAAGGGTCCAAAGAGTACCGCATCCCCAGTCGTGCGCTACCCAGATGGCTTGGTTGTATCCGAGATGCTTCAGCAGAGCCAACATGGCTTTGACGATTTGTTCTTGGGCATAGTCTTCAGCGACTTTGCGAGCCGTAGATCCACCATAGCCTGGCATATCGGGAGCGACAACTTTGTAGCCCCTCTTTGAGAAGTCTGTGAGCTGGTCGTGCCACGTCTTGCCAATGCCAGGCCAGCCATGCATAAATACCATCAGGTCGCCATCGTCGGGGCCGGCGGAGAGGTAGTGCAGCGTTTTGCTACCATCTTCGTAGACTAGGTCGTGTTCAGAGAATGAAGGCATGTTTGTTTAATAGTATGGTGCAGAGAAGTGAAAGAAACAAGGGGTCACTCGTGCTTATATAAGTAGTAGACGCTATGGTGGCCAAGCTCTGGTAGTCATGCCACGGCCGCATCCTTCTAGTCGCATGAAGCGACAAGGCGAGCAGCCAGTAAGCATCAATCATTAACCACAAGACAATATATCATCCTTTTCCCCCGATAATAACACATTCGTGTAGCAATGCCAAGGAAGATCAAAGTGATTCAGACTGCTACTTCGTGTCAGCACAGGTCAATCAATCAAGCACAGAATGGTCACATACAGTGAACCGGTCAATCAAAGTAGCCCAGCAAGAGCATGCCCATGCCGACTCCTACAGGAACAAAGGACCAGTGCTTCCACTCGCCTCCTCCGGTGCATCTCTTCTGCACAAAGCCGTCGCCAATTGCGACAAGGATGTCGGTCATGAGAACCCAGCCGAGCGTCCGACTGTCAGCGAGAGTTCTGACAGCTAGAATCATGAGTCCAAGTGCAATGTTCCTCACGCCATAGAGTTGCATCAAGGACTCGATGAGAAGCTGCTCTTCGCCAGGTTTCGTGGAGGGCTTGAAGCCCCATACCTGTTGCAGCATCACCCGAGGCTGAAAGACGCCCGTGAGTCCAAGCGTGAGCTGGAACACGCCAGATGCAGCCCCGATGTTGAGCGCAAGAGGAGATTGCGAAGAAAGACCCAGCAATGACATGATGACTTGAATATGAGGTGGTACAGAAGTTGAGATATTAGATTGAGGAATCAGGAAGTCGCGCCAGTCACATTTTTAGTATGATGATTGACCGGTCTTCGACACAAGGAATCCTTCGGGTCAGCCGCATACGCGAGCTAACCAACAGATAACGTCCGACCACGATCTTCACATTCACGATGAGTTTTGCTGATTGGCTTCATTATCGTCTAATAAGTAGGAAACACAGAAAATACTCGCCAAGTCTAGATTAGAAATGGCTGCGTGACATCTACATACACATCGGCGAGTTATGCTTCATACTCATTCCCAAGGATGCTTTACATCGTCTTCGAGTGGTAAGACTCCCTTTCTCTGCATCCAAGTAGCAACAGCATCGGCATCAGCCCAGACTCTCAAGATGTTTCTGCCCACAACTTTACCAGCATTCAGCTCGCTAATACCCTGCTTGAGCATCTCGGTCACGAGATCAGGGAATTTGGACACATCCTCGAAGCCCTTTGGTGTGCTCTCAATGCCGTCAAAGTCGGTACCGATCCCTACATGATCGTAGCCAATCATGTCTCCAATGTACTTGATGTGCTTGACCACCTGCTGCAAAGTCGAGGTCTCGGGCACGAACTCAGGCAGACCAGAGGAGCTATTCGAGGCGCGGCAGCTGATAAAGTCTGGATTGGCGTTGACCATTACAATGCCACGACTGGCTTTGACGTGTGGAAGAATATGGTCAGGGACGTTGCGAGGATGTGGGCAGATGGAGTAGGCGCTTGAATGACTGAAGATTGGTGGTGCAATGCTGCCTTGCCAGCCATCTTCACCTTGACCCAAAACATGGGCCATGGTGTTTTGGCTCACATGACTAAGATCAACCAACATGCCTAGTCTGTTCATCTCCTGGATCAACTTCTTGCCCGCAGGCGAGACACCACCCCATAGTGGGGGTGCGACAACGGTCTCATTGTCGGAGTTTGAGACCAGAGCAGCGTCGGCATATGCATTATGGCAGTTCCAAGTCAGAGTTGCGTAACGGACTCCAAGTTGATGATAAAGGCGAAGAGTCGAGATAGAATTGCCAATCTGGTGTAGACCTTCAATTCCCATAGGAGAGATCAACTGGTGAGCGGCAAAGGCACGCAGAGCCGAGGCTGAGTCTTTAGCCGGAGTGAAGTAGCGCGGGTACATATCTGTAAGGCGGTTGAAGAGATCGATCTGTTCAAGAGTCGTCTTGACATAAGGAGCATAGGCAGCATCAGAGAAGTCAGAGCCATTGGCCGGACAGGGCACAAAGGCACTCCAGAAAGCACCTCCAAGTCTGCCTTGGTTCATGCGAGGAATGTCTGTTTCGCCCTGCAGGCCACCATTTTCCATCTTGTCGGTAAATGCTGGATCATAGATGTGGTTCTTGTAGTCGACTCTCATCCTGATCAAGAGATCATTGTGACCGTCTTGGAACAAATCAGTCGATGGAATCTACAAAGCTATTGCACAGAATGAACGAAACATACCAATCAAAGGGTTCCGGATCAAGACTCTCTCGGCTGGTGAGTAGACAAGATAGTCAAGAGGCCAATTGCCTGTTAAATAATAGCATGTACCAAACGAGGCAGCAAAGGTGATTGCGAGCACGCGTATGGTTTTGAGTAAAGAACGCGATTTGGTTGACTTGGCCTCACGAGGCAGTCCACCAAGTAGAGGCTCCTTCTCCATCTCAGGTGTATAGGCAATAGATGATTGCGAACAGGAAGCAGGTGGGCAAGAGCGATAGATAGTAATTGGTAAGCGCGTCCCGAGTTACCGCCCTGCCGCGATAGGAAAGTGACCCTGGCAGAACAAGCGGCGTCATCATGCCGGGATTAATTCGGCAGGTGCATCCATGAAACAATACTCTTGGAGCCCCTCGGGGACGAGTGCTTGACACGAACTTAACAGCAAGAGCTTGGAAAGATACAGGTCAAGATGGGCTTCAGATTCTCGTCGTATACGCTTATCAAGAGTGTATCGCTGATCCACATCACGGCGGCGTATCTCCTCCTCTACAGGCCGCACGTCCTGGCCGAGCAGAACATTGTTGTCATCTTTGGCGAGTCGATGCAGATTGTAAGCACTGCTAGCCTCTGACTACCACTTCCTACAGCTAACAGTCATTCAGNNCCTGCAACCTCTGCCTTCAGCAAACCCACAGAAATCACTGCCCTCGCCTCCATCTTCCTAGCCTTCCTCGGCGTCAGCGACCTGATCGCAGCCAGCCTTCCCGAACGCTCATGCCTCGAATACTGGTCCAATGTACTGCCTTTCCGTCTTTTCATGCTGTTTGTCGGCACAGGGTACATCTACCTCAACAAGGGTGACGACACCGTCACTTCAACACTCCGAGCTCTCAAGAGCGACTCAAACCCGCTCGACCTTGTCAAAAATTCGTTCGTTTTCACGTTCATGTTCATGGAGACGCTCCATTGGTTCTGGGTCTTTATCGCCATGAAGGAAGACAGACGTGAGTGGATGGTTCGTGAGGCCACTGCACAGCTTCGCGAGGAAGAGGAGAAGAAGTTCAGAATGTAAAGAGCTAGGCATAAGGAAGAGCAACGAAAATGAAGACATCAAACAGTTACATACACTCAAATGGTTTGCACCTGCTTGTACTGGAGCGATCTCGAAGCCTCTCGCCGACATCACCCTGAGCATCATCGTACTGGCTTTTGCCTTCTCGTGTTAGAAGCCATGGTTCGATGGAAAACTAAGGCTGGTTACGGGATGAATACCGATCTCCAATACTCCCGGGAAGGCAAGTGACAAAACGGTACCATGTTTGCAAGCTTTGACAGAGGCTTCACCATACACCTTGTTGAGTCCAGATAACACAAGAATGGTGTCGCAAATGAAGGTCAATTCGTGTATAAATCAATCGTTCTCAATACCAAAAGTAAGGATTCGAAACTTCTACTCCTGACTCGCGATCAACAAAACAGTTCCTGTACATCTCTTTCCACTTTTTTCACTCATCGTGGCTCAGATACCTTGGTTCGCAACCCGAACAAGTCCAAAGACTGTGCTAGCCACCACAAGCTCCACACCGGAGTAGCGAACACGGCCTAGCAACCCTGGCCTCCACCTTTCCAGCAATGCTCTCCGCTCTTTTTTCTTTCCCCTAATCCCACAAACACCAGATATGCTGGCAGTCATCTTTCCAAGGCGTATACAAGGGAGTAGGAAGGTCAGTAGAAGTAGGAGAATCGGTGGGAGTAGGAGAGTCTGTGGGAGATGGGTCAGGAGATCCTAAACAGGACCAGCCCGTAGGTGACCAGTAACAAGCGCCTTGGTCCTTAGGACAGTCCTCAACCACGTCTTCGTAAGCTTTCGGCACAAAACAGTGCTCAGAACTTTTGAGTTGTACAAGTTCACTGAAACACCATGGCCAGGCTGGAGAAAGATCCCCACAGCCATTCGGAGGAGGCCAAATAGTAGCGGCGTGTTTGGTGTCGGCATGATCTTCATCTCTTTTCTTGTTTCCACCTCTCAATGATTTTTCCCATTCCAAAGCCCGTTCCAAGGCATTCTTGGGACTGGGTAGCATCTTGACAAATTCTTTGCCAAAGGGGTTCCAATCGTCGTAGGGATGGGGTCTGTCCTCTGTGTCGAAATCGTCACGAGGTCGGATCGTGATGGAGGGACTTGGTGGAACGGGAAAAGGTGCTGCTGCTGCAGAGCTGATGGCGAGGGCTGCGAGAGCGAAGTGGGAGAGTGGTGCCATGGTGATTAATGGGTTTGATAGATGCTGAGACGAGCTGTGAAGAGCGGTGATTAGTGTTTGATATGATGCAGGGGTATTGTTGATGGTGAGTACCTTGTAATGCTTTGTTTGAGATGGAAAAGAGCGATGGAAAGAAAGGGAAAGAGAAGGAAGGTCCAACATAGGGTGGTGATATACGTTGCTTGAGAGTGCGTGATATTTTTGAGTCGTGAGACACATCGAGAGTTTACTGATGATCGTCTCAAGCTTCTCAGTGGGTTCAATCCATCCAATCGTCTTTCTGTTGATTCTGTGTTCAATGTTGTGTATAGTCGCTCACACCACCCACACAAGATATCGCCATGTAGACCACTTCTGTCACTTTATTGCGACATCACGGGATGATCTGAACAATATAGTTGTACCAGACAATAACTTCTGCCTTTGCCTTCATGTGTGTCCACAGCTATGTATATCGAATACACAAAGAAGCCGGCCACCTCGCTCAAGTATACACTAGCTTTCCAAACCACCATCACTCCATCCCAAAATCTCCACAAGCATCCCACTTTAAACTCAGATGAAACCTCAACCTTAACAGCATCTTTCAAAAGCTTGCGCCATCACAACAACAGCCATTTAACACACGAAAAGTTTCGGAACACAAGAGAGATCATCATTTGAAACAGTCCTCGGTGGTAAAGTCTCTAGCAGGATTGTTTACCGTGCCTTGTTGTAGCTCAGCCATCGCGGTATTTGCAACGCGGGAGAACAACACAGGTGAAGAACGTCAGTGGAGCAGGGGATGATTGCGGGCACTAGGGCGGGTGTATGTCGATTGTACTTCTTGCTCAGCGGTCGATGTAGAGATTTTCGACGCTGTCTACACCTGTGATGACAAGACCTACTGATGCGTGAGTCTTGAAATTTGACAAGGCCTATAACTTTACAATCGGTGACATGAACCGATGGTAGTGGTGATCGAATGACAGATCTCGTCTGGTCTATCATTTATTGAGGATACAGCCATGAATACTTAAACCACACTGTAGCAAGGGCTCATCTTGTTCGAGCAATATCAATCATTGAAGCTTACACCGTTTGAGCATGTACTCATCTCAAACCACCTCTACATCATCTCAAGGCCAGCCATAAGCAACTCGGTATTGGATGACTGGTCGTTTTCGAGGGTGGCAGTGAGTAGTCGCGACAAGTGCGCCATCTTCCGCCTGTTCGCTTCTTCTTCCATCTGCGTGCTTTTGATCGCTGCGACATCAAGCACGTCTTTGGGTAGTCCTGCAAGTCTCGCCACGTTCAAGCCGTAACTGCGATGTGCTACACCTTCTCCAACTTCGTACAGGAAAGTGATATCGGTGTGATCATCACCAGCGACTTCTTCTGTGAAGCGCATATGGACATTTCGAAGTTCTCGTGCTTCGTATCGCTCGGCCATACGCGAGAGTGCTTGATAGTGGGTGATGAACAAGGTAAGTGCTTTGGTCTCGCGTACGACGTAGTCCAACACAGCTTGTGCAATCGCCACACCATCATGTGTACTCGTACCACGACCTAGCTCGTCCAGGATGATCAGAGATCGAGGTGTCGCTTGCTTGAGGATGTCTGATGTTTCAGACAGCTCCACCATGAAAGTACTTTCACCCTTCAGCATGTTGTCAAATGCGCCCATACGAGTGAAGACGGCGTCCAATGGGGTAAGTCTCGCCTGTGATGCAGGCACCCAGCTTCCTATCTGTGCCATAATACTGATCAAGGCTACCGATCTAACATAGGATGACTTGCCGCCCATGTTTGGTCCAGTGATCAGAAGCGCTCTCTCTTTCGAAGACAGTTCTATGTCATTTGGCACATACGAATCAAGAAGGATCTGCTCAACCATCGGATGGCGGCCCTCTCTGACCTCAATACGAACCTCGTCACTGTCGGTGATAAATTCAGGCTTGGTGTAGCCAGGTTGACTCGCAATGTCAGCCAGCGACAGCAGACAGTCCAGAGTCGCCAACGATTGAATGCAATCGCGGAAGGTCTGGTACTTGGTACCAATCTCAGAGAGCAATTCAGCAAATGCTGCGTCACATGCATTGGCAAGAGCTTCCTTGCTTCTATCACGTTCGCGGACCAACTTGACGACTTCTGGTGTATGGAAGCGAGAGACTTTCTTGGTTCCACTGATCTTGATCCAAGATGCGGGTACCCTCTTGAGATGAATGTTCTCAATCTCAATCAGAAACTCGATGCCAGAAACTGTCACATAGTTGACCTTGCCAGTCTTCTTGAGTATGTTTGCGGCTTCAGTACGATGCTCGTCCAGATCATGCTCGACAGCAGCAATCGCGACTTTGTGGTCAGTGATGTCTTCAGTCTCGTACTGCTCACGGAAGAAGGAATATTTGTCGTCATCCTTTGCGGCTTGAAGGTCGATTTTCTCGAGATAAGAGATGACGTCTTCGGAAATCAGTGGCAGGGATGCGATAGCCTCAGCAAGCAATGCAGATTTGAAACCGGAATCTTCTGCAGTTTTGACATGCGAGTACTCGTTTGAGATACTCTGCAACGTCTGAAGTACAGACACCAGCTCTGGACGAGCACACTTCTTGTAATAGATCCTGATCAACGACTTTTCCAAATCACCCCTGACGTGGGCGAGTAGATTTTTTATGCGGTCAGTGGGGATAGCACGGTCAGTGTCGAGGAGTTCTTCGACAGCGCCGATACGCTTCTGGAGTTGTTCTTGGTCGAGAAGTGGACGTCCCACCCACTTGCGTAAAAGACGCTGACCGAAACGAGTCCGTGTCCGGTTCAAGATAAAGAACAGACTGCCCTTCTCAGTGTGGTCTGTCTGGTTCTGGTAGATCTCTAACGAAGATAGTGTGTTTCCATTCAGAAGCATATGTGACCGTGCACTGAAAGACTGGAAGTTTTTGGTGAGATCAAAGACATGCTCGAGTCCATAGTCGGTCAGATGAGTAATCATGGCCGAAAGACACATTGTGACAAGCTCGGAAAGTTGATGAACCTTGTCAAGCATCGCTGATTTCTCTTCTGTCGACTCGTCCGACTGCATCTTGCCAGCGTAGAAATCGGATATGTGAGTGTATGCTTGAGCCGCAAACGCCTTTGACTTATCGGTACGTTCTACACGTGCGCGATCTCCGAAGACATTAGTTCTGCTGCCTGATAGATGTTCGACTAACTTCTCGGTTGCTTTGGACACAGAGCCGACGATCAAAAACTCGCAAGGTGCAATATGAAGCAGGCGGGTTTCGAGCTCGCTTCGCATGAAGCCATCGTGGAAGTCGTCGTAGATTATATCGCCTGTCGTGGGCTGGACTGCGACAATACCAAGACGTACCTTCTCGTCCGTACCCGAGCCTCCGGCGTTTGTCTCGGTCAGACAGAGCAGATGACCAGTTGCAGGAGCGCCTCCAGCTGGTGCAGCGACAGGACCGTCTAGACCTTCTATGTCATCGATATAGGTACCCTTGGTGTAGAGATTTGTAAGTTTGCGGACGAAAGGTGTGTTGCGGTTATCACCAGCCTTCTTCAATGCAGCTGTTTCTAGTTGACGTACAACACCAACCTTGTGTCCGGCAGAGACGAGACGCTTGACATGGACATGCAGACGATGGGTAGGAAAACTTGCTCCAGCAAATTTGTCAAGGTGTGCTTCGGACGGGTGCTCATCAAACCTCATCTTTCCTGGTACACACATGATTTGCAATTCTTTTGCGGCAATGCGAGCGTCCTCACCAAAGAAACGAAACTTGTAACCCACTTCTACGACTAGAAGTGTATCCATGTGCTTCTTTTTGAGATCGACGACTTGTTTCTCCATGGGAGTGAGCTTGCTGGCAGACTTCCGGACTGCAGGGCCCTTTCTACCCTTTGCAGGCTTCTGGACTTCTTCCTCTTCCTCATCGAGATCCTCCTCGCCATCAGGTTGTTCTTCGTCAATGAAGTGATTGCGACGCCTGATGTCAATGAGACTGTCAGGTCTGCCGAGTTTCTTCACGAAGGCTCGGTGCAAACGCTCTTTCTGCCTGCGGACCGTCTCATCGTCTTGAACATCTTGAACAGGTTGATCAGGTTGAGAACTTGAGAAGACATATTTGGAAGTACGGTCCGAGGTAGGTGCAGACGCATTGGTAGTCACAGGTCTGTGTGGTTGTGTCGTACTAGGCAACGGTGCCTCATTCTCCAAGTTGTCTACATCCTGACGCGTCCTCTTTGGATCGGGTAAGTCTTCATCCTCGTCGCTGTACTCTTCAAAGGGACGTTTCGGCTTAGGTGGGCTGCTGTTTACGGACGTTTCTGCGGCATAACTTGTGAGGTCAGGCGCGTTGAGTTTCGATGGTCTCTTGATTGTGGATGGTGTAGGCGCGGTGGTCTTCCTCGCAGCGGGTTGCTTAGGAGTGAAGAAACTGGAGATGGACTGCTGCTTCTTGGCCGAGGATTGAGAGGGCGGCGGACTGCTTCTCCCAAAGGCCATGACTGCGCGACTGGTCGACGAGTCTAGATTGTGGAAGATGGTCGCGATGCAGCACGTCAATGGAATGCATCTAGAAAGTCCGTGCACGAAGCTCGTTTCGCGCTAGAAAATGCACTTTACGCGAAGCGCGTCTGCAATCTACGCGCTTCCTCGAGTCGCTCCTTCCCATTCATTGAACATTGACACATTGATCATATCATTTGCACCTTCTCCAATTCATAATATCATAATCACAGTCGCGACTTCCTCAACCACCTCCCGCAATGTCAGCTTCTGTCCTGGNNGGCAAACGTACCCGGAGTTCAACGAATGGTACGAACTACCAGTACTCTACGCGTGCTCAGACATTGACGATATGAGCAGCATCAGATAGCGGCATACAGACCAGGGCAAAGCGCCGCGAGACACTGGTACTAGGAAACGACGAGAACGACAATCCATTTTTCAAGCCGAATTCTTCCCCTGCAACACAATCGAAGCCCACGCTCTCGAAACGCGTAGTATCGTCACCGAATAAGATCAGTGCCCATTTTTCCGTTTCGAAGACCACCAAATCATCTACCGTCGCCAAGTCAAGCCCTCTGGCCACGCCACAAACACCGCGACATCGCGATGCCCTGGCCTCGAAGGTCACAATTACTCCAAGACATCGCCATCTCATTACTAGCAGCCCGGATACCCCTCGCAGCCCGTACACGCCCTCAGCTGCCGCCAATAATATTTACAATCAAGCCCGTCAAATCTTCTCAAGATGTACAGATCCCGGTGTGCTGGTTGGAAGAGAAGAAGAGAAGGAGCAGTTGTCCACATTCATATCAGAGCGCCTCGACTCCAGCGAAGGCGGATGTCTGTACATCTCAGGGCCCCCAGGAACCGGAAAGAGTGTTTTCGTCGGTCAAGTCTGTCAGGATATCGCTACGGCCTCGGATCGTAAAATGACCATCTCGACTGTCAACTGTATGAGTATCAAAACGGCCAAAGACCTCGCCAACACTTTGTCGAAAGATCTGGACTTGGACAGCCTATCTGGACGCGCTGCGGACTTTGATTTCCTGCGCGCCAATTTCTTCGAACAGGAGAAGAACTACGTGGTCATTCTAGACGAGATCGATCGCCTTGTCGACCTGGACCTCAAACTACTGTACAGCCTTTTCGAATGGTCTATGGAACCTTCATCGAGTCTCATTCTTATCGGCATTGCAAACGCTCTTGATTTGACTGACCGTTTCCTGCCTCGCCTCAAGTCACGCAATCTCAAACCAAATCTGCTGCCATTCATGCCGTATAACGCTCCTCAAATCGCCAGCATCATTACATCAAAACTGAGGGGATTGGATTCTTCTCTGGCCGATTCCAACTTCATCCCATTCCTACACCCTGCAGCCATTCAGTTCTGCTCCAAGAAGGTCGCATCTCAGACTGGTGACCTCAGAAAAGCCTTTGATATCTGTAGAAGAGCTGTCGACATGATCGAGTCAGAGACAAAGGTTGAACAAGCGCGCATCCGTCTACAAGACAGTCCGTCCAAGACACCGCTAAAGGAGAATCTGAATCTTGCATCACCAGCTGTCAAGTTGACAGCCTTCCAAAAGTCGGCTCTCAAGGATCCTCGCCAGACTACTCTCTTCCCTTCGATCAGCCATTTGACGCTCGAGACTGCACCGAGAGCGACCATCGCTCATGTCGCCAAAGTCACAGCCGCTGTCTTCAGCAACGGAGCGTCTCAACGTCTAGCATCTCTAAACCTACAGCAGAAGGCTGTGCTATGCGCCCTATCGGCTCTCGAGAAGAAGAAACGCGAGGCATCCAGCGTAGTCACATTCCCAATGACACCTTCCAAGCATGCGAATGCTGCGCCTACCGTCAAGCAGTTGTATGAAGCCTACTGCACACTATGCAACCAAGAAACCCTTCTGCACGCCCTGACTAGCATCGAGTTCAGGGATGTAGTCAGTGGCCTAGAGACATTATCACTGATTTCTGCTGTTGAGGCCAAGGGCGCTTCATCATTCTCAATGCCTCTGACACCTTCTCGCACACCCAGCAGACGATCAAAGTCTGGATTCACCGGCGCAGCAATGGGCGATGATAGAAGAATGGCTGCTTGTGTTGGCCATGCCGAGCTGGTCTCTGCTCTCAAAGGGCCTGGCAGCGATATTCTCAAGGAGATGATCGAAGGTGATGGCATTGTGGCATGATCATGGTTTGTTTCTGTTTCTGTTTCGACATCTTTGCATGTCTTGTTTTCATCATTGTTGTTTTGTTTTTATTCATTCTTAGCATTAGCGATTGCATGGAGGTGCCTGCGGGCTGGTGGCTTTGTTTTGCTATGGACTGGCTCCAATATGTGTATTTTATGGTTGAAGAAGGAAGGGAAAAGTATCCTAGCTGGCATGGCTTTTTTCTCGATGAGAAGGAGGAGGAACGTAGATAGATAGAGTAGAGCTCTCACGAACTTGAGAAGAACTGAAATACAGAGATCTCCCCACATCACAAACATCTTTTGTGTCTGTCTTCTGTGATACTCAAAATCAAGCACGCTCTTTGAGAAATTGCAGGGACTCGATGCTTCATGACAAGCTCTCGAAGATCTCAATCCAGAACAATATTTGCAACAGTGCAACACTCTGTACATATGATGAGGAGAGGAAACCGTATTGGTGTTGATGACTTGTCCCAAATCCGATGGGTATGGTTGGTATAGAAGAAATCGCTTATGTACGAGAAAAACAGAGAGAAAAGAAGAATAGGAACTCCCCAGACCAGAACCAAAAAAACTAAATATAACCTTCTGGGTTGACGTTCAAAGCAGGCGCCTTCTTCCATTTCGGCACCCTTCTCGCAGCCTTGAGTTCCTTGTCATATGCCTTGTCGTCCTCTGGACTCAGCAATGTACCCTCGATACTCAAGAATCCTCGTTCGCGTTCTGTGCTGGGCGCAGATTCGAAATCCTTGACTGTGAACTTGAGCTTTCCTTCAATCTTCTTGCCGTTTTGATCGACGTAGTGGCCACTGCTTTCGTCGCTCTTGTTGCGCAGACCGCGCATCCAGTCTGTTGCGCTCTTGGTGCCGGCGTTGGCATTGTGGTTAGGTACCCAGCGCCAGTTTGAGGGGATGCGCTTGCGGTCCACGCCTGCGTTGAAGAAGTTCCAGCATACCAGACCGAGATAGGATTCGTTTTGGAGGCTGACGAAGCCTTCGATGACGGCGCCGGGGGAAGGGCGTAGCAGGATGAAGTCGACGGTTAGCCAGACAAAGGAAACCGCGTATTCGTCGATGGACTTTGCGAGGATGGTGGGAGAGGCGTCGGACCCGTCGCGCGAGGAAGGTGCGTTGGCGGGGGTGTTTGAGAGGCGCGGGTTATCGTAGGAGAGGACCACGCCGCGCAGAGGTGGGTGGTAGGTGAGCAGCAGAGGAGAAATGTGTTCGGCGCAGAGGCCGTCGACGGGGAATTGGTGGTAGATTGGCGACAGAGGGAGGTAGAAGGATTCGGTCTGCTTGACAAAGGGCGATGTGCTTGCTGCATCTGGCACTGGCGATGCGATGCGCGGACGCTTTGGTAGGCTCTCGAGTGTCGTCTCTGGTGCTTCTTCCGTTGCTGCTGCCGTGGCTTGCTCCTCGTGTCGTCGTTTCTTTGCCGATTTCTCCTCCTTGGTCTTTTTTGTCTTTGCTGATTTCGGTGTGTTTGCCATCTTGTCTGTTGACATAGTGTGTGTGTGTGTGTTGTGGTTATGTGATGTGAGAAAGATCAATCAATTGGGAAAGATCAAAAAAATCGCGGGCTTACACAGCTATGAAAGTTTATGCATGCGCGCTTCGAGTCCGTGCCCTGCGAGTCGAGGATCCCACGCGGAGATATCGGGGCTAAGAGCAAGCCTCCTGTCCAGAACCTTGTTTGACCAGTTGCGTTCGTTTCACCTCGAAGGACACACGTCTCCGTACCAACCTCGCTCGTAAACCAACTCAGACTGGGAAAATGTCTGATAACTTGCTCTCTCTAGCTGGTTGGTATATCCTGCCCAACGTGAGTCCTCTCTCGTAGTTCCGTCTCTCTCAATATCAAATCCACGAAACCTCAATATGGACGAGTATCCCTTCGAAGACATCGAGTCATTGGGTGTAACCATAGCATATTCGTTGTTCTCAAGATTCGGATTCTATCTCTTTGACATTGTCAGACTTTTTGTTCGTGTGAATTGGGCATGAGAACAAATGACTGACTTGACATCAACAGCTAGTGACAGGATGGGCCCAATCAATCTTCTATGCCGTGTGGATACGCGCAGGTGATCCCAGGCCTCAACCCGGAACCAGGACATTCGTGCAGCACCGTAGGAGAATCAACATTATAGTCATTATGGCCTACCTCCTCTACACAATCTACGAAGCCGATTTCCAACTCCGCACGGCAGGAAACTTGTACCAAGACCTCGGTGTGGGACTGGGAGTTGACGACAGAGGAATCAACAGTCGCTTCAGAAGACTGTACGAGACTTCCAACACTCGTGAATCACATTGAGAACAGGCAAAGCTGACGGTAGACCAAAGAACACTCCTCCATCACCCAGACAAAGTATCCCCAGACACCGACCGCAGCGCCGCAGAATCCTACTACGTGCACCTCAAACTCTGCCGCGACATTCTCATCGACCCAACAAAGCGTTTCGCCTACGACCGCCTCGGCCCCGAAACCCTCTTCTGGCAAAAAGCAACCACAATTCCCGATTACCTTTCTATCGGCCTACGCAACCTTTTGATGTACTACACCGGCACTGCTGGCGTATTGACTCTTCTCGGTTTCCTCGGCTACATCAAGCAAGCCGCCTTTTGGAGATTTATGGCCTTGGCGTCGTTGGGTGTGTTTGAAGTGTATTGTTTGACCAGCACACAGTTTCCTCGCTTGTTGACACGGCTGGCAAACCCAGTGTTTGCGATCATACCCACTCATCCCCCATTCTTACCCTTTCAACTCGTGTCGCTGCTCAGAAAATTGGTCTTGACGGCTTTCATCGCATTCTCGCAGATTGGGCCTTTGTTGGCTTCTCCAGAGGCGGCTGCTGCTGCTGCTGAGCAGAATGATCAGGTTTCCCAGCAGCAGTTGCAGAGATTGGGTGCTTTGGGCCAGGCGCTGGAGAATGAGGCTAATATGCTCATGGGATTGGAGATGACGCCATTTGCGAATGATGAGGCTGCGATGAGGGAGATGAGAGGGAGGATGAAGAGGTTTTTGGTCGACAATACCGTGAGGAGTAATGTCGAGGTGAGGAATGCCATGGGTGAGGCAATTGCCAGGAGGAGGCAGGGTGTGCCGCATGGTGCTGTCGGTGCTAGATAGATTTTTGCTGTTACAGGAGCAGCACAAGTAACATTTGGACCATAACAATACGTGCATGGCAATCCTTCAGAACATCACATAAACTGCACATTTTGGTGGAACTGTCATCTGATACATGTAAAGATGGAAACGGCGAGATTTTATAGATCTTCTATGCTAGAGGAAAAAATGCTACTCTACAACTCTTCATGCTCAATAGGCTTCTCCTGCTCCTCAACCGCAACAGAAGGGCTAGCAGCAGAAGAAACAGACTCTGACGCCGTAGACGTCTCACTGCTGCTCGACTTTGCCTTCTTGCTCTTGGTGGCCTTGGGCTTCTTGGAGCTGCTGCTACTGGTGCTGCGCTTGGGCATCTGCATCTTCTTGGTTACCATGTCCATGAGTGCCTTGTTGAGCTCCTTGGCCTTGACTTCGACTTCCTTGACGGTAAAGGCGGGGTCTTCAAAGGCTTGGAGCTTGTCTTGCTCGGCCATCTTGGTCTTGACCCACTCGGCAACACTCTCGTAGGCCTTGGTAATGGAAGTGAGGTCTTCCTCGGTGTAGGGCATCAAGCTGGCTGATTCGCTGGGCTTGGCCGACGAGGAAGTAGATGAAGCATCAGGCTCGTCGAGGTCGTCCAAGTCATCGGCAGAGCTGGGACTTGGGCTAGCTTCGGCAGTCGTACTGCTCGACAAAGCAGCCTCAGAGGCAGACGAAATCGAGGCAGCAATCTGCTTGCCAATGGCATCAACCATTGACTTGGTCTGGTCGAGAGAGCTCTGCAGTGACTTGAGGATCTCGGGACGTGCTGAGGCTTCTTCTCTACGCTTCTGGACGGGGTCGACGATGGCCTTGAGAGCAGCAAGCTTGCTCTTGAAAGCTTCGGCCTTTGCGGAAGAGCCTTCGCCGTACAGCCATTCACTAGTGCTGCTGAGCAGAGAAGTTAACTGAGATCTGATGGCCTCGGTAGAGGCACCAATGAAGTCAGTGTTCTCAAGGAGATCTCTAGTGCGGTAGGTGTATGCCTCAAGAACATTCAAAGCCTCTTCTCTCTGGGTGCGAGACATGTCTGAACGGTCGAAAGCAGCGAGACGCTCCTTCATGCGCTTGACGTCTTCGGGTGCGGGTTGAGGAAGACCCTTGGCAACAGTGGTGAGCTTGATAGAGATGGTCTCGGTACGCTTCTTGTTCTTCTCGGCCTCGGGAGTGGCAGAACCACTTGACTTGGCGTTGGCAGTACTGGAAGAAGAGCTGGATGAGGAGCTAGACTCCTTCACGGTCTCCACCTCCTCGTCCTCGATGAGGGGCTCTTGATCGCCCTTCTTGGAACCAAATCCGAAGAGGCCCTTGACAGAGTCTCCAATACCAGCAGCCTTGCCTCCCTCGACTTCACAGCTGACGGAAGCAGCCACAATCTCGGGTATGCTGTCAACAGGGCTGATACGAAGCTTGAGCTTGGTCGAGATCTCATCCTTGGAGCAGCCGAACTTGGTGGTCAAAGCCTCAACAGAAGCGGTCAAGTTCTGGGTGTGGACCTCGGTGACTGGACGATCAACACTGTTGACCGTTTGGAAGATGCCAAAGGTGAAATCGTCAAGGTTCTTGATGGTGATTTCCTTGGCAGATCCAGCCTGAGAAGTAGGGACGAACAGTTTCTGCGATCTCTCCTTGCCATCTGAGGGGTACTTGATGCCTGCAGGGTAGACGGCGGCCTCGAGGTCCCTGATCTCCTTGACACGGAAGCTAGGGCTCAGACCAGCGGCCTTGAAAGCAGCACCGAAAGCGGCAGATTCGTCAGAGTTGACGTTGCTGCGAACCTCAGTGTTCTTGCCAGTCATGGACTCGAGCTTCTTCTGAATAAATGGTGTTCTGATGGCACCGCCGTGGAGAATGACCGAGTCAAGATCCTTGAAAGACAGCTTGGCAGCATCCAGAGCCTGTTGGACAGGGGCCTGGATGCGGTCGGCATGAGAAGCGGCCATCTTCTCGAAGTCGGTTCTAGTGAGCTTGGTAGCGAAGTCAATGTCGTTGTACAAACCCTCGAAGCTCGATCTGACTTCGGAGTTGGCACTCAGAACCTGTCTCGCGCGTTCGGCTTCACGCCAAATCTTGGAAGCGGTTCTACCGTGACTCTTGACCTCTTCGGCGGTGATGCCAGCCTTTACGGCCTGGGGCTTGGCGACAAAACTGTCGACGAGGTAGTCGACGATAAGAGCGTTGAGTTCATCTCCTCCCAGAGTCTTGTCCCAGCCAGAACCGACTACGGCAACCTCCTGGATAGTCTTGTTGAAGCGACCAATGTCCTTGACGTCCTTGGACTGGAATCTGAGGACAGTGGCGGTTGTTGATCCAGCACCCATGTCAAAGACCAGATGGTACTCGGGCTTCTCACCCTTGGTGACACTAGGGAAGGTGCGCTTGACGGCGTAGTCGATACCGACAGCCAGTCCGTCGCTGACGAGGCTCATGATGTTGATGCCAGCCAGATCAGCGGCACGCTCGATGGCACGTCTCTCGTCGGCAGTCCAGTGGACGGGTACGGTGATGACGGCGTCTGTGACTTCTCCTCCCTTGCCGCCAGACATGGCTTCGGCGTTTGTGCGAATGTTCTTGAGCTCCATGGCCAGCAACTCGTCGAGGTTCCATCGCGCTTCTTCCAAGCTGAAAGCAGTGGGCACAAACGAGACAGCTCCCTTCTCTTGCTCAAAGTTGGACTTGATTGCGGGATGGCGGGCGTGGTAGTTCTTGATCATCAAGTCGGCGTGTCCGCCAGGAACGAGGCCGAGGAGGGTCTTGAGGTTGGTGAAGACATCGGCAGGGAAACGACCACCGAGGGCCAGGGCATCTCCGCCGTAGAGTCTCTCCGGGTAGGAGCCAAAGTCGAGAGCGGAGCCAGTTACGGGCTTGAAGCCAACGACAGCGGCCTCTTTGCGTTTCGAATCCTTGGTGGGGACGATATCGAGGGGGACTCCAGGCTTTACGATCGCTGCTTTGATGTATGCACCGCCGAGATCAATTCCAAGGACTGCTGATGCTGCAGATGCCGTCGAGGCAAATGCGATGAACAAGAGTGCAAACAGACTAAAGGGGTGAGTGATTCCTCCCATCTTGGCCATGTTTGTGAGGCTGAAGGGGATACTCGTATGAAATAGTCGAAAGCTCCTTGTAGTGATCTAGAAGCTCGGCCGACAGGTTAAAAGAAAGGGACTTGATTTGAAGTCTAGTTTAGGACAGCATTCGACATGACTGTTCGCTTTGGACAAGTGTTGGATTGAGTCTGCTATCACCAACTTTTTTTGAAACGCGAGTCCGCTACTGCCACTTGTCTTCCCCGAGCTGTCGCTGCTTCGCCGCAACTGCCCTCCGTCACTGCCAAGCTTGGCGCCAACCGCGATTTGTGCACTAGCCGCGAGCGCGGAAAGACGTCGGCTGAATCAAGCACGCACGCGTCGAATTTGGCAGCGGCCCCCAGACTCACGCAGCGCCTGAAGATTCCCGATCCCAGTCGACGCCTTTTTTCCTTCGCCCTCGCCCATTTCACAGAAGAAGCTATCTCAGCTCATCACACAAGACTTCAAAATGGAATCCGCCAAGGTCCCCGTCAAGCTCGTCAAGGTCACCCGCGTCCTCGGCCGTACCGGTACGTTCATCTAGAAGAACATCGACAAGCCTCCATCGCCCGCCGAGAGAAAGAGTCTGCTGGAAAGAGGAGGATTGCGCATCGGTGGAAAGACATTCTGGACAACTCGGACATGGCCATGGAGGATTACCCACGCTGCAGAACAAATTGCTGACGGTTTTTTGCGACATAGGCTCTCGCGGTGGTGTTACCCAGGTCCGCGTTGAGTTCATGGACGACACTACCCGTTCCATCATCCGCAACGTCAAGNGGTCCCGGTACGATTCTCTCGCCTTACGATTCACTCGCCCTATCTCGAATACTAACACCGCATCTCCAGTCCGTGAGGACGACATCCTCTGCCTGCTCGAGTCCGAGCGTGAGGCCCGCCGTCTCCGATAAGCGACCAGCGCATGCCTTCCTTCCACTACCCTCAACCGCAACACTTTCTATCCCGAAGATCGACCGACTGTTTCACCCTCTCGTCGATATTTACCTCTCTCACCTCAATCCCTCTCTATGATACCGCTGGTTTGGGGGAGACGTTGAAGGGGAGTTTCGTTGCGGGCGCAAAAGTGCAAAGTTCTCTGATTACGATGATGTCGCCTGGGGGTCTTTTCTGATGGGTCGGGAGCTGCTGCGTAGTTTCTTCTAGCAAGGAGCCGGACAAGAAAAAAAGGAAATACGAAACAAAAAGCTTCGACGACAATTCATATCTTCCTCTTTTTCCAGTCGTGTTCTGCGCGTTTGTTGTGCTGACAGGCAAGGATGATTTTATGCGACACTCAAAAGTTATGGGCGTTCTGGTCTGGTCTGGGCCTGGTAGGCAATTTTACACTTGTTCATCCCTAACATAGTTCGTTTTGCTTTGCCAACATTCACTCGGATACTTGTCAGCCACGAACACAATCAAACGATCTGGACAAGGATTTGGAGCAACAGCTTCACGACTGGAGACACTCACATCACCACGCTCAGACTGTGACTGGAATCCAACCACCTATTTGCGACGGCTATAACACCAAACGATCCAACTGTGATATTCTGCCGCTTTGTTATAGCTTCTTCAAACTGAATCTGACAATTATGGCTACCTTACAAACGTGTAATGTGCCCATCAAGGTAGGTCAGGTGGTGGCTCCACTATGGAGTAACTGGACGGTATACGTTTGCAGTATCTAGGCGCACTCCTAGTATGTACAGGTCGACCTCCCAACCTATAGTTTGCTGTCGCGCGCGACAAAGCTCTGCCCTATCTTCAGCATATCGACAGCCTCTCTGACCATGTCTTCAACGATGTCCTTTGCGGGCTTGATGTTATCGATCACGCCAGCGACGGTCCCCATCAGATATGGAAGGTCGACGTCTTTGTCGTCATCCATGTCCTTTTGCATCGGCACAATGCCTTGCTCGGTCAACCGCTTGATGTCTTCGGGTCTGTCTTCCCAAGATTGGATATAGTCGTTCATGCGAACGCGAAGAGGTCGACCACTGACAACTAAAGTGCGCAGTGTGTCCTCAAATCTGGCTGATACCACCGCCTCTTTATGCAGCTTCGAGCACCCAGCTTCGACACTCGCAACAAATCTGTCACCATACGGTCAGCCCCCGAAACTTATAATGAGTGGAAGAACTTCATACCTTGTTCCGACCCATACACCGGCAGCTCCTTGCATCAAACTGGCTGCCAAACTACGTCCGTTGTATATACCGCCTGCTGCCACTACCAAGGCAGGTTCACCAGTCAGTGGACTCTTGTACTTCTTAGCTGCATCCACAACAGCTGGAATAAGAATGTTTCCAGGGATATCGCCTGTGTGACCTCCACCCTCGCCGCCTTGGGCGCATACGCAGTCCACACCAGCCTCGAGTGCCTTGATCGCATGCTTAGGATGACCAACCATGTTCATCACCAAGATGCCATTTTCATGCAAGCGATCGATGACTCCCTTCGGCGGCACACCCACAGCACTGATAAACAGTTTCGCGCCTTCTTCAATCACCACATCAATAAGCTGATCCAGTTGTCCATGGGTATAATCGTGGTTTGTCTTTCTTGCTGAGCCGCCTACTTGTGGCAAGGCCAAGTCGACACCAAAAGGTAGGTCTGGAGACGAGAGATGCGATTTCAATTCCGTGATTATATCGCGGAGCTGTTGAGGGTTGTATCCCAATCCTCCGATTGTGCCTAGGCCGCCTGCATTTGAGACTGCAGCAGCCAGAGGACCGGATGATGTGCGAGCCATGCCTGCAAGTAAGATTGGGTATTTGATCCCAAGCAGGGTGGTCAGAGGTGTGCTGAGCGTGGGCATGGCCATGGTGGTATGTGGTGTTGCCGGTGATGAAATTGGAATGAATCAATCGAGTACCTACCACATTGTCTTCTACTTTATTCAAGATAATATATGGCGGCTACGGCAGTATGGAATAAGGTCAAGTAATGCGGAGAGAGGTTCGGGCGAGGGGTTGTGCCGAGGCTCACCAGCGACGATCATTGACCGGTTTGGCTGCTCTTTCCTCCTTCACGTCCTTTCACGTCTTGCCCAGTTGATGATATTCTACAGATCCCTGACTGTATACCAAGCTTCCTGGAGGAATGCTCGACCGTGGTCATCCAGACTCTTACACCGCTTTGATGCGGACTGGGACTTCTTTGAGAGCCGCTGGTGCAGCCGACAAACCAATCCCTTTAACGGATAGTCAGCATTACGGGTAGGTGCCTTGGGTTTTGTAAGCAGGATGGCAAGTGTTCTCTGCGAAAGCTATAGACACGACCAAAGGCCTTTAAGGTCAACGAGCAGCATTGACTTCTCACCCGAGCTCGAAGATGGCAGCAGTACAGGACCGCACCTTTCCAATGCCAGTGATTTCTAGCAACCAGCTCAAGGGTAAGCTTGCCCAGCGTCACGATCGACGAAGACGTCGACTGCGCTGCGATAGTTACCTCGTGCATTGCTCGTCTTGAGAACCTACAGCGAGGCGATCTGAGTGACGATGCGATATGGAGAGACTCCCTCAGTATCACTGGACATCAACGGGCTTTCAACAGCGCAGCATCCATATCCGCTGTTTTGAACGAGCTGAAGGCCGAATGCAAACCTCACCACTTCCGCCTTGTACCAAATACGGCAAGAGTGGGACGTCGGTCAACTTTGGTGACTGCTGCTTTTCGATTCGAGACCGACGAAGGCCATCCTGCTGAATGCTCGGGTCTGTAGAACATAGTCCCTGTTGAAGCCGGCGACTATAAGATCTGGGTCTTTTGTACAACCATCGAGGCTCTCCAAGATCATGACGGCCATGGAAACCCAGACAGCTTCCCCGATCCAAAGTTCGCACCAGCTGCCGACCTCGTTGACCGTGATCGATACCAGGGTACTGTGCTCCACTCAGTCGACTGGAAGAACGCAGACGCTTTCGCCGACAAAAGGGCCATCATCATCGGCGCCGCCAACAGTGCCATGAATATTGCTCAAAACATGGTCGACAGCAAACTGTCAGAGATAACCATTGTGCAACGCAGCACAACCCATGTCATATCAACCAAAATCTTTTTTCCTTTGATCGATCCCCTCTACGATCCTCAAACCGACGTGGGGCTATCGGACAGATTGATATTGACACCGCCATACGCAGTGGGTAGACTGTTAACCATCGCAGGCGCAATAGCCTTAGAATCTCAAAAACACGATCAACACCGCTATGACTTTCTTCGAAAAGCAGGATCGAAGTTGCATCAAAGCCCAGATTTGCTCGCCAACCCCATCGAAAAGTTTGGCGGTCATATTCTCGATGACAGCTCTGCGTCTTCAAATATTTTGAGTGTGGAAGGGTATCTATACTGACCTCCTTCTCGTCTTCCTTCCTGATCAACAAAAACTGACACCCCTGCAAAGGTCAAAGTAAAATCCGGCATCCTACCCACCTCCTTCACACCCATTGGCCTCCACTTCCAAGACAATACCGAGCTAGAAGTAGACCTCATAGTCTACGCCACAGGCTTTAGATCCAACCTCCGCGAAAGCGTTGCCAGTTTAGTCAGTTCCGCCACCGCCTCCACACTCGACGACTTTTTCGGTCTCGATGGCCGAGGGCGAGATCAGAGGTCTAGCAAAACCAATCAGCCACCCAGGAATCTGGTGTTCTCGGCGGCAGTACGGCTAATGTGAGGTTTTGTTCTCGAGTGCTGGCGTTGCGTATTCGAGAAGATGTGAGAGGGAGGCCGTTGGTGCTTTATACTGCCACGCCTTGACATCTTTGTGACAATATAGGGCGATGAGTGTACTATATAAATGCATGGTGGCTTCCAGGAAACAAAGATGACCACGGAAAGCAGTCATTCATCCAAGCCCTCCTTGGACACATGTCTGAATCCTGAAACAACTCTGCATTTTGACAGTCTACTCAACAGATACCTTTGTGTACTGGAAACAAAAGACATGGTAGAGACAGCAAATCATGGGGTTACAAAGCAGACACTACTCGACAAAGATCTTCTTTAGCTTACTCCATTCCAAAGGATACTGTCAAAATACACAAATCAATAGTTGCATGATTCATTGTTTTGCTGGGAGGTGGGTTATGACATAGACAGGGTCGTACCCCTGACAATACCTTTTGATGCTCTCTCGTGCATATAGAGGGGGCTAGGATAAGCTTTTGCAAGTCAGAAAGGTATCTGGAATACTTTTGATGTCCATGGAAGCTCATGGATCTTATAAGCTGCTCGTGTGTCGACTAAATCTGTTGTTGATCTCCAAGGCAGGTTTACATAGTTTGATTGACCACTCAGGCACACGAACATCAACAACCCCAGAGCCGTTCAGTTTAGGGGACGGGACAAGGAAGACAGCAGCGTCGTTTTGATCGTTATTTAGGTTAGGGAAACAGCAAGAAACTCCCGCCTCGTTTTGCGGGTTCATCTAATTTACACTTTTGGTAGCATCGCCGTCTCCGTGAGCAATTCAAGATCTCCCTCTTGCCTCCACTCAGTTCTCCATGCTCAAACGCAACATCTCAGTCTCTGGAACCATTGTAAAATATGGCTTCATCGACCTGGTAATCGTGTTCGCCGGACGGTACTCGGTGGCTGAGCTGACCCTCTTGCGGCCTCTTGGGGCCTGAGTGGGAACTGCGATGGTCTTGCGAGGTGCATGCAGCACGTCTTGTCCATTAGGAGCATCCATAACGCATGAAGGATACTGTTCGCAAGCTGTGTGCATGCTGATGTCCGATGTGTTTCTCATGAAGCCTTGACCAGGTTGTTGGGTGTCTGAGGAGCCGTCAAGCATGGCAACACCACGTTCGATCAGTTCGGGGACAATAGCGCTGACAATCTCTCTGACTTGATCGCTGGGAAGTCTTGTCGTCTGAGTATGCTTGAAGTCAGACTGAGGTGCGTGGATAGAGTCCGATAGAGGTGCTCCAAAGGTATAGCCGGATGAGAAGTCGGAAGATGCAGCCAGGTCAGTAAAGTCAAGATGGTCGCTACCAGTGAAGACTTGATCATAGTTCTGCAGAGGAGCTGTGCTCGATGGGTAAGAGAATGGTCCATCAACACCAGAAGTAGACATGGAGGGTGGGTCAATGGATCCACTACCCTGGGAGCTGTTGGCCTGATAGTCAACAGGATAAGACATGTATGGCACGTTGTTGCCAAAGGAGTCCTCTTGCTTCGTGAAGAGTTGAGGATTAGGCCAGGCAATGCCAGCCCTACGAAGAATACCNTGATAAGTTTACATTAGCATGACGAAATTAGGAGGAGTGTGTGACTTACTGCGAGGGGCATGTATCCATTTGAAGGTGATGACGTCTTTGACAGGACAGAAGTGAGGTTTGCCAGTGCCAACTGCTTCGTAGAAGTAACCCTCGGATATGCAGACTGTGATGCGACCAACGTTATCGGCAATGTGGAGCTGGAGCTGATCGCGCATGGCTCCGTTGAAGTGCGGAAAGAGCATCCTGCTGGTTGGAGAGTGGTTGACCTGGATAGGAAAGTCGGCATCAAGGTTGATCTTTCGAACTCTGTCCTCGTATTGTTAGCTCAGCCTATGGTAGTGGACTCTCAAGGTGTTGACTAACGAAACTGTCTTACCGTCGACGGCGACGTGCAGTGCCAGAATGACGCGATTGCCTTTCACGAACTGAGGGGATGATACGACTGGTCTGGTCCACGAGTGCAGAGAGAGCTTGAAGGGAGTTCCGGGATTCAACGAAGGAATGTACGTGTTGAGAGTTGGAGAGGCGCCAATTGCNTAGATATACATCTTAGTAATGATTTATGAACAGCGAACGTGGTCAGACTCACGAGTAACAATACCAAAGCACTCGGTGCGGAACTCTTGGATGGGTGTGTTGGTCACCTGCGGGAAGAGGATAATGTCCCAATTTTCGAAGCGCATGATGAAAGAATCAAAATAATACGCTATCGATGCTATGAAGCTTGTCGAAAAAGCAGATTCGTCACGCGGACCGATACGACAAAGTGGGTTGTCGAGAGTGTGATGGTTAGAACGAGAAAGAAAGAGTAACTGGGGTCAACAAAGATGTGTCCCAGAATGTCTGTCAAGGAAGGAACAACCCACGATAGATGCCAAAGCTTCAACGTCGGTGTAGCAAAGACGGTCAACCACGAACCTGACAGCCATCTTTATTCCTGGATTCTGCTTAGTCGTTCGTCGGGGAGCTTTCGAGTCTGTTGGGATCGACGAAACACCTGATCGACGAAGCCTCGATGTCAATGTGATTTTTGTATCATACCTAACTGGACTGTCTGTTGGCTTGCGCATTCTCTTCACTACTTACACTCTGTTCACTCACGCTCTTCACTATCTACACTTCCTTCACTGCAAACGCTCAATCTTCACTTGACTGCAAAGAGATGCTCTCCACTATTGGTCGAAATCGTCTCGGGTTTGTTGGGCCGAACGAGTCGTCTCGACGTTTTTGTGATGAATCTGGCTTAATCGTCCATCGGAGACTGTGTCGAATTTGTTGGGCTCGACGGAATCGCTTCGACAAAATGGCTCGACAAGGATGTATGTTGTCGTTCGTCGAGGACGCTGTCGATATGAAGGCGTCGACGAGGATGTACTCTCCTGTGCTTGGACTTACTTGTCTTACACTACCTTGTCACTCTCGTCACCAGTTCCTGCGTCTGAGCTTCAAACACGACCAAAAAAAAAAAAGTTAGCCATGGATCTTTGCAACATGGTCTTACCGGCTGTAAGTGACGGCATTGCAGAGTCGTCAGACAGAGCAGTGATAGTTCGCTCATAGTAGAAATTGGTTTCAGCCGGTACGTTACCACCAAATCGATACGGACACGTCTGATATCGAAACCGAAGCCTGTCGGTGCTTTCGAAAAGCCTGTTACGCGCTTGTCAAGGTACACACAGAAGACAGTGGCTTACTCGAGTGAACGTCAAGCAAGATGATCGGTTCGTTGACATTGGCTATGTGCTTGAGCTATCTGTCTAACAGACGGATTCCAGCTACATAGATCGACCAGATCCTGTCTACCGAATGTAAGCAGAAATACCTGACAAGCTTCTTCGATGACCGCATATACCTCAGGCGCCTCTTAGGAGTGCACCTAACGCCTTAAAAGAGTCGCTACCATCTCAAAAGATGCTGACCACATTGGAGAGATTGTACTCAAACATTTAAAAAAATCAAAACTGATACCATTTTCGCCCTCCTTTTGGGTAGTAAAAAATTGGAAACGCAAGGGTAATAGTAAAGCAGCAAATAACTACATTGGTGTTTGTCATGACGGAAAGCATAGGCGTTCCTATGCTTGCACGATCGATGAACCAAGAGAAGAATAAGAGAGATAAGAAATAGAGAAAAAGACTGAACAAGGCCAACGTCGAGTTCAGAGAAGCGTGCAACTTTTGAAAAAGAGCCCCATCCATCCTTCGCCGCATGACTGTGTTGGTTTCGTGTGATTGCTGAAAGGACTGACGCCGAGAGGGGAAAAAGAACAAGGAGGTCGTGAGGGGGCATGCAATAAGCAGGATAGATTCGTCGAAGTTAAAGCCAGTCACATGAACCTGTCCAACTCCCGCTAAAAAACCACTCAAGGCTCAAGGAAAAACTGCTTACTGTTGATGGTTAGAGGCATCTGGGGACCAGAACTGCTGCTGCTGCTGCTGCTGTTGTTGCTGTCCACCCACCTTCATGGGGGCGAAGCCACCGTAAGGATGTTGAGGAGGCATGCCCATGGAAGGGTAGACTGGTGGTGGGGGAGCAGGGCGGTAAGGAGTGCCGGCAGGGCCAGAGTTGTTCTGGCTGCGACCCCAGCTGAGGCGGACACGCGAGTTACCGATGGGGTAGCCCTGCATTTGGTTGATGGCCATCTCAGCAGCATGGCGCTGAACGAACTGGACGAAACCGCAGCCCTTGCCGGGAGGGATCTTGACGTATGTGATTTCGCCAAAGCCCTGGAAGAAAGAGCGGAGCTCGTCCTCGGTGACGTAACCACTGAGACCGCCAACAAAAACGGTGGTGTTGTTGGGGTCGGTGAACTGGTTCATTGGCTGAGGAGCACCGTAGAAACCGAGAGGAGGGGCACCCATGCCGTACATGCCAACGGGACCACCGGGCATACCACCCATGCCACCAGGACCGGCGTGCTGGTTCTTGTTCTTGGGGGTAGCAGTGCTGATGCGCATGGGTCTGTTGCCGCAGTAAACGCCCTGCATCTCGGTAAGGGCACGCTGTTGGTCTGCCTCGTCGGAGAAGCGGACGAAACCGTAACCGCGAGAGAGGCCGCTGATTGGGTCCGACATGATCTTGGCCGACTTGCAGCTGGGGAAGCGGTTCTGGAAGATGCTGACGAGGACGTATTCGTTAACCTCGGGACCGAGATCGCCAACGAAGATGGAGTACTCGGGACCACGGTCGTCACGGCTACGGTCAGCAAGACCACCACCAGAAGCCCAGTTGAGCTTGAAGGGGCGGTTTGAGTTGGGGATGAGAGTGCCGTTGAGCTGGAGAGCCTTGGTGGCAGCGTCGGGAGATTCAAAGTCGACGAAGCAGTATCCAGCATTACTTCTAGCCGAGTATGGTTAGAAATCCATCCTTTTTCAAGTATGTTCAGGCTACTCACCCNNGGAGAATTTGTCGCGGATCATCTTGACGTTGACCTGGTAGCCCATGCCGAACCAGACACTTCTGACGAAGTTCTCGTCAATCCAGGGTTCAAGCTCACCCATNCCTGTATCTTGTCTTAGCTTATGCTCACGCTTTGTTCATCTCGTTGATTCGACATACCACAAAGTGGTCTTGGGCTCGCCGCCAGACTGGGAGCCAGGACCAGGTGCAGATCCAGGTGCGCCGGAAGGAGTAGGAGGGAACTGGCCCTGTTGGGATTCGATGGGTTGGCCCATAGAGGGCTGCTGGGGCTGAGCGGCGGGAGCGCCGGATTCCTCAGGTTGTTGACCCTGGAAAGAGTCGCCGAATTGTTGGAAACTCATTTTCGAAGATGGATGTTATCGCAAAGTCGAGATGGATTAGGAACGCCGAGATCTGGGGCATCAGTGTCAGTAAAAGGACTCGACACAATAGTGAGAGCAGACTGTCGCGTACTCACAAATCTTGCGGCGTAGTAGGTAAGAGATGCTTGTCGCGATTGTTTATCGTCGCAAGTTATGAGAAGCTTGGTTAAAGCTGTAGGTGTGTGGTGTGGGAAAGACAGGCGAAGAATCAAAGACGTTCGGTATTGTTCGATGCAATTCCTGAATGTGAACGTGAAAGTTCAGACGAGTCGTACTTGCGCCGAAGGAATGTCCGATGACAATAATTCACTCGCGAATCTATCACTGAGGTTAGCGCGAATTAGGCGAGGTGTGCGACAATGGGCTGAAGCAAGGTGAAGTGCAGTGGTGGTGGCAATGGGAGGTGGTTGTGACTGAAGTGTGGTGAAAAGCCAGCTCGGCAGCCTCGGCGGGGTCGAGGATTCGCGGCATCGACGCGAAAGCNTCCAAAGTGCTCACGAGCTCAATAGCGACAGTGCTGAGAGCGTGGCTCGGGAACCCGAACGAGGCGGCCGAGATGGGGNNTTGGATAATGGGATGCGGAATTGGTCAGATGTAGCTCGTCATGGCGACGCCAATGAGGATGGCGAAACCAAGGTGGTCGTAGAGATCGGCTACCAGGGTATCGGGAGGAAAGTGACTGTGGACGAATAAAATGGAGAGCGACATACCGGCAGCACGGGTGCGAATAGGAGCGGGAGCGGGAAGCAAAGGACGAGACGAAAGACGACGAAAGAACCGCGGGAATAGCACAAGGAGAAAAGATGCTGTTTGCGCGCGCGAAAGGGAGAGGAGCTTTCGAGCAACGTCGAGACACAGAGAACTGCCAAGTTGACCGTTGTTGCCCCGTCACGTGCAAACCGGATCGCTCCTGCCTGACGCAACTTCGAAGATCGTGGGGGTTGATGCTCAGGGATAGGGGCGGCGCCGGCAGTCGGGTTCGTCAATCTCGAATCTTTCCACCATTCCAGTCTTTATATTGCTCTTGGCAGCTATTGCGCATTCAGGAGGAGAGACAAGTCCAGTCCATCGGGCGCGGTTTTCGAGCACGGGGCTTCTCGCACGCCAACGGCAGCAGCAAGGTGACAGTGACATCTCAGCTCAGGAGCTTCAAGCATGGACATTTTGAAAACTGATATTTATTCATTCATTCGCTAAATTGACAATCGACCCTGGCCCAGCCGGGCTCATGCATAAGGTGTAACCACTCAAAATGATATCTTTCAACGCAAAATCTATGCCTGTTCAGGGATGCCTGTTGCGAGCAATATTAGTAAATGGGTCGTGGAGAGAAGCATGTTAACTCACCAGCAGCCTGCTTGGCTTCGCCGAAAGAGTCTCTGCCGCTGGCAAAGACCTTGTCAAAGTCGTACTCGAACCAACGGATATCGGGGCTCAGTCCAGCAAACTTCCACTCGCCATCGACCTTCTTGTACCAGTGCTTGTTGGTGCTGTGGGCGTGGCCCTTGACAGCAACCTTCGATCTGGACTCGTCGGTGTACTTCTGGTGAGGTACACGAAGTTGGTGCCAGCCAATGATCTCAGTGTCCGAGACCTTCTCCCATCTGGTACCACCGATGAAGTGCTGAGTCTTGAGGAGAGGGTCGCCGAGGACGTTGGGGTCAGATGCCATCTTGACGAACTCCTCGGCGGGCATAGCCTCCCAGATCTTGTCGAGGAACGAACGGTAATCGATGATGAGCTCGGGTGCAATAACAGTCTCGAGTCTCTTCCAGTCCTGCGGCATATTGTCAGCCCGTGTGACCCTCAAGTTGATCAAGACTCGCGTGTGCTCACCTTGGTGTCGTAGCTGTCTGCCCAGTTGAAGCAGGCGGCCATGCAGCCAAGCATTTCTACAGGTTGTTAGCATTCTTGATCCGATCAAGAGGCCACTTGCTCGGAAGACTGGCTGTACCCTGAAGATCTTGTGCTTCAGAGCATGCGCATGTCTGCAAGGGCTTGCGATGTTTGGATCTACATACCCTCGTGCGATGGGTAGTTGGTCATGGTGATAGTAGCGAATGTGAATGTGAGATGAATAGGAACTCTGGAATCACAACTACAGCGAGTAACTCTACATCTATATACCTACCTGCGTCAAGGCATATTTGTCTCGGGAGTCTCAAACATTGGATATTTTGTTGCCCCGCCATGTCCGAACGGAGTTGTTTGAGGGCCGAAGGGCTGTACCTGATGCGAGCAATCCTCAGGTACCAGCCAGGCCAACCAACTCTGTCAATGCTGTCCACCATCGAGCTTCTCAAGGTGTTCTCAAGCTCCACGTGCCAGTTGCAAAGGGCTCACCTTGATAGAGACTGCCTCCCATTCTCTCTCCAGAGCAACATAAGCTTTGGGAGATAGACAAGACAAACAGATGTAGGACAATAGAGTGCCAAGATGGAGAAGATCAAGGTGCCGCAGGGCTCGAGCCGGACGGCATTTTTAGCATCCCCCACTTTACGCTTCGGACATTTTATCGAATCGCACGCGTCATGGTTGGTGAGCGCGAAGGCCGAGCAGCGAGACGTGAGATGTCGCAGAGTGCCTTGACCACAGATAGTTCGGAGAATTCATGTCTGTCCTGAGTTTGAGCTAGTCGGCATGCTTTTCTGTAGAAACAAGAGTAGAAGTTGCTTGCTTGTTGCAGAGAAGGATGGATGCTTGCATCGAGTCGAGGGTAGAGATCATGATGGTGCAACGGTATCTTCCCAATTAGGCAATCTGTTGATGGACGGCGTCGCAACCAAACAGCAAATTCAGACAACCAAGTCAATCAAGTCCATGCAAAGCGTCCAGCATCTTATCAACCATCAACGTGCACAATGGATCATGACACGCTTAACACGGCGTCAACTTATCTGAACAATCTCCTCCTAGCTCGAGGCCTGCTCCGTGACAGCAAGGCTCTCGACTTTGCCAAACCAACTCGAGAAACACGAGCTCAGATCATCAACCTTGTCCACGACCTCCTCTTACGACGCGACCGAGACCAAGAAAACCGCGAGCACATTGCCTTGACCCTTCGAACTCTCCGTACCGACCAGACCCGCAAAGATGGCGATGTCGAACGACTACAGACTCGTCTCGACACCCAGGAGCGCTCCCTGCTGCAAGCCCAAACCGAAGCCAGAAACGCCAAGATCGAAATGCGCAAACTCGAATCAACTACGAAAGCACTGAACGATCAGCTCGGACGACTGAAAGCGTCTGTCTCGCAGATCAAAACACAATGTGCCAACGACGTACGGAAGCGGGACATGCACATCGAGCGCCTTAAATCACATCTCCAAGGCCAGCAGAGGGGAAACAAAGGTGGTCTTGTTGCTCCGTCTATATCTGTCGGCGGAAGAGGTCCCCACTCGTTCAACACGTCAGTAAGAGACATCTCGGATCCAGAGTACAACTTGAAGCAAGAGACTACCGACTTTCTCACACAACTGAGCTCTGGACTTAGCGACGAGAACGATGCTCTGATCGAGATGATCCGCGGAACTCTGGTCACGCTGAGGGAGTTACTGGGCGTGCCGGAACAGAACTTGGACAACACAGTTGACGGCATCGAAAACGAAGATGGCACCCTCGGCTTCGCACACGGATCCCTCGCCGAGGAGCTTGAATCAATGCTCGACACGCTCAAGACCGTTTTGACCAATCCAAACTTTGTCTCAATGGACGAAGTGGAAGCAAGAGACGACGAGATAGCACGACTGAGAGAAGGCTGGGACCAGATGGAGGCAAGGTGGAGAGACCTGCTCTTCATGATGAATGGATGGTGCACAAGACTAGAGAAGAGCGGCGACACCATCAACCTCGAGGAACTTAAGAAGGGTCTCGGCTTGGGTGTCGGCCTGGAAGCCCCTCCGACTGCTCAGAAGCTCCGCGCCAGTCAACATGCTCGCTCCGACAGTGATCACGACAGCGACATCCATACATTGAGCCCCACTCCCTCAGAGGGTCGTCCAGTTCCACCGAGCACTGCAAAGTCGCAGAGAAGCATAGATCCACCAGAGTTCTTCAACCTCAATCCTCGAGGACAGCGTACGCTCAACAAGATGAGCCACAACGTCCAGTCGCCTCGTAAAGTCGCATTCGCCATGGACACCTCCGAGAACACTGATCCTGCCGAATCAACTCCAGGCAGGCTCGACTCGTCCGCCTTCGTCAAGGCTTCTGCAAACAGATCCTCGCTTCCCACACGCCGTCAGCTGAACCTTACCCCGTCCGCTGGCTCACATGACAGACTCGTAAGTACTATTACCTAGTCGCATTTGCACTTCAATCTAACGAAGATATAGCCTTCTCGATCACGCGGCTCTTCACCGCCACGAAGGCTTGCAGATTCTCCATCTGAGAACTTGCCGCAACAGGAAGACGAAGATGTGCAGGAAGAAGAAGACCCTGAGATGTCGGTCGAGGAAAAGCTGCGCCTTGCACAAGCTGAAGCCGAAGCTGCAGGCGGCGCTCAGGACAGAGGGCCAGACGAGGACTCACAACTCAATATCGACCTCGATGAGGAGATGAGTAAGGTGCGAAGTCCAGCGAAGAAGACCAAGATCCAAGGCAGACTGAAGCGCAGGAAGAGCACCCTCAGTCCGGAAGAATTGGAAGATCTTCTGGGACTAGAATAACGAAGGGGATAACGAAGAGACGACCCATCACATCCTTAGTTGAAAGCTTACGGACTGTTCACGACCCACGAGATACTATCATCACATCCATCACATCCATCACTCTTAGCTTACTGGTCTTGACAGGTCGCTCTGATATGATGGTGCACATGCCAGTTCTCCCAGCCTCACCGTTCATGGTTCGAGGATCAAAAGTTCTGCTGGGTGCCGGACGGCAAACTATCATTTGTCGAGAGTCAGCGAACGATAAGCGGTAGGCTGAAGAGAACCATGGCGGTGTCATGCAACTCGATTGTGCGTGTTCCTGCCCGCATGGTGCACTGGTGAAGTCGTGAGGCTTGATTGGAGCGTCGCGTGAACCCTTGAATCCAATCAGCTTCACCAGAGAACCGCCTTCGACTCTGCTTCCATTCACCATCTTCTTGCAAGCGCTGCGACCGAGTAACCTCGCCCAAGGATGTGCAGTCACACATGCAGCTTGCCAATAGTGCCAGGACGATGATTATGCGAGCACCCGCCCCGCCTTTATGATTTTCCCTGTTCGGTGCACATTGAAGCCATGTTTTTCGCGATTCGGCATGGCGTGCGTATCTGGTGTGCCTTGTGTGCCTTGGTGCAAGGAGAGGACCGGTGATTGGCATAAGTACAATCGTATGCGCTTCCTCGACTTCTCTTCCTTCTTTCTTTCAGCGAGACCTGTCAAGCCCGGAGCTGACTATTAGTTTGTTTTATTTTACTCCCTTTTCTTTCCGCTTTATTCTCCACTAATCGAGCCTGGTGCTCCTAATTCACAAAACTCATACTATCAATTATTCTTGCCCATACCACAGCCCCCTCCAATAATCACCTTGTTTACAATTTACGTTTTTACTTCTATTCATCAACTCTTGATCTTTTCTTGTCGCTGGTCGGCTAGGAAATCAACAAACTAATATCAGCTCTTCTTGCTCAACACTGTCAATTTTCGACCGGTACTCTCACGTTTACCGACCATATATTCCAAAAAGAAAGAACAGTAATCAGAAAGACTTCAACAATGGCAGCCGTACAATTGAACTTCACACTCAGGACCTCGTCCAACTGCAAGACAGTCCACCTCATCGGTTCATGGGACAGCTACAAGAGTCAACTTCCTCTTTCCAAGGACTCTGCGAAACAAGGTGGCTGGAAAGGTACATTCAGATTCCAGGGCTCGACACTGAAGCCTGGCTCGAGATATTGGTACTACGTATGTCATCTCATCACGCTTACTCACAGTTCAAGTCCTGACAGAAACAAAACAGNNTACATCATCGACGGCTACCACGTTTCCCACGACCCAGCCCGCGAATCCACCACCGAGCCCACCACAGGTCGCAAACTCAACATCCTCGACATTCCCTCTGCAAAGTCGTCAACAGCGCCCTCTGCCCCAGCACCATCTTCAAAGTCCCACAGCCACAGCAAGCACACCCGCCGCACCAGCGAACACATCCCCAAAGGCCGCTCCTTGTCGCCCTCGCAAATCAAGTGTCCGCGCCCCAATCGCCCCCACGAGACCCGCACCATCACTCGCGAACAGTACAATGCGTCTTCTGTGGATCGCCTTGCCAGCCGTCTCGGCAACACGCAACTCGACTCTGATTCCGACAGCGAGAGTGACTCCGACAGCGATGTGCCGTCGCTTACTTCGTCGCGCAGCAGTGCTTCCTCTTCGCCGTCGTCTGCGAGCGCGACATCGAGGTCTTCGTCTACGAGTGCTTGCACCTGCAATCGCTTCGGCATCACCAGATCTGGTGCGAGAGTCAAGCTCGACTGTGGCGGTGACGTTTGCGGATATGGTGAAGGCAGTGATTGTTCCTCTGAGAGCGAAGACGAAAAGAAATACCGTACCCGCACGACCAGACGCCAGGGTATGATTGTGCGTCGTTGAAACCCACAATTTTCTTGCCAACAAACGTTCCTTCAATGTCCTTTTACGACGATTCTACGCCTGATGTGCATACACATTCATTTATGACTTTTGGCTCCTATGCCATTCTGCCAAACAACCTATTCTGGTTTCTTACTTTCTTCTTTTTCTGGGAGATGCGCAGAGGTCAGAGGCTGTGTTACATAAGCTGGCCTTTTGTGACACTGCACTCCTCTGGTGTTCCTGAAACTCCCTATGGTGTCGCCCTGTTCTAGGTGCGACACTCATGACTTACTGATGCATCGCGACACAAAAGACATTTTCTGAGTCGCGACCAGCACTGAGGTGGAAGAGGAAAGGAGAGGGAGGGGGAAGAAAGAGGAAGGGGGGAAGAAAGAACAAGAAGCAAAGGAGAAGCTCCTTGGGTCAAATGTATGGACACAAAGCAACAGTTCTTGAGACTTGCTTTTGACCCGTCCTGTCACGATCTTACGAGACAGATGTTTATAGCTTGCAACTAGACAATGCCGAAAAGCTAATCATTCATCCTTATCACAATCGCCCATTGCCTCCCATGATCAAAGTAGAGACCGTGATTGCCAATACGAAATCCATACTCATAAGATCATAATCTCAGAACCTGTCAAACATCAAATAGTGAAAGCCCCAAACTCACCTTCTCTGAGCCTCAATTCTCAAGCTCTACTGCAAACTCCCCTTGGCATAAACCAAATAATCATTCCCGTATTCATCCACGTTCGCCAATCCCTCGACCCCATCCCAGAGCATGACACCGCCAAGATTGCTTGTATAGAGTTGTCTTGCAAGACTGATCTGATGTCCCAATGCAGCACCCTCAACATACCCACTTCCCGCACCCTCGAAAGCACCAGCGCCGATAAAGAGCTTGGTTTTGTTGTTGGCCGCATACAACTCATCACTCCAACCACCAAACGAGGCAGCATAGCCGTCAGAGGATAGATCGCAAGAAGGACTGTTGTAGAATTGTACAAAGACAAAGTCGCAGAGCGCCATTGCAGAGATTGGAATACTGGCGTCTGGGCGGGGGCATTGCGGAGCAGCAGAGAGATAGTACTTCTTGCTCGTGTCGGAAGCAAATAGCGTGCGGAGGGCTTGCGCGAAAGTGGTATATGAGGTAGAATCTTTAGACTCGTTGTCGAGGTCAAAGCCATCAATGATAATGTCGCCAAAGGGTCGTAAGGAGGCATCCAAGCCATCTCCTCCGCCAAACAGATCCCACAGGTTTTTAGCCAGTTGGATGGCTTCTGTATCGGAAGCAAAGGTTACATTAGAGTAGTAGCCGCCTAAAGAGACGAGTACGGGCTTGCCCAGCTGTTGGCAGCTTACAATTTCGGGCGCGAGGTCGGTGCAGTCTTCTAATCCGGGAGCGTGAAGTTGTTGGGCTGTTGTGCTGCCTTTGCAGCTAGGGCCGAAGTTGGCAGAAGGGAAGCCGCCGTTTGTGAAGAAAGATGTGACAAAGGCTAGGACTACGATGTCGACATTGCTGTTTTGGCAGAGTTGCAATAGGTCGCCGGTTCCGGTATCGGGCGTTTGGCCATAGTAGACAGCGACATTGTTCTGTCGGCTGGTCTTGAAGATGTAGTTGGTGCTTGTGGGAGATGGGACAGAGTTGTAGGGTGCCATGGCTTGTGAATCCGCAGATGTTGCAGTCGTATTGATGCTCGGGCCATTAGTGTCTGGGGGACTGTAGACGGATGGTATGGGCAGCACAGGTATTGAAGATGCGGATGATGTCTCTTGAACTGTCTCTCCAGAGTTCGTGGTGTTTGAGAATGGTAGAGGTTGGACAAAGGGGGTGACCGACACTGGTATGTGCGTTGTTCTGGTCAAAGTTCGAGTGACGCGAGATCTTGGTGTTGATGAGGTGGTAGTCGAGATTGATGGAGAAACCTGGTCGGACGAGGAAGAGCAGGGAACGAGTGGGTCTGCTCCACCACGACGGCACGCAGTCGCTATGGTCAGAGAAGAGGTATCAACGGTCGTAGGGCTTGAGATCTTGAAGCTTGTACTAGAAGACACAAGCAGTTGGGTCGATGTTGCATTGGCGATGGCCAACGTTGTCGATAGTGGTGCTGCCTCTGACGCAGTCGCAAAGACAGCTAGCAGGCTTGCTAGTAGAGCCTCTTGTTCGTGCAGACGATCATCAATTGCCTTGAGAAACTCTAGTACATCTTGCGGTAGGTCGGATAAGCCTTCCTGTATAGAAGTGACAGTCTCCAGCAACTCAGCAGCTTGCGTCGCTGGTGCTGAGCTGGGTTCGCGCTGTAATGAGATGGTTGTATTGTCACGTCGGATGATTTCATGTTTATGAGGACGGTGTATGTGCAGGGACTGTACAGTGCCAACGAGATATATGAGTGAGACAAAGACGCCAGAAGTGCTTAACGAGAGCATGATAGCGAGTGACTTGGAGTCTTTGACCTACCTCATGATGGCCATAGCAACAGGTATATATCCATCACGCCGAGACAACAAGCCAGAGACAGGAGGCTGTCGAAGAATGAAACTCACCTACCTGGGACCAAGGAGAACAGACATGGTCACGCAAAAATGCAGTATACTGTGAGAGCTTGGGCGTGAAGAAAAGAGATGGTCGACATTCCTGAACCGCGTCGCGTGGAATCGCGTAGAGGCTGGATCATGCCATGACAAAAACTGGACAGCTGACAGAAGGAATTTGCGTTGCTGACCCGAAAACGGGGAGGCTGTTGATCGTGTGCATTCCCAAAAGCGCCCGTCGAGAGCCGAGCATGTATACCTATCTTGGCGCCTGCATAGAGCGTTGTGTGACAGGTTGCATCCGGCGAAACATGTTTGGAAAAGCTGGACGGTGGAGGCCTGTATGACGAGAATGTCGAGGTGAATCGAGGACAGATGGCGCCCCTTGGTTCTCGGAAGCGCGGATGTCAAATTGGAGGAAGCTATCAAAGGGTGTGTGATTCGCGTACCGTAGCCGTAACGGAGAAAGTTCGCTTGCGTCAGAAGTTAGAACAAAGACGCGCGGGTGCAGCGCGAGGGACGAAGGAGCTCATGTACAAGTGGCCAAGTGGAGCAAAGGATCAGAACACTGCAGACACTGTGGTGACTGTTACATTATATGATAACTTTGGATGGAATATTGAAAGTGGAAAAAAGTGTTGGTGAGGAAGGAGGATGTACGGATTGGAGGGTGTTTCCTGATTGGGCGCAGGTCGAGAACCACGGCTGTCCTTTCTCACGAGAACGAGCGCGACCTTCACTCAAGACCAAGAAAATGGGACCAACGCCTCACACACGGCCGGCAAAATGCTCAGCGCACAACAGAGTCAAAGTGCCTTGCACTCTATCCCTTTCCCTAACATCCCATCATCCTCATCACACAACCATCACCACCCACAGATTTCTTGATATACCACCGCCAATAACCAGAAGCTCCCACATTTCCTGAAGCCTTGCTCTCTGAAGCCCTCAAGCTGCCACTGTGACTGATCCACCACACAAATCCCACGAGACAAAGCCAGCCGCACGACCGACCACGGGCGCAATCCAAGTCGTCGCCCTCAACCCATCGACCACATCGACCACCATGGCAACCACACCGTCGCAAAAACCCTCAGCCAAATCGGCCGCCAAGCCTAGCAAGATGGTCATCCTCCGTCTGCCTCCCCTTCGGCTCAAGAAGTTCGGCCTACTGTCCGAAGATGCCTCTGAAGCATCACCTACAGCTTCCCCTGCACCAGTCTCGACACCCATCATCAACGCCCCGACAATAGACGCCTCGGAGACGAATGGAACTCCTGCCCCCGGCACCGATGCCGCTGCCACAGACAACAACTCGCTAGCTCCTCCCCCAGCAGCTAACGGCAAGAAGAAGGGCGTTCCTGGTCCCAAGCCTGGCACAAAGAGAACTGCTGCTCAAACTGAGGCGGGCCCGAATGCAAAGCCCAGAGGCNAAGCCTGGTCCCAAGAAGAAGCCTCGTTTGTACGTGACTCGCACACCAACCCCACTTCCTCTTTCTTTTGTGTACTGACACTCAAGTCCAGGGCTGACGGAACCATTGACAGGACTGCCGAGGGCACAAAGAAGGGACCGTTTGGCGGCGTGGCTCCCATCGCTACACACAAACTAGGCCCCAAGGCCAACACAGGTGCCATCAATGCTGGTCTCCGCGCACTGGACAGATCCGGCAAGCCTTGCCGCAGGTGGGAACGTAAGGGCCTCCAACTCAAGAGCATATCTGGTGTTGCATGGACAGTAGGATCATGGGCTGCACCGCTCAAGGACAATTCGTCCTTCAGTGGTGACGTAAAGAGTGAGAACTCGTCCAGCAGTCAAGCAGACAACGCCAGATTGGCGAGCAGCGCGCTCCCCAGCGAAAGAAGCAATAGTGGTGAAGGAGCCAAGGCAGAGAATGCTCTTGAGAGCTCACCCGCACCAGCGTTGCCCGTCGAGGCATGAGCGACATATATCACAAATTTGTAAGTTGACATGGACATGGATAGTTTTGGTTGTAATCACTAACACATGCTAGTCCTTTTTTTCTCTCTCTACAAAACATCACTCTCGATACCCAATACGATGATGTACCTCGTTCTACAGCGTTTTGGTAGCAGATCACAAGCATTTGAGCAATGCATCTCCTTTGTCGGTTGGTCGGAGGTTCGGTATGGCGTTATCAAGGTCAGAAGATAGCGTGATCTTTGGGCGGTAAGCTTGGTCAAGGTTTAGAAGGAACAGACTGGCGACGGGGCTATAAGTTTTGGTCGAAGCACAGAGTATTTGATGATACGATAGCTATGGATACCCTTTGACATACGCAACGAGGAGATTGTATTCTTATGGCATATGGTAATGGTCGGTTGATGGCATGTGATTGATGGCTGATAGGAGCTTTGACTATCAATCTTGGCATTTTGGCGGAGATCAACAGTCGTCATCGGCAAGACGGTCATATGAGGGCACTTACGAGCTGCATCAAGAAACAAGAGATCGATTGATCTTGCCATCTCCCGAGCTCGCAAGACACGCGAACGAGAGAGCTGTGTCCGGATTCGTAGACATCTGCGTGATACGTCGTGCGTGCAGCCAAACGTTGTGGACAGAATGCCAGCAAGAGCGTCATGATTGCTGGCTCCATCTTTCTACCTTGATCACCTCGACCGACAGCTGCCACTTCGACTTGGCCCCGGTCCACCAAGTCACACAATACTCGTCCACATACCACTATGACCGATCCTTATCCACATGCTCAATCTTATCGTCGCTTAAACCAACCTCTGACATCGTCGTCGTACGCTTCGGTCGCTGCGGGCGCGGGCTCCAACTCGTCGACCGCCCGCTTCGGCGCTCTCTCACACCTCCTCCACCCCGAAGACGACTCTCCGACGCGTTCCAACATGGCACAGCCCAAAGTTCAAGACNCCTGGCCCGCCAGACCTTATCTCTCCACCAAGATGCCCGACCAGGACTCCCCACCATCGCCCCCACTATTCATCCGCCCTTCTTACCTTCGCAACTCGCGTCACGTCGAGAGGCTCGAAACACATCACAATCTGGAGCTCGCCGAGTTTGACGACTTGCGGCGACATCCTCAGACCGCCTCGTCTTCTCAGGATCTCTCTGCGAACATTGGCAGTGCGACCATCCACAGATCGAGGAAGGATATCATTCAAGATTATATGGCTCGCAACCCCCTTAGAAGTGGTGGCCCGAGGAAATTACCTACATCTTGGAGTGACATAGACAAGTGGCCTGGGCTCGAGCTGTCGGCTGGAGGCACCGAGGTCAAGTTCACTGGCTCTACCAAGACCAGTGATGAGGCTGCTTCTATACGCAGTGATCACCCCATGCCGGAAGAGGTTGGCATCTACTATTTTGAGGTTACAGTCTTGTCTAGAGGGAAAGAAGNNGGTATGTCCCCTCGTCGCTTTCGTACACAACTTACTAACCAACTGTCTCTTAGCTTAATAGGGATTGGTTTCTCTGGTCCAAAGGCTAGCCTGAATCGCTTACCAGGATGGGAGCCCGAGTCATGGGCCTACCATGGCGATGATGGCTTCAGCTTCTCTTGCACCGCTAGTGGAAAGCCCTATGGTCCCAAGTTTGCAGCCTGGGACGTCGTAGGCTGTGGTGTCAATTTCGAGGCAGGAAGCGCCTTCTTCACCAAGAACGGTGTCTTTTTAGGTGCGTAGTCTGCCCATCGCCGTTGGCTTGCTGCTAACATATCGTTGCAGNGCGAAGCCTTTCATAACGTAAGAGGTGACAAGCTGTACCCTTCAGTGGGTATGAAGAAGAATAACGAACATCTTCGAGTAAATTTTGGTAGTGCTCCGTTCGTGTTCGATATTGACTCTATGATGGAGGTGAGGATTCTGCTTCACTCTGATGTTGGCAAATTTGCTAATTCAGTCCAGAATCAAAGGAACAGGGTAAAAGCAGACATCAACAAGACCTCGGCAGACACGCTGGAGACCGCTCGCGATGAGACAATGTTGGTACAGGAGCTCGTGGCGCAATACCTCGCTCATGACGGCTATGTCGAAACCGCTCGAGCGTTTAACAGGGAAGTTCGAGACGAAAGGAAGCCTCTACACATGGACCTCGATGGCGTTGAGTTGTTTGATCCTTCACAAGATCTACACGCCATCAGGCGACAAAGTAATTCCTCCCTATCTCATACTACACCAACCTTTGTTTTACTGACAATGCTTCAGGCANTACGCTCCGCCATCCTAGAAGGCGAGATCGACAAGGCGCTGAAATACATCAACACCTACTACCCACATGTACTGGAGCGGGTAGAGAACAAAGACGTATACTTCAAACTTCGTTGTCGCAAATTTATTGAGATGATCTGTCGAGTCAACGATCTCTCGGCCACGGATTTACCAGCGGTCGCTCCAAAAGCAGCTGGCAAGCTTCCTNCAAAGCTGTCGAGCTCAAACGGTACAACGTTCGACCAACAGATGGAGCTCGACGATCAACTGCATCGGGAATCGCATGCACCAATCATTCCGCCAATGCCCGTTCCGTCGCCCTTCAACCCCGGCCTACGCTTCGGTGATGGCGCGAACGGTGATGAAGGGAAAGAAGACTCGATGGATACGGCACCCGACGACTTTCGTTTGGTAACCTCATCGGCGGATAGCGAACAGCTACTTGTGGATGCACTTGAGTTTGGTCAAGAGCTGAAGGCTGAATTCAGCGATGATCCTCGTCCTGCTGTCAGAAAGGCATTGGACGACACCTTTGCCTTGATTGCCTATCAAGACGCCCGAGAATCTGTTGTAGGAGGGCTCATGGAAGGCAAAGGTCGAGTCGAGATTGCCGAGGAGGTCAACAGCGCAATACTAGGCAAGTCATTTGACCTTCTCCAACGTCGAGATTGAGCTAATCAAATATAGNTGTCACTCGGCAAGCCGTCTTCTGCCGCTTTGGAAAAGGTCGTGGCTCAAGCAGAAGTTCTGATAGACATGCTGAGTTCGGATGGCGGACCTGGAGCTTTTGTCAATGTGAGAAGGGACTGTCTACAATGAGACGCGACTGGAGTGAAGAGAATTGCATTCTTTCGATTTCATCGATTTCATCGGGCGTAAGCGAGGCCATGCATTGGCTGGAGTTAAGGCAGGAGGAGTGGATCGTTCTTTCTCTTTTCTTTTCCAAGGACACTGCATCGGTCCTTCTTTGTACATGTCAGGACATCACACACAGCTCCGACCCGATCAACCAATTCATCTCCAATCTGGTATGTTGTTCTCAGGGCTCGACGTTCTGTTGTCATCTTTCTTGCCTTGGTTCTTAGGATATGTGGAAGATTTCTCACTTTCGGAGTCATATTCAGGATGAATCACGAACGTGTGAGCAAATTGGTTTGCTCGCAAGTATGGCTGAATTTTGAGGATAGGATCGAGACAAGGCCAACGTCGAGCAGCAGGTTTCTACAATGTGGCTAACTCTCTCTACAACGCAAGTAGGTCCGATCGAGTAATGGCTGTAGTACAGGAAGAGTCGATGTAACCTTCCTGGTATTGCACGCCGATGATTTACCACCACATGCGCAATTAACTCACTCAAGCGACTTATACTAAGCCATAGTCATGGTAGAAGGAAAAAGAAAGAGATTCTTGACTCATTCTTGTGAGTCTTTCTTCGCTGAGGAGAGAGTATATAATAGCGACAGACCTCCTCTCGAACACGGATTTCTATTCTCCAGATACAACTGACTTTGTCGAGAAAACGGACCTGCTCAACTACTGAACTACTCCAACACACTTACCAACCACCCTCTACCAACACACCAACACCCACCTTCACGATGAAGACCACAAGCTTCTTGCTCAGCACCCTTAGCCTTGGCCTCCTGGCCACCGCCGCGCCAACTCCTGCCATCAACGCTGCCACTCTTGTGTCAACAGATTATACCGTGCCAACACCTCTGAGTGCAGACGAGATCACGTGTGGTGGATACTCGCTCGACAAAAATGTCACTCTACATTCGACGACCTCTTTGCAGTGGAGGAGGCTCGCACTTCAATCGCGTCAACTGTATCCAGGGCTGCCGCCATCGCCAGGGTCTCCGAAGATACATTTATGACGGAGGAAACAGGTATTACGACATGTCTCAGCAGGACTACGACAACTGGGTGCGTGAGAGGGGTTCTGGTTCCACCACACCTTCTGCTTCAGCAGAGGTTCTCGAGCGTTCACTACAGGAGTCTGGACCCGGATATGACAACCACTGTCAGAGATGGACCCACACCTCCAAGTGCAGAGCCAAGTGCGAGTAAGTTTTACTTACATATGACTCTGATACATATATCAAGACTAACGCAAAAACAAGCTGGCACATCACCACAAAGGGAAAGAAAAAGTGCCAAACCAAGTGCATCAAAAGTGCCTCAAGAAGCACCCTCTCCACCCTGATGGCGAGGCTACTGTCGTGGTCAAGAGATCCGCAGACGAGACAGCAACACAACACTATCCTCCCAGCAGAGCCGATCTCGGATACTGCTACACACATGAACACGTGCACACCAAGTGCATCGGCTACGCCACGTAAGTTTTTTTTTTTTTTTTTTTTGCTTCCTTTTTACCACGTTTGCAATGATTGAGAGAAGACTGACACAATCACAGTCTTGTGCCATGGCACTTTGATGACAGATTCGACCTCTGCATGGCGAGATGTGAGGCCGAACATCCCATGAACTACGACGACGGTGCGATTGAGTAGATATATCGCCAAGTGCACTCACAAGCACAATGGTGATTACTCACACACCTCTTGATGAGTCTTGATAGAAGCAGATTGGATTGCTTTTGCTTGGAAAGGATGTTTTGTCTGCAGCGATGTTTTGGAGATGTATTCGAAGAAAAGAAAAGAAAGAAAAAAAAGATGAAAATGATAGAGTTTAACCAAAAAAAAAAAGGAGGAAGAAGCAGAGAAACAAGATTGAAATTGGAATGAAGACAGAGAATGGGACAGATAGATATTGGGTCAAGGACAGGTATAAACAGAGGCAGAGCAAGTTGCAGTTTTATCTGGTAAATGTTTTTCGAAGAAAAATTGAAACCTCACAAAAAGACCGTTTTCTCTTAACTCGAGTCGATCACTCAGTTGCGACCTTGAAAAGTTGATTACCTTGAAAAGAGTATAAGCAGACTATGGGTCGCAAAGGTGCACGACTGCTTCCCGACCCAGACTCTTGGCCATTGTGATTGACCTGAGATGATGTCTCTCCATGGAGAGCAATCCGTTTTGGAAAGTAATGTGCGTTTTCACAGCCAAGTGTATGACAGCCCTTAGGGTACGCAGAAGCAGGATCGAGCAGTCTAGTTGGCGTGACAAAAGAAACCAATAGCTCACTGTCAGCCATTCACCGTACGGCGGCATGGCCAACGTGGAGATGAAATAGTTATTCTTGACCACAAGCTCTCTAGAATCAACGATGCGTTCTCTAGAAGACCACCTTATACATTGTTAAACTTTTTGTTCTAGTAAGGGTTGAATCTATCCTTCTTCTTCTTGTCCTTGCGCTTCTTTTTCTTGTCAATGTCCATGGCATCTGCTGAGGCTGCTTGAGACTGTGCCTCTTGTGCCCACAGACGGACTTGTCCGTCTTCTCCGCAGGTAATCACACGTTGATTCTGTTTGACTACGAGTCAGTATTGTATTCTCTCAAAATCGCCGGAATGTCATACGTGGTTATCAATCAGGAAGTCACGGACGATTTCGTCTCCGTGTGCGCCAGGGAAATCCATTGTGCCTGCCATGTCGAAAGACCAGCTGGGGTTCAGCGGAACCAGAGTGAGGTGAGAGGAACTNGTGGGATGGTCAGTAATGGTTCTTGCATGACATGCTACTGCTAGCACTTACGAGGTGTCTCCGGTCGCGATGTAAGCAGAAGGCGAGTTTGGGAAAACGTCAATCACATAGCTGCTCTTCAGCTGTTCTCTGACATCTCCGAATGTAGTGACTGGCAAAGTGGCATCTTCAGGATCGGTGGGCTTGCTCAGTGTGTATACTGAAAGCTGTTCATCCGTGCTGACAGCATAGACTTCTTCGGCAGTCAGGAAACCAGCACAGTGCACGGCGCCATAATGGTTGAGAACCTGAACAAGGGCGTCGTCCTCGTCTGAGATGGTCGTGTCGAAGATTGATACCAGACCATCGGTGGCCCCTGAGAGTAGAGTGTTTTGTTGTGTTGGGTGGAAAGCGACTTGAGTGACAGTATCGGTGTGGCTCTCGGTGTATGCCTGCAATGGCTGGGAGGTATTCCGTGTATCNCCTAGAAGTGAGATCTCAACAAAACTCCATCATGTATATTGGAGAACAGGCAGCACCTACCACAACAGCACGCTAACGTCTCCCAATCCCTCCTTGGTGCTTTCTGTGCCGGCAGCAATAAACGTATCACGGCAAGCCAATGCAGAGATACCAGCTCCACGAGCTGTCGCACAGTCATCAGGAAATTGCACAACCACAAAAACTTGCTAGGCAGCAACAAGAGAAAAGGAAACAGGAAACATACGATCAGCCATTTGCACACCAGCAGACTTTGCTCTTTCATCCAAACATCTGACTGTACCATCTCTTCCCGCTGTCACCAGCCCTTTGCCATCGGAAGTTGCCTTTAGACATGTGATGCCCTCGTGAGCTTTGGATACGGTATGCACAAGCGAGAGGTTTGCAGGATCGAAATAGCGAAGTGAATCATCCGAGGAAATGGCAGCACAGAGTGACGTTGTGCGGGCCAATGAGTAAATGTATGTATCACTAGGCAGTGACAGCCCCGATGAGGCGAGTTGTTTTGCAGTCATTTTCCGTTGGTGTGGTTTTAATTGTGAGATAAATCTAGTTGCAACTTTTTCGGATGTTGGAGATGCTGGAGAAGTCATCGTCAAAAGTCTTGGGACTGATGGAAGCGACCCTGCTCGCCCTTTTGCCATGCCAACACATTGTTTCGAAAAGCAGTTACAGCCTGGTCTCATACTATTGGCATGCTCCTCCCATCTTTGAGTTTACTGATGGCACGTGTATATGGTAGACAACAATGCTGGCAGTCGTACAATATGACTCGATGAGCATAGGAGGCAGCAACGACGGTGTCACCTTCTTTAGCCAGCAAGCGACAACCCGACAAACGCCGCAGCCACTGCCGATAGTCGCTGTCCACGATGACTCTATCATTGGTATACCACATCCAGGCAACAGCACGATAAACCCATCCCCAGACATTGCGGTGGTCAGAGAAATCGCCAGAATGCTCTAGGGTGGTCTGTGCAGAAATTCCCGGAGACGACTCCAGAATTCCCGAAAATGAGTCACTGCCACTTGCGTGCTATCTCGCGACATGTAAGCGTGACAAAGTGGTTACTTGCGGCCCAAGACTTCTCCAGGCTTCCATCTAGGTGGCGATCCAAGCGATTTCGGCATGACTGTTGAGAAGAAAACCTCTGGATACGTACTCGAGTATAAAGACCAAGGTAGGAGTCATGAGTGAATCACTACCTTTTCCTCAAGGTCCCTGTCATTTGTGTCTACTGTTCCTTTCCTTCTCATCACGTTTTTAATCACAACTACTCTTTGAGGATGGGGAAACTACATAATAGACGTCGAACCAGATTGAGGGCGAACAAGAAGGCTCACCATCAGGCCATTGCTATGCCACCGCTTTCCGCTGCACTCATGCCCGTGCAGGCTACGCTTAACGACGACATGAATATCAACCACCAGCAATGTTTCACTCATCAACCCAACCACATCAACTCACTCAACTATGCAAACAAGCAACACGAGGCTCGCCAAACTCAGTATTATGGCGTCGGCGAAGGCGATGAGTCTGGAGATCTCTGTCCTCTTATGCTTCAAGTCGTCTTGGATCTGTTTGATGGAGTTGACTACGAAGACCCCTGAACGATTATGGATAACGAGATTCCATGGCCTTTACCTGCTTGTGTAAAACAACCACTTTTCGATGGACCTATACGGTTGAAGCAAAGTCAAGTCGACGTTCAAAAGCGTGCCCGCAACGTTGCAGCAAGGACGTTCACGCATCACACGAGATCACAACACATGGAATCAGGTTTTCCACTCCATCATGTCGGTTTCAACGTCTACTCTCGTATCGCAAGTCTGTCCAGCATCACGAGTTGCGAGTCTTTTGAGCTCGGACGGGGAAATTGAAAGAAAGTGGCTGTGAGGTGCGAGAATGCCGAAGCTGCTAGTCACACGACAACTGGCCTTCTTGCCACCAGCGAAGTGTCTGCCTACTATTTGCCACTGCTGGACACGATTCCTTATTCTTGGCTGCAAGGCCCACCTCACTACTCTTTACGATGTTGCACTTGAACGCCTCCGAGGGACATGACGAGTTCACCTTGTGGCCTGCAGATCAAACTGTGCAGAGACAACGATTGTCGCCGCTGTAGCCGCCGCAATGCTTGTTTGCATAACGGAGAAAGACGGGTGTATATGAGGTGCCGGGATCGCGGACAGTTACATGTTTAACGGTTGATCTGGTTGCCGTGGGAATCACCCTGTTCAAAGAAAGGAAAGGAGAGATTGACAGCTCAGCTGTGATCGTTAAGGAAGTTGGGAAGATTCCAGAGCTCACGTGCTCTAATGCTCTGCATTGTTATTATGTGCCATATGGCTGGATGACTGTGGTTCTTTAGTATTCTGATGCCGTGTTTTCTGTAATTAGTGTTATAAATAGTAACAGGTTATGCTTAGCATGGCACATCTTTCATATCTACCTTGCTGGATATCTTGCTTCGCTTACTTGTCCCTACCATTGTACGTATCTTTCATCAATCGTCTGTCAATGGGGTATAAGTGTCGTACGGTGATTCGGCGACTATGTTGCGGGTTGCAATGTTGTTCGTGCGGCCGACATCCCGACTTCGTATCTCAAAGAGTGAACAGCCACACCCGAAATGGAAGCTTTCGAGATGGACGCTTCTCCATGGGACAGAACGGAAGTAGAAGTCTACGCGTTTGTCCCTCTTCCAGATATCCCACCCACCGTTCTTGGAACACGATCGGGATCCCGGCTTTGTTTCAGGGGGGTTATTCCAAGGATGGGAGATTTGATCGTGATTTCGAATTCGCTCGTGCAGAAAGACTGCGCCATCAAGCATGACGAAAAGCCGGGGTATGCAATTTGCTGACGCTGTTGTTGGAAATATTCGCGATGGCAAGTCCCTACCATGCCACTTGCTCCTAATAGTACCTTGCCAGGAAATGCCGCTCCGCGGACTCGACTATCACGCAACGATGCTGTTGCTTGTGCTTCTTGACTATTTTCGCATCGACGTTTGTCTTGTGGGGCGAAGCTGTGATGGACTTGTTGTTTCCGGTGCGGCTTTGTATTGAAATCGTACACGGTCCTCGTCACGGAGCATTTGTCTGGGGGAGACCACGCTTGCTTCAGCCACATCTGGATCGTGCGAGTGCTTGTGCGTCGGCCAGCGGCTTCAGCCGTAGCCAGTAGGGTTGTTACAAGATGGTCTTCCTGTCAAACTTAGGCGGTCAACACCACAGATACAGATCTCGATCAGGTGCAACAGAAGTTGGCAGGATGGAATTGGCAAATGTCCGTAACAAGGAAGCATGTATTATCAAGTTCACGGTCGCCTGATTTCAGGTCCTTGAAAGCTGAAGAGCAGAGTCTAGGGTTCTTCGGCTGAGCACCTCGGAGCTGAAGCCTTTGCTTCCAAATAGCGGACGGCATAGATAACGGGCATACTGAATGTCGACATCATCTGGCGAGCTCTGGCCTCGAGAAGGCGCAATGATTGCACTTGAAGTGAATAATCGTCCGTGGGGAAGGATTGGAAGAACACAATGCTCTAAGATGGTGTCTTCTGTGCCATTGCTGTGGTTGATCATACCTGACAAATTTAGACTCCCGCCATGGCCGGATCAAGGCTTCACCACCCCAGGACTTGTCATTGATGACGATTACCACCACCTTTGTGCTCTGGTTTGACAGCAGAAGTTTGACGTGAGATTGTCATAGCGAAGGTCTGTCGCAAAGAAGAGGCTGAAAGCCACTGTCGCAAGTCTGTCTCGGTTGACAGCCTCGATACTCACGATGGAAAAGCATGGCAACCGTTTGAATCTGGATTTGAACGGTCACGAGCCGGCTGCGGCGCGCGCGTGCGTTTCCATGACATCTTATCGTACTTGCTTGACCGTTTAACATTCTGGAATACTGCCTTGATAGTCGTTGTTGTCTCGACGACTGGGAAATTGGCAAGGGCTGTCATGATCCTGTTCGATCATGTGGAAGACTACTCGCCTGACGAACATGACATTGAACAGTCAACCAAGGTTTAACACCCCTGAATCTGAGCGGGCAAGGTCGGTGGTCGGATGCGAAGTCCGATTTGAGTTCACCCTACCCCGTCGAAAACAGGTGTTCGCTGCTTCACAGATGAAGATCAACAAGAGGGGAGGAGAAAGTTTTTCGGCGGGCAAGCAACTCCGATATGATGGAGCAGCGGTGAAAAGTGACAAGGAGAATCGACATTCGAGTCATGTCTACAAGCGCTCACTTCGGCGCGAAACGGAGGCACGCGGCGAAAACGCGGAGCGCATCAAGACCAAAATGAAGCCTTGTGAGGAGTGATCGACATGGACAAACCTGAACGAAGAACGTCGTTGCAGGTGAGCTTGTGACAGACAGAGAGATGGAAGCTTGGCCTACGTTTGAGAGAGTGAGAAGACAGTTTGGCCGAAAAGATGTGATGGTAGAAAAGGTTGTTGGTCGACTCGGCTTAATGACGATATGTCAATATACTTAGAAGCGCCGTTGGTGAGAGGCTGTGAACAGGGTCCTGTTGAACTTGTTAAAGACCACTTTGCAACATACAAGTGAGACCACATGTCTAGCCAGGAAGCAGAGTTGATTGGACCAATCTCGGGGCTCGCATGTGTCAATATCTGTGTGGATGCAAAGAGGGTACAGCCAAGCCGGCAGCACACAATTCGAGTCTGTAAAGAGTGGAGTTGTATGAACGAGGGCAAGGAGAGAGACGGTCCGAGGACTCAGAAGTCGCGGGTCAGTGACAGACACGATGGACGATCCTGTGTCGTGGCCTCTTGTTCACGCGCATGATTTGGGGCAAAAACACAACATGAGGTTGGCACAAATTCAGGTTCAGCAAAACCCTTCTGTAGAGGATAGGCAAGGCCGCGGGGAGCATGAATCAGCCGACGGCAGGCAGGTTGGGGTGGTGTTGCAATTGGCGTGTTCAGGAGGGCAGATCTTTATCGGATGCTACTGCTTGGAGGCAGATCAGCATTACAATGCATGTAAGCTCTCTCTCCTTCAAGAGGCAATCGCGTTATACAAAGCTGCGCGGTGAGCGAGTCGGGAACTGGAATTGTTGGCAGGGGCTGCGGATTTCTCAGCTGACGGAGAGCCGTTAATGTGTTCATCTGACAAAGCCAGATGGCCTGGTCGGCGGTGGATAGCAGGCAGGGAGAATGGGATTTGAGGCTAAGGGTTCACGGACCCGCACATATGACGAGGTCTTGAGGGTCTTGGTCGTTGGTAGCCGAGCTTGGGCGCCCATCGCTCTTGGTCCCGCGACTCGTCCAATTGTCTTTTCAACGCAGCGCCGTCCTTTGACAGATCCAGTCCCGCTTCCTCTCCTTGTTCGCTTTTCGGCCTCTACCGACCGCTCGCTGCTCGTCCACTACATCTCTCCCAGCTGCCACCCTCAAGGAAGACATGGTGTTTCACGCGCTGCGAACCCTCTCTTAGCGCCGCCGTCTCTCCGAAACCCGCCATCTCACTCTCATCTAATCAAACAATACACACCGCCGCAAACACCACCACTCAGCGTCACTTGTGTCATCTCGACCTATTGTCTGCACTTCGCTCGCCCTTGAGCATCAAGAGTCAGACACCCTCTACCATACTCAACTCTTCCACCACAATATGACATCGCTCGCATACCCACACTATACCGTCGACTCTGCACCCATCGAGGCCCTCAGCGAGCCTCCGTCGAATCCCTCTTACTCCCCACCTCTCTCAACTACGTCATCCGACAACGACATACCTACTCGCGGTCGCCTAGACGCCACCAGACCTAGACTCGGAAGCCGTAAAAGCAGCGGCACCATGATCATCCCGAGAGATAGCCCACGTGTCGAGATGGCACCCGGCGAAGAAGAATATGAACCCGATGATGTCCGCAGCATGAGCCCCAGACGCACGAGCGAGGTCATTGAGAAATTGGGAGAGGATGCCCGTCGGAATCTCATCGAGTATGTTCTGAATCGAGCCATGCCCTGTCTAGCTTCGTCGTACTAACAATGTCTCTCTCAGANNCAAGCACAAGCTCTCAGAGCAAGTCTCTTGGCAATCGTCGACCGTGTCGAGGCTGTCAAAATTGAGCACGAAAAGCTCGAAGGCGGCAACAAGTTTCTCCAATCGTAAGCATCAACCTCGTTGTACATCACCATAAATTTCTTGCTAACATTCGATCAGANNTATATTGGCGAATTAATACAGACCAGCAAAATCACATCAGCAGCTCCATCCAAGAAGGGCAAGAGTCGCAATGTGAAATAACGACAACGACCTTTCACTTTTTACACATTTGTCTTCAGTTAGCGGCATTCGACACACGGCGTATCGGCAAATCTGGATCACCATCGGCATGGCAGGAGTTTACTCGGATGGGCAATTGCAGGATCATCGGCGCATGGTCGGTTTCACGGCGTACGCCATCGGTTTTCGATGTGGTTTCTTCACTATTCTTATTATCATTGTATTGCTGCATTTCGGAAGATACCAAGGGCAAAGCAAGGGCTCAGAGCTGGCAAGAATGCATACCACGCACACCATTCATTCGCAGAGGTTGGCCAAAAAGACCTACGGGTCGGCCACTCCTCGCATGACCTTTCTTTATTAACTTCTTGTATCACCAATTTCAGAACATCCTTAATACTCGGCTATAGATCCAGATGTGTTTAGCAATTGTCCGCTTGCCCCTTGATCGTGGTCAGATTCTATTGTCTGCATTCCCAGTGCGACTATCGAAAGTTGTACAAGACGAAGGATGCGTGCTGTGGGTCGATCCACTTGTATACTTCTAGAGAATTACCAAAGTAGGCATCAGAAAAGATTAGGTTCAGGGGGGCTCAGGAGTGGTTCCGCACAACTGAATAGGTCTCTTCAGCCAGCCCACTCGTCTTCAGCCTTAAAGTACCCCCCACGAGGTTGACAGCTTTCGAACACAGAAGCGTTGCCAAGGCCTGAAGGGGAGCTCGATAGGGGCGACGGTTTGACGAAAATGATTGCCGAAAGATGTTCTCTGTGTCTGTTTGTCAAAAGTGCTGTGACACGCAAACAGGGAAGGAGAGATCCATCGACCTCGTCGTCGTAATACTTCCTACACTTCATCCATCGAGGTTCTGATCGCAAGAAACATACTTCTTGCATAGTTCGCAGTCATGCCGCAAGCACGGACGATGGCTGGACGCGTGGGAGCTCAGGGTAAGCATCCATCGCCTTGATTACCATATTCCATATTGAGAATTTTCATCACACGGCATTGCTGACAGCAGAGACAGTATGCGATCCAATGGAGACAATCTGGTTCTTGGAGACCGTCGACTAATCATATGCAATAGTGTCGCTTAATATTTCTGGTCGTTCTGATCTCACTCGGTGTAGTGACCTTGCTGCAATCACTACAGACAACACACAGCATCCATGACATTCCACTATCAATCAAAGGACACAAATTCGGAAGTGCCAAAGGAACGAAACACCGTCCAGCTCAATCAATCCGCATCAAGAAAGTGTCGGCACTTTTCGGCGAGCCGAACTATCTCTATGAAGCGGCCATTGCAACTCACGAACGACACAATGCTTTGCATGGCTACAAGATGCAGGTTCTACGAGAGCGTATCCATGCAAGCTTTTTGGCCAAGCCAGCGTATCTCATGTCTGTTCTCGTGGAAGAATTGGCCAAGCCATGGGACCAGCGCATGCAGTGGCTCGCGTAAGTCGTGTCGGCTTTATTCATGCGTGCGAGAACGTGGACTAACTCGAGCAGCTGGGTTGACCCGGACACTGTTGTGCTGAACCAGCAAATCCCATTGGAGCTCTTCATGCNNCCCCCTCCGGATGAGGAAATCAATCTGATCGCGACCCATGATGATGACGGCTACTTTAATGGTGGTGTTTTCTTCTTGAGAGTCGACACCTGGTCGCTGGAGTTTCTGGTACAAGTACTTGCGGTGCCTCTCACGGACAGAAAGCATCACGTCTCACTGAACAAGGATCATGCTGCGCTCGAACAGATTATGGAGAACCAGAGATACCGCAACAGAGTGACCTACCAACCGCGACTCTGGTACAATGCCTTCGACTACAACAAGACATACGAAGGTGACTCTGGAGACCTGATGGTGCACCTCACCGACCTTGGCGGAGACAAATGGGCCAGGATGGACAAGTACCTGGGCAACGTGACGAGCAAAGTCAACCCGCACGAGGTACCACTGGAGCAGACGATGTACGAGACGCAAGTGCAAGGATTCTGGAAGAGAATGGCAGACTCACGCAAGATCCTTCAGGAGGCAAAGGCGAAGGAGAAGGGTCATGATGGCATCAAAGAAGCAGCGAGAAGACTGCGATTCGCGTTGGACTTTGAGACGGACAATGAAGTGGTGATGAGAGGAGCATACGACTCGTTGCTCAAGGCATTGTACGAGAACAAGTAAGGGGCTGGTTTTGATGGTGATGTAATTTCCTAAGCGCAGGCGTGACGGAGGAGAAGTGCTGAGATAGCCACGATACCTAAACAATAGACATAATCCTGGAACCTGGAACACGAACGATAGCTTGAGATGTGACTCTTGACGGATGGCAATAGATTGAGATAGAGGGTTGTGGAAAATCATGGGCGCCAAGGATGATGCGGGCGTTGGTGAGTTTCGAGTGGGCAAGAAGACACGAATCGCAATTGCATGTGCTCTTGCTGTCTCCAGCTTCGAGTCAACTCTGAGAACCCTCCTTTATTTTTTTGTTCTAAGCACGACCTGTCAAGACGCAGCGCGTTTGACTTTGCATCCCGACCACTCTTTTCACTTCGGACCTTTGTCCTCAGCTTGACTGGCTTGGACCCGCGTACAATAGAAAGGCGCCGCCGCCATGTCGACCGAATACAACTATGACGAACAGGGCCAGTTCTTCCCCTTCTTCTTCGTCACAGTAGCTGGACTAGTCACACTACCAGTGACATACTCTCTCCTCAAGCCCAGCAAAGGTAACCCTCAATCCGACCTCCCAAATCTAGCTTCGTACTTATTCAGTGTCCAGNACCTTGAAAACACAGCGACGCGAATCGAGTCGTCCTACACGCCCGAACATGCAGATCTCATCGATGGACACAGGAGACGGCAAAAGAGGAGGGAGCGCAAGATCAAGCGCATGATTGTGGCTGGTGTCGGATGGACCACAATCGTCCTGATGGTCTACCTCATGGCTGTAACACAGCGCAGCACACCCAAGATCTGGGACCCTTATGAGATTTTGGGTGTCCCCATGTCGTCAACCGAGAAGCAAATCCAGAGCCGCTACCGCAGACTGTCAGTCACTATGCACCCGGACAAGGCCGTGCCCGACCCGGCAAAGAACGAGACTCTCGAAACCGTCAATGAGCGCTGGGTTGAGGTCATCAAGGCCTACAAGGCTCTCACCGACGAGGATGTGCGCAGAAACTTTATCGAATACGGAAACCCAGACGGCAAGCAGAGCACTAGCTTCGGTATTGCTCTTCCTCAGTTCCTGATCACCGAGGGCAATGGAAAGTACATCCTGCTCGTCTACGGCGCCTTGTTANGAATTCTGCTGCCATACTTTGTGGGCAGCTGGTGGTACGGATCGCAAAAGGTGACGCGCGAGAAGATCTTGGTCAACAGCGCTGGCAACATGTTCAAGGAGTTCTCTGAGCGCGTCGACGATCACGGTGTTGTCAACTTGCTCAGCTCGGGTGCCGAGTTCGAGGCACTTCTCCACGGCCACAAAGCTGACGCTGGAACTGGACAGCTTGAGAAGCGTCTGCTTCAAGAAGCTCGTGTTCTGACCGAGAAGGACCGTCGCTTCTTGCAGGACATGGACGACACTGTGCGTCGTAAGACTCTTGCGCTGCTCTGGGCCTACCTGGCTCGTGTTGAGCTCGACGACCAGACCCTGAACGACGAAAAGTACCAGCTTGCCCCCACCGCTCTCACCCTGAACGAGGCCTTTGTCTCTGTCTGTCTGGCCTATGGCTTCACCAATCCCGTCCTCGCATCCTACCGCACCTCGCAAAACTTGATTCAAGCTGTTGCTCCCGAATCACCTCCTCTTCTGCAACTGCCCCACTTCAACGAGCACGCTGTCAAGGCTATCGAGGACCAACTTGACCAGCGCAGCCATCTGAACATCCAGACCTTCATGAACTTCCCTGACGCCCGTCGCCGTGAACTTGCATCCTCTGCCGGTCTCTCGACGTCTCAGCTAGACACTGCTATCGGCGTCGCCTCTCAACTTCCCCGTCTGGTCATCGAGCGTACGTTCTTCAAGGTCACTGGCGAGAAGCACATTATCCCCAACTCCCTCGTCCAATTCGTTGTCAAGGCCCGTTTCATCCCTCCTGGTACCCGCAACATCCCTGATGTTCACCCCTCGGACCTCGAAGATGTTGACCCCGACGAGACCGACACCAAAGCCAACGCCCGCCCCGACCCTGCCGAGCAGAAGCAATACCAACCCCCTCTCGCCCACGCCNCCCACTTCTCTCGCGATCACTCTCCCCGCTGGCACCTCTTCCTCGCCGACGCCCGTCAGGGCAAGGTCGCCGTGCCGCCATTCACCTTTACCACCTTTGACAAGCCCATCCTCGATGAGTCTGGCAAGCCCACTTTTGCTGTCCAAACACTCAAGATGCAGTTCCAAGCTCCTCCCCAACCCGCCCACTACAAGTTCCAAATGCACCTTGCATGTGACAGTTACATTGGCTTTGACGACAAGAGAGATGTTATCCTTTCTGTCGAGGACCCGAGTTCGATTGAAGAGGCCGAGTGGGAGGACGAGGATATTTCCGAGCCCGAGGAGGGTGAGTTGTTTCCAATTCCCAGCATAAAAGGCACCAGAACTAACACAATGGCAACAGACTCAATTGCAGGACAAATGGCCACTCTACGTGGTAGTGCTACAAAGAAGCCTACAAGCCCCAAGATCAAGCAAGCCAATGACGATAGCGATGAAGAGAGCGGCACAGATGAAGAGGAAGAGACGGAAAGTGAGACGGACACGGACACTGATACCGATGAAGAGTAGATGAGAAAAAGTGACAGGCATTGTGTGTGAAACTTTTCATGTTGTTTGATAGCATTTATCCCCATTCCTCCTAAATGGACGATTTTTTTCCCTTGCCTTTACTGAGTTCTTTCCTTTGGAGTCCAATTAATACCAATTGTATCAAAGGTTGTCATATAACTCTTGACATCTTCTTTGGCGCGAGAGTGTGGTGGCATTTTGTTTGGGCCTGCTGTATTGGAATTTATGTTGATGGAGTAAGTGGTCGTACTATGGTGCGGAATAGTAATGTTGTAGTCAATGTCGTGCTTGTGTTTTTTTTCTTTTTTCCTCTCGATATACATATCTTTCTGCTTTCTTGCACTGCTGTTTTCTGCTTCTCGTTGCATGTTGGCTCCCCTCTATCCTTTCCCCTTTAGTGCTCGTTCTGTGGTTACGCCTGCCTTATTCCTTCCATGAACTACCCGCTGGTCGCTCCTTCTGTTCTTTTGTCCCTCTTGCCTTTCGTATCTCTTGATTGCTCCTCCGGATCTTGATGACACGATCTGGAGATATCAGAGAATAGGTCAGCGGGTTCTTTGAACAGCGTGTTGCTCATTCATGTATGGATCAAGGAAGAAGATGGGTATATGTTATATCTTTGAAATGCTGGGGTCTTGAGTCATCAAGTGTTGTTCATTACTCGTCATGTCTATCGTGCGGTCTATATACTTTTATTTTCGCTCTCATTAAACGTGAAACATTCCAACAAACAGCAGTCTAGCACTTTACCTTGCCCCAACCGAAAGCGTAGATTCTCGCAGCAAGGACAAGAGCTGTTCCTACAGCAGCAGAGGCACCAGACCAAGCTTGCGCATAGGTATAGATACCTCCGTCTGCAGAAAGCAAAGCACCTCCAATAGGTGGCCCCACCAAAGAAGCAAAGGACAAGAATGTAAAGACCATACCCATCCTCGTACCCACTTTACTGATATCCTTGGTCATTCTGGCGACTGTGGTGGGGATAAGGGATTGGAAAGCCGCTAGTCCGAGACCGTAGAACGAGACGAAAATGTAGAGAGAGGTTTGGGAGGAGACGCCCATCCAGCAAAAGGCAAGGACGTTGACGTAGAGGAGAACGGGGATAAGAGTATTGAGGGCGCCGAGGTAGCGGTCTGCGACGTGGCCTGCTAGAACGCGAGCAGGAATACCCACACCATTGAGAATGATAAGCAGAATGACCGAGTTTGAGTAAGAGAATCCGAGCATGTCGCGGCCATAAGATGCAATGTACCAGTTTGTAAAGTACAAGCTCGACATGTGGAAGCATAAGCCGATGCTGACGAGCATATAGTCAATCTCCTTGAACGCCGAGAAGTCCACCAAAGGTCCAGACTTGCGAGGTGGAAGTCTGGGTTTCATGACAAGGCCGGCGGTGCACAGGAAAACTAGGTTGATCAAACCTAGCACGCGGATGGTCCATCCGAAGCCGATCTGAGGCAGAAGCTGGCGAGCGATGAGCGGGTATAGAGCACCACCAGCAGAGTTGCCAGTAGTGGCCAGCGCCACGGCAAGACCTTTGTGACTGGAAAAGTAGGTGCTTAGAAGTGCCATGGAAGGTGTGAACAAGATTCCAGAACCGATTCCAGTGCAGACACCTTGAGCGAGAAATAGTTGCCAATATTTGGTGGAGAGCGATGTCATGAAGATTCCGACGAGCTGGAAAACAGTGCCCACAGCGAAAGTAGGCACGAAATACCCAGCGTCCATTGCACGGCCAGCAAAAGTCCCGAGGAAAAAGAGCACCCATACTTGGATTGATCCAATCCATGAGATGGTGGCAGGACTCTCNCCAAGGCTTTGAGTGTAGTACGTTTGGAAAGTTCCAAAGGAGTTGCAGAAGCCCCACGTGTTGAAGACGACCAGCCATGCCATAGCACATTGTAACCATGCCCTGTAGCCGCCATCGGGTGGTGGACCAGGTTCCTTCAGAGAATGTGTCGTTACTCGCGATGCGATTCTGTTGAGAACATTTGTTGGCGTCCTCTCCAAGTCGGTAGATTGTGGGCGTGTCTCTGATTCGTAGACTTCTTCCTCGAGAGGCTCTCGTATGCTCTTCTCCGACCATGATGAAGGTGTAGGTGTAAGATCCGGACTCGACGAAGCAGAACTCTTCTCAGTCTCCTCGTAAACAGATTCTCTCATCTTCTTTTTCTCGTCGAGTTGAGACATGTTTGCTCTGATGAATACACAAGTCGACCAAGTGTTCAAGCTGCAGAACAAAGTTTTTGTTGTATTTCGAGATTATAGACTCCTACTTGAGATATTCCCGGGACGAGCATGGGTTTTGTGCATTGCACGGAAGCATGACTGGCAAAAGACTCTGATACAGAGACTCCCTAGGGCGCAGGGCGTGTATGGGTTGGGCGTGTAGCGTCTGTGTTCTAGGGCGTGCACAAAATAAGAAAAATTCACGATAAGAAAGGCGGGTATTCACGGGCCTCTATCCGCCATGGGGGATTGGCTCATGCTGATAGCAAGATTTTGGTTCGGAAGACATGCCGTGTATAAAGAACCTGTCAAGATGGTGAAAGGGCCAAGGCCATGGTGCCGATATCCAGGAAATTTTTGCCAGAGGTCTAGAAATTCAATGCAGGAGGTAAAGGCGTGGTCCGGATGAACATGGTCGATTGGCAGGTAGATATGCCAAGACGAGTATACAACCCGCACCTGAATTGCTCAGACTTGGAAATTCAAGTCTGGTATATCACGGAAGACTCGACTCGTTTTGGTAGGAAAGCAGGAGTGTTGGTCATGGGTGATCAAGGCACGAGTGGTAGTTGCCAAATCATGCAGCATCAAAAGTCTCTCGGCAGTCGCCCTTGTCGATCCCGAATTCCGACTTCACTCGACGTGTCGACGCTTCCTCCTCTCCACCTCAATGTCGGAGCAAATAACTCAGTGCGTGCCAATTTCCGTCACGAGTCTCGTAGACTCTCAGTAGTACCTTTTTCACGAGCAGCTCTGTCGGTCTCTCACAGTCGTCTGCCAACCAAAGCCATAAGTACTTCCCTCACCTTCGCCTGCTCATGTGATCACGTGTGACTTTCTTGCCACCAGGCAGTCATTCCTCTATCTATCCGGCAGTCTGTACCGTAGAGACTTTGATTCATTCAGATCGTCGTCATGTCTTTCAGCGCAACTGGCGTACCGAAACCACTCCAATCACGACCCAAGAAGTCGCCCATCCAACTACTCCGCTCGGCCTCGTCACCTTTCGGCAATCACCCGCGACGCAAAGCAGCCACTACACCACAAGCCGGAGTCAAGAGAAGCCAGTCCGAGATTACCACCAGTAATGAACAGCCTCTCGATAACACAGGCATTGTCAATGCTTTGCCGCCGCCGAAGACACCACGAGATACCGTCGCCCTCTTCCGATATATCCAACACCGCACATGGATCGAGATACCAGAAAGAGCTGCCGGAATGAACAGCACTCGAATAGCCGAAGTCCTCAATTTTCGAAAGAACATGCCTCCGATAGTCTCGATAGCACATCTCCACGCAGTCTCCATGTCAACCACAGAGATTGAACGCCAACTCGCAGCCCTGATCCACTCTGGAATCGCCAAAAAGATAAACATACCAGGTAGAGGAAAAGGCGGCTTCGCGATAGGTGAAGGTGTTGTTTTGGTCGAGGACTGGATCAACACAATACAACAACATCCAGCTCTTTCCCAAGAACTAAAAGAAAAATACGCAAAAGTGCTGGAGGAAAACACATCTTCGTTCACAGTACCAGCAAGCCTGTTTTTCCCAGACGAAGTTCAAGAACTCATAGCAGCTGGGTTCATGACCTCGACAAGCGCACTAAGTGATAACCTCTACTCATTACCCGGCCAAGCCTCCTCACCTGGTTCCTCTTCACTAGCCAACTCATGGAACACAGCAGCCACCGGCACCCTAGCAGCTACAGGCGGCTCATCAGCCGTACACCTCAACGGCGGCGGCGGCCGTGGTCTGAACCTACAATCCAAACCAAAATCATCGGCCCAACAACCACAAACCCTGACTTTTTCCCTTCCGAACACAGGAGCATACCTCCGGCTAGTCACAGAAGCACGCCAACACCTTCTCGCCCTCCTCGTCAAGTCTTCCCCGAAATACAAAGAAAGTACAAAAGATATGCTAAGGGAACGATGGGATGGAGGTATACCTTTAGAAGATGCGCAAAGCAGAGCCAAAAGGGCGAGGGGCGAGTGGAATGGTGTCTTGCCTGGCAAAACCAAGAAATGGAAGACGTTCTATGGGTTGAGCTTTGAATGGGCATTGGAGGAGTGTTTAGGGTGCGGAGGGGTCGAGTGTTTCAGGACGGGTAGTGTTGGGCTGGGGGTCAGGGTTACTTAGTCTTGATCACAAACATCTGTGTGCTTCGCTCCTAGACAGTGTTGAAAAATTGTTTACAGCAATTGTGGTATCATGTAACAGAAGAGAGTGATTCTTGACGTTCTACAGTCGATTATTGATCGTTTGCGTTTCTTGGAACATAGCAGGTTTGGTAGGTGGAAGGGTTTGAACACGTATATTGCTGTATCCTCTGTTGCATTAGGTACTTTTCCAAGCTCTCCAATCTCCGTGTCCTTTCTACATCATGTTGATGCTGGAATTCGTCTGACGCTGCCTCTTCAGCTGCGGCGTGACAAAGTTCGGGTTCTTGGACATCTTCTTTGCCTGTGCCTCCTCTCCATCTTGCTCCTCCTCATCTTCGTCTTCCAACCTCTGAGAAAGATCCCAACCCACAAGCCCTCCGTGCTGCGAGATTTCTAACATTTGCCCTCTATCCTCCAAACTCATATTGCAGGTCGTCTTGTGCACCGGCCAATCCAACTTCTGATGCAACGCACAGCAATAAGCCGCCGTCCCACATCTCCCACACCGCTGCAATGGCTTGACACCCTGGTAAACATCGCAAGTAGTGCAGTGCCCCACATTAGGCGCATCATACAACCAGTGCGGATTCATGGGTATGCCATCGCTAAACGGATCCATCAAGGCATATTCCACAAACAACTCGTGCTTGCGTCCTTTACTCGTAAACCACACCTCCTGCAAACACAAATCTTTGACAAAGTTTTTGCCCAAGGTGTCGATTTGGGTAGCGGAGGTCAGGTCGGTAGTGCCCAGCATGCTTTCTGCGGTATTGGGGATCCATTTGCCTCTGTTGTTGTTGTCGTCGTCTTCTTGAATGCCGATATTGTACGTCAACATCAATTCCCACTTTTCACCCTCGGCATCAAGTTTCCCGATTGTGATTTGGTTTTGCACGCGCCCGATTTCGTATTTGCAGACGGAGGAAATGGTCAGTTGCCATGTAAACGAGAACCAAGCGTCGATGTCCAAAAACGCGTGTAAAGCGTCTGGAGACCAGCGAAAGAGAATTGTGGTGATGCCGACTGCGGTGGTCAAGTTGCTGGTGTCGGTGTGTTTGGTAAACTCTGCACCATTGTCGTCGATCATTTTGATGGGTGCTCTGTCTAGATGTACTGGCGCGTCGGGGAATCCTGGGATCCTGGTGTGGTCCAGAGGGACGAATTTTGTGATTGCCATGGTGTTTTTTTTTTGTGTGTGTGAGAGGCGTGTGTGTGATTTGTAGTGGCAGAAGAACGTGCAAAAGAGACAAGTCAGAGATAGATGTGGTTGCTGCTCAAGAGTTGAAATGCAGAATTTGAGTCGGTGGTTGCGTCCCAGTCACTGCCGCGTTTTGGTTTTGGTGTTTTTGGTGTTTGTGGTTTTTTTTTGCTCAAACATGCGTTTCCCTTTCAGCAGACTTGGCTCGACCACGGGGAGTTTGGTGTGTATGCGAATATCGTCCTCTGGTCACTTGCCGATGGTTCACGTCACGCTCGGATCCAAAACGAAGGTCAAGCAAAGAAGAGTCGTCTTCCATACAAATAGCGAGCGATTCACATCATGTACCGAAGTAGTAGGCATGTTGATTCTCATTGGTCTCCGTATTTACAAAATAATATAGACGGTCATTTGTACAAGAGTAGACTAGAAGCGAAAGTGAAACATTGAAGGAAAAGAAGAGGTAGTAAGAAGAAAGGGAAGAACGCACAAACAGGGACATCTTGTCAACACTTGCGCAAGAGCCCACAAGAGGAGAAGCGAAGGTAAGAAAAAGGGACATAAAAGAAGAACATCTAGTAGACAGTGCATTGACTCTCTGCCCGGCGGAAAGCGTCTCCAAGNAAGCTCTGCATTGCGCTGTAGTGGAACAAGATACCACCAAGAACAGCGAAATGCCAGATGTTGTGGCTGCCACCAAAGTAGTCGAAGAAGCCTGGAGCGAATCGTTCGGGGACCTTGGCAGCATATAGTATTGCGCCGGTGAGGTAAACAAACAAGCTCTTGAAGATGGGCGTGTAGAAGTATACTGCCCAGCTCACACCACGAGTGTAGATAAGCTGAATAACAGGCAGACCGCCAGTACCAGCAAGAGTAACGTAGAAGGCGACGCGGGCCCATGCGAGGTCGTTACGGTTGAAAGTTGGATGCCAGGGGAGAATGACACCTCCAAAACCCAAGGCGGCTGTCAAAGACATGTAGATCCAGCGACTGATGGGTTCGCAATAGAAAGCTGTGTACTCTGTAGTCATGATCGACGCGGCTACCAATAAGGAGATGCCGGTGTAGTCGATGCAAGCAAATCTCTCCATAAGAGTTTGGTTGGAAATAGAGTTCATGGTGTGCCACACGGTACTGCAGACCAGACACTTTGACGCAGCAAAGAAGAAGACGGCGGCAATGAAGATGTCCGACTTTGTCGACATGGAGAAGTGGGCCGAGGTAGGGTAAAAGTAGAATGCGATAGAAAGAACGATCAGCAGACCTAGGAAATGGGAATAAATGTTGACCGTCTCGTTGGAGAAGGACAGACAGGAGCGTAAGCAGTCGACCTTGGTCTCGCAGAAGCGGTAGCCACGAGTGATATGCGGGTTGATCCTCCACGGGTCCGGTAGGTCGTGGTAGGTAATGAGGCCTTGCTCCTTTGCGCGTTTGACGGCTTCGTCGATCTTGGCCTTGACAGCGTCTTTGACGGCTTCCTTTGCACGGCGAGCCTTGTCCATACCCTCATCCACCAGCTCAGTAGCAATGTGAATGCCCTCGTCCATCTTTNNTCTCCTTCCAGAGTCCATGAGGTCCGAGGCGACTGCTCCTAGACCGGCATCGCGCATGGCATAGGCACGAGTCTCGAATTCACGAAGTATCTCTTCCATCAAACGAACACCCTCGCGGACCTTGTTCTCCAATGTCTCTTTCTTTGCCAACGCGCCCCGATATCGGTCATCGAGAACGTCAACCATGATTTTGGCACGCCGTCTGCCTGCATCCATAACCTCGTCCGACACCTTGCTGCAAGACTCGTGGACGGCATGAAGAGTGCTGTACGCGCGATCGATGCCAGAGTCGATTTTGAGGTGGCCGTACGAGTCAAGGAACTCCAGACGATGGCCCAGTTCTTTGAGGAAACGGTCGACCAGTAGTTGAATGTCGTCGTGATCGGCGGACCAGGATTGAGGGACGTAGGAAGAATGGCGACGCTTCTTAAGGCCGTCTCTAACGCGTAGACCAGGGCGAGCGCTTGAGGTTGAGCAAAGGGTGGGCTCCTCGTGAGAGTCGGTCATGGTGGTGGTGCAAGTGGCCGTAGCCATTTTGGATAGGAATGGGTGCAGAGCAGAAGAGACAGCAGAACTTGTTGTGTAAAGACTACAAAGGGAGGGCGAAGAGATTGTGGTTGGTGATCTTGATCTTTGGTGAGCGATTCAAGTAATCAGACTTTCGCCGGGGCAACCGAGTTTGGGGAAGAAATGAAATGTCAAGCGTGGCAAACGGGAGCGGGCGGAGAAGAGTTTAGATGACAGATGGAGCGTGGATGCATAAGAAGGAAGGCAAGAGAGAGACGGGTTCTAGTAGGTCACAGTCGTACATGCGGGAAAACGAGGGCACGGCATAGCGAGGCAGAGTAGAGGCGTAGAGGCCCACGTAGGTGGAAAGCGAGACCTGAGTGGCATAAAATGGCTGGGTGACGACGTCTTGGCTTTGGGTCCCACCTTCCCAAAGGGTACAGCTTATTGCTAATCAACTGCATGCCTGCCTTAGGCTTCAGCGCTCATCGAGATGCATTGCTCGTGCTGAAAGGCTGCTTGACCGGTAAACGATTGCTTCTCTTGCCCTATCTTCTCAGAGATGCCTTAAAAGCCTTTCTTCTTTGTGATGACCTTCAGACGATGATGCAGCGCGAATTGAGTTTTATGAAATAGTCGCTTGGCTATCGCCGGATACGAAAGCTCCGACGCTTGGTATCGATGTCTCGCAGGGTCTTGAGATCGATTCACCTGCTGAGCGAGCCATCTCCGACAAGCGACCCTGTCTCTCTTCATGTGACCATCCGAACCATCGACTCTCCACATTCGCAAATCACATTCTACAATCCACAACACGCGCACCCATCGTCCATCATGGCCGACCAATCACCCATGGACGCCGGCGCCTTCGTGACCGACGCCTTCCTCCAGTCCGTCTTGCAGGCCGCCGCCGAGGCTCGCCGACAATGCCTGCAGATGCTCGACTTTATCGACCAGAACCGCGCCGCCCAGCCTGACCCTGATGCTGAGATGCAGCTCAGTCGTCAGCAAAAGATCCTTCACGCCAACCTGGCCAAGCTGCGCGGTCTCAATCGCCGCGCTGTTCTCGACACGCGCAACACCAAACAGCAAACCCAGGAAGCAAAGTCCGAGATTGATTCTCTGCACCTCCACCTGCAGAACCTGTACTACGAACAGCGTCATCTCATCGGCGACATTGCCGCTTGCCAGGGGTACAAGTACGTGTCTGTCTAAACGATCGCCTAGAATGCTATCTGACACTTTCACAGTCACAAATACCAAACTCTACCTCTGATTCCCGTCGACGAAATTCTTGCCATAGACCCTGAGCTTGCCGGCACAGACGAACACGATCTCATGGTGGCCCGCATCAACCATGAATACGCTGAACGTCAGGCCTTGGAAGAACAGCGCCAAGGGCTTCTCAAGAAGAAGCAAAGCCTGATCGCTGTGAACAACAAGAAGAAAGACAATCTGGCTGCTCTGGATAAGGAGATCGAAAAGTTCATCGGCTCTGCCACCCCTGTCCAGCAAAAATTCGACCAACACGATCAACAAAACCAAGAGGCTACAGCTTCCGCTTGAGCGCATGACCATCGTTTCATTCGTCTAGATTATTAAGATACCCCATACAGTTTGTTATGCCAGGTGCTTGTTGAACCAGTCGATGCCCTGCTTGCACGACTCATCCATGGCCTTCTTGTCCTTTTCCGAGTTCCAATCTCCGCGCAGTGCGAATCCATGGACCTGGTCCTCGTAGACACGTACCTCGGTGTCAATTCCCTCGCTCTTCTTCTTGGTCATGAGCTCCTTGATCTGGTCGACCTCCTTGTTTCCGAGCAAGCTGTCCGAATCGCCGAGCGCAAACGATGCGGGAACAGCGAGACCTTCAAAGTCGGAAGGAATGGCAACAAGCGAAGGGTGACAGCTGTAGATGGCGTCGACACCCATGCCCTCGGCGCCGCTAAAGTCTCTGTCTCCAGCCAGGACGACATATCTGCCACCCCAGCAGAAGCCAATTGCACCGACCTTGTTGGTGCCAGGGATCATGCGAACTTGCTTGATGAAGTTCTCGATCAAGGGACGAGCGACACTCTCGCGGTGCTTGAGCAGCCAGGGGCCGAGTGTTGCGCCAGTCTTTGCAGTGGCAGTGGCCTTTTCTGTCAGCGAGCGAGAGTCGCGCTCGGTCTTTTGGGGCTCGACAGTCTGGAGGAACTCGATGTCGAGCGAGTCACCCTCGTGTACATCAGGAATGTAGGCAGTGAAGCCGTTGGCGGCGTACTGGTCGGCGAGCAGGCGAGTGTTCTTGAACTCCCATCCGAAGACTNNGTTTTTCGTTAGTGTGTGGGACTTTCGAGGTTGAGAGGGCGTTGACTTGCTGTCGACGAGGAAGATGACGGTCTTCCACTTTGAGCCGTCCTTGGGCTCGGCAACGTAGGTCTGAAGACCAGCGATTGTCTCGACATGGCCCTTGGGAGTTCCCTCTTGGACCTTGCCGGTCAAGCAGCACGAAGACATTCCAACTCCGGTAGACATTTTGAATGTGTGAATCTGCTTTGGTTTGATGATTTGCGTAGAGTGTGAAGAGAACAGAAGCAATTGAGTACTGCAAAACGAAATGAAGAGCTATTCAACGTTCAAGACATCCGTTCGACCATCATAAAAGAGAAGCTTGGACTTGAGAGTTGATGCGGGGCTGTCATGACATCATGCCAAATGACAAATTTGCACTCGGCTCGACCACTGGAGTTCACGAAGTAATGAAACATGTTTATGCTATCTGGACAGACATCTCCTCGGCCTGCATAGCATATCCTTTTGGACATTGGAACGTACAACGTAGGTCGAGATCTGCTCAGTAATAGACCGCTGCTGGCGAAAAAGTCCGCACAGACCACCTCGAACTGTCTTCCAGACGACTTTGCGCAATTCCTCGACCATCAACCACCACAATGTGAAGAATAAACATTTGCTCGTTGCATCAAGCACGCGCAGCACAGCACATCAATCATTGTTGACAAAGGCCACTCACCGCCATAATGTCACTCTCCTTTGGCCTCAACACCAAGTCCAAGGCGTCTGCCTCACCTCCAAAGCCCAAGAGACGTCCAGTCGCCATGGACGTGCTAGGCGACGACTCGGACGACGATACGCCAGCAGCAACAGCAGCAGCTCCAAAGTCCAATGTCTTTGAAGAAGAGCTCACAGAGTTTGACGCCTCGAAGCCATCACGACCCTCTGCTGCAACCCCAGCACCCAAGAAGAAGCCTCTGAACAAGTCAAAACCCGGATCCATCCCCACCAAACCTCCAACAAGAAAACCTCAAGGCGTGAATCCAGAGGAATACAGCGACCTCTCCGCGCAGCGCGAAAGCGCCGCCTACGCCGCCAAAGCCAAAGAACTAGACCCGACAATCTACGACTACGACTCCTTCCACTCGGCCGCCACATCGNGCAGCCTCGGCGCGCAAAGCAGCCGCAAAGCAAGAAACCGTCAACCAAGGCCCAAAATACATGAACGCACTGCTCACAGCAGCCGCCCAACGAAAGNNCAAGACCAACAGGTCGCCCGCGAAAAGTTCCTGCAGAAAGAACGTGAAAACGAAGGCGAAGAATTCGCAGACAAGGAGAGTTTCGTCACGGGAGCATACAAAGCCCAACAAGAAGAGAACCAACGCTTGCGCGAAGAGGAAGAGAAGACAGCTGCTGCAGAGGAAGAAAGGAAGAGAAAAATGGGTGGAGGGATGCAAGGGTTCTACCGCAATGTCATGGCAGACAGCGAGCGCAGACACGCCGAAGCCCTCGAAGCAGCCGCCGAGATGGAAAAGCGAAAACTCGCCGGCGATAACAACATCGCAGACGATCCAGAAACAAAGCAAGAAAAAGACCGTGTGGCGGAATTGGCTGCCAAGGGCGTCAACATTACCCTCAACGATGAAGGTCAAGTGGCAGATAAACGCCAACTCCTCACTGCAGGCCTCAACGTTCTCGCCTCGCCCGCCGCACCGCCAAACCCTTCTGCTGCAATCCAGAAACAAGACGACACGGCGCAATGGAACAAAAAGCGCGACAATGGCGTCAGAGAACGACAGACGAGAATGATGGAGCAACAACTAGAGGAAAGCAGAAAGAGAGCCTTGGACGCAGACAAAGAAGAACAAGAACGCTTGGCCAAGGCCAGCAAGAGCAAGAAGACAGACACGGACATCAGTTCAGCGAGAGAGCGGTTCTTGGCCAGAAAGAGAGAAAAGGAAGAGGCGGCCAAGAAGAAGAAAGTCATATAGACATTTTCTTATTCGGACATATGTTCAAGATCTGGAAAGAAAAAAAAAGAGCAATGCTACACCTTGGACTGGCAATGTGCCAAAACACCTTTTAGCAATGCATCTTATATCTACAGGTTTCTAAAGCACATGTCTTGCTCCAAAACCTCACACCACACCATCACGGCGAGAAAAGAGTCCAGCGACATCTGATAAGAGCAAAAAAAAAAGAAAAAAAAAGAAAGATGATCCTACTCCATCCCATCTACACGATATTATCCACAGTTGTCCGACATTTTCTCGCCGACGATCTTGGAAGTCATATGCTGGGTACAGACAGAAAACACACCTTTTTGGGAGCCTGAAGGACAGAATAAACAAAATATATGTTTGATACACTTTGAGTCCTTTGCGATTTTGTCATATCGAGTCACGATGTGCGAGAGATAGGTAACACAGAGTTGGAAATGGCAGGGCCAAGTTCAGGTTGACGTAAAGACCAAAGCCTTTGCTGTAGCTAGATTTTGGAAATTTTCCCATGACTGCTTGCTCATCCAGGCGATAAGATCACTAGACTCCACTACCATGCAAATGAGCCATCCGAATCAAACCAGATGATGTCGAAATGTTGCGCAGATATGCCAATCCCTTACATACCGCCATTGAGATGTACACCTCATTATGCCAAGAGAGGATTGAGCATCCTACAGCCTACGACCAATGTTTCCAAAAGCGACAGCGCTGACAAAAAGAACACTAGCAATCCAAGTAGCAACACCTACACTTTCCATGGTGAAGGTTCCGAGCACCAAATCCTGTCCTCTGATGGCATCTGCCGTTGCGTTGGCTACGCTGGAGAAGGAGTGGATGTTTGCCGTATGGGGTGAGGGTATCAGGTCGGGGTTGATAGAGAGAAGAAGGCCAGTACCGGTGAGAGCGACAGTGGTAGCGAGGATGAAGCAGGGACCTGTGCGGTCGAGGAGGTACCAGATGGCTGGATTTGCGAGAGCGAGAGTAAGGCTGAGTTGGAGAGGTGATTGCCAGGGAAGACGACGCNNTGTGGAGGTGTTAGCAATTGATGTCAAGTAGGAGAAACGAACAACGCAAGAGCGACTTACGATAGCAAAAACAATGCCCACGGCGGCGCCAATGAATCTGACAACTTCGTTCCAGCCGGGAGTCCAGCTCTGGCTGCGAGTATGCGAGTCCTGAGCACTACGCAAGTTTCCAGAAGTTCTGTACTCCCTGTCGGCCTCGGTCTCACCACTGCCATCGCTCATCCAGATCGAGTCGACCCAGGGCAGAGCCTGGCCCAGAGCAACACCACTGAAACACCAGTAGGCAATATATGCCCACGAATCCGAGGGCATACCTTCGACCTGCACAGGCACCAGAGTCTGTCTGTCATGCAAATGCGCAATCAATTGACCATATGCAATGCCAGCGAGACCCAAGACGACATTCTTGCCGACCATGGGCAGGAACCAGTTGGTGAATGTCTTCTTCTTGGGCCGTTGAACACGCCGTGTCGAGGCTTCGAGCATGCTGCCCCTTCTCTTCTTGCTTCTCATCATCAGAGCGTCGTCGACGTTGCCATCGATATCAGCCATGTTCATGCCCTTGCTGTCGATGGGTGTCTGAGCACCCGTGCCCCAGGGAGTCTCGTCGCGATCGGGTGCATAGCCAGCCGGAGAGTAGATGCCAAAGAGGGTGGAGGTGGTCAGATTGAGGAAGGAGCGGGTACGAGAGGGCGGAAGGCCTGACTCGTCGGCTCCGGGAGATTGGGGGTCCGGAGTGCCACAGCCATTGGGCGAGTTGTCAGCCGTCGACGACATGGGGGTGAGTTCGAACGGACGACGAGGACGCGGACGAAGGAGAGGAGGTGATTGGTCGGCCATGTTGTCTTGAGCGTGTCTCGTGTGCTGACGGGGTGGTGGACGGATTCTTGCAGATGCACGTGCGTGTTGTTTTTTTGGTATTGTTCAGCCTTTGACAGAATATCCGAGATGTGACGCGGTGCGGATGGCTGCGAGGAAACAGAAGTTGCAGTCAATTGTCGTCAGAGGTGCTATTAAGGGAAGGAGCGAGACACAAGTACAAGAGGGAGAGATGAGGGAAGCAATCAGCGAATGTGGAACTGTGGGCCGATGATGATGATGCTGCTGGCATTGCTTCAGCTTGTGCATGTGCTCGTGCTTGTGCTTGTGCGCGACTCCGCTAGCATGTGACAGTCGATCACTCAATGCCCTGTGCCCCACCGCCGCCGCCGCCGCCTACCACGCATAACCACACCCGCAACAGTTACCACATCCAGAGAGCATCAAAGACTTGTATAAACAATCCAAAGAAATTCATTCGCATCAAACTAAGAGTACATGCAGTGACGCCGCTCCATAACTGCCTTTTGTCTGTGACTTGTGTGCAACAAAGTCCCTCCTAGAGGCCTGCAACTTGTCTACAAGCACGCCCCTCATCCTCAACAATGCGCTGGGGCTACAACCACACGCCGCTGCCCTGCATATGCACCCCATCCATTGTTTCGTCCCCGCTTCTATATTATTCTCCTCAAATCAATCATCTGAAGCCTCCGAATCCTGTGGGCTGGAATCCAGTAGGTTGCGCCATCACGCCGTTGGAGTAAGGTGCCGGGCTCGCCGCGCTTGCAGCCGGGCCCTGAGTCAGCATCAGTCGTGATCCTCCAAGAATCGGTGTGTTGTCCTGCTCCGTCTTCTGCGTTGTCTCCTTTGACTTGCGTTCCTCGTTGTCCTTCTTGAGCTGATCAATCGCCATGGCCTGTTGTGACATGTAGTTGATCATGAAGGGCATGGTGAAGTCGTTCAACCCGTGACGCCATGAGAGCTCCATGACAACGTGGAGAGGGATGAGGTCGTAGCAAGCATAAAGCATACCGACGAAGCACTCGCGGCTGCCAATGTCGACAAAGTAGCGAAGAAGCTCCTCGACGACCTCGCCCTTGCCCGACATGGCCGCAGTCTCGATGGCATCCTTGAAGAGCTTGTCTTGCTTTGAGAGGGCAATCGATTTGTCCCATCTCTTGCTCTTGCGGTAGATGTTGGCAGCGATCTGTCTGAAGAAGACCAGGTCGTGCTTCTCGAGACGCTGAGCAAGAGCCACCGCCTCGTAGTTGTCGTAGTTCTCGACCGAATCACGGAGGGTCTTGTAGTCCTCCTCCTCGATGAGCAGATCGTTGATTGCATCGTTGACAGCGCGCTTGTTCTGCGATTGGACGTTGAGAAGGAAAGGCTTGATGAGAGGAATGTTGTCAGACTTCTCGAACATGCGCACGACACGGTTGACATCGATGCGAGGAGTCAAAGCCTGGAGGAGGTCGGTAAGAAGCGAGGGTTGCTCCTGAAGGTAGAAGTTGAGAGCCTTGTAGTAGATTTCCAAGTTGGCAACCTTGACCACGGTGTCCTTGAAAGAGTGGTGCTCCCAAGCATCGGCAGCACGCTCCATCATGGCAAGAGCAGCGTTGTCGAACTCGTCGTAGTGGACACTGAAGGTATAGTTGTCAGTACGTGGTGCATCCAGATATAAACAGAAAAAATCCCCGTGTGCAAAAGTATGTAACACGTGTAACTATAAAAATGCATGATGGTGTAAAGAAACAGGGCAGTGTCCGTCGAAGAGTGACACTTGATTATCTCTCTCTGGTCATATCCCAGAGTTCGAAAACCATCGTGCAATTTTATAGTTGACAAATTCCTCTCTGATGATAGGGGAGGAGGGCAGGAGTTACCAACCTCCGCACACGGAAAGGGTATAAGGGGGTGGGTTTGAGGGTAGAAGAGGGGAGGTGCAACTTACTATAAGAATACGAGTTCAGGCCACAAGTGAGCCTCCTCGCAACCACGAATCATCTTGGGAATGTTGATACGGCCCCAGAAGATACGGAGGTGCTCCATGACACGCTCGGGGTGGTACTTGGAGAGGGCAATACCCAACTCAGTGAACATGCCCATGTGAGCGCGCTCGAGACCAAGACCAGCCTCCAAAAGTGAGATGAGCTCGTCGAAGTAGCCGTTGTGCTCGTATTGCTTGATCAGATCCTGGAGCTCTTCGGCGTGAACGATCAAGTTGAGACCACAAATCTGGGCGAGACGGAACTCCTTCTTGGCAACACAAGCCTCGTTGACTTGCTTCCAGACCTTGACGCTGTTGGCCTTGCGGGCACACTCGACAGCAGCTTGGTAATCCTCGAGGTGAACAAGAGTAGTGGCGAGCTTGGCCCAGTTGGAGATGCTGGTGAAGAAGATCTTGGCAGCCTCATGGAAGCCCTCCTCATAAGCCTTGTCACCAGAAGCCTCAATGTCGGCAACGTTGGATGTGCGTAGGAAGTCCTCCAACTCACTAAGCTGGTTGGTACGGGCGAAGCTGAAGGCAAGAGCAGTGTCGACGGGGGTCTCACGCAAAGTCTTGCGTGCCATACGCAGGTACTTGATGAGGTCCTCATCCTTGCCAGCGTGAGTGGCAATCTCGATAACCTCGTTGTAGTTGGAGGGGTCTTGAGCGCGAACGTAAGACTCAACAGAGTCGCTGATACGAAGACCGTCGAGCTGGGCCTTTGCAACCTTGCTCCAGACCTCGGGAGTATCAACCTGGTCAGCCCACTCTTGCGCTCTATCTATGGAGACAATCTGATGAAACGAGTTAGCAATATGTTTAGTGATGAGATAAATGCATGAGAGTTTAGACAGTCATCTTCAGGAGAGCACTCTCAAGACATGGAATACCATCGGAACGCGCGAAACCATTCGAGTAGATACCGTTCTCCAATGAGAGCGCAACCATTGGCTAGGACAATGCTGGCTTTCACTGGAGACGGCTGTCGTTCGTTTCGCTTCGTGCATTTCGATGGCCGTCGCTCTTGCGCTTGCGCTTCCTGAGATGTCGTAAGCTGAGGAAATGGTACTTACGTGGTCAACGAGAACATCAGTAGCAGCAGTGTGGTTGTTGTGCTTCTTGTAGATCTCAAATGCCTCCTCGTACATGCCAACCTCGATACATTGGGTGGCAATGTCTTCGGGGCTGTATTCGGAAAGGTTCTGGATGTAGTTACCGACGCGAGCACGGTCGGACTTGCAAGCAGTGAGCATGAGCAAGTTCTGAAGGTTAGCATTGTCACTGAAAGCGGAAGGCTCAAGAATGATCTTCTCGAGCAGCTCGATCAGCTCAGTAGGCATATCGGCATCGATGAAGGCCTTGACGGCAATCGAAACACGCTCGGGGTCTTGAGACTCAGGAACGGCAGTAGCAATAACCTGGTCGACGAGAGAACGGCGGTGCATGTTGTTCGAGCTAAGAACGTAGTTCCAGATCTCGAGGTCTTCACGCTCAAGCAAGTAACGAGCCTGAGCTCTGAACATGGCATTGTCGTTGGTGATTTCGATAAGCTCAAGGTCGTTCTGGCCCTTGCGGTAGGCAATGTATGCGAGGTTGGGGTCACGCTTCTCGCAGTATTTACCGACGGTCAAAGTGTCGTACATGTCGTTCTCCTTGAGGAACTTCTCAGGATCGTTGTTGCTGTCGATGTAGATCTTGGCAAGCGCATTGTAAACAGCTTGTTGTTGGTTACCGGCCTGGAGGGTAGCCTCCAAGAAAGGCAGCAGGAGCTTCAGGCGGTTTCTCGACTCGACCTCTGAGACAAGCTCGTCGATGGGGACAACAGTCGAGTCGACCGAGCTCAGAAGGTTCTTGATAATGTTCTCGTCGCAATCGACGTCAAGAAGACCGCCAACAACACCAGGAGTTCTACCAGGGTTGACACGCTGGACGTAAACTTCAATAGACTTGAAGTGCTGGTTCTTGTAGAGGTACAAAACAAGGTCGTGAACAAAGTTGAAGCGGTCGCAAACAATAATAAGAGGAAGCTGCTCGGTGAGCTTGGCCTCCTTGAGGAAATCGCGCACCTTGGTTGCGTTGTAGTGGTTAGACTCTCGGCAGACACGCTCCACCTCTTGAATTTGGCCCATAGTGGTAGCGGCCTCAATGTACTTGAAGGTGACTTCCTCGTCTTCGCTCAAGTTGACAATACCGCCAAGGTAGTAATAGAGACCCTCGGCAGTTCTGTACTTCTCGAGCAGGGCAATGATGCGGTGGGGACCGAACAAGTCAGAGTACTTCTTTGAGATGTTGATAACGGCGGCGAGGTTTTGGCGGATATTGACCTTGAGCATCTCGTCCAAGCACTCCATCGACAGTTCAAGAGTGAGCTTGCCGAAGAAATTGACCAAGAACTCCTCAGGAATCTTGTCAGACTGGACAATGACACGCTTGATAGCAGCAGGATCCTCGTAGTGTTCCAGAGCTCTTGTGTACAGGCCAGCCTGCTCGCAAAGTGTGGCAATGCGAGGACGATCGTAGTGGGTGAACATCTCGTTGCCGAGGATAGCATCAGCAACCTGGGGAGCGTTCATCAAGTTCATCTCGATCAGGCGAGTCTGGAGGGGCCCGTCCTCTTCTCTGTTTGCCGAGAGAACGTCAAGACCGAATGCAGTAGCCTGCTGGATCATGCCCTGGGCCATGAAGACGTCGAGAACACGAGATGTGTCGATGAGGTTGGCGTCCTCCTTAGCCAGAGCAGTTGCGAACTCGGCACCCTTCTCAGGGTTGACTCTAACTATGTGCTGAAGAAGAGCGTTAAAGTCGGGTGTGTAGCCAGCTTCCTTGGAGTATGAAAGAATTTGGTCGAAGTTGCCCGACTCTGCCATTGCAGCGATGACCTTCTGAGGGCATCCGGCCTCCCTGTAGATCTGCATGGCCAGGTTCAGGTCGTGCAGGCGGACAATATCACCCAACTGCTCAGAGCAACCAAGCTTGCCCTCGCTCATCCACTTCTCGAGAAGGTGCTTGCGGTTTTGCTGCAGAACGGGTCTTGCCAGCTCGAGAGTTTCGTGCTGATTGAGCTTGCCCTTGTCGAGCAGCATACCGAAGTATTGGAGAATGACAGAGAGTTGTCCAGGTTGGGCCTGCAGGGCCTTAAAGCGCTCGATGGTTTGAGGTGTGCGGAGGAAGCCATTGGGAGAGTTGGCAGCGGTCTTTGCGGCGTCGGCGTATTGACCGGAGGACAGAAGTTGTTCGAATCTCTGCTGGTATAGTTGGTCAGCACCAGGGAGGCCACCACGCGAGGCCAGCTTGTAAGCAAGCTCGGCGTTCTCGGGGCTCTGCAACAGGTAAGGAATGACGGTGTTCTCGTCAAGGCTGACAGACAGGACTTGACCCTTGCGATTAATTCCGACAATACCGGAAGACTCGCTGTCGGGACAAGTGGTGAAGACGGTCTCGCTCGAGATGCGGTTCATGAAGATGACGGTGCCGGTCTCCAAGTCGTACAGGTGGATGAAACCGTACTTGGTCACCAAATAAATGACCTTGTACTTCTCCGAGACCTGCATGGAGACGGGGAAGTCGCTGGCGGCTTCTTGCGGGAAGTAGACATCGACGGCTCTCTTGGGGAATACGGGGTTGCCTTGCTGGTGGTCGATCTCGACAACGTGGAGCTTGGCGCCGGTGGCAGTGCGATTGCAGAAGGTGAAGACCTTGGTGTCTGCGGGTGCACCCTCCAAGCGAATAGTACCGAAAGCAGCAGCGTGACCCTCGATTGCCTGACTGATACCACGGTCGCGAGAGTAGAGTTGCATGTTTCCAACGACGCGACCTCCTGCCGAGGAGATGGAGACAACAACCATCCACTTCTCGTCGTGGCTGACTCTGTAGTTGATGATCTGCGAGCCCAGATTTGAGTTGCGGTCAAACATCTTTACGGGAGCGGCCTGGCTGGGGTCGAAGATGTCCCAGTGGTAGACACTAGTTTCTGTGACTAGACCCAAGCTCTTGTCGCTGTACCACTTCCAGAAGACGACGTCCTCGTTCATGGTGGCCGACTTGAGCTTGGCCTTTGCGCCGAGGTCGAAGATCTGAAGTGTGCGCTGTTGGGCACGCAGGGCGATGATGTCCTTGGTCCAGTGCATGATTGCGTTATCCGCCTTGATAGGGCGGCGCACGACACTGTTGTTGTTCTTGAGGTTGACAATAACAACCTCGCCCGAAGCGGTGTCGCAAACACAGACATAGTGATCTGATTCTAATGTCTGCAGTATGTGTAAGTGGCTGTCGTAGCGCTTTTCGAAGTGAATGTCTTACACAAGAGTTGAAACCAAATGACTTGGGCTAGAGGATCGAGGTCAGTGATGTTTGGAGGGTTGGATCGCGGCGGGTAAACGAACGTCAATGTTGAGCGCTGTGAGCTGTCGATGTGTGTCAGTGATGGCCAATTCAGCAGTAGCAGAGAGCATACCTGGAGCAGCTCGGTGAACTTGATGGGTAGAGCAGCCATGGTTGTGATGTGTAGGCGGCTACCTCATCCGGCGGCGGGATCAGGAGCTTGTGTAGGAGCGTCGAGCCTTGGGGCAATGGCGGCCCTGCTAGTCGGAATAGGTAGAGGCTAACACTGAGATGCAAGGAAAGTCGTCAAGACGTCAAGCAAAAAAGGCAGGTGCGGCGAGAGAGAGGAAGGTGCGATGGTCGGGAGTGATATTAGGAAGGTGTTGATTGCTGGCTTGCTGCCATTGAAGCTGGCTTGGCTGGGCGCTGTTGTCGACGTATTGCGATCTCCCCGGAGTCTTGGCGTCAGTCACCCAAACGAGCAGCGAGTCACAGACAATCATCTTTTTTCCCGGGAGAGAACAATAATTGGCGCCCCTCCAACCGTCATCCCACCAAACACCACCTTGCAGTCACCCCTTCTGTCGCAACAAGGACCGCTATTCACTGCTTCTACGACGCACATCTTACTCTCACGTCTTCACCTCTTCTAAACAACCGCAATCATGGCAGGAAATTGGGGTATGTCGCACCCCACCACACCCGCGTGCCGATCGACTCTCGTACAACAATACTGACCCAACATCCAGATGACGAGGAGTCCAGTGGCTCTTCTCCCAGCTCTCCCCAAATCGTCGCACGTCGCGGCAAGTTTGACGACGAGGAGGAGGACGGCGATGTGAGTGCGACATCAAACTGTCTTGCTGCCCAACAGTCACTAACCCCACATACAGGTCCTTGATTCCTGGGATGCTGCCGAGGACTCGGAAGTCGAGAGAGAAAAAGGCAAAGAAGGCCGCCGAAGCAAAGACCAAGGCCGAAGAGGAGGCAAAGAAGAACCACAAGTCCAAGAGCCAGAGAATAGAGGAGAGAAGGCAAGAGAACATGCGCAAGAGAATGGAAGATCTCGATTTCGACAGCGAGGACGACGAGGACGAGGCCGAGCGCAAGGCTAGACTGCGCAGAGAGCAGAAAGAGTCCGACCTTAAGCACGCCGAGGATCTTTTCGAGGGTATCGGTGTCCCTGCCACCCGCAGCAACCCCAAGGCCATCACTGTCGCCGACGAGAAGCAACCCGGCAACGCCATCGATCTCTCAGCCATGCCTTTGTTCAACCCCACCACCAAGGACCAATTCGCCAAGCTCCGCGAGGTCCTTGCTCCTCTCCTGGTGTCAAACGTTAAGAAGGCTCAGTACACCATCTTCATGCAGGAGTTTGCCAAGGACATCGTCAAGGAACTCCCTAGCGACCAGATCAAGAAGATTGCCAGTGGCTTGACTACTCTCTCCAACGAGAAGATGAGAGAAGAGAAGGAAGCAGCAAAGGGAGGCAAGAAGTCCAAGGCCGCAAAGACCAAGACTACTCTTGCAGGTGCCAGAAACCTTGAGACTGACACGACTGCCTACGATGACGGTCTCGATGAGTACGTTGATTTGATATCCTCCGAGTGTGACAAAATGCTAACTTTCGACAGTGATGATTTCATGTAAACAATGACCGAAGACCGAAGTGAAGCCAAGTTCGAATACCAAGGCACCAGATTTTCTTTGCGGATAATGGATAGAGAGTACAGGAAGCATTTGCACAAGGCGTAAGGCACTGAATGCATGCTCCAACAAGTTTTCGATTTAGCAACATGGGCGTTCATTTGACTGTTAGACTAAAAGCTGCATGATTCCATCCATACTGACTGGCTTGACAATGCTCGTAGATTGTTTGCACTAGTAATGTGTTCATTGGTTTGAGGTAGTGCCCCTGCCTCCTTCCCATCTAGTACAGTATAGACCCCAAAAGGCAAGCACTTTTCTCTGGGTAGACTGCGTTTTGACCCTTTCATAATGTGCAAGCTGCATACGTCTCTATAGTCTCGTACAAGTAGTTGCCCTTTGATGCAGACTTACAGAGTATGTGCTTTTTACGGATCGTCAATCTACTCAAGATCAGGTGCATTTGCATAATTACAGCGTGACAAACTTTTGCAACGGAGAGGCAGCCGAAGCCGAGTCGAACTTGTGGAGCGGCGCGAAACTCAGACATCCGACCAAATTTATTTTATCCGTGGATTTTTTGATCGTCTTCACCAACATCCTTTCATCGGGTCGATTTACGCATTATGATTTGAGTCGCATCTTCCTCATAGTAATCCGCAGTCACAACCTCTTTTTTCGCCATGGCCTCGCGTCCAGAGGATCCCGTCGCCGCAGCGGCCAAAGTGATCCGTATCATTCACGACAACCACGCCGCCCAGAGCAGATATTTGCATTCATTGAAGGTCACTCCTGGTGAGAGCCATTTGGAGACCAAGAGTGTTCTGCAATGCATGGAACAGGAAGAATACCAGGACGTTCTCACCGACCTCGAACCGCCTCAAAAGGCTGTCTTCTTTGACAAGGTGGCTGCCATGAGCGAGAAACCTTCTGAGAACTCTTCGTCTCTGGACAAGGAGACTATCAAACTCTACTTCGAGGCCCTGGATATGGAGGCCAAAGCACTGAGCTTCAAGGATGTTCGCGCAGAGGTCAACAAGCGTCCGGCTATTACTACTTCAACTCCGGCCAAGTCGACTGCTGCTCCCGAGCTCCCTTCCACTCCCACTACCTCGAAGCCCTATCGCGAGACCAAGATTGAGGTCAAGGAACTGAAGGACAAGCCCGCTCAGAAAGCCGTCAAGCCCGCTCCTCCCGTAGCCCCAAAGGCACCTGTCGCGCCTGCGCCTAAACAGCAGAATGAGGAGAAGGATAACAAGGACAAAAAGAACAAAAAGAGAAAGAGAGAGGACGATGCACTGAAGGTGTCGAAGAAGCCAAAGACTGAACTCGAAGCATCAGTTGGTGGTTCGAAGAAGAGACAAAAGCGTCGGGAGAAGCAGAAGTTGCTCCTTGGAAAGGTTGCAGCAGGTGAGGTACCCTCAGTCTCAAAGCCTGCTGCCGACGAGGCACCCAAGACGGAGACAATCCTTCCTGTGGCGCAATCGAGCGCTAGCAAGGAACAGCCCTCTGTGGATGGGAACATGCAGCTGGAGAGCTCCGAACCTGCTTCATTGGAGGTCTCTGAGCCTGCTCCGTCGGAAAGCACCGTGCAAGCCAACTCTAAGTCTAAGAAGGTTAGGAGGAGTAGGCACAAGTCTGAGAAGACGAAGTCGAAGCCCGTAGAAACCGAACAACCCATTCAACCATCTGCTCCGGAGCCTTCAACCATTCCCGAGACTGAAATTTCTGCGCAACTTGAAGGCAGCAAGAAGTCGCGTAAAAGGAGAGCACGAAAGGCGAAGGCTGCCGAGATTCCTGTGACCATTCCGCCTCCTCCGGTTGCTCGTGAAGACTCGGTTCCTGCTGAAGACTTAGCTCCCACAGAAGATGCTTCAACAAGCTCTTCTGACGAAGACGATAACGAGGATGACTTACCGGCCAAAGAAGGTACAATGTCTGACTTCATACGTCGCACCACTTTACCAGTGCTGGGCAAGCCAACAATTTCAGCAACTGCTGACTCTTCCAGCGACGATGAAAACGAGGGAAATGAGCAAGCCATGACCTCTCCGAGCAATGAGCATATGGAAGCGACTGAAGGCAGGACCGTAACTGGTGAGGCTGACAAAAAGTCGAACCCAGAGGTAGCTGATGAACAAGCCGTTGTCGACCAGATACAGAGAGAAATCTCCTCGGATGTTCTACGTGCAGAGAGTCCTTCGCCTGCAACAAGAGAGACCAGTGTATCTTCACACGAGACAGTGCCAAGTCCTCCTCGTCAGCAAGAGCAAAAGAAGAGCAATCCGGTCGTCAAGAAGACAGAGCTTCCTAAAGCAGCACCTCCAAGCTTCTCATCTGCTCCTTCACAGAGGCCCCAGCTCTTCAACTCTTTCAGCAAACCGCAATCATCGTTCACCTCGACAAGATCACTATCTATCCCATCCACTAACACCAACACCAACACAAAAAGTCTGTGACCGACTCCTTCGCTGAGTTTTCTGCATTCGTTGCTGGAAAGAAACTGGGCTACGATAGTAGCGACGATGACGACGACAGCAGCAGCAGTAGCAGTGACAGCGACGACGAGAGACCAGCTCCTGCTCAGGCTCGCAAGCCAAGTCCTGTACGACTTCAGCCATACAAAGCACCTTCAATCGGCCCTATCGTTGCACCTGAACCCGAGACTGAGCCGTCAGCCATGGATATTGATACTGAAGTCGGCGCTACACAGGAACAGATAGACCCTGTCATACCGGCGATCGATGTCGTCATGACTGACGAACAAGAAAACATCAGTTCTCCCATGGAATATAACGACTCTCAAACATCAGTTCAAGGAGAAACAGATAAAGTCGCTGAAGAAGCCACGGAGGAGAATTCTGCCGCCTTTCAATCGTTTCACGAGAGTTCTGTACCAAGGGATGCTCCTCTTGCCCGGGTCCCTCTTCCCGAAATCCCAAGCCCTGAGGCTTTGATGGAGTTTGGTGGATATCAGCCATCAACAACTGAAGCGAAGGAGGAGATCCAAGAAGTAGCTCCTGTCACCGCTGAAGAACAAGTACAGGCCAGTGAGCCTATCAATCGTGAAAACGAAGAAGGTCCTGAAGTTGTAGACGATATCGAGTCAGAAGTGGAGCCTGAAGTCAACGACAAAGCTTTGGATGAACTACCGGGAGCTGATGAGCAAGCAAGTTCTTCTTCGGAAGCTGAGCAAAGTCCAGAGCCTGCTGTGGCATTAGATTCTCTCGAAAACAAAGACGCCGAGATTGAGGGAACTGCCCAGCAGTCTGAGTCGGGTTCTGAAACTGAAGAGCCTGTCGTAGACGAGCAAGTGTCAGAGGCTGCCGAAGAAGTGGATGAGCCCGAGAACCAAGAGGGAGAGACCAAGGACATTGCACACTCATCTCATTCGGATTCTGAGCCGGAAGAACCTGCCGAAGCCTTTACGAATTCTATGAAAGATTTCCTCGCAGCTTGGGAAGAAGAAGTCGACAATTTCGAAAATAGAATTGAGGAACTGCGACAATTACTGGTGGAAGACGGTGACGGCAGTGCCGAGGACAACAAGGACATTCTGGAGAAGTTGATGAATGAAGTCGATTTTGAAGAGGGCAACTACAAGAAAAAGACAACGACTGCACGCAACGCCTTGGGCAAACTTGAACGACTGGCTCGAATCAAGATTCTCGAAGTACTCGATCGTGCAGATTCAAGCTTCGAGCAACGAGTGCTGGTGGTCAAAGACAAACTCAGAGAGGAGCACAACGGCGAATCTGCCAGAAGTCAACTTTCACCTGACACAGAGGAGTCAGACGTCCAGATGAAGGACGTCCCTGAACTCGAGGCCGAGCCTAATATTGGAGATGGAGATTCCGACGACGAACAAGTCGATTCACCAGCGGAACCCGTTTTCTCCTGCGCCTTCCTCTCTCGGCTGGGCACCAAGCGAAGATGAAGGCCTGACGGAAAGCGCGAAGAAGGAAACAAATGTCAAGACACGCAAGCCACGCAAATCGACTGGCGCAACTTCCGAACACTTCACACCATCGCCGAAGAAGAAACGTGTGCCAGCTGGTACATCCGCCGTTCCTTTCCCAAAACTCTCAGCACTTCGCTTCGGCTTGATCCAAGAAAGACTTGCAAGCGATCCCTTTCGCCTACTGATCGCCGTCACCTTCCTTAACAAGACTGCCGGTAGGGCAGCAGTACCTATCTTTGAGGATGTGATGGAAACTTACCCTACGCCAGCAGATCTGGCTGCAGCCGATGTCAGTGAACTCAGCGAGATGATCCACAGTCTGGGCTTCCAAAACCAGCGTGCGAGAAAACTGATCAAGATTGCCGAGACTTGGATTGAGCAGCCACCGCAGAAAGGAAAGCTTCATCGCACCATGGACTATCCCAACAAAGGCAATGGCCGTCACCTCAAGCCCAAGGAAACCGTCGACGAGGATGTTGAGGACTGTATTGAAGCCGGCGCTCTTGAAATCGCACATATCTACGGTCTTGGACCTTATGCTTGGGACTCTTGGAGAATTTTCTGTCGTGACGTATTCCGCGGTGTGGCAGATGGCTACAATGGCGAAGGCGTCACCGGCTACAAGCCTGCCTCACAAGCTGGCAACGAGTCTGATTTCGAGCCAGAGTGGAAGCGTGTAGTACCCTTGGATAAAGAGCTGCGAGCATGTCTACGCTGGATGTGGCTGCGCGAAGGCTGGGAATGGGATCCTCTCACCGGCAACAAGAAAAAGGCAGCTCCTGCCCTCATGCGCGAAGCATCAGATGGTGTGGCCACCTGGAACGAACCCGTAGCTCTCAACCCGCACGACGATACAACCGCCAAAGAAGAGCTCGAAGGACCCAAGGGCCCTGAAGCATTGGTCCCTGGGGTCAAAGCCGAAGATGCGGCACCAGCACCCAAGCGACGCACCAGAAGAGGTAGAAACTCATCAGGTGCTGCTGCGAAGAGCCGTGCAATTACTCCCCCTCCTGCCGCGCCCAAGGAAGCTGCCACCCCAACTGTACCGGCCAGTGCAAAACGCCTCAATGCAGACCCTGAGATTATGACGTCTAGATTGAGACCTAGAGCTGGCCGTACGGATGTCATTGTTTCTATTCCTGTACCTCCTACGCCTAGCCGCCGTCGTACTGCACGCAAGTAAAGAGCTAAGTAGTCTTTGGTGTTGAAGGAACTATTGAGGATATTACCTGTAGGATCAGATCGATTGTCGGTCTTTGGTCCAAGTTGTTCTGTAGCAATATCAAATTATTGACACAAGAACCATAACCATCCATCTACCCGGCAGTCGTCATGGTCTATAGCATGAGTCCAAGTTTGATTAATTCTCTATTTTTTTACAACGCATCCAATCATACAATGCGGCACATCTATCAATGCAGATGATAGCAATTGCTGAGAATCTGTTGCACCGAGCAACTCAATCCCTCGTCTCTGTAACTTCTATTTAGATAGAGTTCCTCAGGAGGTGGGGAAATGCAGTGCTCCAGACTTTACCCTCAAACGCTTTCCAACAAACTGCAGTGTAATAATAAAGCCAGTTGCAAACCCGACGATAGCAGCTTGAGTACCAAAGCTCGCTTTCGTACCCACAGCGTGAGCCCAAGTGACCTGAAAGTAACTGACGATAAAGCCACCAAGNTGCTGTTCCGATAGATTAGCAAAGGCTTCAGAGCAAACAAACAATGTCCAAAACTTACTCCTTGCAAAGTTCAGCCAAGCGGCCACTTCACCAGATGCTTCTGGGTAGCTGTCGAGATTGTATGCGTTGAGGGCGACAGTGGTAATCATGATGCCAAACACATAAAGACCCCAAAACAGCGCAGTTATCATGTAATGGTACCCATCCTCGAGTGAAAATCCAAGGCCGATTAGTCCAGCGATCATGAAAGGTGTGCTAAGCCAGATGGCACGCAGTCTAACTTCAGGCTCAAAGTGTCCCTTGTGGGAGTGGATATAGCTCTTTGCTATCCAGTCATGTAACCAATGGCCTGCGACTTCTCCGATGAGAGCTGCTACAACGGGTGTGAAGTAGAAATATCCAATCTGCAAGGGTCCGAATTTGTAGAGTGGTGTCAGGAAGATTGAGAGGGTGGTGTTGATGCCGACCACCCATGCGAAAGTCAAAGTATAGTATAAACTCGATAGAAAGACGGTAGGTTTGATGATGACACGGAATGGCCGGGAGCATGCTTGACCAAACGAGTTGCGGAGATGGCGTGAGCGGTATTGAGAGATGCCGAGGATCTGTTGGAGTCGCGTGCCCTTAGGTGGCTGGTCCGAGGGGGCTATGCGCCGGTCGTAGAAGGTTTCTTCCACAAACAGACAGGTACAGATAAGAGCCAGAGCAGTNCTGTGGGAAAGGATGTCAACTACTGAACAGTGGTCGGATCAAGAGAGTGGCTTTACCATAATAAAGTATACCCAAAAGGCAATGGGCCATTTCTGTGTCGTGATCATAAAGGCCGTGAGCATAGGACCCATATATGGAGATAGGATGATGAATGCAGCCCAGATGTTGATCTTCCTCGCTCTCTCATGAAAGAAGAACATGTCAAAAATGAACATGAGACCACCACCTTGAGCGACGGTACTGAAGAAGCCGTTGAGGATGCGGGCGGCCATGAAGCTCTCAAATGTAGTCGCTGCTGCACACCATGCTGCAGTGGCAGTAGCAAGGACGAGGAAGTAGAACAAGACAGGGAGTCTGCCAGCCCAGGCGGAAAGAGCAACGACGAAGATGCCGCCAGCACCAAGCATGAAGACATTGCCAACCTGCGAATGATTGACGGTATCTGGGCTCATGTTCCACTCNGCTGACCGGGCACGTCGTCAGAGGGACACATTTCTAACAATTGAAGTTCGCTACAAGACTTACGCTGCCTGAGGGATCAAAGTGACAGCACCGGTAGCACTGCCATAGTCTGGTAGTAGTGCGGCAAAGCTGACTACTAACAATACAACGTGCTTCTTGACTTTGCTCCAGTTCAAAGTGTCTTGGGGCGCATCAGAAGGCTGGGGAATGAGCACAACATGACCATCTTTTGTGGTTTTGATGGGCTGAGCTTGTGCGTCGTGGGTGTTGACTTCGGCAAGATAGCCTTCAGAGTCATCATATCCGTGAAGATCTCGTTTCGTTTCGCTGATCTCTGATAGCTCGACGCCTTGCTTGTCCATGTTCAAGTCTTTGAGAGTATCGGAAAGAAAGACTCTCGGCGCAGATGGATCATGAGAGGAACGGAGGATGTGGAATGACAGGAGACCCAGTGGTTTGGGGCCCCGCTTTATCCATCAGTAGCGCCTGATAGTCGGGCCAACAGGTTGATGAGAAAGTACTCGAGTAGTGGTCGACTCGACTTCCGATTTCCGCATTTCCTGGACCACATATAACTCCATTTTCCGGGGCCCCACAGCAGGGACCCCATGATATCCTATCCGTGGAGGAATTCTCCAACCTGTGCCTAGTTCGTGTCGTTACGCCCACCTATGATGAGCTAGCATAGCTTAACACGTCGTTTCGTTCTTGGGATCCTCTTCTGAGTGAGAAGTGTGATGCGATGGCCGCCGATGACAGATTGCCGCCATATGCTGATAATTGAAGCTTGTTGCTTAAGAACAGCGTTGAGCTCGACGGTCTTCACAAAAAAGCTGGAAATTTGAACGAGGCAGACACACTCACATCCCGAATCAACTACGGACACACCAAGTCAAGTGGGAAAGGAGCAAAAGATGGAGCAAAACGTACAGCAGCAGGGATTCCCACGTGGTCACCCACCGTAGTACTAATCTGCCGTTCAACTGCTTATGTATGGCAGAGCGGACGGGATGCCCAGTTTTCAGCTGACTGTGGCCGTACGTGATGAAAGTGTTATCTAATTCATACACATAATCTTCTGGTTTCCTGCGAAGCCATCTACAGTAACTATGGTTGAGGCTGAGTCAGGCCGGCCGACATATTTATTCGTTTTCTTCTCCATACAATTAATTGCACCCGAGGCTGGCGTCAAACACAGGTAAATTTGCCGAGGCCTGAGGAATCAACATCCAGCTGTCGAGCTGACAGTCTCCTTGCATCCACACACAATTTCCCTACTGGAGAACTCTCATCACCGTCCAAATCATGACGACTCTCAAGGAGATCCTCGCGCTCGAGCAAGTGGAGCAAAACAGTTAGTAGAGCGATTGAGACCAGCTTGCCAAAGCTTCATGCTGATCCCGACCCGCTGAAAATAGGCNNTTCAAGAGCATATCAAACCCACCTCGCATGGGAAACATCTTGCCCATTGCATTCGGGGGCTACACCATCGGCGTGGCTACTCAAGCCGCCTGTACCGATGTTCCTCCAACCCACCGTCTCTATGCCTTGAATGGAAATTTTCTGGGTCCGGCATTGACAGATCGACCCGTGTTTGTCAACACAAAAGTATACCGATCTACAAAAACTTTTACCACGAAACTCGTAGAGGTTTTGCAAAAACAGGATGATGACAAGGAGAGAGTATGTCTGGTTGCCTTGGCAGACTTTCACGTCGTGGAGCCAGAGTCTTTTATGATATACTCTGCACCACCCACCAAACAATATTCACCAGTCACCGAGTCCTGGACACCAACCGAGCGCAAGAAGACCATGGTCGAGGAAAAGATCTTGACGCAAGCAGATGTGGACAGACACGACAAACTATTCAGCATGATGAGCGACCTGATCGAAATGAGGTTCCCACCCCAAAGCATCCACGGACAAACCCTGCAAGGCTTTGCCAAAGGGTACAAGACCACGCAAGAACATCTTCCCCTAACCGAACGCTCATCAGCAGATTGGCTGCGTGTGCGCGAAAAGGTCTCTACCCACGCTGAAAACGTGACCAGTTTGGGTTTCCTGCTTGACGCAAGCATCTCTTTCCAGCCATTGGTGTTGCAAAGCATGCCTCTCACCGAATCCGGGGCTTGCTCGACGCTGGAGTTTTCGCTCAGGTTCTTGACGCCCGAAATCAACATCAATGATTTCCATATGCGTGAGTGGAAGACGTATGCCGGAGATGCGGCAAGAACCTTCTCAGAAGCAAGGCTTTGGGATGGCAAGGGCAAGATGGTGGCTAGTATGTCACAGACTTGTATACTGAGACCTCCCAAGAAGCAGGCTGTGAAGAAGTCGAAGATCTAGATGGAAAGGACTATGTGGACTATAAAAGGGAAGAAAAGTTTACAATCAGAAAAGTGTGGATTCATCTCAAAAGGATAATTAGGTCTACTATGACTGAAGCCATTCCGATAATTCTCTGACCATCTCTGATGCTGCAGCATCTGTCATGCCCAAGCCATCGAAAGTGGTAAAATCGGGTGCTGGCACTGTTCTAGCCATTTCATCAGCCCTAGATTCACAACTGGCATTCTGCAGAGCCGTCATGGTGGCCTCTGTCAAAGCATCAAACTCGTCGCGGAACTTTCTGATCCAAGGCGCACGCTCGCCCATGATTGCCAGTACACAGCTAGCTGCACGTATGTCGTTGCTTATGCTGAATGACCAGGTGCTTCCTTTCCAGAGCGCATAGAGAAGAGTAATTCCTGATACGAAGACGGTATGCACAGCAATGAAACTGTGTCCGTATTCTGGAGTCTGGTGCAGACGTTTGTGTATCTGACAGACTTGTCCTGCTGCATCGACACATCTCTGAAAAAGCTCTGAGCTTGGTTCTAGAGTAGACAAGAAGGGTTGCAGGAGAAGCCGCACATCGCGGTGAAAGTGCAGCATGAGACGTTCGCGTTCACTGGACTGTAAGGTCAGTGGGATGTTTTGCCGCCAGGAATCGAGCTCTGATATCAAGCGATGCATTTTTGGTTGCAGGGCACTCGTTGTCCGATCGACCCGGTAGATTGTGCGCTGTATGCGAGCTTCAAAAGTCCGAAGCTGCGACAGCAGGATGAACTGACTCAAGTTTGTAGATGGACACGCCTCTTGGCCTGGTATAGAAGAAACGGACGCGTTATTGAGGCTTTGTTCTTGCATGCGGTCGCTGTCGTTGATGCTCAGTGGTAACGGCTGATCGATGTCGCAGTCAGACAAACTTATGGGTCTTCCTAGGGCGCCAGCAAGGATACTCTCGAGAGCGTACACGGACCAGAATAAACGACGTCGAAGCTGTGTTTCTAGAGGAGGCAAGGCTCGTGTTGATGCTTCTCGATGCAAACCAATGTCTGTCACAGTTCGCATAGCTAACCCCGTCAGATGCCAAAGTCCATTCCGTGACTCCGAACGCAAGTGATACAGAATGAGAAGCACCAATGCTTGGAGATTGTCGATCGGTGATGCTTCCCTCACACTTGCGACATGTTGCATTGCAAAGATGTAAAATTGCTCCGGCGACACGTCTCTGTAGTTCTGATCTGTGAGACGCAGATTCAGTGCACCGACAGCATACACTATGTTTATCACGAAGAGCGCGTATCCGTCTTTGTTGTATGATCGAGAAGAGAAGCTGCTAGAGCTTTCAAGCACGCTGCGACCCCTCGGAGTCTCGGCCGTGCTGATAATGTTTTTATGACGGTGGATCTCCCAAAGATCGGCGGGGAATAGAAAGGGAAATCTTGGGTGTATACGAACAAGATATGTCGTGATTAGTCGAGAACCCAGAGCGTCAGATATTGATGTTCGTTGTTTCGACTGTAATTCTTGAAGAGTGATCTTTCTCGTATCGGCATCTGACGAGCGTCTCTCGGTCCCAGATTCAGAAGGAGTAGGTAGCCATAGAGCCTTGTTCCAGACTGTCGCATGGACCATACGCCCTAGATCGTTCGCCAATGCATAGCCCGAAGACGATCCAACATATTCGGCATTACCATTACCAAGGGACAACAAGCCTACAGCGCCTGCAACGTTGGTGTCGTGACGGAGAGGCGATGCGAGTCCGCGAATACTGCTAGCCTCATTACTCAGGATGTTCGATGTCAACGCATGGTCCACCTGTACAGGAGAAGATGAATGGGTTGCGATTGATGTTGGTGGTAGCTGCTGCTGCTGATTCTCCATAACCATGAGGCGTTTCTCGAGATGGGCGACCTGGTCCTCAAGAGCCCGTACGTATGAGCCGCTCGAGGCGTCAGTCTCTGGCGGTTTGTTGCAAACTTTGCCGGCCTTTTCACAATTGGAGCATCGCGGGTATGCATCATCACACTATTACAGACACATGAGTGGCAGAAGGCGAAGCAAGCGAACCTGTCTTTCTACCTTTTGTTTCCTATCTTTGCACCTATCGCAAGCGGTTCGCTGCCTCTTTCGGGAATTTTTGGCAACATCAGTATTAGGCGAGAGGGCAGATTCCAGAGTGGTGATATTTAAAGACAGCGTATGATGGGCCATTTTGTGCGGCAGCGACAGGTGAGTTGTTTCGTCATTGGAGCGACATGAAGACAAGTCATTATAAAGTACTTCTCGGCAGCGACGACAAATCTGTTATCAGTGCCTGTCAGGGAAGGAAGCAACCACCCGTAAGCTTGTGATAAGGCTTTGCGCAGACATGGCCGGAAGTGGTCATGACTTCTGGCCAGTTTGACTGTAAGCCACGGCAACCTCATAATTCGGCTCCAAAGCTCGAAATCGTACGAACATGAAAGTCAATCCATACCTCTTTCGCATGCGTTCGCAAAGAAGCCCTACCGATGATAGGAACATTATAACTGTGATGGGTAGTATAGTATTGTGTGTGAGGTCTGTCTACTGATAGAGAGTAAGTTTGACACCAAGCATCATCAGCTACCACCAGTCTTTGAACCTGGCCTATAAGGAAACTTCTCCCGGTAGTGGTTCGCTATGTCCCTGCGCGTGGTCACCCACACACCTTCTTTCTTTGAGATGTATTTCATGAATCTCCGAAGACTTTCCGACCTGCCTGGCTTTCCAACGATTCTACTATGCATTGGGATCGTCATCATCTTTCCACCCTCTCGGTATAGGCAGTCGAACGCATCCTTGAGATACTGCTCATAAGTCGCTCCGCTCGAGCTGACAAAACCTGGGCTCATGTGGAACTTTCCGTCATTNGCCTGGAGGTATCCATCAGTTTCCATCATCGAACCAGGAATACGATACTCACAGTCGTAGTTGTATGGGACCATCAGCATGCCTTCTTTTTCGGCATCCGGAAGCTGCATTTCCCATGGAAGATCGATCCAATACGGCGAATCCTCGTTGTATACCTCAGATGTGTAGAGCAACTTGTGGCCCATTTCTTTCCACATCAGTGGCAACAGAGATGCAGTGTTCGGAGTACCTCTGCCAAAATAAGCTCCGCTTGGAAATTCTCCTGTGGCCGCCTCAAGAGTCTTGCAACTTTTCTTAATGTAGGCTTTGTCGTCTTCAAAGGAATAGTCCCAGATGTCGAGCCATCTGTAGCCGTGCGCGCCGATCTCATGACCATCACGTACGCAAGCCTTTGCGAAGGAAGGGTTCCTCTCCATAGCGACGGAGACGGCCCACAGAGTCATCTTCCAACCGAACTCTTTCATGAGTCGATGGATACGCCAGGCACCGCATCGACTTCCATATTCAAAGTCCTGCTCGCCGTTCAGATGGCGATTTTCTCTGCCGCCTCCAGATGGCCCTTTCTCCCAGAGATATGCCTCGCTGGTCCCATCACCATCTAGGACATTTCTCTCGCCACCTTCTTCGTAGTTCAGGACAAACGATACAGCTATGCGAGCACCGTTAGGCCATCGAGGATCATGGCCTTCTTCACCAAAGCCNTTGATTTGTTGTCAGTCTTCGTTCAAGTGAGTGTACTGGCTGTCGCTCTGACCTTCAAAATCTCTTGGCAATTGCAAAGATTCTTCAACGTGAACCATAATGAAGAATCTACTTCTGCTGCTGATGATATTATTGCACTCAGGGTTGGTTCAAGTCGAATACAGGAAGAACGCTAGGTCAAGCTCCAGCTTATAACTATGCACGCTACGAGTACAGGTTCGTTTTGAATCTGTCTGATCCACCAACCCGTTACACACGAGTCAGCGTCACCGATAACCAACACAACATATTGTGGTACATCTATCTCCTTCTTGTTCCGACTATGATTTGGCCTATCAAATGGGCAGTGTCATACAGCGGAGTGAGGAAGGTGGGGTGTTCTTATCGGATGCTTATCGGACCCTCTGACCCCACCTCTATACAACCAGCCTTCGCCTATTCTATCGGACCTCCGATGCCTTGTCTCCCCATCTTTATCTGATGGCTGATATGACAGAGATCTTTGGTAGACCAGAGTTATCGGATGAATCACGCGATATGTGTCTGTCTATGATTGGGGACCAGCGTGACCGCGCAAGGTCCCCTGTTGGTCCCCGCATATAGGACCACTCACTCAATCTGCCAGTCTTCTGAACTTGGTCGTAGGCTTACTTCTTCTGACAAAGCAAAACAATGTCCGTCTTCTCTCTCGATGCCAGACAGGGAAACCCTGTGACCACAGAAACACTTGATGGGCTATGCTCTCAGTTGGGAGTTCAGATCAAAGAGGATGAGAAAGAAGACTATCGTCGTCTGTTGGCTGTCTTTCACGATGCCAGCGAACAGTTGATGGACATGGAAGGTCAGGAACACATAAGTCAAATTCCGAGCTGTCAAGCTGATCAACTATTAGACTATATCCCTGCGGTGGATGAGGACAGGTTCTCCCGGGACAATATCCACTTTCCGGAGAGGCAAGACAATCCGTATGGTGCTTGGGCCTGGAAATGCACAGTCGTCGACAAGCAGTGTAAAGGCGGCAAGCTTCACGGCAAAACGTTTGTTCTAAAAGACAATGTTGCTTTGAAGGGAGTTCCTATGCTTCTAGGTACCAACTTCATCAAAGATTACGTACCCGACTGCGATGCTACTGTAGCGACACGCATCCTGGAAGCTGGCGGCATGATTACCGGAAAAGCTGTTTGCGAGAACATGTGCCACAGTGCTACGAGTCATTCTTCTGGCACTGGTGTGGTGGAGAACCCAATCGCCAAAGGTTATAGCTCTGGTGGCAGTTCGAGCGGATCTGGCGTTCTTGTTGCTCTTGGTGAATGCGATGGAGCTATTGGAGCAGACCAAGGTGGCAGTATCCGCGTTCCTGCGGCCAACTGTGGCATCGTCGGTCTAAAGCCAACATTCGGCTTAATACCGTATACCGGCAGCGGCTCGAACGAACCTACCAATGATCATCTTGGGCCGATGACTCGGACCGTTCTCGAAAACGCCGTCTTTTTGGAGGCTATTGCGGGCAGTGACAACATCGACGATCGTTCATCTGCAGCACCGCCTCCTTCCAAGATACCTGCGTATAGTCTGATAGCTAGTCTTCCCACGGACAGACCACTGTCGGGCCAAAGACTCGCCATTATCACAGAATCTCTATCTCTTCCAGCCCTGGACAACCGCGTCATCGACACTTTCAAAACCGCTGTCGCCAGATTCGAGGCACTCGGTGCGACTGTCGATGAAATCTCCATCCCGATTCATTCCAAAGGATCCGCCATTTGGACCGGCATATCAAAAGTAGGAGGCTATCTCGCAAAGACATCCGGCTCATTCGGTAGGCGCAGTCACCAGATGTTGACCCTCAATTCAAAACTCCACCCCATGGGTCAAGAACACTGGGACAACGCATACGTGTCGACCAAAAACATCTACCTTAATGGTCTCTATGCTGTCCAAAACTTCCCGCTGCTTTTGGCAAAGGCAACGAATCTGTCACGTCAACTACGGGATGCTTATGATAAGGCACTAGAAACCTATGATGTCTTGCTTACTCCAACACTGCCATATGTAGCGACCAGTCACGCCTTTGCGGACGCTACTCCAATTGAACAGATCACGAAGCAGATTGGACTGACGACGAACACGGCACCATTCAACCAGAGCGGACACCCTGTTTTGGCTTTGCCTATCGGTATGCTAGAGGTCCTGGAAGGACCAGGTGTAGAGGCCAAGGTGAAATTGCCGGTCAGTATGCAAGTTGTAGGAAAGTGGTGGGATGAGATGTCTGTGTATGAAGTAGCGTATGCTTGGGAAAGGGCGAATGACTGGAGAGTGATGTGATCGATCTTGCCACGTTATTGGCTTGGACAAAGCATCCTCAATACATTCCAAATTCTATCTAGAGCGCTGCGGAGCTCACCAGCAGAAGCACAATGTCCTCCATTTTCTTGAATCTTGGAATATTCTCAACGCCATGATTCACGTACAGAAATTCTGGGCTTCTGGCTGGAAGGAGAAAACGAACGGCGTATATGTTTTGTGTACAATGGAGCAGTATCCTTCGCACAAGATTGCGATGTGGCAACTTCCACCTCAATCTTACAGCTGTCGCTGTTCTGGTATATGAAGACTTTCCACATCTTCAGCCATATTTGGCTCTGAAGCTCCATAGGCGGAATGCAAAACACCACTCGTCTTGTTCTCACAACTCTTTTCCACCATGTTGTGCCCATCTTCGCTGAGATCAGTTTGTTTTACCTCATCAGGACGCTGTAGCCCACGATCCTTGATGAGAATGCAACCAATGAGGCAGAGTCCCATGAATGGTACATTCATGATAAAGACCGTTCTACTTGCGGTAGCATAGGCCCGTAGTACATCTTGTATCTGCTCCGGCGAAGCTCCCAAGGCTCCAAAATCTGGAGTGTCGTAAGAAGAGAGGTACGAGGCGAATTGGGGAGGCATAGCTTTCCTCAAGGAGTTCTGGAGTGCAGCGGCAGAGATTGCAAGGCCTACAGCACCACCCAGACTGCGCAGGAAGTTGCGATTGGATATTACCACCGCGCGCTGCTCTTTAGAGCAATGGGCTTGTAGTGCGACCAGCGTTGGCTGAAATATCAGGCCCACTCCCGCCCCTTGGACAAGCAAGATGATCACGATGGCAGCTATCGGTGTGTTAAGGTCGAAGATACAAGTGAGACCGACTCCAAGTGTCCAGAGAAAGAAGCCTAGCCAGATGACTTCGCCGTAACGCTCGCGTCGAGATATATACTGGCCTGAGAGAATTGACAGAGTCATTTGTGCAGCGGTGATCGGCAACACGAGGGCGGCTGATGTGACTGGGGACATGCGTCGTGCGTTCTGGAAGAAGAGCGGAAGATAATAGAGCTGTGAGTAGTAGACAATACCAAAGAGGAAGTTCTGTAGAAGCAGCACACAGACCGGTGGATTCTTGAACAATGACACTGTTTGATTTAGCTCTGATATCGGTGAGTTTTCCGTGAAGTTCAGGAACTTACAAGGCATCATAGGAAGTACGGCGACTCTGTGTTCAATAAAAAGGAACGCTAGAGCACAACTACCCCCAATGGCCAACATCGAGATGACAAGAGGACTGTTCCAAGAAAAATAGCTTCCACCTCCAGATACGGGGATCAATATGAGCACTATCGCCGCCGAACCAAACAGAATACCCCAGTAATCAATCTTCTTTGTGACGACCTTGAAGTTCGGATTTGAAGAACTTTTCGAGGCAGGAAGAATGAAGAAGCATATCAAGCAACAGAGTGCTGCGAGCGGACTGACTAGCCAGAAAAGACCTCGCCAGGTGGAGTGCTGTGCAAATGCTGCTGCGATGAAAGGGCCTACCATGTTGCCTAGCCCAACGCAGGCACCCAGGATGCCTTGATACTTGCCTCGCTCCTTGAGTGTCACAATGTCGCTCACTATCATCATGGACAAGCTTGTAATACCGCCATTGGCAACACCAGCGAATCCACGAAAGACGTAAAGCATAGTGGCATCTTGTGAGAGACCACAGAGGAGATCACAGATTGCAAGCAAGACTAGTGCTGAGAGGAGGACGACCTTTCTTCCTNNATAACCATCTGTCAATGAATGGTCATGCGCAGGTACGACTCACTGACCGAAAAGATCCGATAGTCGTCCGAAAAGAACCTGGAAGACTGTGTTCGCGATGAGAGCTGATGTGCCAGCCCAGGATATGGTATCGGCGGCGTCAAGGTCCCGAGATATGGTTGGCAGTATGACACCAATGCCATTCTGATCAACAAAACATATGAACAGCGAAATCGCTAGTACGCCAAAGACGACGAGCAGTTGTCTCTTCGGGAGCAGATTGGTTTGGTCGATAATAGACGCCTCCGCGGCAGCCTGTTTTTTTCCATGGTAGTCAGATAGTTCGTATACGAGATAGCCTTGTCGCAACTTGGTCATCAGCCACTGAGAACACTGTTGCCCTGATGGCCAAGTATCACAGCAATACATGTACGTATGTCTGCTTGATGTTCGGAGGGCCTGCGCTAGTTCCGTTAGGCCCGTGTATTGCGAAGAGATCATGGCGGTGGCAAGTCATTATCATCGGAGCTCCTATCGACTGGTTGGATGTATGCGGGCGAGTAATTGCGGAAGGTGTCTGCGATTGCGGTTGCCTATCGGTTCTTGCAATCAAAGACGCTGTCGGATCTCCGATGAGGTGGGGCTCCTTCCTTATCAGCTAATCTTTCTCATGACTTGTGCACACGTTTTTGGTGCCTGCTGTTATCCGTTCGACAATGACTTCGAGCCAAGCTTGTCTCATGCAGACCAGAATGGGCTATCTTCGACGGGATGCCATTGCATATATGTCCTCAAATAGGTGCCACAATCTTCACTGTGAAGATCTCGCATCTCCGCAACCATGCCACAACTTTTACAGCAGATGAAAGCTGCTAATCACTCTCCCAAGTCGTTGAAGCAGTTGTTGCAAATCCATACCATTGATGGCCCTGTCCGGTACAACAAAGATCTGCTCCCAAGTCCTCCAGGTCTGATGCTCAATATGCTTCATCAAATCAATACTGACACCCTGCAGNAGGACAGGAAATGGCGATGGCAACACTACTTCGCCTACTACCTTACCATGACTTTTAGTCCAAGCAGCTACAATCTCGGAGCCTCGCTTGTGTCCATCGGGTTGCTTTGGTGGCACGGCATGATCGCGGCGGTCATTGGTTCTGGGATACTGACTGTCCTAGTCGTGCTCAATTCGAGGGGTGCGATAAAGTACTTTGTGGGTTTTCCAGTTTATGTCCGTGTCGCAGCCGGCGTCAGAGGCTCTTCACTGTACATTCTCGTTAGAGCTATCGTCGCGATCATTTATTTCGCTACGCAGACATACTATGGTGGACGCATCACGTCCGTGTTCATGCGTGGAATCTTTGGCAATGGGTACCACAACATCCCCAATCATCTGCCGGCGAGCGCTGGTATCACCTCTCGAGATCTTCTGAGCTTTTTCATCTTCTGGATGGTGAGTCTCTCATCTTTGCTGTATCAGACCATACACTGATCAGAACAGATCCAAATGCCCGTCATGTTCATTCATCCAAGGGTTCTCCGACACCTGTTCGTTGTTAAAGCAGTCTACACAACAATCTCTCTGCTCGGTGTGCTTGGCTGGACCATCAGCGCGAATGGGGGCAAGATTGGCGACTTCAAATATACCACCAAACAGACCCAACTGTCCGGGCATGACCTAGTCTGGCCTATGATCTCTGCCATCAATTCTGTGATGGGAGCTCTAGCACCTGTCTTGATCAATCAGCCGGACATCGCTCGTTATGGCCATTCATACGGCGATGTAACTTGGAGTCAAGGTGTTGGGATCTTGATCTCAAAGGTCCTGGTCATGTTCATTAGCACAGCTACCACAGCCGCTGCGACCAACGTGCTAGGCAAGTCGTTCTGGAACGTTTGGGACCTCTGTAAGCTCTTTTCAGTAATCTCTGCTGTTCGACACCTTGCTAATTGTATCTTGTAGATGGCGNCCATTCTCGACCAATACTGGAGTCCGGGTGCGCGTGCGGGTATGGTGTTTGCAAGCTTCGGCATGATGCTAGCCGTGCTGGTTACGAATGCCGGAAGCAATTCACTGCCTGTTGGCGCCGATCTAACGGGTATCTGGCCGCGCTGGCTGACGATCGTGCGAGGACAAGTCATCTGCGCACTGCTGGCGCCTCTTCTGGTCCCTTGGAAGATTATCGCCTCAGCAACCTCATTTCTCACATTCCTAGGCTCTTATACCGTGTTTCTTATGCCTATCTGTGCATGCATGGTAGTCGACTATTGGGTCGTGAGGAAGGGCAACATACATGTACCCTCCTTGTATGTATATTCGCCCGAGAGCCCCTACATTTACTACAAAGGATGGAACTTGCGCATGCTCACTGCTTGGGTGGCAGGTGTAGCCTTCGTCATTCACGGTATAGCCGGGTCATTGGATCCTGACTCTGTGAACGAGGCGTCCAAGAACATGTATAAGCTGGGCTTCCTTTTGTCTTTTTGCATGGGCGGCCTGGTTTACTACACGCTCTGCTTGATCTGGCCAGTCCAGGTACTACCGCGAGGGTCGGAGAAGTCGCTCGTGTTCGAGGAGCTCGCAGCGAACGAGGGTTTCTTCGACCACGAGAACGTCGGTACAATCACTGGCGTACTAGAGGGAGAAGAAGCCGATAGCGTGTCCACTCAACACTACGTCGCCGAAGGGAAAGACAGCAAAGTCTGAAGGAGGGCAACCATAGCCGTGCGACATCCATGATTAGTTCAACTTGTATTCAAACAACTGTGTTCCCAGCTCTTGTTTCTGTTCTGTGCTGGACCACCACATTGGTCACACTGTTGGTCCGTCGTGGTCCGTCTTGTATTGCAGTGGAAGAAGACGTGTAGCAGGCACTGTTCGGGTGCCTTGTCCATCGACGCAAGAGGCAATGCAGACGCGCCGAAGATCCCAGAGACGCGTTATAATGTGATGTTTCACATTGTCGAGTGATAAGCGTGCGGGATCAGGTACGCAGACTCGTGAGTATTCTGTTGCAGGCCAGTTTCCTATGTCGTTGTCGCCTGTTAGATGACATGTTGCGTTCGTGGAGGTGCTAAAGTAAGTAGGTAGGCGTCTTTCGCGTGGAGGGTGATTAGCCCTCAGGCTTTGCCGAGGCTGGACAACATACTCGATGTTAGGCACTTACTTGGATCGTCCTTCATACAGATAGAATGGCAAGCGGAGTATCATACAGGAGTAATTCGTCTGGGCATACTTGAACTACTACATGCAGCTCGTTTCTTTCTTTACTTGGATTGACGATTTGCGTAGAGGCACACAAAGCTGAATTGGATTCTGCTCGAGCTGATGGTAAAATGATGCAAATGCTCAACACAACCCAAAACTCATCTGGGAGCTTATCAAAAGCTGCATGCCTCTTGCGTATGACTATGAAAGCCTGTCTGTCATCTTCAACCACTGCCCTGATGTTTCTGAGGCATGGTTTTACAACTTTACCGCGAGAACAGGGTCACGGGCATGGCATCCATACAACGACTTTTGGCCATCGTGATGTCGACCCTTCCTTTTTTGCGCATGACGTGGGCGGCTGCGCGTCATTGCGAGAGCGTTGAGACGACCATTCTGCAAACCACAACCTCGCCGAGTAACTGCACTTCAGCGTCTCTCTGAGGCACATTGAAAATGCCATTATGGTCGAGAACTATTATCATGCAGCGGCCATCATCTCGAGCGACCAAGCGAACCCCGTTGTTGCTTGAGCAGTCTTGTCGTTGGAGATGGCTGCTTCTTGTTTTCGTGGCTTGCGGCTATAATCTGATAAGATCTCTAGCGTAGCCGAACAACCGCGGCCTTTGACATCCTTCAATTGTTTGACACCGGCTTTTGTGAGTGATGTATTGACGGGAGAATAGTCGTGCTATGTCGTCTGCAGAAGGTGCTGTTTGAGATTCCTGGGGTCTGCTGGGGTATGGTGCAAAGCGAGGCATCAATCGAGTGAGCTGTGAATAGTCCCTTCCTTTACCGACCCACCAAAGCCCTTGACGGTCGATCCTCAGCGCCTTTCGACCTCACGCCCACCGCGCGCCGGATCTTCCAATGTTTCGCCCGTTCAGTACCCACAAAAAGAACATTCGCCTTAGACTCTGAACCTACGCGATCTCGGCAGACGTGTAATCGCTCATGGCAGATAAAATTCGTGCACCCCATCTTATCAATCTCTCATCTTTTTACACAACGTCCCTTTTGACTCTTATGTTTGACTGCGACCATTCGCCATCATGGGTTTCCTGAAAGCGCTAGATAGGCCGTACATTAATCCTTTCTACCACTCGCAAGAGGACGAAGAGCCCGATGACGTCGTCAAGGAAGAAAATGGATTGACCTCATCCGACAGTCCAAGTGAGCAGTCTCCAGATTATCAGGAAAGATACCCTTACCAGGAAAGATATGGTCCGAGTAAACATGCCGCCTCTGAAACTGGCGCTGGACCCGGCGCTGCATACGATGGTGAAAAAGTCGACCCAGACTATCAGATTGGAGTGCAGAAAGCTGAGGGTGTCACTCTTGCTTGGAACAAGCGAGCACTCTGGTTGACTTACATTTGGTATACAACATCATTACACGGCATAACGATAGTCCACTAACGAATGGCAGGANTTTATGTCGTGTACTTCGAAATCGCTCTTATGTCGACCATTACTGGTTATTTGGGCAACTACGCCAACGCCGATTTCAGCACGTCACAGCTTTTATCAGTCAGCTCTGTAATGAGTTCCATCATTGGAGGCGTGTTGCGCTTGCCGACTGCCAAAATCATTGATATCTGGGGACGTGCCGAGGGTTTCTTCGTCACCATGTGTATCACCATCATTGGATTAATCATCTTCGCCGCCTCGAACAACGTTCAGACATACGCCGCTGCCTCGGTCATCTACTACATTGGTTACGATGGCATGTACTATGTCATGACTGTCTTCATCGCCGACACCACCAGGTTGAAGCACAGAATCCTTATGCTGGCCATCTCCCAGACACCGTTCATCTGCACCGCTTTCACTACCCCTTATGCTGTCTCGAATTTCGTCAACGGAGCTGGCTGGAGATGGGGATATGGAACATTCGCCATTGTCACTCCCGTGGCCTGTCTTCCTCTTTGCGGAGTCTTCCTCTACTATCAGCGAAAAGCTGAAAAGATGGGACTCTACAAGAAAACCGAAAGACCCGCTCGTGGCTGGTACCAAACCATTACGCATTACTGGGTGGAGTTTGACGTAGTCGGTGTCTTCTTGCTCGTTGCAGGATTCGTCTTGTTCCTGCTGCCATTCTCTCTCGCGACTTCGGTTGCCGGGCAATGGAAGAGTGCGAGCATCATCTCCATGCTGGTCATCGGCTTTGTCATCCTCTGCTTGTTCCCTGTATGGGAGCGCTTTGGTGCTAGCAAGCCTTTCCTGCCGTGGGAGAGACTCAAGGATCGCACTGTATTCGGTTCGGTTCTTTGCATTTCTAGTCTCTACGCCGCTTTCTATTGCTGGAACCTTTACTACTACACATTCAACCAGGTAAGCAGAACGAAGCCGACCAGTATGCAACACATGCTAACAGCAATCAACNAGGTGGTCCTCAACCTCAATACTACCGATGCTACATACATGGGAGAGATCTACACCGTAGGCTCTTGCTTCTTTGGTGTTATTACAGNNGGTAAGAATCTTTCCCCATACCGCTTTCGAAAGAATGTTACTAATTGCGATGATAGCATTCTGGTCAAATGGACCAAACGCTACAAGTGGATTGCCCTCGTCTCTGTCCCACTCTACATGATCGGTACCGGCTTGATGATATACTTCAGACAACCCGGCGTGGCCCCCAGATACGTCGTCTGCGCACAAATCTTTGTCGCATACGCCGGCGGCACACTGGTGCCTTGCCATCAGGTCGCCGCTCTCGCCGCCGGAACCCACGCAGACTTCGCAACTACACTTGCCCTGCTGTACCTGGCTTCCTCCGTTGGCGGTGCAATCGGCGATTCCATCGCTGGTGGTATCTGGACGAATGTCTATCCTAAAGAGCTGAACAAGCGTCTCCCCGCCGACGTCGCAACATCAGTTTACACGAGCTATCTTAATGCGCTCAAGTATCCCGCTGGCAGTCCGACGAGAGATGCTATCGGCGTCGCATTTGGTATCGCTCAGAGGGATATGTGCATTGCAGCTACTTCCATTACTGCACTTACCTTTATTGCTGTCTGGATTTGGCGCGATATCAATCTCGGCAACAAGAAGCAGATTACAGGTGTTGTTGTTTGAAGGCTTACATCATGCATCCTCATACAAAAAAAGCACAAGTGGCTTTTTTTTTCTCTTCACGAGAAGAAATCAGCAGCGTCACGCATATCACGAAACCTCATTGATTAGATACAGCTCATTGCTCATTACTCGTTACCTGTACATCTAGAAGATAGACAAAAACCATAAAAGTCGTTTCCTTTTTCATCACAACACCTTGATTCTCCAACTCCTTTGCGGCAATGTAAAGTGTATATCTAGATCAATAAGGCTCTGCCAAGTATCTCGACTCTAGTGAATCAGTTTAAACTGCTTCGCATACCAAGCAGACCCGCCAACAAACGCAGTTATTCCCGTCATCACCAGCAACGAACCATATCCAGTTCCAAAAGCATAAGGCGCATTCGAGCGAAAGCTATCCGACGCAAGAATAGCTTCACTCATAGGTCCAGACACTACAGCACCAATTCCTTTACCACAGCTAAACAGCGAAATGATCATTCCAGTCTCGGCGCCGGGATACCCATTCTCGCGTACTGTTTTTGCCACACCGGACCATGTTGTCGAGTAGCCTCCTGCATAGACACCGTAGAGGAAGGCAAAGACGAAAAGCATGGGTTTTATGGTGGCGAAGGTCCAGAAGGCAAAGACGGCGACGACGCTGCCGATGCTGCAGACCAGTATGCCGGTTGTGACGTGGCATCGATCGCCGAGGTATCCGATAAACATGGCTCCGACGATTTGTGCGCCGTTGATCAGGGCAATGGCCAGTGTACCGTCCACAGCTGTAAATCCGACTGCTTGTGCAAAAGACGACAAGTATACGCTCGGCAAGAAGAATCCCAGTCCTTGGATGATGCTGGCGCTCTGCAAAATCCAGAATGTTCTGCTCTTCAAGTATCCAAACTCGACTCTTTGGGGTCCAACGTTAGTGTGGTGCCTGACCGGGAGTCTGGGCTTCATGAAGAAGATCGCCGGTACAGTGAGTATCACGGCAACGACAGCCCAAGTCCTCAATGCAGTGCGGAAACCATATGTTCGAAGCACCCAATCCAGAGCAAAAGGGATGATGACACCTCCAGCGCCGCAAGATGCGCAAATACACCCAAAGGCAAAGTTACGCCTCAATACGAACCACTCATCCAGGTAGATGAATAGTGGGTAGTAGTGCATAGAGGCGCCGACAGCGTACATGACACCTTGGGTTGCGATGAGCTGGCTGACCGATTTTGCAAAAGATGCACCGATTAGCGAGGCTATCATGATGACAAAGCCAACAAAGACACTCGGCCTTCGGTATTTTGGATTCATCTTCAAGGCAATAAACCAGAAGGGGGCTGACACATATAGCAGACCAGTCGCTGTAGTACCGATTGCGGCAACGCTCGAGCCATTGCCTGCAAAATGTTGTTCATAGTACGATTGGAAGACACCAAAACTGAAAGGAAAGCCNTGGTGATTATAGTCAGTAAAGCATTCATTGCAAAGCGTGTTGAGTGAGAAGAAAGCGAGGAACTGAAAAATCGTGCTGTGTCTTATGCAAGAACATAAAAGACTCACAAACAACTTACCCCAAGAGACAGCCTCGAATATCACACAGCTAGCCAGAAACAGCCATGCATCTTTTCCACCATCGGCCGGAGGCAGAGAAAAGACCTCGCCATCTTCGGCTCTACCGAAAACGTTTGATATCTCAAGATCTTGAGATTGTTGATCCTCGTTTGGCACAGCGACAGTCGAGAGCTCAATGTCTCCAGTTCGATTGTCAATGCCCATCTCAACGATTCCTTGATAAAGAGTTGATGGGAAAAAGTATCAGCTCGCAAAAAAGTGATGGTTGAGCTGATGATTTAACCCCATCAGAAGAACATCTTTAAACTTTCCGCCCCGCATTGCCGACGCCCTTATTTCGACACCGCACCTTCCCGTCGGGAAAACCTGTTTGCTTCAGCGGGAACCATGAGCCACTTTCGTTCTTTGTAGAAAGCTTGTAAGTTACTGCTTACACGCCTCACAAAGTACCAGATGACAGCGCATGCATGGCATTCCCGCATGATCGTTCGGCTTGATGCCAATAGTCAGCTACGCGACTTGGGGATTCTGCATGAAACGACACCCGGAAAGGCGTGGATGCAGAACGGGAGCTAGTATGCTCAGAGGCAAGTTCTAGACCTTGGAGGGGTAGGTACAATACTACTTTCAAGGCATCGTACCTTCTGCGACATGCAGAGTCATCTTCTCGTAGTATCGTATTTTACTATATGGCGACATCGAAGATACAAGGTCAAGGAAAGGAGTCCGGTGGTTGTAGCAAGCCTATCATGATATGGACATGATATAGTTGACATGTTACGTTTTGCATGCTCGTCGCGTCGGGAAGAGGAAAGGTCTGGGAGCAGGTCAAAGCATATACAAGGTACTACCTACAAAGAGCCCAAACAGGTCATATTCGTCCACACCGTTAAATCATATACGTCCATAAACACATTCTTGCAATCAAATCGCGTAAGCCCACTCACTCCTGCTTGACAAGAGTCTCTCCGTCTTCAGCATAGACGTTGACGTTGAACTTCTTGAACTCGCGCGTCTTGACCTTGTTCGCAAACAACACATCCAACTCTTCATAAGTACGGTCCTTGCACTCGGGAAGTCTGAAGAATGTCCAGATGAAGAATATGAGAGAGGTGCCGGCCCAGAAGAATCCAGTCTTGCCCTTGAGGTTCAGTGCGGTAGGGTTCAAGAAGTAAGGGTTGATTGCACCACAGATGATGTTGGCAATGTAGTATGCGATTCTGGCCAAGCAGACACTCTTGTTTCGGAGACGAGTTGCGGAGGTCTCGCCAACAATGGCGTAGCAGATCGGTCCAACGGTGAGATAGTAGATGAAGAGCCACATGAGCATCATGACAGCTTGAGCATAGTTGCCGGCTACACTTGCAGCGTTTGCAGCGCTGATAGCACCGGTTGTGGTGAGGACGACAGTGAGGAGACCCAGGCCCCAGAGATAGAGTGTGCGGCGGCCAAAAGCGGACAGAAGGTACCATGAGATGATGGTGCCAACAGAAGCCATCGCAAGTCCACCTACAGTCATCTTGAAGGAGATGGATGTCGGGAGACCAGCTTGAATGAAGAAGTAAGTAGGTGTTCCACCCATGGCACTACCACAGAATGGTTGAGCAGCGAAGACNCTGTCGAGCGTCAATAATTGTGTTCTCAGAAACCTGGTTGTACACTCGCTACTTACCATACAGACAATCTCGGTACGGCGACGATCGATGCCCTTGAAGCAGTCCCAGTATGAAGTGCCAGCACTGATGTCCATCTCCAACTGATTTGTGTGTTGCATCATTGCAAGCTGAGCTCTATGTTCGCTCTCTGATTTGGACGGAGACAATCGCTTGATTGAGCGCAGAGCATTCTCATTGTCGCCAATGCGGATCAGATGCCAGGGCGACTCTGGAGCGAAGAAGGCCAACAGAGCAATCGGAATAGGCCAGACCCATTGGATCGCAAAAGGAATCCTGTATGCCCACTCTGTTGTGATACCGCTGACTGCGGACTGTACACCAGCGCCTACCAGCTGGCCAAAGGCCCACGTAAGGTTGACATAGACTGTAAGGTATCCACGTAGTACGGTCGGGCAGACTTCGGACGCATATGCTGGTGCCATCGTGGCAAACACACCCCATGGGATTCTGTGATAGAAGGTCAGAACTGTGGAAGAACCAGCATGATAGACTGTCACTTACCCGCAAAGGATCTGGCCGATCAAGATGACTTCAACTGAAGGAGCGAAGAAAGGGATAAAGATGAATGCGAGCAGAGAGAGGAGGGACGCAATCATGACCTTGCGGTAGCCAAACTTGTGAGTGAGATAACCGTTGAGGAAGGCGCCAATGACGGTGCCGATCTGTGTGCCATTGCCGAGACCTGCTTGCCAGGCGGCCGAAAGACTGTACTTTCCAGTCGCAGCATCGTATTCACCGTACTTCTTGACGAAGGCTGGCTGTCCAAAGAAGGAGTAGATCAGAACGATATCGTAGCCTTCCATGATGATGGCAGTCGATATGGCGATGGACCAGAAACAAGCTTGAGGATACTTCTTCAAGGCTTGCATCAGAGTCAAGTTGTGTTCTTCGTCTGTCGCAGCAGCAGCCAGGCCATGGTCAACCTTTTCGTCGCCGACGAAGGAGCCGGCTCGATCCTCGATGTGGACCATGTCGTTCTTCTCATCTGCCATGTTGGATGTGTCTGTTAGGGCGCGGTCTTATTGTGTTGTGGTATAGTATGGGGAAGGGGGTAGCAGCCACTAGGTGGTGATGAATCCTGGGGAGTAGTGTATCGCTATACGACGATCATGGGAATAGTTATATATACATACGAGTCCACTAGATGTTAATCCCGCACCCCATGGGGTAGGGCGACAGAGGATGGAGGGGGTGAAGAGGCCGGAGATCCTGCACAGTGTAAAGTTTAACGCGGAGTTCCATGTCGGTACGTTACTTTCACGTTCTTCACGTGAGAGTCTGCGTGCCACCGCCGGACACTTCGATTTGAGATGTTTCGGACCGTGCGGGATTGCCCGATTGAGCATGTTTGCCCCTCCGGGGGAACGATAGCCCCGTCGGATTGCTTGGCTGCGTCGGCATAGTCGGTATCAAAGTTAGGGCTTGGCCATCACTCGGTCTCAGCGACTGGCAAGAACGATGCACACATGCTCCTTTGGGAAAGGGCATCATGCAAGGAACAAGATTCCAGCTTTCTGGGAGCCGTTTCAAGCCGGGCATTTTTCGCTGGACAGCTGTGGGAAGGTGTAATGTTCTACACAGCTCGTACATCGAAAATTGCTTCGACTCCACTGCAACGGATGCAGTGAACACTAACACGATCAGGTGATTGGTTCCTACCGATCTCCAAGAGGGTCTCATGGGGCAGTGCGCTCAAGGGATAGTCTGCTGTCATGTACTTTACGTTCATACAGACTCCAAAAGGTAGCTCAATCTGCTTCATGAAGCTCGGGTAAACATCCATTCCTCCTTACAGTCTGAAGTCCGTAACAGCTAGTCCACAAGAAGATAAAAGCTCGCCTTGATTTTATACCCATGACATGCTTGGTGCTTCTATGAAGTCCTCGCCGATACCTGAGCGCAATGAAGAAGCAGATTCTCGTATGTCTTGGAGATCGGCCATGCAGAGCATCGATTCTTGATCAGTCTTGCACCAACCTTGAGCACACCGAGCGCTCCACCGGGCTGGCAGATATTCCCTACGCCCAACATGTGCGGCTGCATGGAGTTTCCTCTGCGAATGAATATTTGAATGAGCTCATCGTCGCAAGGCCGATCAATCTGTATCATCTTCGGGTCGTATTCCTCATCCGTGTCCACACGAGAAGTTGCAGGATGATGTTCGTCGGTCGAGGCTTGCAAAAGGGGCACGAAAGAACCGTAAGCCCACAATATGACGCTAGACATGAAGAGACTGGTAGGCTCAAGAATGTTGCCTGTACCGTGGTGCCGAATGTACCAAAACATAGCTCCAGCGTGCACAATAGCTAGTCTGGATTTGTAATGATCTTTGGAGATCCACAACCAAATCTTGGCTACAAGATCTTCTCGTCGCGAGCGAGAGTTACCACCATGAGCGAATGATGAACTGTTGCCGTGTGATGAGACGACTTCGGACATTAGATCATAAACGTCTTGGTAAGGAACCAGCAGGACCAATCGCGACAGATGCAAGTGCAAGACTGCCGGTGGCTCGAGACCTTGGAGGCGAGCTATGACACCGTGCGTTCCCCAGTGTAAGGTGTCCAGACAATCCAGAGCTTTGTTGCGCCACTTTTGGTACTCCGGATCCGAGGGCAGCCAATAGATGTCTCTAACGGACTCGCCGCGCTGTTGTTGCCCCGCGTCAAGGCCGGCCAACGGATCGAGGATGTGGGATCCCACTTCCATTGTCCGCCGGCAGACTGCATGGACGGCGATCGTCTGTGCGAAGTCACCGAGCTCCTGGGAAAGCGGCTGCTGCTGATAGATCGACGTTAGCAAGGGGGTCAAGCCCATCGGCTGTTTGTGCGTTGCCTTGAGATTCATCCATTCTCCCAGCGATGTCGCCACCCACAAAGCTTCATGAACAGGCAGGTTTGTCTGAACATCGCCAAGGGAGAAGTTTGCAGAGAGATTTTTGCCAGATGTCAAAAAGTACCAACTGTCAAGCTGCCATGCACAGTATGCCACTCTTCGCTGACTTTCGCGATGGGCCCATGCTTTCCAATTTTCTTCTGTCCAAGTGTCGTCCCAAAGTGGCTCGTGCAAATTCAGCCAACGAGATCTCTTGACGTTGGTGCAGTGATCTGAGAATGATCGAGTGCCAGCCAAGGCCTCTTCATTGATGTTATGCTGTAAATGAAGCTCTAGTACATCATAGATGATACAAGCCTGCATGAAAGAAAGCTCTGGCACGCTTCTGGTGCGTTCAACGAACATGTTTCGTGTGATGATGGCTCGCTGCAGGAAGGTCCTCAAGGCCTCAGCATTGGTCACCAATGGTACAGACGATGACGTGGCAGCACCCATGGCAGCCAACGCCAAACAAAGAATCCAGTCGCTCTCGCCCTCTAGTGTTGCTGTTGCCTGGTGGACAACCTGAAATATCGTGCTGGTGTTTTCAAAGTAAGACTCGATACATGTTTCCAGAGCTTGGCGAGAAGGAAAGCGGTCAGATCGGAATCTCTCGAAAAAAAGGACTAGGTTTTCAGTCATGCATAAGTCGTCGAAGCGTTCCAGTATGCGGTTGTAAGTGTGGTGTGGAATGATTGGCCGAAAAGAAGTTTCTGTGTTTAGCGGTTCTGTTTCGATAGGACTGAAGTCAAGTCCATTTCCCATGATACCTATGTGTGAGATTTCGGCGTTGCGGTGTCTTGCCAGTCGGCTCACTTCTCCGTCAGCATAGAATGTTCCATGCCGTTTTGAAGATGTCGCAGAGTTGGTAATAGACACCGCAGGAGATTCTTCTGCAACAGACCCCTTACTCCCACCTTCAGGACTCGTGTTGGTATTGATGTTGTTATTGTCCAGAGGATTGCCACTGGTGGGCGACCAGATAGTAGATTGGTGCATTCCCATGATTGGAGAGAAGTTGTTTAACGCCTGAGTCATATAAAAGTCGAAGTCCCAATCCATTCCGTTAGTATACGGCAGCCAGTTTGTCGCTGGTAGCGAAGGCGGATCTCTTCCAACATAAGGTGCAACCATTCTCTGATCATGGTAATTGTAGGGCGACACTGATGCAGGATCTTGCGCTACCCAGCTGGTATTCATCAAAGACCTGTCCTCAGCCCTCGTGGCCTGTGAGTCTGGAGCTGGCAAGACTGATGCGGTACTCTCGCCTGCTGCCGCTTGTACTTGCTGGACCATATGTTCTGCGTCGTCATCCATGATAGCCGAGCGATCCTGAGCCAGGCTGGGAGCTTCCTCATGAGGTTGAACTGATATCATGCTGGCTTCTTGAACTGATACTATGCTTGCTTCTTGGTCTGCCTCGGGCTCGGCTCTTTGGTCCTGCTCCTCATAGACACATTGAAGTCGTCTCGAGTGGCATCGTTCGCACGGATTCTGTCTCGTACATCGGACTCGAGCAGTAGCACAAGCCCGGCAAGCTCGAGGGGAGAGATTATCGGCAGATCCCAGATGGCTCCCAATGGAGCTTGTGCGATGTGTTATTTGATGCCGATGAAGGGTGTCCCTAAGGTTTGTGTCAACTCCAAGTACGAAGGACGGGCTAGANAGCAATAGGACGACAGAGGGCCAGGGCTTCAACGCAGTAGATGCGTGTCACTGTTGTTGGCATCCCCAACGTATAATATCGATGAGATTAAGAAGCGCAAAGGGAGCTACGGACCTTCTAACAAAGCTCTTTCCACATTGTGAGCATACAAACCGCTTGTCTTGAGTATGCGTCAACATATGGCGTCGTAAGTGTGTTGATCTCTGAAAAACAATGTTGCAGGTCGAGCATTTTCGTTGTGTATCATCACGGTTTGTATAAGGTTCGTTCTCAGGCATTGTACGCGAGATATGGCGCTCTTGATAATGACGGTGTTGAGGTGTACGTGACGACTCCCTGACTCGGCACTTCTGTCTCGCCAAGCTCAAGCTCCGCCGCGGCTAAACCGCTGGCTAATCTCGGAGGCCAAGCTGGAAGGTGCAGCCTCCTGAAGCTTGTCACCATGCCAATTACATCAACAGTCTGGATATTAGACAAAGGCTTCCTCGTCAGCGAACACACAAGAGCGCCAGAAACATGTATGATGTTATCGAACAGCGTCAGGACAGCGCAACGAGACCGCTTGTAGCCCGTTCGCGCGGACGTGCGACGCGAAGCGTTGTTCATTAAAGATCGACAGCTCTCAGGCCACTCTGCTCAATCCTGATGCATTGCATTTCTTGATATTCAACTGTGACGTGTAGTCTTTTCGTCAATATGACGACGCTCGACTGGTGTAACGCAATTGTTAAATTGACAGGCAAGCCTTTATATACTAACGTTTCTATCTACAAACAAGTGCAAGAAAAGGCATTCTCGCAAAATGACTAGCGCGTCGGAGAGCATCTAAGTCTATTGCTTTACGAAGACAGGCATCATGTCCATAGGACAATCGACCTCAATCTCGCGACCACCCTCATAAACCTCGCCGCCCTCGAAAGGCTTCCAAGTTGCACCAGCAGGGAGATAGACCGTGCGCTTACGTTGGCCTGGGTTGAAGATAGGCGACACCAGGTATTTGGGGCCATACATCTGCTGGTCTTCAACTGACCACGCCTTCTTGTCCTGAGGGAAATCATAAAAGATGGGGCGGATGACTGGAGAACCATTCTCATGGGCCTCCGTCATGAGGCTTCGCGTGTACTCCCTCATATCTTCTCTGATCTTCATGTACTTCTTGCAAATCTCATAGACTTCAGGACCGTATGACCAGACCTCGTTCGGGGCTCCAGACAGACATGTTGCACCACCGGTGGTGCCATGCTGAGGTTGATGAGGTTCACGGTCTCCATGCAGGCGCATTACTGGGCAGAACGCTCCATATTGGAACCATCTTGTGAACAGCTCACGGAAGGCTTCGTCATCCGGGTTGCCACCATGGAAACCACCAATGTCAGTTGTCCACCAACTGATGCCTGCCATACCCATATTGAGTCCGGCAGCAAATTGGTTCTTCAGACTGTACCAAGATGAGGCAATGTCACCGCTCCACACCAGAGCACCATATTTCTGGCTGCCAGCCCATGCGCATCGCAGAAGGTTGACAATGTTCTGTTGACCCTCGGCTTCCTGGCCCTCATAGAAGGCACGAGCGTACTCTCGAGGGTAGATGTTGCCGATGCTGACGTTTGATCCTTGCCAATATCTCCAGTTGTCGAAATGGTAGATAGAATACTCCGGCTCGGCTTCATCCAGCCAGAAAGCCTTGATTCCCTTCGAGAAGTAGTTTTGCTTGGCCTTGTTCCAAACATATGCTCTGGACTCGGGGTTGGTGGCATCGAAGTGTACAGTGTTTCCCTCGAAGTCGAGAGAGATTCTTGTACCACGGTCGCATCTGATCAACAGACCTTTCTCCACCATCTCTTCGTAGTTCTCGCATCTTCGGTCCACGGTAGGCCAAATCGAGACCATCAGCTCAATGTTCATCTCCTTCAACTCCTTCACCATGGCGTCGGGGTCCGGCCAGTAGGTAGGGTCGAACTTCCATTCACCCTGCAAGGGCCAATGGAAGAAATCGATCACGATGAGGTCGATGGGCAACTGGCGAGCTTTGTATTCTCTTGCAACGCCGAGTAGCTCTTCCTGTGTCTGGTAGCGGAGTTTGCATTGCCAGAAGCCGAGACCATACTAGGCACAGATTAGTATTGGGTATGTCTCCCGCAAGAAGACAACACTGGTGACGTGTGTCTGTGTACACACCTCTGGCATCATAGGGGCAGTGCCCGTAACTCCAGCGTAAGCCTGAACAATTTCGGCAGGTGTCTCTCCAGCCACAAGCCAACAATCCAAGACAGTAGAGCTCAATGCCTCAAAGGACATGATGTTCTTGCCAAAGACAGCTCTTCCAATACCAGGGTTGTTCCAGAGGAGACCGTATCCCAAGGAAGAGACGGCAAAGGGCACACTGGCTTGCGAGTTTCTGTGTGCAAGTTCGAGGTCGAGGCCCTTGAGATCGAGGTAGGGCTGCTGGTACTGGCCCATACCATAGATCTTTTCATCCTTGTCCAGCGATTCCAGGCGCCAGACAATGTGGTAGTCGTTCGTGGCGGGGATGGCCTGGAACTCGCGAGCTTCTCTATCGATTGCGCTGCACTTGGGGTCCAAGACGTCACGGCGGTTTCGAACAGCTTCGTCGAGGATGATCTTGCCGCCATGACCATAGACAGTCAACTTGCCCTTGGCTGTGATCACTGCCTTGATCTCTCCGTTGGTCAAGGAGCTTGACTTTTCGCCAATCTCAATGACGGCGGAGGGACCTGCTGATCCTTCGAGAGCCCAATTCTCCGAAGGCATCTGGTTCAGCTGAGTCGCACGAATGCGGAGGGCGTTCTTGCCCCAGGGCTCGATCCAGAGCTTGTCAGCATCATAGCTAAAGATAAGGCGATTGTCCTGTTTGGCGAACATGGTGGACTGCGTCGGAAGAGCTGGGGAGTCGATGCTTGAACAGGTACTCGGGTACCCGAGTGGTATAAGTAGAACATGGTGAAATCGCTCCTGAGAAAGAGAGTCACCGGGAGCCCCTCGCACTCGCACTGATACCGTCCGTCTTCTCAGGCTGCCAGCAAACGTCCGTTGCGTGAAGCTTCCTTCGTGCCCCTCATGTTACCCCACACGACATGGAGAGCTTCAGCGCCAACTGCCGGTCCCGTCATTCATGCGCCACCGGAGCCCCGCCGCGACTCTTCGAAGGGCCACTTTGTCCCGAACACCGAAGAAGCTTTTGGTTCCAGACGACGAGTGTGCGCGACTGCTATGTTTGAAACCGACAGCCAGTACTGAAAGTGGACGAAACAGACAATGAAGCTCCAAAGTCATCTGGAGCAAGTGGAGTTGGAATACGGGGTCAGCTTTACGGAGCTATGGAGTCTCGCTTGAATGAACCTCCATTCCATTCGCTTTGGCTGGGCTGAACTACGCAAGATTGGACTGAACTCACTTGCACTGGATCAACCTAGGCAAATTGCCAATAGTCGACATTGAACAGGTATCCGCTGCCGCCAGTGAACTTCAAGTAAAGATCTTTGGTCCCAGTCGCCCCACTGATAGCACACGAAACCATCTGCCATGTCTGCCATCCGTTTGTGCCAGGTACAGTACAAGTGCCTACCACAGTGCCAGTGGCAGTGCCCACACGAAGCTCAATTTTCCCACCACTAGTGGCCGAAGCGACACGAGCAGAGAAGGTCTTTGCCCCTTTGCCAAAAGCGACACCCTCAACCTTGACATAGTCACCGTTTTCGATGTTGATGATTGCGAGTCCACCGTCACTCGTAGGTTGAGTTTGGACGCCGGAGGAGAATGCCATGGTTTCGGCTTCAACACGAGTGTACGGGTTCAGGGTTCCGACCTGCGGGGCACCCGCGTTGGTCATGGTGAGAAGCGGTATTGAGCCATCCGAGTTGTAAGTGAAAGGCTCCACCGCGATAGAGCGCGTGTAGCCGCTGCCGCCGGGTAAAGCACCGTTGTGGTAGAAAAAGTAGGACTTGCCCTTGAAGTCAATGACGGCTGGGTGATTGGTAAAGGACTTTCCTGCCGATGCCATAACAACACCACGATAAGTCCAAGGACCCGTGATTGAAGGACCAGTAGAGTATCTTATATCTTCAGAACAGCAGTTGGCAGCATACACCAAGTAGTACAGGTTGTTGCGCTTGTAGATCCAAGGACCTTCAGCGAAAGTAGTGCCATCCGGTTCGCGTCCACTGCCAAAGGTAGCGATGCTTGTAGGGACCTGAAAAATGCTGCCAGAATAAGACACCATGTCAGCATTGAGTTTGACGTAGAACAAGCCCGGGTTGGCAAAGTAAAGGTAAGCTTGGCCGTTATCATCAATCCAAACAGTAGGGTCAATACGGCCATTCTCCAGAAGTGGTTTGCCGATTGCGTCTTTCCAGGGCCCAGTAATGGAGTCCGCAACTGCAACACCAATAGCCATGTTGCCTCCACGGCGACGCATAGGGAGATACATGTAGTACTTGTTGTTGCGGGCGATGATCTGACCCGCCCAGGCATTCAAGTCGGCCCATGGGAATGTAGTAGCTATGGAAGCAATGACACCGTGATCTTGCCAGTTCGCCATATCCNNTTGTAAGAATGTTAGCGAAACTTGTCGTAGGTCGTAGGTCGTAGGGCTTGTACTGACTGCAGTGGAAAAGAGACGCCAGTCCTTCATGTTATAAGTTGTCGAACCATCTTCATCGTGATCAGCGAGGAGATAGACTCTATCGCCGACTACAATGGGAGCAGGGTCGGCAGTGTAGATGGATTGGATGATCGGATTATCTGCCTGAACCAGATCGAGGGTGCTTAGGACGACGCCCAGGGCCAGCAGCAGTCTTGCACACAATGAGTACATCTTGTCCGAGGAGCGATAGTCGTAACACCGGGACAGTCGCGGAAGGGTTATATGCTCGTGGCCAGAGCGGCCTTCCCCTTACGATTGTTGGAAGCGAGCATACATGGTGAGGGGTCTCGTCGATGACATTAGCCAAAAAGCTGTCTCGTTAAGAAATATTTGCAGAAGCGAGCATACAAAGAGCCAACACGCTATACACGTTTGGGAAGTTTCCCCGCGTTCAAATCATTGTTCCATTGGTCAATGAACATGCTATTTGAAGATCATCCCTATATATGAAACCGCACGTGTTGTTCAAGGCTCAGTAGCCGAGCAAGGTGAACAGTTAGATGCAGGCATTGGCTCATAAACGTCCGCATCCTTATTCGTGGTTACGAAGCTCGTGAGTCGAAACTAACCAGAACTCGCCTAGCATATTTGGGAAGGCCTTGCTAAATTAAAGAGAGACACGCAGCTCATCTATCATGCCGAAGATTCGCTTGTGCTCATATTTTCTGCTGCCTCGCTTCATCTTGTCGCGTTGGCCTTGTTATCCCCAATCTGGAAATGGGCTAATCAAGTTGCCGTAGCCCATCAGCACAGGAGGAATCCCAACATTCGCAACCATGAGCCTGTCATACAGACTCCTCTCGACCGCAAAGCTAGAGTGAAGCACAGCTGTACGCAAGAGTAGAGTCAACGCCCGTTTCTCAAACATGATCCCTCTTCGCTGTCATGTGCAATGCAATGATACACCCTTGTTGTTGCTCGATGGACAAGACTCGGTGAAAAGACCATTTTCTTGAAGGGGCGTCGAGATGGTGATTGAAGCGACACATATCGTCTCACAAGCTCAACAAGGCCTGATAACGTTGGGAGGGATGATGTTCTTCGCTCCGATCCGAGAGGTGCCCAGCGCGAGCGGCTTGGAAAGTCATTATCACATCAAGACTATCGAACATTGCGTGTAGGTTCAGTGTTGCCGTTGGGGGGTCTTCAATGGTATCCAGCTGAGTGGTGAGCAAGGCTTCGGCAGCTCCGGCCATCCACGCCGGTATATGGCGTATAATGTTGCGCCTCCAGGAGGACGAGGCATCTTGAAATGAGGATTTGGCGCGGTTGTCTCGACATTCTAGTGTAGCCGGTCGAAGCAGCAGTAGGCTGTCGCTAAGACTTGCAGTCTGCTGGAAGGGACTTGGTGGAGATAGAATTGGCAGTACCTGCATGATGTGCTACGGTTGATCAAACGCGAGTTTTCAGCTCACTCAAAAAGTACATAGAGGTGTATCTCGTTCTCGAACATCGTTAGACACTCAGCTCCTCTATTCTCCAAGGATCGGGCTCTGAATTCACCTACTGGCCAGGTAGGGTTGCGAGCCGGTGCCGGTTGCGGCTACCGTTGCGTCCTTAGTCGGGGACCGAACGAGAGTTACTGCCTTGTGCGTAAGGACGACCGTTTATATCGCAGCCGCTTGGGTGGACATTGATGGGTACACCTCGTTTGGAAAGTGTCTTGAAACCTGAAAGTGCCTCTGGACGTGCGAGTCCCAAAGAATTCTCGAAAAGGTGGATAATCGACTTTGCCGTAGCCCTGGGAACATTCACAAGGCAGGACCGTGTGCTGAGTTCTGTGTTATGGATAATGCCAACAGGGAGTCTTTCTTGTACCGAGCAAGAAAGAGGCTACAATAGTCATGCATGAGCTGAACCTCTGGAGTGTACAACGGCAGGGACTTCCCTCTACGATGTCCACCGGCTGCAGGGGAGCACGGTGTCAGATTGGACAGCGATCCAACAGGGCGGTCCATGTGGAACAATGGAGCACGCAAGTGTCTGCATGTCCGACGAACAAAGGCGAGAAACAAGATACCGGGCCCGTCACGGATCTGCTCGGTCTAACGGCGCCTTCAGGTGTCGATGGAAAAACAGAAGCTGAGGTTCTTCCTATCAGCTATAGAGGCAGGGGTTGACCAATCAGAAGGTCGTGGCACTCTTGGCACAATACTGTGTTGTTACTAACAAGTGCGCGGCTCCAACGTTGGCACTGGGGTAAAGCCTGCTTGAGAGCGTCTGTTTGACAGCTTCTGTATAGCTCGACGCGCGCCGAGAACGGTTGTTCATTAACATTAAACTTGACAATGCGAAAGTCATCAAACTGATTAGATGCTCAAGATGCTACTGTCGTGGGTATGTCGGGTCTAGCTCGAGCAGAGCCTTGCCCCTGGCTGTGACTTTGATGTACTGTACAGATTGTTAGTTGCTCGAACGAAAGGGGTCTCTAAGCATGGATTCCCTCAATCTGGACGCGTTTCAACACCTGGGCTTCAAAGTATTCATTGATCCCACCTCTGCTTTCTGTATATCAACGTCCAACGTTATACCTTTTCCCATCGGACGCTACACCATAACGGCACCACGAACAGACTCAGCATTCTCAGCTCCCTACCCTAGAGACACATTCTACAACCGTTATATCTCTTGACTGCACCATTATTTGATGCTGTACACGCGACCAATAGACCAGTATGCAGCTGAGGAGTGGCTCCCTGGCAGTTTCCTGTTGACCGAGTTGGGCCTCTGTAACAACACATCAAAGCGATCGCAACCTTTCTTCCTGGCCTGAGTTTGCTATAAGTAGTACTGCAATGCCTCCTACATTATTCAGATTCAACTCACTCAATCCCTTTGTTCTACAAGTCTAATACTAATCTAGGCCCATCTATACAAGATGCGTGCCGTCTCTTTCATCTCGGCGCTTGCTGTCCTTCCGGCAGCTTTCGCTTCTCCTATCGACTTTGAGCTCGATGCACGTACAGCGAGTAAGTTGAATGAACGTTCTATCAACAAACTCAACTGATGGATATTAGCTTGTAATGGCAACGATATGAACCTTGTCGAGGTAGCCGTTGTGACCAACACTGCCTTTTTCTGCGAGTACTACAACCTTGTTGGCGGTGCCTCGCCCATCGCCGCTTTGAGCTCGAACGCCTTGTCCAAAGCCTGCAACTGTATCATCGCCATCTCCAGCGTCAAAAAAATTCCCAACACGGATCCCACTGCCAATGCAAATTCGAAGACCTGCACCGCTGCCAGCCTCAAGGCTGTCAACGCTCAGTTCTCCGACCCTGTAAGGTTCTGTACCTCATACGGCAAGACAAGATACTCCGCTGTCATTGGTCTCACATCTCAGGAACTCTACGATGCTTGTCAATGTGTTCTGGGCAAGGCGACTGTTACTGCCACGAGTTCCAAGATGACTTCTTCGTCGACCAAGAAGGCCAGCTCATCTTCTTCGATCCGATCTTCGTCCAAGATAGTCTCTAAGTCATCGTCGTCGTCTACAAAGGTCTCGTCCTCAAGCAAGTCCAGCTCTGTCAAGCCTGTCTCGAGGTCCTCATCTTCAAGCAAGATTACAAGCAGTTCGGTCAAGCCTGTCTCGAAGTCTTCGTCTTCTGTCAAGAGCTCCAGTAGCTCTGTCAAGCCTGTCTCGAAGTCTTCATCTTCGAGCAAGGTCACAAGCAGTTCGGCAAAACCTGTCTCGAAGTCTTCGTCCTCGGTCAAGAGCTCGAGTAGCTCTGTTAAGCCTGTCTCGAAGTCCTCGTCGTCAGTCAAGAGCTCTAGCAGCTCTGTCAAACCTGTCTCGAAGTCCTCATCCTCGTCCACAACAAAGATTTCCAGCAGTTCTGGTGTTTCCAAGTCAGCTTCAGTATCCAGCAAGGTTGTTAGCAGCTCGGGAACCAAGGTTTCGTCCTCCAGTGCTAAGCCTGTTCTCACTTTCTCATCCAAGGTTTCCAGCAGCTCATCCAAGGTTTCCAGCAGCTCATCCAAGGTTTCCAGCACCTCATCCAAGGTTCCCAGCAGCTCATCCAAGGCTCTTGTTAGCAGCAGCTCTTCCAAGATTTCTAGCAGCTCATCAAAGGCTTCGGTCACGAGTAGCAGTTCATCAAAGGCTTCGGTCGTGAGCAGCAGTTCGTCCAAGGCTTCGGTCTTGAGTAGCAGCTCGTCCAAGGCTCCAGTCACTAGCAGCAGTTCATCAAAGGCTTCGGTCGTGAGCAGCAGTTCGGTAAAGGCTTCGGTCTTGAGTAGCAGCTCGTCCAAGGCCCCAGTCACTAGCAGCAGTTCATCAAAGTCTTCGGTCTTGAGTAGCAGCTCGTCCAAGGCTTCGGTCTTGAGTAGCAGCTCGTCCAAGGCTTCGGTCTTGAGTGGCAGCTCGTCCAAGGCCCCAGTCACTAGCAGCAGTTCATCAAAGCCTTCGGTCTTGAGTAGCAGCTCGTCCAAGGCCCCAGTCACTAGCAGCAGTTCATCAAAGTCTTCGGTCGTGAGCAGTAGCTCATCCAAGGCTTCAGTCGTCAGTAGCAGTACATCGAAGGTCGTTGTTAGCAGTAGCTCATCTCAGGCTCCTGTTAGCGGCAGCTCTTCAAAGGCTCCTGTCAGCAGTAGCTCTTCCTCCAAGGATGTTACTCCAAGCTCTGTTTCTTCAAAGACCGCTGTAACAAGCTCGACAATTGTCACCAGCAAGAACAGCTCTCAATCTTCATCATCCCTGGTTTCCTCGTCATCATCCCTGATCTCTTCGTCTTCATCCCTGGTTCCTTCGTCTTCGTCCCTGGTGTCTTCATCTTCCTCTCTGGTGTCGTCTTCTACCAGCTTCCCTGTTCAAGAGCAGAGTGCCACTACGTCCACCTCCACCTCGGTGACCGATGCTCCTGTATCCAGTCCGACAACTGAAACTCGCGATGGTGATGCCAGTACAACTACCAGTTCGGTCGTTCAGTCCGAGACAACGAGCACTGTTACTGACGCCGAGCCTACGACTTTGAGCTCCTCCATCGAGCCTGAAGTCACAAACACCGCAGCCGCTAGCTCTGCCAGCGAGACCGGTGCCGACGTTACCAGCTCTTCTGCTGCGGTTGACAGCACTACAGGCTCATCTACAGACTCTCAAGCTACTTCGTCCTCTATTCAGGTTGATGTTACGAGCACAAGTTCTTATCTTTCTTCTGCAACCACAACGACACCCACAGCGGGACCCAGGTATAGCGACGGCGCTACTCCTGAAGTTCAAGGCGTCAAATTCGACATCCAGACGGACGTTACCTATAACGGTATTATCCTGACTCTGTCCAAGAAGAGAGATACAGCCTACATCGGCAGAATGTTCGCTCGCGCTAGGGGAGGTCTTCGTGCAAGAGACGGCGACTCCAGCATCGTTGACTGTCTCAACGTTTGTGCTGCTAGCACTCAGTGTGTCGGTACCTCGTATACTGCTGATTCCTTGGCCTGTGTCTACTTCGGCAGTATCTTACCTAGTGCAGTGCCTGCCCTAGGAACCGACTTCGCAACGGTGATTTCTCGTGAAAGCTCTGCCACAAGCTCTACAAGCTCGAGCATCGAGCCCGATGTCACTACAACCACCAGCTCTGCCAGCGAGACCGGTGCCGACGTAACCAGCTCTTCTGTTGCGGTTGACAGCACTACAAGCTCATCTGCAGAGTCCCACGCCACTTCGTCCTCTGTTCAGGTTGATGTTACGAGCACAAGTTCTTCGATTGAGCCTGAGGGCACCTCGTCCTCCGTCGATGACTCTACAAGCTCATCAGTCAACCCTGACATCACTACATCCTCTGTAGACGCTGGAATTACCAGCTCTGCTACTGAAAACACTGTAACCAGCTCATCTTCTGCATCCGAGGTCACGTCTTCTTCCACAGGCATCGAGACTACACTCACAAGTGTTTCCGATGACTCTGAGACTTCCACAAGCTCGACCAGCGAATCACAGACTGCCTCATCAACCGTGGATGCTCAAATCACGAGCTCTAGTTCGTCTATGGACCCCCAGATTACTTCAAGCGCCTCGGACGCTAGCACTTTATCTGATGAGAGCGTGACTTCCACAAGCACCGACTCTGACTCGGGCTCTTCAGAAACACAGTCTGCCTCTAGTTCAGCCGCTGAATCCACCTCGAGTGAAAATGTGACCTCCTCCACTGAGAGTGCAAGCTCCACAAGCTCTGCCGTATCTTACTCTGGTTCTTCATCGACGGTCTCTGCAACCCCTGCGCCTGATTCCTCGTCATCCAGCGTGTCTGTGGCTGATTCGTCGTCGAGCTCTACCTCAGTCGATTCCTCTTCGTCCAGCGTGTCTGTGACTGGTTCATCTTCAAGCTCTACCTCGATCGATTCCACTTCATCCGAAAGCGCTACTGTTTCGAGCAGCGAGGTGTCATCTTCATCTGTTTCGGCCACATCGACACCCGACTCGTCCTCCTCCTCGGTCAGCACCTCGACGAGCGAGACATCATCGACATTAAGCGACACTGTCATATCATCATCATCATCATCGGCCGCCTCCGATCCTGCAATACCCGCTTCCACTCCTGCTTCAGTTGGAGCCTCCTCGACCCAATCATCAACGAGCGCACCAACCGACACATCTTCTTCCGCGACCTCGTCTACCTCGAGCGATGTTTCCTCGTCCACCCAATCGTCATCAACTGAGAGCATTACCTCGACAAGTAGCGGCGTGTCTTCGTCCACCCAATCGTCATCGACCGACAGCGCCACATCCACAAGCAGTGATGTATCGCCAACTCAGTCGTCATCAACTGAGAGCGTTACCTCGACAAGCAGCGATGTTTCCTCGTCCACCCAATCGTCATCAACTGAGAGCATTACCTCGACAAGTAGCGACGTGTCTTCGTCCACCCAATCGTCATCGACTGAGAGCATTACCTCGACAAGCAGCGATGTTTCCTCGTCCACTCAATCTTCATCGACTGAGAGCGCCACCTCGACAAGCAGCGATATTTCTTCGTCCTCTCAATCGTCATCGACCGACAGCGCCACATCCACAAGCAGTGATGTATCGCCAACTCAGTCGTCATCAACTGAGAGCGTTACCTCGACCAGCAGCGATGTTACCTCGTCTTCTCAATCGGCAACGGTCACTCCCACTACAATGATCACCATGACTTCATCCACCGATCCATCCGGCAGCACTTCGTCCGCCGAGCCTTCTAGCAGCACTTCGTCCACAGAGTCTACCAGCACTTCATCTACAGAGTCTTCCAGCAGTGCCTCGTCGACAGAGTCTACCAGCAGTAGTACCTCATCCACAGAATCTTCTAGCAGTGCCTCGGCTACTGCTTCTGCGCCTGCTGATCCCACGACCAACGATTCTACTTCAGGAGGCAGCTCGCCAACCGATCTCCTCAGTCAAGTTACCGGGACGATCTAGTTCTCAAGAACAAAATAATAGTCTTTGAAGACACACTGATTGTTCTTGCTTCATTGGTATTGCTTACTTTTTAAGTAATAGTGGTTTTCTTTACATATTTCGTTTGTAGCGGCGGTTGGCAAACATGCCTTCAAGTAGTAACAATAATATCAACGTATCCGTCGTATCACACTTCGCACTCCATCTATCTCCTGTGACTAGATATAAGAGTATTGCAGGCTGTATCAAAGATCTGGCAAGGACAAAGCACTATGATGGCGATACAACAGACTACTATTGCATACGAAGGCCTTATCCATGACAAAGTGAGTACGCTGAACTGGAGTCGTGCTTGATTGTATGAAGTACCTCTCCAATTCACGCTCGACCGAGTCGAGTATCCCTCCAACCACCAGCACTAGACCGAGAGGGATTCCATCCTTGAACGGTGGTCGTTGCGCCTATCGTTCTGACCGACTTGTGATGTGACAGCGGATGCCACAATATTGGAGACAGGTACAGGCCGAGTGATCGAAATGGCCAGGACGGCAGCGTGGCCAGCAACGGGGACGGTGTTGTTAGAATTTGGAAGGAACGTGTCCAACAAGAGCAGCGATGGCTCAGCGGTTAGAGCGCCTCGCCAATGTGTCTTGCAAACACAAGCTTGTCTAGTCGCACCGCCATATGATGTGCTCATCATAGGTCTCCCAACTTGTTCTCAAGAACATATGAGGTGTTTGACTTTGGCACTGAGGAGATCGTGGGTTCGATCCCTACTCGCTGCGTATAGTGTTTCTTTTTGTAGAGAGTTTCTTCATGTACCTTTGATGAACAAGGGATGAGACGCTTCGAGCTTATCGCATGCCCATAGACAGGTCTACCACCCGAATGACTCCTCAAAATATTCCACACCATGACATCCACGTTTCAGAGATCGATGGACAGCGAGTCTAGCTTCGTCAGCCATGGCAGGCGGCCCGCAAACCAATACTGCCACTCTCGTTCCTGTCATCTCAGCTCTTGTGGCAGCTTTTGCAATGGCAGCTGCGATGTCTGGTCGTCCATACTGCAATTCTGAAATCGCTAGATCATTACTTCCATCTCTGAGCTCTTCCTCACCATATTTTGGTCCTTCACTTTGTCGTGTGAAGAACAGATCGGCCGAAAAATCTTCCCTCTGTGCAACAGTGTACAGTTCTCGAGCAAAGACTTCGTGGATAAAAGACGCTTGCCGTGCTGTCCAGAGCAGATGTATGCGTGTAGTGTTTGTCCTGCCTGCTTTGGACAGTGACATGTGTTCCAGAATATACGGTACTGCAGATGCGATACCAGTACCGCCTGCAATCAGCAGCACAGAATCGAAAGACGATATCTGACAATGATGCCCAAAAGGGCCCTCGAGGAGGATTGTTGGATTCGTGATTTGCGTAGGTTTCCTGAGACACTCGTCTCGCAAACGTTTTGTCCAGCCATCGTAGGGACGGATCCAGAAGGTCAGGGTTTGGATGGTAGCTTGATTCTTTTGACCACAATCGTCCTCATCCAACTCGTGTTGTGTGTCAGTATGTTGGAGGAGAGAGCTACCAACCTCACCGGACACAGTAGATTGCAGAGACCACGCTCCTAATGTAAAAGGATGATTCTCATAGCCTTGCCATGTACTAGGCTGGTAGAGATAGTAGAACTGTCCAGCAGTGGGTCGAGTAAGAAATGACTCCGTCCTTATGTCGAGTCTAACCACATCAGACGCTTTACTGTATGTGGCAGTTGAGTGTGTGCAGTGAATGAATTGCTTGCCAAAGCGGACTTGAATATTGCAAGATATGAGGCGCAGCAGTCGAAGCGTACGATCTAGCACCCATACGATCACGATCGGCCATAAGTATGCATCATATCTCGCATCGAAGATCGAAGTGTGTCTATGCAAATTAGCACAAGATAGGCAACGCAGCAACGGCAGACCTTACAAGAAGCAACCCACGAGAGTGATCACAGAAAGTGCGATATGGAGGACTAAAAAGAACTCGTAAAACTTGATACGAAGCCACGATACAGAGAATAGCAACAAAAGGCTCATTGTAACTGTCGCCTACACCAGATTGGTTAGTGAATGACTGGAATCGTCTATCGTGAATCTTACCACCACACCAAGTAGGAGCCAGAGCTGGGTGAACTCTCTCCTGAACATACCCCATCCTTCTGCAACTTATTAGCCCGTTTCGAGGAAAGGAGACGGCAGAAACATACCAAACTCGACAAACAGCCAAGTGTACGCAACTGAATGTACGATAGCCAGTATTGTACCAGCTCGGGCAATATGTCGGTGATAAATGTTGAACGCTTGATATGAGAGACCAGTAGCCCACATGAAGACGTTGTTTCTACCAGCGAATATCCATATCCAAGGAAGGGTAGCGTAAGCCATGATACCTGTACGATCAGCGACGTATCGCCAAAGTTGTTGAGAGCTGTCATCCCAGNNCTGAGAAAGTCAGCTACCTCTAATACGAAAACGGATTTTCCAAGCTTACTAGATGTTGTTGGATATCAGACGATAGTGAGATACAGATAGATACGTCGTAAACAGATAAAAAGCTGTCACAATGACGGTCTCCATACGTGTTGGAATAGTACACCAGTACAGCAAACGCTGATGGTGCGAACCAAATGCTGGCGGAATGACCAAATTTACCCGTATCCAGATCCATGTTGACTGTATCAGTCGTGCTATCCTGCCTCTCTGCATGTCAAGTGAGTTGAATGTCCTATTGTTGATCTTGAGAAGATGAATGAGTGATGCGACACCCAGAATGACACCCCAGAATGCATACAGAGCGAAGCCTGATTGGTGGTGCCAATTCATCTCGTACTCCCAAGTCATNCTGTAGAAATCAGTTGCTGAACATGAACGGCAATAAAACGAACATACAAGAGTATTCCCAACGCGTTGGAAGAATGATTTGGAAAGTCTAACAGGCTGCGTGACATTCGTTCCAGCAGGTATCTCATCAAAATCGATGACCCTCATCGCAGCAATATCGTCGTCTGTGATGTCGGCAACAATTTGCCGCCAGTCCAAAAACTCATATTCGTCGTTCTGACAGTCCCTGCGAATTTTCTCAAATCCGACCTGAATCTCTTCATCTGTGCAAAGTGTCTTTCCAGACGCATATGTGGATATCGTCCGTAAAGGGTTCAAACATTTGGGTCCGTAATATGTGTCGTATCCTTCTCCAGCAAAAGTGATGTAGTTATATGAAACCGAGACAGAGTTGAGGCAGTATTCGTTGCTCGGCATCAAAGTGCTCTGAATGGTCGCTATACATATCCCAACTCCGTATAGCAATCCAAGCAATACTGTTGTATTGAATACGAGAGAAGCCACCGAGATCCATGACCAGTCAATCCATGGTCGGGTGTGAGGTGATGTGCTCTTTGGGATGGCAAATAGCCTTTGATTCAGCGGACCTCGAGAGTTTTGGCCCTCCAGTAATGGAGAAGAAGAAGAAGTCAGCATCTTCGAGGGACAGATGGTAATGTTCCGGCAGGCGATGAGTTTCGGTTGCTTATCAATCTAATCAGATGACGCGAATGGTCGACTGGTTGGTCAAGAAGCTGGGCACCAATCGAAGCAATCGAGCATATTAGACATCCCACAACATCTCGCAGTAGACTCGAAACGTGAGATGGAATGTATCAGGGAAGTGCAAAGATGAACAATCAAGCTGGCAAGAGCACGAACGAAAAGTGCTGAGTTCTCCGAGGCTCGGCAGGGGAGCTTGGCGATAAGATAATCTGAATCGCGGATCTAATCAAAAAGCCTGATATAATTTTCGAGGTCTTCTTCTGTACCACTCAAAGGCGGAAGGATGAAATATTAAGGCGGGTATATACAGTTATTTTATTACGGACTCTCAAGTCCAATCAACCTTACCACAACTATCCAGAGCGTTCGCAAGCCAATCCTCTATGGCTGCTGTCTTCCATCCAGAAACCCACATGTGAATGTTGGTTGCGTTCTTCTCATCGACCCAGGACTCTTCTGGTCTGTGGTTGCCAAAACGGAAGACGCTGCTCAGATAACAGATGCCGCCACTGTGTTGCTTCTTCTCTTCGACAGTAGTGAAGTTCAAATGCGCCCATTGGAAACATGTACCCACAACCTCACAAGCAGCATTGCATGCATCAGGCGAGGAATTTGGGTCTTTCTCTACAGTGGGTTCACCGACACGCTCGTCTGGCTTCTCCTTTGCCTGAACCTTTGTGCGAGGAGCCTTGATTGTGTATGTGTTGTCCTGCGACATGTTGTCCCACTCGGACCGAAGTTCGGGGAACTTGACCCCAGAGAGTACGTCTCTGAAGAGGTGTGAAAAGCGCAGATAGGGTGGAGTGTTTGAAGATGAATTTGTGTAAAAGTCATCTTCTAGCATCCACAAAGTCTGAACTTCCTCAGATCGCAGGTGGTGTTGAGTGATGACGGGGCGACACCAGATGCCAGCGCCAATGGGCAAGTTTATGGGCTTGTGCCCGCTGAACATGGGTGCGGCCGAGGTCAGGTTGAGATCGAGCTCTTCTTTCAGAGCTTTTGCCACGACGTAATCGCCAAACCACAAGTCGGGTATTCTGGCATCCCATCGACTCGCGAGCCCCTTTTTGGTAACACAAAAGTCGTACATGGCGGCACGCGACAGCACAAAGCCACTTCCGCCATGTGCAAAGAAGAAGCCGTCTCCCTCTTCTTTCTTCATGGGCTCACCACGGCCGAGATATAGTGGCTCGCTTGGGTCAAATCTCTCGAGCCATTTCACGAGGTTGTGCCACACGATATAAGTGTCGGTCTCGGCAAAGACGTACCACTCCTTGTCTGGCTGTAGCTCCCAGGCTCTTTCTATCATGTGCAGGAATTTGTACTTGTCCAAGGCCCAGGCGGCATTGTGTCCGGCGGTTCGCCAGTCGGAGTTGGAGTCTTTCATTGTGCTCAGTGTCTGAATGTCGCGGCCCTCGGCCTGGTATTCTTTTTGCTTGCGATAGAGCTCGAAGTCGGCGTGGTGCTCAAGAAACTCGGGATCGTAGCGAGAGAGCACGTCGTGTATGTGGAGCGAATGGATGTTTTGCTCCAAGTCGGAGAAGAGGAGGAGCGTGTCTGCGCATTGCAGGATGGTGAGTAGCTGCGTCGGTAGCTTGTCAAAGGCTTCGGTGGCGCCGGTCTTGATGGACAGAACGATGTCGCTGATTGCTGACGATGGCGGACATTGAGAGAGCTGTGATGCCTGTGTAGAGGCTTTGATGGACAGAAGGTGGGGACCTGAGCCCAGGGAGGAATGAAGGTAGAGATAGATCAGAAGAAAGACAGCCGAGACAGCGGCCAGCCCTGCCGGCAATGGCGCTCGAGGAAATGTCAAGAGCATTACGCCGACCTGCACGAAATCGACATGGGAAGGCACGACCTACCTGTGGTTGTTTGCCTATTTCTCAACATTCGCAACCCACGCGTCAGGGGCTGTCTGGAAAGTTCGCCGTTTCTTCTCAGCTGAGACGACTTTGACCGAAGCCGAGCCCGCTAGCATAGGATATCCTCCTCCATCTTCACGTCGGCACACCAAATCGATTGACCATAGTAGCCACAGACTCGGTAATAGAGCTGATTGGTTTCCTCAGATCCTTGTTGCCAACGAATCGAATTGCATCGCGACGGATGGAGGAGCAACGGTCAGAGTCCATTACTAAATCCGGCCCGGAGTTTACAGTGCCATCTTGACCTTTGGCCGGCGAGACATGCGACCATGAGTGGCTTTTTTCACATACGGGTACGGAATTTGTTATGCACTGGTATCGCCGGCGCGCTTCTCTTCGCTGTATGCCAGAGCTCAACTCAGTATAAGATGAGACGGGTCCTAGGCCTGAAGATCCATCCAAACTGATCAAGCAGATTTCACGACCCATACTCACGTCTACAATCAAACACCAAAAGCCATGTCTCCTCCTTCTCAAGCACACCGTCCCTATTCGGAACAGCACCAAGATCCAGCTGGACCTGACGACGCCCGCCCTACAGCTATTCAGATCGTCCAGGACTTGGGCCTAGAGGGCAAGCTTGAAGACACGACAGTCCTGATCACTGGCTGCAGTGCAGGACTTGGAGTCCAGACTGCCAAAGCCTTGTACTTGACTGGCGCCAAAATCTACATTACTGTCCGTGATGAGCAGAAGGGTCAGAAAGCCATCGAGGCCATCACCAAGGACGCACCCCAAGGCCAAGCCATTGAGGTAGTGTACATGGATCTTGGAGATTTCGACAGCGTGCGTGCTGCAGCAAAGGACTTTATGAGCAGAAGCAACAAACTCAATATTCTGATCAACAACGCTGGTAAGTTTCGATACGTGCCAACCCCTTCGTTCTGACTAATCGAGCCATACANNGGTGTCATGAACACTCCCAAAGGCAGAACTGTCAGTAGTTTCGAGACTCAAATGGGCAGCAACCACTTTGGCCATTTCCTCCTGTTCCAGCTCCTCAGGCCTCTTTTGCTTTCCTCGTCGACACTTACCCAGACCTCTCGTGTCGTCACCTTGTCCAGCTATGGCCACACCTTCTCACCCATCCGCTTTGACGACATGAACTTCGAAAAGTCCGACTACAACGCATGGGCAGCTTACGGTCAAAGCAAGACTGCGAACATTTACATGGCTAACAGCATTGATCGTCTCTACGGATCTCAAGGCCTGCGCGCAGTTTCTGTGCACCCAGGTCTCATCTTCAATACTGAGTTGATGCGTCACAGCTCCAAAGACGCCTTCGACGACTTTGGAGGTGCAGATATCTTTGGCAAGCTCGAGAAAACTCCCGAGCAAGGTGCGGCAACCACTGTCTGGGCTGCGCTGACACCTCACTTCAACGACAAGGGTGGTGTGTACTGTGCTGATTGCGGAGAATCTGTCGAAGCTGGAGAGAATGCGCCGACCGGTGGTCCCGAGTATGTCAGTCATGCTTATGACGAAGAGGCCGAGGATCGTCTGTGGGAGCTTAGTTGCAAAGCCGTTGGTGCATAAGCCATATGTTGGACGTTTAGCGTGTGAAAGTACTGTGGTCTATGATTCTGGTATCTCAAAAAACAGCCTGACCTAACTCCGCATCCCTTGCGCTCCTTCATTCCCCCATCTTACAATCACAATTGCGTGTACCCGTCTTTCTTGTTCTTCAGAGTCTCGAGCCTCCAGTTTGAGGGCTGCCGGCGCACTTGACTTTGCTGTGGTCGCTCGTGTGTTTTGTCATCGAAGCTGATAAGTCTTAGCCCTTGTTGTGTATGTGGTTGTGTATTCTTTTGTCCGATATTGTAACTTGCTTCTTGCATTCATCGCCTGCTTACCATCAGCATCTCGTGGAGCATTTGACAAAGAAGGAAATAGAGCTAACAAAGGAAAGATGAGATTAAAGATGCAAAGACTTACGTGTTAGACTCGAAGGGGCGAGGGTCCAGGTTTTCCTTCAGCACTGTTTTGCCATCAATTATGCGAATACGAGGGGTCCCCGGGGAGTGATACTGTTGAAGGACTTCGGGCGCTGTGCCATTGACACGCGGCGAGCGCGTCGATGTCGCACGCTGGCGCTCCAAGTCCGCAGGGTTGGGGCCTGAACGTGCCATACCGCTGAACGGGCATCTGCTCATGCCATCGCCAAGGTGTGTGGCTTCTTCGATCGGACGACCCAGTGATGTTTTTCCGCTGTCGGTGCTCTTGCCGCTGCTGCCTGTGCGGCTTGTGTTGATAGACGAGCCGTCGTCGCCGAGGACTTTNTTGCCGTGGAGATAGCCTTCGCGCTCCTCCTCTTGGATTTGCCCTAGCAGCGTGTCGGCTTCTTCTTCGATGAACTCGGAGCCGTCGGTGTTGTGCCATCGTTCGATGAGGTCGTTTTGGATCCAGATGACTTTGCCGAGGGCTTTGACGATGGCGATTTTGCGGTGCATTTCGAGGCGGGGGTGGGAGAGGATGGCTTCGAAGAGGGAGTCTTGGATGAAGCCTAGACATGCGCCTAGGAAGACATAGTCGACATGGAGGGGGTTCTGGCGACCTCTGCCTACGTGCATCAANGCTGTTGGAGAAGTGTGAGTGGATGACGTTCGAAGTTTGGATATGGCTGGATTATCGGATTGGCAAACAACGTACCCGACTTTGTCAAGATATTCCTAGAGAATGTTAGCAAAATTCAACATACGGCAACGATTGGTAGTTACCCAGTAGTCCATTCGCGTGCAGTCTGAGTTGAGTTTTGTGAGGTACCATCTAAGAAACTGTAGAGAGTCAGATATAGATGAACACGGTTGCTGACATCCTAGACTTGCCATCTTTCTGTGCTCGATCTGGGCACTGTCTTCCGTAGGCCAACTCTCGACTGGACCTTCATCTTTGCTGTCCCTTGTGACAAAGACACGAGCTGTGATGTCGTATTTGAGAAGCTTCTTATACACGATATTGACGATAGCGGGAATGACTGCTTTGATGTACTTTTGACCAGATATCAAAGCTTGCACGTCATCNTATAACATGTCTGTGTTAGAGCCGTCAGGTAGACATTACCAATATGACTGACCAGTTCCGAACTCCAGGAACGAATGCAACCATTGGACTCTAGCTGGCAACGATGTGAAGATGTCGCGACGGCTTACGCGCTCCATTGATCTCGGCGGGTCTGCATACATGATGATCGTGGTGTGATTAGAGTTGGTAGTGTATCCGCCAGAAGAAGGGGTGGTTATGGACGATCAGATCTAAACGGCGTATGATGCTAAAAGTCGAGAGGTAACGAAGCGGCGTAGAACCAAGGTCACGGAGCTAACAGGTTTAAGAGAAGCAGGGGAGAGGCAGGCAAGTGTGAAAAAGGATTGATTGATCATTGCGCTATCAGCTCGACCATGGACACATCCGGAGCGAGAAATTGGCACCTCTCACTGACCAAGCCGAACTGTCGCATGACAGCATGGTGCAAGTATTCCCGATGCGACGGGTCGATAGGCACAAGAGACCCAGTCTGTCGTGTTTAGCGCAACCCTGATTGGCACATGGCACTGATGATGCAGGTCGAAGGGAGTGTTAAAGAAAGCTCGCCGGTCTTCGTGGTTGACCTTGTTCCGCACGGACGTCCAATTTTGGAGACAAGGGTCCAAGCACCTCACCTGATATCCTGTCTATTCCATGAGTCTGCTGTTTCCAAGCACGCCACTCGCGACCTATATTCGTTGTTAGGGTCGAAAAGTCGCGAGTATTGAGGTTGCTAGGATTCGCCGTAGCCCTAGCCCAATCCTCCGACAATGATGCAACACCATCGGTGAAGATACTAAAAGCATGAGCCAGGAAACAAGCGATGCAGGGGAGCGAAAAAGAACTGTCGAGTCCATTTTGACCAGGTCACTGGTGCGGACGGGACCATCTTCAGATTGCCGCTTGTGCTTCTACGCTGGCCAAATCCAATCTTTTGACAATCGATCTTCCGCTGAGCGGTGAAACTACTGCACCGAGCTCTCTAGCCCGTCCGCTGGCGTCTTGACTCTTGACAGGCGGGCTCCACCCTTGCATGCAAGTAACAACTGAAACATGATCGAGCAATTTGGCCTAAGCACCACATGGCTCATACAAGGGTATCTGCATGCTACTTCGAAAGAAACACCGCCGGCCGCAGGTGTGGCCGCCATCTTCTCTGGATACGAACAAGACCATGCTCGAAGGCACAGAATCAGGGGTAGACCACTTCTGCATTCGTCAAGCTGCAGGCAAGAAACACACGGGTCAAGCTCGCGCAGAGGAAAAAGCAGATTTGAGTCGACAACCGCACTTGTTGACTCGCCAAGATTGGAGCCCGTATCTCACGACTCTGCAAGATTGCGACCTGCTCGGAGTGTAGGATCCTGCATCTCGGAAAGTTGCAATATTACTGATCCTGCCACTGTGTCTGTTTCCACGCTGCTCTCGCTAGCAGAGGCCAAAACGTGTTCCAAAGTCGTGGACATCGACAAAGGTGCAGATGTAATCTCCAGACAAAGTTGTCTAGCCTGGACCAGATCATACCATCTATCTGGCACAAGGCATGGAACAAGTTGTGCAAGCGAGATGGTATACAATACCGCTGAATCGATACGAGAGTTTGATCAATATCGTGGCGATTGCGTGATTAGTGTTATACTCCAACATGATATAACCATGCCCTATGTTGTTACTGTGATTGATCTGCTGATGCCCTCATGTGTGATGCCTCGACGCGAGGCTTCGACAATTCTTCTGGAACGAAAGAATCCGGCGTGCGGCGTGCCTACGGGAAGGCGGAAGCTGCCTCCCGTGTATTAAGTAGATCAGTCCAAGGGGTCATTATGCAAGGCACAAAAACATCTTCTTCGTCTCAATCCTACCCAATACTTTCGAGCGACTGGCCAACACTCTCTCTAAGAAGAAGCCTTTCCTTGTCGAAGTGCTGGGTTGGGCTGTGGTTTGGACCCTGGAGCAAAAGTTGATTCTGGCTGCTTGGTGCAGTCCATGGCTCGACGCAAAGAAGATGTTCCGGTGCGGGGAATCGAACCCCGACCTCCTCGGTGAAAGCGAGAAATCCTAGCCGTTAGACCACACCGGATTCGTGAAGAACATGCTAGTGAAAGACAATATGTTCTCGTGTCCCTCGGGCAATTCTCCTCACTAATCACGCTCTCCGTGTCGAAGGCACAGGTAGAAGTCTTGCAGCTGGAACACCTCGGAATCCATGCGAACTACGTTGGGCTGAGAAGAATGAGTGAAGGAACGTCTAGTGGAGAAATGTTGAAATGCGAAAATGGAGACGTGGCAGGTCCGTCGATGCTTCGAACCAAGTACGGAGCACGATCTGAGGTTAATTCTCATCGTTGCCCGTGGAGTCAATGATGCTGCTGGGAATAAGCTGGGAACAAAGAGAGAGAGAGAAGGTACCTCGCCTCAACTTTGGCCATGAAGATGGCCTTGGTGCCTGACAATCACAGCAGAACACACCGATTGGTACTGGTGTCTGTCACAATCACATGCAGGTGTAGCATACATGCTGATTGACATGCCTCGATGAATGTGGTGTTCCCGGGTTTCCCCAGCGAACAAAGGAAGCTTGGACGTGTGATGCGGCGTCACATGAAGAAAAATATGGAGATGCTAAGTGGAGTAGTAGACAATCATCAATGGCAATGCAGAGTCTGCTGTACCTCAATTCCTTTGTTTCCCGTCGTGCGCTGTCCTGAGTATCGACACCTATTGCTCCCATCACCAAAGACTTCCTAGTATATATACCGTCAGCATTCCTTTTGGCGATTGGAAGCTATAGTCATTCCTGAACGGCCAAGCTTGGATAGTCACACAGACGGGTACTCACATTGACCATGCCACCCACATACGCGCCCACCTTTGGCCCCGACGATGCTTCGGACGACGACAGCGAGTACGAAGTCGATACTAGAAGCGAAGTCGACAGCGACATAGTGGCCGACGATAACAACGACGACCCAACCCTCGCCATGGTGGCATCCAGGACTCTCTCGGACAAGGCACCCGACATGACGGCCAGCATGCTCTTGGAGCGCGAGGAAGAGCCCGAAGGCATGTTGCCCAGAGACAAGCAGCGTCGCACAACCCACTACAACTCGTCGCTCGAGAAGGCTATGAGCCACTCCGAGGCAAAGCAGTTCTACCAACGACAACGCGCCGAGAAGCTCGACAGTCCCACCATGGGCAAGCCGCGAACCCTCAGCTCCCACATCGCCGCCGATGCCTCAGCCAGCTCTCCGCTTAACCCGCTGAGAGCTACTAAGAGCAACGCCAGCCTGCAAGCAAACGACACTGCATACAAATCCGCATTGCCTGTTGGCATTGCCAATGCTGCGAAGCTTCCTACCAGCGCCGAAGTTCAGACTCCTGGCCTCGGCCACTTCGATACCGCCCGCCACTCCTTCTCCCAACAGAACGACGCTCCTTCACCCTTGATACAGGCCGACCGAGAAGCTCGCGCTCACACACATCACCCCAATCTCCCTCATGAGCAGAAGCCGTTCCTGGAGCAGCAGGGTCTACATGGTGCAGGAGCTGGTGTGGGTATGGGAAGTGGCTCCGGAGGCTTTGCAGTAGACGACTCCAAGGTTACTGCTGAGCTGACAGCCATTTACAGCAACATCCAGAAGGTGTTGGATCTGAGACACAAGTACATGCGCTTGTCGCTCCAGGGCGCTACAGACAATCCCAAGGACGAGCCCGGCTGGACCATATATCCTCCTCATCCCGATCCTTCGTGGCAAGAGTACGAGCAGAACATGACAGAGAGTCAAGACCTCAAGACACCACGCAGACGACCGCGCAAGATGGGCCAGAACATCGGTGAAGATTTCGAACTCGAAGATCTGATGCCTCTGCCGGGCCCTGGTGAGATGGCCTTCCGTCTCGATTCAAACGGCGTCTACCAAGTCTATGAGAACAACAAAGCCGCCGATGTCGACACCCCCATTGTTCACATTCCCACCATTCGCGAGTTCTACATGGATCTCGACGCCATCTTGACCGTTTCATCCGATGGCCCTAGCAAGAGTTTTGCTTTCCGTCGTCTGCAGTATCTTGAAGGCAAGTTCAACTTGTACATCTTGCTCAACGAGTATCAGGAGATTGCAGACACCAAGGCTGTGCCGCACAGAGACTTCTACAATGTCCGAAAGGTCGACACTCACGTACACCATTCCGCTTGCATGAATCAGAAGCATTTGCTGCGTTTCATCAAGAGCAAGATGAAGAAGAGCCCCAACGAGGTTGTCCTGTTCCGTGACGGCAAGCACTTGACTCTGCGGGAGGTCTTTGAGAGTATCAATCTGACTGCATACGACCTCTCTATCGACACTCTCGATATGCACGCTCACACCGACTCTTTCCATCGTTTCGACAAATTCAACCTCAAGTATAATCCTGTCGGCGAGTCTCGCCTGCGCACCATCTTCCTGAAGACGGACAACTACATCCACGGCAGATACTTGGCAGAGATCACAAAGGAGGTCATTGCCGATCTCGAGGCCAGCAAGTACCAGATGGTCGAATGGCGCATCTCGATTTACGGTCGTGACCTCGAAGAATGGGACAAGCTCGCAGCCTGGGTCGTGGACAACAAGCTTTATTCGCCTAACGTGCGATGGCTGATCCAAATTCCCCGCCTATATGATGTCTACAAGAACTCCAGCCTGATGGAGAACTTTGAGCAAGTCATTCAGAACGTCTTCCAGCCTCTCTTCGAGGTGACGCAAGACCCTGCCTCGCATCCCAAGCTGCACATCTTCCTGCAGCGAGTCATTGGCTTCGATTCGGTTGATGATGAGAGTAAGACAGAGCGCAGAATCTACCGCAAGTTCCCCTTGCCCAATGAATGGAACACAGCACAAAACCCGCCCTACTCGTATTGGATCTACTATCTGTTTGCAAATATCTCGTCACTCAACGTTTGGCGCAAGCAGCGTGGTTTCAACACTTTCCTTCTGAGACCCCACTGTGGTGAGGCAGGAGACACTGACCATCTTGCTGCTGCTGTTTTGTGCTGTCACAGCATCTCGCACGGTCTGCTGTTGCGCAAAGTACCATTGCTGCAATACATTTTCTATCTCGAGCAAATCGGCGTCGCAATGTCGCCCCTGTCCAACAATGCATTGTTCCTCGCTTACGAGCGCAACCCTTTCCTATTATACTTCCGCCGCGGTCTGAACGTCTCCCTCTCGACCGACGATCCTCTGCAATTCGCCTTCACGAAGGAGCCCCTCATCGAAGAGTACGCAGTGGCCGCCCAGATCTACAAGCTCAGCGCAGTCGACATGTGCGAGCTCGCCAAGCACTCCGTCCTCCAAAGTGGATTCGAACACTCGGTCAAGCAACGCTGGCTCGGCCACAACTACCACCTCCCCGGCGTGGCAGGAAACGACATGGCAAAGGTCAACGTGCCAAACATCCGCGAGGCATTCCGCCACGAGACTTGGTTGCAAGAACTTGCCATGTATGCTAATCTCCCCAGCGGGCGACATTCACCCACGTTTACTGATTTTCCACTCTAGGNNATTGACCGCTATACCGCAGCGAGCGACCCGTCGCGCAAACTGTCCATATCAAACCTCAAGCCCAACCATCCCTTCTCTGCCAACCTCACAGCACCGGGCTCGCCCACCGCGCATTCGATGCAGACGAACCCTTCGGCCACGAATCCCCTCAATCACTCCGAGTACTTCCAGACGAGAAATGCGCGAGATGGCAATTTCCAGCTTCCTGCCCCGGCTGCTCATCACCACTACATCCCCAACGCGCAAGCTGCCCGAATTTCTCAGTCACCTAGCATGGTCAGTCTGCCGGGCCACAAGCACACGCGTTCGTCCAGTATGGTTGGTCACGGTTCGCCAGCTGGTGGCCCCGCACCTACCTCCATCCCACCGGACATGGCACCCATGCCCATGTCGTCGCTCGACGCATCTGAGCCCCGCTTGTTCCCTGGCGTTGTGAGTAAGAGTCGCAAGGGTAGTATGGTGACGAGCAGATCTGGTGTCGATGTTGGTAGCGAGGACAACAATGTCCCTGATCACATGACGCAGAGTCTGCCTGCTATCGCGCTGGGTAGACCTAGACCTGGCGAGCATGATGCAGCGGTTGTCGAGGATGAGGACGAAGTCGAGGAGACTGCTTGAGTATTGTGCTCGTGAGCATGAGTTTATGGTTTACCTACATTTCTTTGTCATGTATTGTTATGCCTTTGTTGTATTGTGGGTCGGGCGAAAGAGTGCCCTTGCCATTGATATCACATTGCGGTTGGGTATGTGGTTGCATGGGACAACACTCCACCCGAAAGGACAGGGTGGCTGTTGAATGAAGAACGAACAGGAAGTCTCTAAATGTAGAAATTATCTCTATACTATTGATCTTTTTTTGCAATAAGCTCTTGCACACCATTTGATCGCGAACGACGCCCACAATCCTCTACACACTGGCAGGGAAGCTATACTGAGCAATAGTAATCTTGTCGACCTTGAAAGTCTTGTTGTCCTTGGTGACAAGATTACCAGTAGCACCATTCTTCACCAGGGTAGAAGCGAATTGGGGGTCTGCAGCGGCAAGAACCACAGTCGTGTTGACGTAAGAATGCTCATAAACCACACCCTTGAACTTGTTCTGCGCTTCTTCGGCTGTGCCAAAGCCAATGGCCTTGCCAGATTTGGTCGTCAGGGTGGAAACGGTCTTGCCTTCGACGCTGACGGTCTGAATGGTGTTGCCTGAGGCTTGATCGTATTTGTCTGTTTCTTTCATCAGTGGTTTGAGATGGTAGAGAGGGTTTGTTTGCACAACTTACAGNTGGATCTTGACACCCTGGTTCGAGTTTACGGCAAAAGTGTTGCCTTGGAGTTGTACGCCGTTCTGCAGGGCGCTGGCGAATGCACACCATTGTCCGTTTACGTGCGGCTTACCACCACACTGTGCGCCTTGGGCATCTGTAGAGCCCAGGACAATTGCTTGGATGAGCTGGCCTTGATCGGTTCCCATACCGGGCCAGAGAGCCAGACGAGGGGTATCGCCGCTCTGGGTCTTGCCGGTGTAGAGAGTGGTTTCTGCCTCGATGATGTAGGAATTTGTGGCGCCGAGAGAGAATGCATTGCCGAAGCGTATGTTCTCCGAGCCAGAATCTTGGGCAAAGGCGCCTGTTGCGGCAGCAGCGAGGACGCCGAGAAGAAAATTGCGGTTGAGCATTTTAGATGCTGGTATGTGCGAAGAGAATGCAGATAATCACGGCCCGCGTGAGAGGTTCGAAGGAAGAAGGAGAGAAGGTAAAACGAAAGTGCTTGGATATGCGAAAAGGCAGAAGCAAAGGATGAGGATGAGTGAACATATATTCTTCTGCCTTGAGTACAAAGCTGGAGTATTCCATGTCTCTGAAACATCTGGTGATTGTGGTTAGCGAAGACCTGTATAGGGCAGCATACAACCTGAAACACGTCGTCTGGAGACGCGAGCAAGCCCTCGTCAGATGCAGATCATAAAGCTTGTTCCACCAGTTAAGAGTAAGCATTCTGACAGGCGCAACTACAGGGCTGCATTTGATGTCGTTTCACCATAAGATATATCACCAGTGTTTATAGATGCCAACCCACACTGCACGCAGCCGTCAAATTCGCATAGTGGTATAGTCACGGTTTGTAAGGAACAGCGTAACAATGTCGACTACCGAGAGTTCGAATTTGATGCGTGTTGTCTAGGGCAGAACTCGGCATCATTGATCGTATTACCAATTCATATAGCAGGAGGAGGCTGAGGGAGGAGGTTGGGGCATCGAGTGGTGTAGTTGTCATCGTGTAGGGTAGTATCGATACGCTGCTTCGCCGCTCGAGGTTGCCGTTCACCATGTCAAGAGAACATACTATATTGATCAGTGCTAACAAAAGAAGAGAAGGGACGAGTGGCTTGTCGACGCTTCCCCAAGCGGAAATGTGCAACAGCCGGGGTTCAGCCAGACCTCGGCCGAGCTCTCCAGTTCTCACGCCTCCTTCTCCTGTGACAGGCGCCTTCTATGCATCAATCGATGCGAACCACTTCTTGGTCCTGGATATGAAACGGTATGCGAACTGTCACCTCAAAGGGACATTAGAGCTGTATCGGCATGTGACGGGGTGATGAGGTGGATCAAATACCGTCGGCATTCAACGGATGATCGACCGTCTGGCAATTACAGCGGGGTCATTGTTGCCGGCCATGCGTGCCGACTCCCTGTTCGTGTGTACAGTCGGCAATCGACGGTGGACCATGCCTGACCTCCTGTGTCCAGTATCATACGTGAGTTGCTCTTAAAACTGACATCTAGGTCGGCTATCGAGAGCACTTGTATCAACATCAATTCAGATCATTTAGTTAGTATCTCGATATGCATACCACAAACGACTATCCCCCAGTCGAAGTCGACAATGAGATCAAGGGAAGATTGGCCTTGATCACTGGAGCTTCTGGAGGTATTGGAGCCGCATGTGCACGACAACTCGCAGCTCAGGGTGTGCATCTCGCACTTACTTACGCATCAAATCTGAAGTCATGTCAAAGACTTGCTGATGAGCTCAAGAGTGAGCCAGCAAATGCGGATCTCAAGATTACTATCCACAAAGCAGATCTCGCCAGCATTGAAGAGACCACAGCACTTTGCCCAGAGGTTGTCAAGCAACACGGACGAGTAATCGATATTCTGGTATCCAATGCTGGATATGGTGTCAGGATCCAGAACGTGTGGGAGATTCCTTTGGAAGAATTCGAGCACACCATCAACGTCAATCTCAGAGCTACATTCTTGCTTGTAAAGGGTGTTGTCGAAGGCATGAGAGATCAGAGATGGGGCAGAATGATCTTCATTTCCAGTATCGCAGCCTATGGTGCTGGTATCAATGGATGCCGTAAGTCGAGCTTCCTCACACCAACGATACTGTTGTCTGACTGTTCAACCCAGATTNACGCTGCTTCCAAGGGTGGATTGCAATCAATGATGAAGAATCTCTCTTCTCGCTTGGCACCTTACAACATCTCGGTCAATGATGTTAGTCCTGCAATGGTGGGAAGTACTGGTCTGTTACCTTCTGCCGACAGCGTTCCTGGAGTCGTCGACAATATCCCACTGCAGCGTCTCTGTGCCCCTGAAGAGGTTGCAAATGTTGTTTCTATGTACTGCAAGACTGGATTTGCCACTGTAAGTAAACAACTTGACGTCTCGTGCTGTTACTACTGCTCACACTCATTAGNNGGTCAGTCATTGGTGGTCGGCGGAGGGCTACGATAAGAGGTGTGTTTGTAGCACGGCACGTCAAGGCATTTGGTATGAACTTTCACAATCTAGTGTTCTTGATAGAGCAATCTGGTTTTACGAAACATTATTACATATCTTTGCCATTTGGTGAACTTGCAGAAATTATGCTTTCTCGAATGGCAGTTCGTCTAAGGGTGACAGTTCAAACTTATGAATTGAGCCTTGCTTCAGTTGAGCGGCGACACACAAGGAACAGGTGCTCATTGGCCAGTTATGTGAGTTGTGGGACGAACTTCGACTCGAATCAATCGTTGACTTCTATCCAAGCTTGTCGCAATCAACGCCCATGCCCTTCAATAAAGCGCCTTTGACTGAAGGTGCAATCTTCGCGAGCCAAAACCTTGTCTCGTTCAGCAAGAACAGTTCCCCACTGCGGCCAAAGCAGAAGTTTGCCACACCACCAGGGACCAGAATCTTGCCGATCAGAGTGCCTCCGGCATTCCAGACGTTCAGACCATCTCCACATCCCGAATAGACATTTCCAACCGTATCGCACTTGATACCATCTGGGATGCCGGTGTCTGCCATGGCGAAGAGCCGACGATTGGCCAGGAAATCCGCCCCTGAACGTCGAATCACATCGAACGCATAGCTGCCGAGCCGTCAACATGTTTGCCTTTAGGGGTCGAGAGTGTCGACTTACATGGAAGATGCACGAGTATCGTCTATGGTTCCGTCACCATGGATCCACTCTGTGTCTGTCACATAGAGTGTCTGTTCATCGGGAGAGAAGCACAATCCGTTCGGTCGCCCAAATCCATCGGCGACTGCTCTGATACCNCCGGTTTCTGGCTCGAATCGGTACAGCTGGTTTGGCAGCTGCGGCTTCGGGCAGAAGCCTTGCTCTGAGCCGTAGATCGGATCGGTGAACCATACTGCCCCGTCTGACTTGATCACGACATCGTTGACTGAGTTGAACCTTCGCCCATGATAGCTGTCCACGAGCATCTGGACACTGTAGGGNGCCTCAGCTTCCATGAGAACGAGACCGCCCTTGGACGAGTGGTCTCCCNNCTGAGCGCAGAATAGGACGCCGGACTGGTAGTTGACGCCACCGTTTGCCATCATTATGTCGGTCTCGATCCTCTCCTTTGTCCAGATACCTTCGCGCTCTCTTTTGAGCTTGTGAACCATGATACAATCCTTATCAGACTGGTCCGACTTGCACCTGTTACTGGTGACAAATAGCGAGTCTTGGTCAGGGAAGTATACACCAGCTTCATGTGCAAATGGCAAATCATCCTCAAGGACACAACCCAAAGTTGCGGAAGGGCCAATGATCTTCTTGAATGAGTTGTCGTAGATGAGATATCCATGTCCGCTCGCGGATGCTATGTCATGTTGCCCTTGTAGCGCTTTCTCATGTGGAGTCAACTCCTATTTCCTTGTCAGCATGAGAACAAAGCTTTGGATAAACAAACATCGTACCCTCAACGCTGTCAACTTGCTAGCCATTTCCTGGGCACTACTGTATGATCCGGCAATCGCAGGCGATTTTTATCTTCTCTCAATTTCGGCTTCGCAAAGACTTCGGTGGCTTCACATATACTACGATGCCGACAATAATCGGCTTCTGCTGTAAAGCCGACTCGATCGAAGACGACACTGAACGAAAGCTTCTTCCGGTACAAAATTTGTCCAAGGTCTGCTGACAGCTAACAAAGCCGATTATGGGCACAGATAGACGACGGAGTCTGACGGCTTTTGGCGCTCCAGGTCAATAGACGTCGTTCGATCATGAGTTCGTAAACGAAAGCATGTCTGAGTATATCGGTGATTGACGGTTGGATGTTGGAAGTCGTGATCATGTGTTTACAAGGAATAAAGATCTAGACTTCCGGCTTCTGACGGAAATGGGCGGTCTGCATCACAAGCTCAACGGTAGGAAGTTGCGATGCAAAACCTTGCTCACCTCGAACCCCAGGTCCTCTTTCCCCAGACCCCATACCACGCGTTCGCCTTTGTCAAGGCCCCGCATGCGCTCGACCGGATCTCAGGGAAGCCTCATCGATTAAAGTGCCATCGGTGTTTGATCTGATCTATATATTCTCCACGCTTTCGCCTCTAGGGATCCTCCATAGCTCAAGGTCAACAACTCAACCGTTTTCTCATCATGGCGATTCAACTCGAGGGCAACTCCCTTCTCTATACCGTCACCACTCTGACATGTCTTGGATTCCTCCTCATTGGCTTCGACAATGGTTTGATGGGCGGTTTCATCAATGGTAAATCCTTTACCGAAACCTTTGGCATTGACACCAACACCAACTATGGTACCAATATCATCGCATTGATTGTATCAATCTACGAGATTGGTTGTTTCATCGGAGCTGTCACGACCAGTTTCATTGGTGAAAAGTTGGGTAGACGCAAATCAGTTCTGATTGGTGTGGTCATTATGATTGTTGGTAAGAACATGAGTTCAAACTGCAGTCGGCCCAGATCACTGACATAAACAGGCGCACTCTTGCAGGCCACCGCTTACCAAGTCGCTCACATGATTGTCGGAAGAATCGTCAGTGGTATCGGCATGGGATTCATCAACTCGACAGTGCCAGTCATGCAAGCTGAATTTTCGCCCAAAGCAACTCGCGGCAGATATGTATGCGCACAGCTGTCGACCCTCAACTTTGGTGAGTCTGATCGAGCATATTGCCGGCTTCTCTTCCAGCTGCTGACCGCTACCANNGGTATCATGATGGTGTATTGGATCGACTACGCGTTCTCGAAGTCGGACAATGGACGTGCCAGCAGCTATATCTGGCGTGTACCCACCATTCTTCAGTGTATCTTCCTGATCCCCATGATCTTCATCATCTGGGTCATCCCAGAGACTCCTCGCTGGCTCGCCGCCAGAGACCGCAATGAAGAGGCTCTCGAGGTTCTGACCCGTTTGAACAAGGGCAAGATGAGCCAGGAGGAGATTCAGAGCATCCACACTGATATCGTCCGCACTGTGGCCATCGAGAAGTCCATCGGCGCTGGCTCCTGGAGCGACCTTCTGAAGAGCGACAGCATCCAGAGTAGACGCAGATTCCTTATTGCCTGCGCAATCCAGGCATTCCAACAGCTTGGCGGCATCAACGCTCTGGTTTACTACTCGGGAACTCTCTTCCAAAAGAGTCTAGGCTTTGATGCGAACCTCTCTGGACTCATGTCTGGATTCTTGAACACGTGGTTCTTCTTGGCCTCCTTCATTCCTTGGTTCCTGATTGACAGAGTCGGTCGTCGTCCTCTTTTGTTGTCTATGATCAGCTTGATGGCAGCCGTGATGGCTGTTCAAACAGGTCTCGTCTACCAGACTCAAAACAAGACATCTATTGCCCGTAAGTTCTAGTAATCCCACCCTCAACCATAAAATGACTAACAATCAAGCAGATNNGGTGCCGGTATTGGTGCCGCAGCAATGCTCTTCATCTTCCAAGGCGCCTTCACCATCGGCTTCCAGGCCACCGTCTGGGTCTACCCCTCCGAGATCCTCCCTCTCCGTCTGCGTCAAAGAGGTTCTTCCATCTCCACAGCCTGCAACTGGATCCTCAACTTTGTTATTGTCTACATCACTCCCCCTGCCATCAGAAACATCGGCTGGAAGACCTACATCATCTTTGCAGTGCTTAATGCAGCATGGGTACCCATCATCGTGAGTTTCTCAAGGATCTATCCTGTTATTACACGACGTCTAACAGCTTGTTACAGTNACATGTTCTTCCCCGAGACCAAAGGGCTTGCATTGGAAGATGTGGACAGGCTGTTCGTCAAGGAAGGATTCGAAGAGGGGTTTGACGCCGCGATGAACGAGAAGGCTGTCGAATACCGAACCGACATGATCGAGAAGGTCTGAAGGTTGTCGAGTCTGCCTTTTAAGCGTAATGATTCGAGGGTTATCTAGCCAGAACACAGATCTGTATGAGTTATGTCAATTTACTTTTCTTATTCTTCGAGATATGAGACTACGAATCTACTATAACGGCAACATGTTTCGGGACTGATTTTTGCGCATCTATACACAACACCATAAACTCAAAGGTCACATTGGAAACAATTGGCAGGGTGACTGTCAAAAGGCCGGAGGGAAGAAACGATCAGGATGTACACAAAGCTTTGATATGTGGTTTGCATTTTCGAATGGCTAGCATCTTATGGTACGTGACGGTGCAGCTAGTAAAGTTCTCGAGATGTTTCTTTGGCAATGATGTACAAGTTTGTGTGCGTGTTGCGTCGCTGACGACCGGAATTTCATCGAGAGTGTATCTTGTTCTACACTCCGTTGCATCTCCTCCCCAAGGCACCAAGGTTTGCATACCGAGGTTTCTCGTGGCGAAGGTGTGATATGTAAAGTGGCAGATGAAATGTCGAGTATGAAGAAGCAAGTGATGGTCATTGTTGTGGTTGAGAAGCTGTTAGGAGAGGGAGTATGTTGTTGTGTAGCTCTGCTTCCTGTTCGGGTGTTGATTAAGATGTCAAATCCCTTGCCGGATTCTTTCTCCACCAGTGCTGAGAACGGCAGTCCCCGCCATCCAGCAAGCAACTACTCGTACTTTCTATCATCTCTTGCATGCTATCCACGAATACTGAAGGCAGTAGTAACCCACAAGGATGAATCCAAAAATCGGTCATGTTCGAGAAGTTTTTGAGGCAGCAAACGATTTGCTGGTAGTCGTCTACCGTTCCTTCATGAGTACGCCATCCGAGAAAGATATCGACTCTCTTGACGACGTTGAGAATACCCGAGGCGTCCAACATTTGCTCGCATAGCGAGAGCTTTCTGCGACGGTCACCACGCTGTATTCGTCGATGAAGAGCCCGCGGAACAAATAGCGCGCAGCATACGACCGACACTTCTTGCTGACGAGGCTGAGACTTTCGAAAGTGTTGTAACACTGGTTTCCATAAGCTTGAGTTTTTCCACAACCTTGACTTTGGTCGATGAACTCGTAGACGCTGATCAATATCTCTGCGGGGAGGGTTTCGAGTCGAGACACCATCTTGAACCGCGGTTGCCTCCACGGAACAGATGGCTTTTGTGGCGTGGCAGGAAAGAAGAGGGGAGATGATTCGAAGAAGCCACTTAATGCGGTGAAAGGTGTAAACCACGCTCGTCGGATGTGAAGATGAAGCTGTGTATGTTGACTTGTGAATCTTGGAGGTGTGTTTGAAGACGACGTTGTTGGATCGTGACTGTCTACTTTGGAGTTCAAGCTCTGTCCCTGAGATCTGCACTGGAAGGTACTGCTTGCCAGGGAAAGTGCGGCTTGCAGGATGAAGTAGTGCGCGGAGTTGGATTGAAAAGTGTAGGAGAGCTTGCAAGCAAGAGAAGGCGCAAGCCGAGATAGAAAGGGATGTTTGTTGGTGACGAACAAACAAGAAGTGAAGCGATAATCTCGATGCAGGAATCAATGTGATGAGGAGAATACCAAGGATGAGACTCGAGTTCGAGACACACGATCGAGGGCTATCACACGCAAACACTCCACTTCACTCACCTATCATTATATACTCAGAAAGTGGCCCTTCTCACATCCCACTTGTAAGACACAAACGTGAGTTTGGCGTAGTGGGAGATCCCCTGCTTTAACAAGTCGGGAGTAGAGGGGCTATGCCCCAAAAGTTTTGTTTACAAGATTGAGGGTTCGACTCTGGGGGCGGAGATTCTGATTTGGTGTTGATCTTTTGGTTGTGGTCAACAGAGACACGAACGTGGATATGGCTACTTCTCTACCATCCTCCTGGGATCAAGTGTCTACTCACATCATCAGTCTTCCCAGAAGCGTCAGGCATGGGTGTGCTGTCATAAAAACTGTGTATTTTGTTTCGTGTCATGCAATAGGGGGTGAGGATAGATCCGTGGATGGAAAAGATAAGAAAAAGAAACACACATCCCTTCTCGTCCTCAGCGCCTCAAGACACCCCGATCTAATGCCCACAGCCAAGCATGCATCCGGCACAAACACGCCTCACACAGGTAAAAAAAGCGTGATGCGTTCATACAAATCCAACTTTTGATCGTCCTCTCCATATCGAAACCTCTACGTGTCATCCCCACAAGATCTAGATTGGCGATCTTGTATGTGTGGGTATCGGTGTAAGTCGTTGGTGATATATCAACCAGTCGTTGTTCACTCGATGGTGGGCTCAAGAGTAGAACCGGCAAGGATGGTGGCCNNCTGTTTGACGTTAGTACATGTTTCGAAGGCTGCAATGAAGTTCACTTACCATCCAATAAGACGCCAATGCTTCTCGATTCTGCGAGAAAGAGCAACCTTCTCACCGATCTCGGTACAGGCAGGGCTGGTGAGCTGCAGTCTGGCGGCATCGGCCTTGACGGCGACAACCTTGGCACCAGTGGCGGTAGAACCAATGTTGACCATGAGGACTTCGTTCTTTGCGAGCTTGGCAACCTTGGCCTGCTTGCCGTCGGCGGTCTTGACACCGAGCAGACGACGGAGCAGGAAGTAGTTGACCTCGATCTCGGTGTAGATGGCGGGGAGCTGGCCACGAAGACCAAGGACGAAACCGACCAGACGATCGGCACGGCAGAGGGTGGGGTCGACACGGGTACCGACACCAATAAGACCACCGGGGACGGCGAACTTCAAGTCGTTGTTCTCGGCGAACAGCGTGACAACTCTCGAGAAGATGGGCTTGCACTGAATCTTGCCCTGCTCATCCTTGCTCACGATACCGGGTCTGATCTCAATCTCGTCACCGAGCTTCAACACACCAGTCAAGATACTGCCACCAGCAACACCACCCTTGAGGTCCTCAATCTCGGCACCAGGCTTGTTGACATCGAAAGATCTGATAACAATCATGTGCGGTGCGGCGGTGAAGTCTCTTGGGGGCACGGGGATCTTGGAGACGAGGTACTCGTTGATGGCATCGATGTTGAACTTCAGCTGGGCACTGATGGGGATGATGGGGCTGCCGTCAGCGACGGTACCGCGGATGAACTTCAGGATAGACTCGTGGTGTTGGCCAGCAGCCTCCTCACGCATCAGGTCGACCTTGTTTTGGAGGATGATGATGTGGTTCAGCTTCATGATCTCAATGGCGGCCAAATGCTCAGAGGTCTGGGGTTGAGGGCAGGTTTCGTTTCCGGCAATCAGGAGGAGGGCGGCGTCCATGACGGCGGCGCCAGACAACATGGTGCTCATGAGAATATCGTGACCGGGGCAGTCGACGAAGCTANNGGAGAGTGTCAGATACAGCTAGCAAGTGAGGGTATGCGTGTTGACTCACGAAACATGTCTAAGCAGACGGTATGTACCAGCGCATCCGTCTCTCTCACATGGAGGGTCGACCTCCTTGTCACTCTTGTAACTCCTGTAGCAGGTGGGGCGCGGGCACTCGTCGTTGTCGCACTTGTAGACCTTTGCGTTTGCGTAACCGAGCTTGATGGTAATGTTTCTCTCCAACTCGTTCTTGAAACGGACAGTCTGGACACCAGAGATGGCCTTGACGACGGTCGACTTTCCGTGGGCGACGTGACCAATGGTACCGATGTTGATGGTGGCCTGGCGCGAGATGATCTCGGGGGACAGAGGGTTCAGGGCCTTGACATCGATCGTTGACGGGTCGGGCTGCTCGGCGATGAAGGGCTTCTGGACGGCGGGAGCGGGAGCAGACTTCTTCAGGGCCGACTTGGGCTTCTGCTCAGGAAGCTCATCTTCCGACTCGGACTGGTCTTGCTGGGGGTTCAAGGTGGGCGAGGCGGGTGGTGAGACGTCCTCGGGGTATTCGCCGTTCGAGGCCATGATTGCGGAGGGTGCGCGGTAGGACTCGGGGTGGTGTAGTCGGGGAGCGCAAGGGCGAGCGAGGGCGAAATTGGCTATGAGTCTTGCGGGCTCTCGCTGTGACGTGCAAAGTCTCCAAACTCTCAAATTCTGGGAGCGACCGAAGAGTGAAGATGGCCAAAAGTGATTGCGGCGACACTTTCGACCGACTGTCCGGCTTGTCGACGTCGGCCAATCAGATGGCCGGTACGCCGTCAGCACGATTCTTGTTCTTGCCATCCGCACCTGTGTTCGACGTCCACGCTCCTCTATCCACCCTCTCCCCTCGATCCGACACCGTCAATCGCAGACATGTTGGCCAGATCCAGCCTGCGATCCGCGCGCATTGCCGCTGCAGCTCGCAACACCGCAACCCGCCAGTCCACGGTACGCTTGACACCTCTACACACGTCCGCACCTTCAACCACCCCCGACCGCCGGACCGCCCAGTGAATTATCCCAGCTGACGTCTCAATCCTCCAGCGCGCTGCCTCTTCCTCCTCCGGTGCCGAGTCATCCCAATGGGCAACCACCGCCACTGCCTCTGCTGCCACCGTCTTCGCCGTCGGTTCCGCCGCATGGTACTACTACCAGTTCGGTCGTGAGGCCCACGCCATGACCCCCGCCGAGGAGGNNGGTATGTCCCCCACCGCCTACAAACACCTTCGACCATATAGCGCTGACCATTGGCCCCACAGTCTTCACGCCACCAAGTACCCTTGGGAGCACGAGAAGCTCTACAAGACCTTCGACCACCAGTCTCTCCGCAGAGGTTTCCAGGTCTACCAGGAGGTCTGCGCTTCCTGCCACTCTCTCAAGCGCATTGCCTACCGCAACCTTGTCGGTAACTTCATGACCGTCGACGAGGCTAAGGCCCTTGCCGAGGAGAACGAGTTCGATACCGAGCCCAACGACGAGGGTGAGATCGATAAGCGCCCCGGAAAGCTCTCCGACTACCTCCCCAGCCCCTACAAGAACGACGAGGCCGCTCGTGCTGCCAACAACGGTGCTCTTCCCCCGGATCTTTCGCTCATGGTCAAGGCCCGCCACGGTGGCTGCAACTACATCTTCTCTCTTCTTACTGGTTACCCCGAGGAGCCCCCAGCTGGTGCCGTTGTCCCGGAGGGTCTCAACTTCAACCCCTACTTCCCCGGTACCGGTATCGCCATGGCCCGTGTCCTCTACGACGGTCTCGTCGAGTACGACGACAAGACCCCCGCCACCACCTCGCAGATGGCCAAGGATGTCGTCGAGTTCCTGAACTGGACTGCCGAGCCCGAGATGGACGACCGCAAGAAGATGGGCTGGAAGGTCATGGCTGTTGCCGGTACTCTCTTTGCTCTCTCCGTCTGGGTCAAGAGGTGAGTCGCGCCGAATATTGATACGGGACTATCAACAAATGCTGACTTTGTGCTGTNNAGATACAAGTGGACTGTCGTCAAGACCAGAAAGCTCGTGTACAACCCTCCCACCACCAAGGCCGTTCGCAACCCTTCATCTCCCCGCGCTGAGGTCCACACCGAGGGCCAAGGATTCCTCAAGTAGACGATTTCTTTGATAGGAATCTGGTAATTATATATTAGAGGGAAAATCTAGGCGATTGTCTGGACAGCTGACGGGTGACTGCAAGAGGTCAAATGCCAGTTTCCAGACAAGGGTTGTCCGTTGAGGGAGAAAATTCCGGTCCTGTACAGCATCTTTGCGTCCTAGAGTAGAACGCAAGGGTGGACCTTTCTTTTCTATCTTCAATTTTTTTTTTCTTTGTCGTCTGTACTATGAGCCCGGAAAATTCGAAATGCTTGCATGTTCTACCTAGACCGCATATTCTACCCAAACACTTTACGACTTTGTTATCCCAAAATGCGGCTCTTGGTAGACTTTGGATGTAATGATCATAGATTGCCACCAGCCTCAGGCATCAACACGACTGTAGGTGTCTGCGCAGCACAACTTATTTCAGGTAAGAGGTAGGCGACCTCGGTCATTCTGGAATTGGTTTTGTTAAAGTATCATCGCTTTCTTCGCATGCATATCTAGGAAAATAGGTCACAAGTGTTGTGGAAAAGGGTCTGTATACAGCAGCACGACGGTTTTCAAAACGAGCTGGTCGCGATGAGCTCTCCTAGCGAAGGTCAGCTTGGTTTATGCCATGTTAGTCTGTTCCAATAATATCTAAATCGTCGTTGGTCAACTCTCAGCGGTGTCATTTGATCTTAGCTATGGAAACGCATCCTCGTAGAGGCATAGTAGATTGTTCAACTAACCCATCTACTTATGTTTTCCGTACAAATATGCTCTCGTTCTAGATCTATTCGTTTTGACGACCCTGAAGATGATGGTCGAGGTTGTAGTTAATTGTGCAAGCTTCTGATGTGCACTAGTGGCACAAGTCGGCAAGGCGGTGAATCGGGTCATGGCAGAATTTCCAAGCATGCATGAACTTTTTTCGAGAGTTGGATTGTCGCATAAACACACATCNNACAGATATATACAGCAACATGTCGACGTCGCAAGTGAGAATTCAGCTCAGCACGAGGAGTCCGGATATCGAGCTGCCCGAGGACACTGGGCCGATCCTCGTCTCGACCGGTAAGCACCACCTCGAAGTCGCTGCTTTGCGCCAGCGCCATGGCGCGCAGACGGATAGCTGACGATTGTCGCAGNAGCTCCGCAGATACCAGCTCTCAACTCTTGTCAACCGTCTGCTCGAGACCGAACAACCCGTCCCCTTCGAGTTCCTGATCAACGGCCAATTCCTCCGAACGTCGATCGATGAATTCCTTACCGCCAACGGCATCTCTGCCGAAACGACCTTGAACGTCGAATACGTCCGCGCTCTGGTGCCGCCGTCGCACGTCGCCTCGTTCGAACATGACGACTGGGTCAGCAGTATCGATCTTCTCTCGACCACTTCGGCAGCTGGAAGATGGGCGGGCAAGAACTTTGCTGGTGCTGGGAATGAGCGTCTGGTGTCGGCGAGTTACGATGGACTGTTGAGGCTTTGGAACCAGAGCAAAGAGATTTTGGCAACAAGTGGAGATGGTGGACACAGTGGACCTGTCAAGAGTGTCAAATTCTTGGATCACTCGCGTCTGGTCTCATCGAGTGTGGATCGCAGTGTCAGAATCTGGAACTACAACGACAGAGAGATTACGCCCAAGGTTGAGCTGTTGGGACACACGGCCTCCGTGGATAGACTGGCCGTACACACGCCCTCTCAGCGCATCTTGACCGCCTCGCAAGATCACACTGTCGGCATCTTCAGCAGCGACATCAAGAGCAACCCCTCAGCACCCGCACATCTCCTCCCCAACCCCTCAAACAAGCGAAGGAAACCCAGCGTCACCGTGCCCCAGCGCGGTGCACTCGCTCTCCTGGCCGGCCACAATGCACCAGTCTCGGACGTCACCTTCAAGCCCGACGATGCCACAGTCGCCTACTCGACCTCCTGGGACCACACACTCAAGACCTGGGATCTGGCCACCCACAGCTGTGTCGACACACGCGCAACCTCTCACCCTCTGGTTTCGGTCGCTGCTCTGCCTCAGTTGAACTTGGTTGCTGCAGGTACCACTGCCCGTCACATTTCTCTCATCGACCCTCGCGCTTCTGCAACCTCGATTGTCGCCATGACACTCCGTGGTCACAACAATGCTGTTGTGTCACTCACACCTTCGCCCGACAACGGCTTTGTATTCGCCTCTGGTGGCCACGACGGCAGCGTCCGCGTCTGGGATGTCCGTAATGCCAAAGCTGGTAATGGCGGTGTCACCGAAGGCGGCATGACCGGCGAAAGCATCTTTGTTCTCGAGCGCGACGGCCAAGGCGAGAAGAAGCCGGTCGGTGGTGAGGGTATCAAGGTCTTCGGTGTGCAATGGGACGAAGCATGGGGTATTGTCAGTTGTGGCGAAGACAAGAAGGTGCAGGTTAATCAGCCCAGGTAAATTGCCAAAACCCAAAAGCATGAAAGTGTTTTATTTTATACCCTTTTCAACTGTCTCGCTTTCTTTGTTCGGTTCGTAAGTGTCAGTGAGGGTGCTAGCAGAACAAGAGCAAAAAATGACTGCAGCGAGTAGGAGTCGAACCTACGATCTCCTCGATGAGGATGTGGTGGAAGTATACAAAGCATACGTAGTCATCAGCTTGTGTTTGCAAGACGTGTTCTCAAAGGCGCTCTAACCACTGAGCCACCGCTGCTGTTTGTTGTTTGAATGTAGACGATGGCTCGATATATAGGATCCGGGGGTATTTGAGGAGGAAACTGAAGAAGGATGGAAGGGAAGGTATGACTGTAACTTCATTGCTTCTATGGACTACCTGGAAGTATCTTATTCATGGTTTCAGGGTGTAGACATGTGCAATACTATCTAGATGGGCGAGTATCATGATTGGCCCCGAGTGTTTGGGTTGCTTTGCTGCAAGCGCCCATGGCGTTTTCGTATCAAACGAGCCTCTCACCAACACCAACGCAGAAGGCATTTTCACTCTTGGACCTAATCCCACTTCTTGTCGAGAAGTCTCGGTTTCCTTGTCTTCCCCAACTCCAGAAACCTATCGATCCATCATGAATATCCTGAACATCTTCCTGCCTTGCTGTCTCGGCTCCAGCAACCATGAAGTCTCCAACAATATCGCTGATCCTGGCGCCGAGAAGTTCACCACATACACCGACGTTCCCTCTGTTGCCGAAGTTCGTTCCGCAGTCGAGATGACCAGCAACAAGCTTCTACACTTCATCACCACGACCGATTCATTCAACACACCCGCTTGCAATGTACAGATCCAAGACATCATCAAGTTCGACCAACCCATCACTGTCCAATCATCCTGGTGGATCCAAGCAGTCCTCAAGAAACTCTACAAAGCCATGATGGAGCTCGTCCTCAAAGTCGAGGATCACAGTCAGGATCTCAGTCATGCGATGCACAAGCTCTTGATTGAAGCCGACACCCTCGCCCAAGAGTTCGTGAAGCTCACGACTGATCACCCTTACATCACCTTCTTCGTCGAGACTGTTGCGTTAGCTCTCTTGATTCAACTGTTGACCCCTGTCTTGCTTGAGGCCCTTGGCTTTGGCGCCGAAGGTGTGATCGTAGGTGAATAGATTGCTGTCCATGATATCATTTTCCGTCGCTAATTCGAGACTAATAGACNNAGTCTCGCCGCTAGATTCCAGTCTCTGTATCCTAATGTTCCCTATGGCTCACTGTTCTCAAAGCTGCAGAGTTTCGCTGCCAGATATGGAAAGAGATTGATCAAGCACTGATTTCGTTCGGAGGGCCGTGTGGTATGGGTCGGTTGCAAACACGGTAAATCCTGTGCTAAGGGTTTCCCCCTCCTAAGATGGCGCACAGTGCTATGTTTGACTACAGAATTGCACAATACTTCTCCTACACACATGTTATCGTGAGATAGCCTGAGGTGATGGTCTCTCCGTGGACACAATCTCTTTCCGGAGAGCGTTGTGCCATTTTCTTAGCTACACTATGATCATGTTCAGCACACAGGGAGAAGAACGGTTGTCGAGAAAGGGGAACAGGGGTTTGACCACTTGTTCACGATGGTTCACGGCATGTTTGCTAAGGGGGTCATCTTTGAACAACAATGAAGCGATAGGCATCTCAATCCTGCTTGGAGACTGACATACAAGTGTATCAATGTACTTATTCAAAGACTGATGCTCTTTGTATCCTCCTTGAACTCCATCTCCTCACCCTTGCCTTTTGCATCAGCCTTCTCTGTCATCATCGGCTCCCGATCTCCATACAAGAGAGCCGTGAGACCAATGTCCCTCTCGATCTTCGCCTTGAGTGCCAGATCGGCCTCTGCGAACCCAGCATCTCCAAACAGTTCATCCATCTCTTCCAAAGTCAGACCCTTGGTTTCCGGCAGAAGGAAGTAGACCCAGAGCGCAGCGACGACGGTCACGCAGCCGAAGAAGATAAAAGCGCCGAACTGAGACGTGTTGATGAAAGGCGAGGTCGAGATTCCCACAGCAAAGTTGTTTAGCCAGTTGGCACTGCCACCGAGAGAAACGCCCTTGGCGCGCATGCTGAGGGGGAAGACTTCAGATACCACGATCCAGGACACGGGTCCCCAACTANNGAATCTTTTGTCAGTTCGAATATCACCGATTCAATTCCAAAGAGTATCTCACCTGTAGGCGAAGTTTCCAATAAACACCCACACGAAAACGATGCAGACCCAACCAGCGGCGACGTGGCTCGGCCAGTCATCTGAGTAGGAACCGATGAGACCGGCAACAATGAAATGACATGTGGCCATTCCGATCGCTCCAGCAAGGAGGATTGACTTGCGACCGAATTTGTCGACATATAGGACAGCAGGGATGGTGAGGAGGAACTCGATCACGCCAACAACGCCGGTCGCCAGTAGAGCCAGAGTGTTGCCGTCGAAACCGAACCCTCTGAAGATGAAGGGAGCACTAAGAAGGTTGAGTCAGTGATGATCTGATGTTGATTTCAACTCAAGCCTTACTAGNTAGTTGATGGCGTTGATACCGTTCCACTGCTGGAAAGTCATCGTCAAGCATGCTGCCATTGTTCTTCTACGCAACGACGGGTTGGTGATCAAAGAAGCGTAATCATGGAAACCAATCAAGAAGTTGCTCTTGAAGCTCCCATCCTGATACTGAGGATACTTCTTACGTGCGGTCTCGACTTCAAAGTCGCGGAGAGCCTTGATTTCGAGGTATTCAACGCGCACGCCCATATCCTCGGTGGTCTTGTTTCTCAAACGGGCCAATGTTGTGAGTGCCTCTTCCTCCCGGTCTTTGTTCATCAGGTGACGTGGCGACTCGGGCATAAACATCATCATACCTGCTCCGAGGATGAGAGCAGGAAGGATCTGGATACAGATTGGTACCAGCCAAGCGGCGTCTGATTGCGAATCACCAGTACCTCCGATGAAGTTTGTTCCNTGCCGGCTGTCAATTGTGGAGCTGCAAGTTTCTTGTATCGGTATGCACCCACCATAACCAATCCAGAAGGAGATCATGATGCCGAAAGTTATGGCAAGCTGTTGCACTGCTACCAAAGATCCTCGGATCTCAGGGGGCGAGAGCTCGGCGTTGTACAGCGGAACAACCATCGATAGAGATCCGACACCAAGACCAGTAACGAAACGGCCAGCAAGGACGTAGTCCTTGTTGACAGTGCAGGCTTGAACGATAACACCGATGGTGAAAACGCAGCAGGCGATCAGTGCACACCAACGTCGTCCGACAGCATCGGCCAGATAGCCATTGATGAGGGTTCCAACCCACGCACCAAGTTCCAGTATCGAAGTCAGCAGACCCTGGGCAAGACCTGTACCTTTGGCGTAACCATTTGTNCTAAGGTATTGGTTAGGAGGTTGTAAAGACATGTTCTCGAAGCTCCAACTACTTACCGCTCTGATAAAAGAGTTCATGGTCAAGACCTGGGCGAACATGCCCTGATTGTAACCATATACGAAACCACCAAGCGAGGCAAAGAATGCAATACCAGTGGTCTTTCCTGACGCTATGATACCCTTGATGCCTGGTGGGCCTGAGAGCCGAGCTCTCGCGGCGGAAAGGGGAGCGCCTCCATCTACGGGAGCCATGATTGAAAGTGTGTACAAAGGATGTTTGTGGAGGAGGTATGGGGAACGGTTCCCTCCATGTGGAGAGAAGTGTCGAGCCTTTTAATACATGATAACAGTGGGTCCTACTAGGTAGGATCGATCAGCAATGTTGTTCCAGAGATGACCAGCCTCGTTGTTGCATTTTGCCTGAAGACGATTGCCCTTCGATAGCATGCGTTTCAACATGGTTCCGATAATCTGCGGGCACAGCGCAACAACTTGAATGCTGAGGCCACCGACGTATCGTCAGTGCCTCAAGGGGAGTCTTGGATAAATCGCTCGAGTCCGCAATTGTCAATTTAGCCAGATCCCGAAGCCCGGGGCTCCACTCAAGTCTCCAGTTGAGTTGGAGATATGGAGGAGGGAGACCCACACTGTTCATGTCTTCGCATAGAGTTTTAGACACAACAAGCTGCTCTCCAAAGTCTGTCTTCCGAACTTGCCGCAGGATGCGACCAAATTGCAAACTGATAGCTTGGCAACCAGTGCCGTCGGTGTGGCGGTGACGCTTCATGCAGCCTGAAAGCCACCAAACGCTTTCCGCCCTCGTGTTATTCGCTCATCTGTGTTGCCGGCATTGCTTGGTAGCGGACAAGGCGGCATGGCTTGAGGTCGGCGGCGTTGTCGTTGTCTCAAGACTTTACGGCACTTCGGCAGTAAATACCCTTTGTCAGTGCATCAAACCATCTCACAACGTCAACTGGTGTCTTGTACTTGAATATGTGCATCTGTACGGAAAGCCGCTGAGGAGGCAGGTCGAAGCGGTCTGGTAGGTTCGATCCTTTCGGTGATCTATACCGCACGTGGTGTGCCTCGAGGTCTAATGTGCAGTAGAAACATGGCCACGGAAGCTTTCTTAGCCGGGACAGTATTGCAACCTCTGAACCACATTTTTAGCAGTTCTCAATCCTCCTTGCAGCTTGTGATTGTTGCCGGCAAGCTCGGAGTGCTCGCTACTAGGTGCAGTGTGATTTACCCGCCCGATTTCCCGTACGCGTGGAACATGTGAACGGACTTAGGTGTGACTTATGCTAAACTCCGCTCTTTAATGTTGACCACAACAGGTCAGCATAGGTGATCTCTGAGTACTGGAAGAATTCTCTGAACTCCAACATCGTGGTAGTCTCCCATAGTATCTGGTAGACACGTTATTCGATTGTATACATGACTGAGGTTTGACGAAAGTCGCTGGTCTCGTTCCCATGTAGTGCAAGCCCAGTTGCAGGAATTCGAATCATGTTTTATGATTTTCGGCCATCTGGCTCGGCACAACAGATATAGTTGAATTTCACATCGTTCAAGAGCTTCAGCAACCTTCTAAACATCAACACATTGATCTAAATGCATTGATTTCATTGCGGTTGCGCTGCTACATGCACGTCGGTCTGAAGATTGGTTGTCAGCAGTAGCACCCTGCCCGTGTCCTGGTGACGTCAATGCATAGATTTATGCATACTTCCGCCAGACTGGAACGCGTCGACTTTCGCGTCGTTGGTGCAGTTTCTCCACCTTGACAGCAGCTAAACAAGATCAGATCCTGATGCTCGACAACAAAACTCCTTGTGTTGTGCAAAGAGATGATTTGACGGATGACTCAAAGCGGGGATGTCAGGCGCCTCCTTTCCTCCGCATTTCACATCTTACGAGACAGCAACTGTTGATCTCGTAAGCAGCACTGCACCAGAGACCATCCCCTCAGTCATATTGTAGCAACCGGACGCGTGTGAGCTCTTACCAGTCCATACACTGACCATTCAACCGTGTATTGCCGCTCTGCAAACATGACTTTCTACCAGGCAATGAACTTCCACGAAGGCGAGAAGTTGATGCAGAAGAAGCTACGTGTACCCGAAATGGATAATCCAACCATTCCAATGCTTTCACCACAGCTGTCTACTATGCTTCAACGAGCACCATTGTTGGCGTTCGGCACTCTAGATCCTGAAGGACGCCCTTGGACGACCGTATGGGGCGGCCGCAAGGGATTTTCCCAACCTCTTGGAAACAGCATGATCGGTGTTCGAACCTCGGTGGCATCCAAGCTAGATCCGGTGGTAGAGGTATTGGTGGGTCTAGATGCCAAGGGTGAAATTGTGAAGGAAGAGGGAGAAGGAAGATTGCTCAGCGGACTGGCCATTGACTTGGATACTAGGAAGAGGGTCAAGCTTGCTGGAAGAATGGTTGCAGGCACTCTTGGTAGTACTGACGTAGAAGATGGTACAGATGCGAATGTACAACAAGGTGTACTGCAACTAGTCGCACGTATTGACGAAAGCTTAGGTAGGTTCGACTCTCTGCTACTAATCATAACGAGCTAACGCAGCAAAANNGGAAACTGTCCAAAGTATCTCAACAGACGTGAAATATCACCAGCGACCACCAATCCTAGACTCGTCTCAGACTCTGTTCCTTTAGATGAAGAAGCTGTTGAGCTCATCCATAAAGTCGACCTCATGTTCCTCAGCACAAGCAGCGGATCTAGCATGGACACCAATCATCGAGGCGGCCCTCCAGGCTTTGTACGCTGCGTGTCACAGGACGGCGGCTGTACACAATTTGTCTATCCTGAGCTCTCGGGCAACCGTCTCTACCAAAGTTTAGGCAATATGATGATTGAACCGAAAGCTGGATTCTGCTTCCCAGACTTCGAAACTGGTAATTGTCTCTTCGTGACCGGTCACACAGAAGTTCTCTTTGGAAAGGATGCGGCAGTGGTCATGCCTCGCTCAAACTTGGCAGTCCGAGTAACCATCACAGCGGCTCGCTTAGTAGCATCAGTGCTTCCGTTCCGTGGCAACACCGGCGAGTTCTCTCCATACAATCCAGTTGTGAGATTTCTGGCCAGCGAACAAGCAAGTACAAGGACTGAGGTACAAGATAAAAACCAGAATACTGCAAAGCTGTTGACCCAGACACCGCTTACTCCGACAATCTCGCGCTTCAGATTCAGCTTGTCGAATGCAGCTACCTACACCGCGGGCCAGTATGTTACCATTGATGCTTCAGAGCATATGGACTTCGGATACAGCCATATGCGTGATGATGACCCCAGAAGCCTGAATGACGATTTTGTTCGCACATTCACTGTGTCCTCTCCGCCTGGTCTGCCACCTCATCCAAGCAAACGTCTTGGAGACGACGAGTTTGAAATCACGATACGCAAGGTCGGAGTCGTGACTGACTTCTTGTTCAAACATGGGCTAGATGCCCGAGCAAAAGGGTCAGAGCTGGAAGTTGGGATCAAAGGCTTCGGAGGCTCGTTCATGGTGGAGCAGACCGAGGAAAAACCAGCTATTGCATTCATTGCTGCTGGAGTAGGCATCACGCCATTGATGCCCTGTCTACACTCGCTCAAGCTGGATTCTCTCCGACTATTCTGGACATTGCGGGCGGTCGATCTAGGTCTTGCTATGGATATGCTTGAGGGACTGCAAAATCTGGCACCGAGTCTTACTCTCTTCGTCACAGGCATATTTCCCGAGAGCGAAGAACAAAAGTCAGGAATTGACAAGCTCAGTGGCTACGGTGTACAAGTTGCACATCGTCGTATGGAGAAGAGCGACCTTGAGGGTCTGATGCCGGAGATTCAAAGATGGTTTGTTTGTACAGGTACGAGTCAGAGGAGCACTATCCTGCAATGGATGAGTGGCCAGGAGGTGGTCTATGAGGATTATAACTTCTGAACTGTTCGAGCTACCATCCCTATAGCGCTGGTTTGACAAACACTGTCAGGAAGAATATCATATGCAGTGCGGTTTGACTATATCGAGATTCCGAAAAGTGACCCAATGAACATGGTAATTGTGCCAGCTGGGTCCCCCGTGGTCAAGAAACCACGTGCTACATGTAATACATTCGTTCGGCCGAACATAGGAACAGGAAGATGGCACAATATGAGCCAAGAGCCGGGCATGCATGGTAGGGTAGTACTCATCGGTGCTCCTTCACATTGAGTCAGATACCAATGACACGATTCAGTGCGGAGACAGATGTATTGGAGCGGAGAATTGACGGTGAAGAATGAGCCCTGCGTCCAGACGGTGAAGGGCATTCTGGTGGATTACCATCGCGTTTTGTGTCTTGATCCGGACGAGCGAGAGCCGCAAGACAGATCGCATATAGCCAGAAACTCTGACCAATATTCTTTTGCTCGATGAGAAGGATTCTCGGTCTCGGTGTGATGCCCTGCAAGAATGTCACTTAAGACGATATAGAACGCACGAGATTATCATCACAAACATATGCGCTCGAGTCTTGGTGATTAGTGGTCAGCTACATTACATAGCGAACGCAATACGATTCTTCTGCATCACCAGCGCTCTAACCTCAACAAGAAGCATTCCCCGACAACACACCTCTTGCCCTGTGCAAGGTGCCGACTCGCTATTATTCTGCGACCGTTTAGATTGCTTGTGCGCTTGTCCGAGCCCTCTCGTACGAAACACCCACAGCTGGCAATGTAACATCGCAATGCGCTGGCTGGCTGGAACCGCGTGGTTGTCCCGAGACGGGATATGTTTCGTACGTACGACAAGCAGAGTTCACGATGGTGTTGTCGGGTTATGATTCTCAGCTGGTCGTTACAGGTGCGAGCCGCTGTACTGCCGTGTAGGTGAATTGGTATATACGGTGCTTCGCTCCTTCCTCTTCTCCCTGCGATCGTCTCTCGTGCTGTTTTTCTTCCTCAATACCGCAACACCCTTAACACGCCCACATGAGTACCCTGTCCCAAGTTCCAGAAGCTATACCCCTGCCTCGTGCGCCGCCTTTTGAATCACCCCAGGTGGATACCGCGACCGATATGACGAGGCTGGCTCCCGAATATGGCACAAGGTTGTTGCCCACTCTCATCGATGCTATTGCTACGACTACTCCAAATCGTGTCTATGCTTCCATACCACGAGACGATGCAGACATGTCCAGAGGATTCAAAGACATCACATACGCCGACTTTGCACTAGCAATAGATGCACTATCCTGGTGGCTGGACGAAACTCTTGGAAAAGCCGATGGCACATTTCCTACGTTCGCATACTTCGGACCCAGAGATCTTGGTTATGCTGCTGTAGTAGTGGCAGCTGCAAAAGTAGGCAGAAAAGTACTGCTGGCTTCTCACCTTGCATCACCAGATGCTCACCTTTTCCTTCTGGACTCGCTGTCATGCACTGCTGTGATATATGCTTCTGAGATGGCCGCGTTGGCACAGTCCTTGCAAGCAAAATTTCCAGGAGCCAAATATATCAGCACTACGTCTTTGGGCGACTTCTTGACCGAGCCGACTCTTTCGGCCAGAAGCGATCGATACGGATACTCGAAACCATATTCTATAGCACTTTCAGACCCTGTGATGGTGGTACATACATCTGGAACGACAGGACTGCCCAAGCCAGTGATTTGGACCAACGATATGCTGTGTTCGGTCGACAGACTACATACTTTGCCAGGTAGTGTAGCAACACAAATGGCGGGCCAGAGCGTCTATTGCGCGTTACCTGTGTTCCATACGTCTGGCATGACGGCCAGTCTTCTCACACCCGTGTTCCTCAGCACGATTATCATCTTGGGACCTGCTGGAATTCGACCAGACAAACAGACTGTACTCGATGTGTTGCGGAATGCACCCGTCAGCGCAGCATCTTTTCCTCCCAGCCTATTGGAAGAACTCATCGCAGATCCGGTATGCCGGAAAGCTCTCAAACGACTCAAGAAAATCGTATATGGTGGGGCTCCCGTATCCGCATGGGCAAACCGTATCATAGCTTCCGAGTTCAATGGCACCGTGTCATCAGCACTAGGCAGCACAGAAGGAGGTCTCTGGCTCACAGGCTCGTCACCCGATCCAGCAGACCAAGGCTACTTCCTTATACATCCATTCATGGCACCCGATTTCCAGCACACAGACGTAGATCTCTACGAACTTGTCATAAAGCGTACACCACAGTCAGAGGCCTATACAAACTTCTTTCGCTGTATCGACAGTACGCCACCACATCTGGCAGCACATTTTGGCTTTGACAATAAAGAATCTATCAACGAGTTCAAGACGAAAGACCTGTTTTCACCACACCCAAGTAAACCGGGACTGTGGAAGTACAGATGTCGAAAGGACGATCTGGTGCTCCTAAGCGGTGAGGTCAAGATGTACGCTGGCGCCATCGAAGAGGCTATTTCAGCACATCCAGCAATCGGTGCTGTCCTAGTAGGCGGCCAATATCGCAGCAGACCATTCCTACTGGTCGAGCCTGCCACGCCGATCACTACCAATGAGCAGAAAGTAGAGTTTGTGGAGAATATATGGCCGGCAGTGGAAGCTGAAAATGGGAAACATCATGCATCTGCAAGATTGCAGAAAGAGCTGGTGGTCATTTTGGGTTCTGAAAAGGAGGTGACACGAACGCCAAAAGGGACTGTGGATCGCAAGGCAACGTTGTCGGCGTTTGAAAGTGAGATTGACGAGTTGTACAAATCTTGGTCAAAGTTGTAGATACCCACATGATGAATCAATAATAACCGCAATCAGTTTCACGATGTCGTAAGTTAGCAGAACGATCCTAGAATTGGTGGAATGGTCTTTGATTCTCTATGGACCCCATCCATCTTGTAAGCCAACGCCGCGCGCCATGCATCAAAAGCCGTGCCTGATATGATTAAAATACAACCATCTTCTTTTCCCGATCCCGACTGAAAGGGCGGGAGATAATTCCTTCGTCGTAAACACATGTAAAAACGCAAGAGAGCCGTACAGGGAAACGCTCTAATCTTGCTTGAGAGGCACATATCTCTCTTCGATGCCGTTCTTTGTGATGATCATCATTTGAAGACCGTCACCGACCTCAATGTGTCTCTCGACGGCACTGGTGAAGGCATCCATGACCACCTCTTCGACATCCTTTTGAGGCAGGGGCTCGGGAACGCGAGCTTGCAGAGCGTGGCCCTCTCCTGAGCCGGGAATGTACTGGTTCTTGAAGTTGACCTGGTTGTCGAGGAAGGGCATGATCAAGCTCGAGGCGGCACCAGCAGCGCGGCACTGCTCTCTCTCATAACTGCCTACAGGATCGTACGAGTACAGGGCACCCTTGCCCTCCTCATCGATTCCACCGAGGATGGCGTGGACATAGTAGGGGAAGAAACGCTTGTTGTAGAGGATGTGGGAGAGACGCTGGGCGCAGGCGGAGACGGTCATGGGCTTGTTGTGGCGGTAGTGGTACATTTTGACGATGGTGTCGAGTTGCTCGGCCAGGGCGTTGCCGTCGGCGGCGAAACCAACGACGGACAGGACGATGCGGGCACCCTGCTTCTCGGGACCCTCGCCGCCGATGCGGAAGAGCTTGGGGGCGTAACGGGTGTTGATGTTGTAGCCGGAGGTGTGGCGGGTGTCGCCTGCCATGATGGTGAAGTCGGCGCCTGAGATTCCGAGGGTGCTACCACCGTTGTCGGTGTATCTGCGACATGGATTAGAAGATGGCTAGATGGCGCAAGATTAATGGTATGCGTACGGGTAGAAACCGGCATGTTGGCGAGGCCCTGAGTTGACGGTGACTTGAGGCGCTTGGGAGAAGGAGTAGCCAGGCTGGCCGTTGGGAATTGCGACTGTCACTGAGGATGCCATGGTTGTTGATGTGATGGGGGGGGGGGGAGAAAGTGGTTGATGTCTTGTCAAGCTGGTGGTAGCTGTATGCTGCCTGCACCTCGGGAGCTTGGAGTGACGATGCAGCACCAGCACAGTCGGCGCGCTCCATCGGCTGTGCCAAGACGCCCGAAGAGCCGCGTCCCGCTCTCCGTCATCGCTGATGCAAAACATGGCTAAAATTTGGTTGACACTCTGCATCCAGTGCTGAATAGCATCATGTTCCTCTTGTCTTCAATAACATTGGACAGCTATGGACCTGTGTAGTATAGTCAGCAACCTAGATAATCATTCTCAACATAGTCGAACCAAAGTTGTGGCTACGAGACAGAAAACAAGAGATCGAGTGCAAAGCACCGACTGCCCCACGTGTATAGCGCTTTCCGTTTCTCATCAGTCATAATACCGAGAGCCCTCGATTGCGCCTTCTCCCATCTTGTGCCCAATTCTTTCCTGCAACCACACTCTCGTCGCCCAAGTCTCTCGTTCGCCATGGATCTCGTCAACCAGTATGTCAATGCGACTCTGCACTCTCCCTCAACTCCGTCCTGACGCGACTCTCTCAGCCTCACCGACCGTCTCTTGTTCGCCGTCCCCAAGAGTAATTGGCCCCTCATTGCCCCTCTATACCCCAGAATGCACCATCCTAACTCTTACTCGCAGAGGNGACGCCTTCACCAAGCATGTATCGAGCTGCTCCACGGTTCCGACATCCAATTCCACAGACACTCGCGTCTCGACATTGCTCTCGTCAAGAACTTCCCAATCGCTCTCGTCTTCCTTCCCGCCTCCGATATCCCCACCTTCGTGTCCGAGGGACGTTGTGATCTTGGAATCACCGGTCGCGACCAGGTCGCAGAGTACGAGGTCACCGAGCCCCCAACCGAGTCCACTGGTGTCGAAGAGGTCCTTGATCTTGACTTTGGCCGCTGCAAGCTTCAGATTCAGGTCCCCGAGGTGGGAGAGTTCGAGGATGCAAAGTCATTGGTCGGAAAGAACATTTGCACCAGTTTCACCAACCTCGCCGAGGTCTACTTCAGAGAGCTCGAGGGCAAGAAGGCAGGAGAGAAGCTCGACACCCACATCAAGTATGTCGGTGGCAGTGTAGAGGCTGCTTGTGCGCTGGGCGTCGCAGACGGCATTGTCGATCTTGTTGGTGAGTTTGGATGTCTGTTCATGAGAAGATACAACACTAACACAGCGNTAGAATCCGGCGAGACGATGCGTGCAGCAGGCCTCAAGGCCATCTCGACTGTTCTCGAGACCACCGCCATCTTGATCCGCTCCAAGAACCCCACCAACCCCGATCTCGTCAACCTGATCGCAACGAGAATTCGTGGTGTCATCAGTACGCTTGACAATATCCTGCGTTGGTGAAGCTTAGAAATGCTAACATTGCTCGACAGCCNNGCCCAAAAATACGTCCTCTGCACATACAACGTCGAGCGCAACAACCTCGACCAAGCCTCCAAGATCACCCCTGGCAAGCGAGCACCTACCGTCAACAGTCTGGAAGAGAGCGGTTGGGTCGCTGTTTCGGCCATGGTTTTGCGCAAGAACGTTTCCAACGCCATGGACGAGCTGACCGCCATTGGCGCCACCGACATCCTCGTCACCAAGATTGAGAACTCGAGAACCATCTAGACCGATCAATAGATTGTGAAGATACATGCAAGACCAGGAAAGGGTAAACCTCTGGTCCAAAGGCACGTAGGATATATACATGGTGTTGGGACAAGAAACCAGCATCGGCACTGGAATGAAATTAGTTTACGAACATGATATCAAATCTCCACTCGTAAAGGTCCATGTGACGGACTCGGAAAAATAGACTTTTGCACGAATAGTCCAAGTGTGTAGCATGTCGAGAGAAACAAGAATACGATTTTGATAGACACAAAAGCCCCTTGACGCTGAACGCAGCAGTAAAAAACCCCCAAAACTATGCCAGGAAATGGATCTTGTAGAAACAGGAACAGGAAGGAAAGAGAAGCCAAGAAGAACGACCAGACTACTCGCTCTCCTCGGCAACCTCCTCCTTGTGCTTCTTTGACTTTTTCTTCTTCTTTTCCGACACGTCCTCGTCTCCCTCTTCGGTGTCCTTGTGCTTTCTCTTCTTCTTTTCCTTCTTTTCTTTCTTTTCCTTTTCCTCGCCGGGCTCGTCGGGGGCAATGTAGTCTTGTTGTCTGGCCAGTCTCTTTTCCTCCATCTTTTCGCGCATGGCGTCTTCTCTCCTTTGCTTTTCCTGTCTCTCCTTTGCTTGCTTGGAGAGGAAGTACTCTCCGACTCGNATTTGCAAATCGACCTTGCTCTTTTCCTGGGCGGGCGGGAAAGGTGTATATGTCTTTTTGGTCTTGTCGGTGACGACGTGGGGCACGCGTCTCTTGCTCAAGTTGCGCTTCTTGAAGTGAGGGAGGAAGCGGTCCCAGTTTTCGTTTGCGAGTTCCGGGTCCTTGGCTAGTTCGCGCTTGATCATGAGTTCCTTGATGTGGTAGATGGGGTGGATGTTGTTCATGCAGTCCATGATTACACGGCGGACTTCCTTGAGGCCCTTGTAGCCGCCCATGGCCGAAACGGTGTTTCCTTGGACCAGAATGTAGCAGGATGTGAGCAGCTCGAGGGCTTTGAGGGTGCTGCCGTTGGGACCGAGGATGCGTTGTCTGCGCTTGACGAAGCGCTCTTTGTTGCGCACCAGGCCTCTGATCTTGATGACGTCGCAAGCCATGTCGTCCTGCAGGATCTTGACGGCTTGGGGTGCGGGCACGCTACGCGAGAGCAGTTTGATGAGGTCGCGGGCTTTGAGGACGGCGGCGGGATCATATGTCTTTCGTGTCGTCTTGACGGTCATGCTACCCTCGACCAAATCCAGAGTGCAGGCCACGCCCATCTTCTCCAGCGAGCGGGTGATCAGCGGCCATGATGCCTTGAGGTATGTTTCGCGGTATTTGGGGAAGAGGACGGAGAAGGAAGATTCCTCGCTAAAGGTGCCGCCGATGTTGTCTTCGGGCTTGAACTCGTCGATNCTGCGCCGAGGAGAAGAAGAAAGTCAGCTTTGATGTTTTCTTCAAGGAAAGAGAAGGTCGCAAAGCGCGTGGCATACCTTCCACTTGTCGATGTCGTCCGTATCCCAGGGTTTCTCTGTGTTATGTGTTGAGGGCATATCTGCGGTTGTGTGTGATGAACGGCGTGAAAGAGAAAGGACGATCCCAGAATATTTTGTCGCCGCAAATTCCAGAAGACGCCAAACCATCGACTTGCGCTCGGCCTTGGCGCGTCACATGCGGGGAAATCACTTTCACCCCCGAAGCCTCATGAGCATCGCCGCATCTTTACCAGATCATTGCTCGTGAGTTGGTAGACGGTCATTGAATGTGGGATCAGTGCATGGCAAAATCTGCATAGGTATCTTTATGGCCCTAAACCCTCCTTCCTATAATCCAAAATACTCCATGCTCCCCGTATCTTTTGCGGTATACCTTTTCCAGCCCCCTCCTGTATAGCTACTTTTGCGCCTTCTCATCTAACCATCACAATCGAGCTCTTCGAATCATGTGTGGGTTTGTTCAAAGGTCAAACAGCTTCTTCAGCTCGGCAGCAGTGTCTTCGGGTGTCTTGACGCTGTGACCGATGGTGCGAGGGTCCTCGTAGATCTCGTAGTCGTTGCCACCCTTGTATGTCTTGTCGCCGAAGAAGTGGATGGTCGTGTATTCGGTACCGTGCTGCTTCTCGGCCTCGACGTGCTGCAAGCAGTATGTCTTGTCCCAGCCTCTGGGGAACACGTCGAATGAGATTTGTCCACCGATCGAGTAGCTGCAGGTACCGTTAGCTTCATTTGTGTCATCTAGAGTGAATCAGGAGGGAACTCACGTCAAGCCAAGGTCGGGGAAAGCAGCCTGGATGTCTCCGACAAACTTCTTGCGAATGCCGTTCTCGAGATCGTACTTCTCGTACTCGTTGCGCTCCTCGATGCTGGCGTTACGACCGATGGGGCTGACGTTGATCATGCCGTTGCGGAACTCGATAAAAGTACCGCGCTTCTTGGGGATCTCGAGGTCGGCAATGTAGTGCAGAATGAACTTGACGAGCTTCTGGTAGGGCTCCTCGCCAATCCACTTGATGAACGACGCCGATGCGAGGGGGACACCCATGCGGTATGCGGTCAGACCGTTCTCGGCGAAGCAGAAGTCGAAGAGGCTGGTGACGGGAACTGAAGCAGTGCCCAGCTGCTCTTGCTGCTTGACGAGATCGCTACCACCGACGAAACCAATGGCGACCTTGTGACGGAGCTGCGACAGGAGAGCGAGCATCTCGGGGAAACCGTCTGCATACATGTCAGTCTCCTTCTTTTGCAGATCTTTTGATTGGTGTATACACACTCTACGGGCAGGGGTAAGGGTGCCATCGACGTCGAACAGGCAGATGGTGTTCTTGACCGGACGCTGGTCGAGCGCCGGGATGACTGATGCTGCTACGGCTGCCATTGTGATTGAGGTGGATGTGAGACGTGTTGAAAGGACAACAAGCAATGGGAGATGTCTGCTTTTTGGTTGCGATTCAGGGGAAGCTTGGAGTCTCGATCAAGAAAGACCCTGAACACGTTGCGGAATGCGGAGAGGTCGTCGTGCACTGTCAGCTCAGAGTCGATCAGATCCGTCTTTTGCTTGTGACCTTCTCTCCTCTTATACACTGCTATACCAACAAAGACAGGTGTTGGTGTCATTCCTTTCCTACGTGTCCTAATTAATGCGCGTCATCCAAAACTTGGCGCCTCAGCCTCCATTGCAACGGGATGCATTCTGATCTGCGCAACGGCCAGTAACCATCAACCACCTGTTCTCTTCACGTTTCAACCTCTACCAAGTGACTCACGAACACGCGTCCTCGTCACAAGCATTTCTTGAAAAGACACTTGTCAGTAAGCGTTCATTTATGCTGTCCAGCTTGAATTGGAACTGCTGTTCATGTCCTTGACGAGCTGCCCGTTCTGTTCCTTCCATTGATGAACTGCAATGCATGATAACTTAGAACTCTACCGACGAGCGATGCTTCAACCACAAAGGTCAAGGGCATGTGTGAGAACACCCAAGGATGATGTTTGCGGTTGGTATGTGGGCTTGGTCAGGTAAACCTGAACCATGTCCCTGTAGATTTCAAGTCGGTCGAAGTAGGTAATATTGCATAGAGGTGAAGTGTCCTTGATTTGGTAGTCTCTGCTTTCTTTCGTGCACCTTCTCAGCTTTTCGGGCGCTCTATCACATGAAAGCCCCTTCACTCGTTGCATCAGCGCGCACACAAGACGTCAAATCAAAGGCGGCAGTTCTTCTCACATTGGAATTTCCTCTTTCTTCCACAACCACCATCCACCTTCTCATCTCCTCATTTCTATCCTGCGTCCACTTCAGCATGTCTGATAGAGCAGACTTCCTCGCTGGCATCGCCGCCAGTGGTTGCGGTGCTATCTATGGGATCCATGGCGACTTTGGCACGTTCGATTCCCCTTATCCAGACCCATCTCCTCCCGGCCGCGTCTTCGGTGCACACGATCACGACATGTCAGACGACTACTATCCACCACACGATGAGAATCACTCCAACGACAAGGCCCCCGACTCAGAAGAAGCGCAAGCAAAAGAAACCCAAGCACAACCTAATGAAAGCTGCACCTAAACAGAAAATCAGAGAGGAAAGAAAATACAACTGTCGTGCTGAGAGAAAGGCCAAGACCAGAGAACACATCAAAAAGATCGAAGAGTCTAGGAATCGTCTGATCTCTACCTACCTGGGCAAAGACGTCAGCAAAGATTTCAGCAAGCTTTCAGAAGAGTCGAAGCAGAATCTCGTTCGCATCTCTTTTGAGGCGCGTACTCAGACCGGTGAGTCTACGGAGAAGCAGCTCAAGCATCTCAAATGGGCAGCCACGACTTTCAGTACTGCTGCTCTGTCTTACTACGTCCGTGTCTTCAAGATCGACAAACGCATGCGGAAACAGATGAACCAACCAGAACAAGAGGAAGAGCCGGTCAAGGAGGAGCTAAGCGAGGCGGCCAAAATTGAATCGATCGAAACCTTGGACCAGCGCAGAAGGTTCCAGGTATTGATCCAACTGGCGGAGGAGAAGAAGCACGAGGACAAGGACGCGCGAGAGAGCTTCAACAGATGGTCTCTGGCCCAGCTAGATGGACTGTGGGGCCCTAGGTTCACCAAGGTGATCCAGAACCAGCCATACAGGGATCAGAAGAAGAAGCTGCGTGCATTGCTGAACAGACCACTTTCAGAGGTGCCTTTCAACGCAACCGAACGTAGGCTTGTGCAAGAACTTCTGTCTTTACTCATGCGTATTTCGGAGTCCATCGCCCGTCAACCCTGGCCCGAGAGACCAACGACATCGATTGACACACTCAACCCCGAACAGAGACGTGCCAGCCGAATTTTCTACAAGACAGGAAAGGTGATTGAGCAGCGAGGCGAGCCGATGTCATTGGAAGACCTGCAAGTACTCAGCCCTGAAGAAAAACTTGCGGTCCAAACTTTTCAAAAAGAATGGAAGGAGATGAAGCAAGAAGACAACCTCCTTGATGAACTTCGCAAGCGCATCGAGAAGAGCTGGCCACACGGATCCAGAGGTGGAGTCGAGAGACTTGGCATCGAGGAGCTGATCGATTACGTTCGACTCATCGACGAGAAGGTCATGGGTATCTCTTTGCTTCCTTCAACCGACTGCATCCATCACATCATCAAGATCAGCGAGAGAACGTGGCTCATGGAAAGCCGCTCCTCAGCCGACAACGGCTGCACTATGCCGGCTGAGCTTCTCAAGGAGTTCGATGACAACCTCTACATGAAGGACGTCTACGACCACTGGCGAGATACCAACCCTCCTGACTCGGAACGCCTGTTGGACTTTGTCATGGAGGACTAAGAGTGAAAGCACTACCAAACGCTCGAAACATGAATCGGTCTCTCTGGATCATCATCATCCGATCATGGTCTCCACTCCGCCCAAAGAAGTGACAAAACCAATCAACAAGTCAACTCGTCGCCTTGCCGTCTTCTCTTCTCTTCTTTTCTGTTCTCTTCTTTTCAGGTAAGTAACTCTGATCTCAGAACCACACATCTTTGCTGACCAGGGCCGCAGTAAATTTCACAGCAACCAAAACGGAAGAAACGAAACAAGAAGCATTTCCTTTGTACAAAGCTTGATACCCAAAACCTCTGCGTTCAGCCAGCCCACAATCGCTTTATCTGGCAAGAGTTTGCAGAGATCAATCATACCAGTGCACAAAGAATGGTTATCGAGGCAGACGTTTCATTTCGTAGAGAGAGTTATAACAAGAATCGATCCACTGCTTCTAAGATATCTGTGTTCTCCTATGCTGCTGTACGACCTCTGTTTGTATAAACATCTTGCTAGAACTCCTCCATGATTCTGATACCCAGAATGCCCTCAGACTGCTACTGCTCTGAAAATCTTGGTCTATCCAAAAGTATGCCTACTGCGGAGCACAATCTGGGTTCATCCGAGGCGGGGCCTTGGGCTCCTTCGACTGCTTCTCCTTCCAAGTGATGTAACGCTTCCTCGCCTCAATATGTTCATCGAACTTCGCGACAAACTGGAGCGACTCTCTGCTAGGTTCCTCCAGCGAAGGCACGGTGCCGGCAACAAGCTCAGCAATGTGCAGCTGACATTTCTTGTCCTTGGGTAGTAGAGGAGCGCCTAGGACCATCATCTCAACCTCTCTGACTTCCTCAATGACCTCTTCAAGACGCCAGCCTTCGAGCTTTGTGACCTTGGGTGGTGTGAAGCTGGGATCGATACGGCGGCGGAGCTCATCGACGGTGCGGACGTATCCTCTTCGCCCCTTCCTTATCACTTTGGGCAGACCTGGCTCATTCAGATCCTCAGCAATACTGTCTGTGAAACGTGCGATGGTGATTTGAAACTCGCTAACGAACTTGCGATCGACATCGTTGGAGATGTGAGCTGGCATTGATGATGCCGATGACGACTTTGATTCCGGTGCAGGAACTCTTGGGGTGGCCGAAGTCTTAGGAGCTGTAGGGGTTGCGTCTGAAGACCTGGTTGAGGTGTTCGTCTCGAGGGCAGGTCTGAGAAGAAGCTTCTTCTCATTGTCTGTCCAGTTGCGACCTGCTTGAACATAGTCTTGAACAGAGACGCCGGAAGTAACACATTCCCAGCTGTCGAGTCGCCAGATGTATGCCTTCCAGTCACCCTGTTGCATGGTATCGATCACATCGCTTCGAAGCCAGAACGAAGCCGTGCTGATCTCTGACGCCCATTTGAAGGTCGTAAGCACATGAATACCTGATTCTCGAATTCTCTTTGCCTGTCCGCTGCGATTGCCGTGTTCGTCGTCCAGTAGTGTGTTTCTCAACTTCACAGGCAGTGATCCCTGTTCATGGTCCCAGAAAACTAGCGTAAACGTGAGTATATCCAAGGAATCTCCAGCTGGCTCTGGGAACTTGATGCTGTAGTTGCGGACAGAATCAAGGCTTGGAATTAGGCTGTTGCTGAAGAGTAGACCGAAAGGAAGCAAGTCTTTCCAGATACTGACAAGGGTACTCAGCTCTGCAATCCAGGGTTTGATGCATGTCGAGATACTTAGATAGCTTCTGCGGGCCTCTTCAACCTTCAAGACTTGGTGACGAGGTGCTCTGGCATTAGTCGTGATGTTGCCTGTTAACAGATTGCCAAAAACATCGGAAAGCCAGTGTGCAGGGCACCCGTTCTTGTGGAAGTGATTGGCAAGCCTGAAGAGCATGGTCAGATTCAATGGAGACAGCACGACTGCATCGCTGATGTGCGCAGGGCGAGGATACGGTAGGCACACTTTCAGCAGATGTGCTTGAAAGTACTTCTCGTTTGCATCACGAGTCATGAACTTATCGCCACGCAACGGTATGGATGGACCTACAGTCCACAAAGTGTAGCCTTGCAGGTCGAACACTGGAAGCTCCATATCCTTGAACAATGGAGAATCTTCTCTCGCATCTACAGCCAGATACTCTGCTCTCGCCATCGCAGCGAAATATTCTTCTCTCAGCTTCACGGCAAAATACTTCTCGACGCTCTTCACGTCTGTGAGTAGGGTATACTCTGCCAGGAAGCGATTATACGTGCCGAAAGCAGACCAGTTCAGTGAGACACGAGACTTGATCGCGGAGCTCTCATCCGAAAACAAGATCGGGGCTGCGTAAAGGATTGTACTCAGATCACCGCCTACATAGTCGCTGCGACCAGTCAGTACGCTTGCTGGGGAGAAGGGTAGAGGAAGAACTTACGGAACATTGCTCATGTGGATGCGGTTGTAGGTCCTGGGAAAGAGTGCTGGTTCAAATTTGCCTTGCTTGTCGCCTCTCGAAGTCCACGCGTCGTGTTGTAGTCGTTCCAAGCAATCATTCATTTCTCCGAGAACAACTTCGACACACAATCGTTCGCGCAAAGTACCAATCGCCTGTGAAACACTGCGGAAGAACACGTTGGACCAACCCCAAAAACTGGTTATTCCGAAGCCCTCAGCGACCTCTTCACTCGGATTGAAGAGAGCTTTATGCACAGCAGGCGAATCAAAATGGAAGTCTGGAGGATCCGAATGTGGAGAGTCACTGTCCCGCACCGAGTCCCAATTGATGTCCACCAGTGTTACGTTCGGCTTCCAGGTGTTGTCAATGATGTTCAGTGCCTTCTCATCAGGTACTGAAGAGGGTGTGCTCAAGCCTGTACTGAGGATTGCGGCCAGGCCAGCCAGCTCTGTCTCACAGTTCGGTAGTTCTAGATCGTCCGGCATGAAGATACCATAAGTCCAGAACAGCATGTCATCATACTCACAGAATGTGAGTGGCTCTTCAGGCTCATCGAGAGTTTTCTTGCGGCGCGTCTTGCTGATGGTGGCATTCTTCAGGCTACTCTGGCGCAAGTTGCGAGTATTATACTTGCCATTCAGACTTGTCTTCCATGCATGCAGATGGTGTAAAATCGCCGGCCGTTGATGCTCTGCCAAGTAAACCCAGTCTTGAACAGGAGACTCTCTCTGGAGTCCGTCAATCAAAGCAGATATCGTCTGCTGAAGCTTTTCGTATGCGAAAGATGGCATCACGTAGGAGCCGAAAACGTAGATCATGCAAGCCAGTGCTTCTGTGTCATCGGTTTGGTCGAGCAAATGCAGCATTATGAGGACTCTGGCGATAGCGGTTGCATTGAGGTCGATCAGAGTGAAGTGAAAATGTCTGCTGCTGGGAGCCTCCCCTTTCTCTTCCGATGAAATCAGAGGAATCAAAGTTGCAAAAAAATTACGAGCGTCGCCGATGCCCGCGAACAACCAAGACAGATCCTGTCCTAGAGCACTCATGGGAGGATCCAGCTCTGGGTGCGAATTGCCATGCCCTACAGGGTAGAACTCCGAAACAGTTGTCCTAAAAGCATCAGCAAACAGCCTAGGTACCGTCACACAGATGACTCACAATGCTTGCCTATATCGAGGAAGTTCGTCCAGGACTGTGGACCAGCAGTTAGTGCCATGGCTCAACGAAGACAATGAAGCAATCGTGTCACGCAAGGGATCGCCGGGAGAGAGTTTCGAGACTGGACGAACTGCATCTTGCAATTGAAGAAGCCGAGCTTTGACTTGTCTCTGGAACAGCTTTTGTTTCTTCGGACTGGCGTCTGTCTCGTCTTGCAGAAGCTTGAGAGCCTTCTCGGCATAGAGGTCAGTTCCAGAGTAGTTGCCCAACTCGAACTGCACAGCCGAGAGATTCGACAGTGGTGCAGGGTCGTCGGGTGTCAAGGACATAGCCTCGAGATACGCTTTCGCTGCCCCATCGAACAGGCCTTTGTGGTACAGGTCATTGCCTCGATTGCGAGCATTGGTAGATTTCTGTCCAGGAGTTAACGGGACAGAGTCAGAAATGTCTACTGTCGTCTCAGTGCTCATCTGAGAGTGTGCTAGCGCTGCATCGTCTGGAGGACTATCAGGAGACTCATTCTGAGCTGTGTCCTTGGCTTGCTGCTCCATCTTGATCTCGTTTTCAGCGGTCCTCCACGTGAGCCTGAGATCATCTTCATCGGAGTCGGAGTCATCTGGAGAGTTGTCATCGTCGTCATCGTCATCATCTTCGTCTTCATCATCTTCATCGTCTTCGTCGTCTTCGTCGTCTTCGTCGTCTTCGTCGTCTTCGTCGTCTTCGTCGTCTTCGTCGTATTCGTCTTCGTCGCCAAAAAAGTCGAAAGGATCGAATCCCAGGGGCGGGACTCCAGACTCTTCGAGTATTGAACCAAAGCCGTTTGCTTCGAGACCATACATGAAGTCACCTAGAGCGCTATCACCAAAAGGCGACATGTCAATCGAAGGTGGCAACATTCGTCCAGGTCGTTGGCGATTTCGATTAGATGTGTTGCTGCGTTGGTTAGAATTGCGGATTGCAGAAGGACGAGGTTCAGAGTCATCAGTCTCCCAATCGGAGCCAGAATCTGAAGTGTCCGCCATCGATGGACTCATGAAACCGGTGTGATTCTCGTCAAGAAAGCACAATGGAAAGAGCGAAGGAGGTCTGCGTATCAAAAGTGCGTGTTTGTTTGCGGTTCGATTGCTGGTCTTGGCACTATATCCGGACCAGGTTGTAAACACAGTTAAGTCTTTTGAGGCAATACCTATTCGATAACCTCCGCAGTACTAGCATGGAAAACAACTAGAAACGATTTTGTCTCAACAACCAATCTACAGCCCGATCCACTCTCAAACCACTGCCCATATCTGTGATCCGTAGCGCCTCCTTTGCCTGTGCATTCGTAAATCCGATATCCATGATTTTGCCAATGGCCAATCCACTCGTGTCCTCGGCAAATCCCTCAAAGCTGAGCATACTCAGTCTGTTGAACGTGTCGACTCTATGTTCAATGATCGGGCTCACTTTCCTGGGCGACCAAGACATGGGCTGTGTTCTCCAGCCGTCTCCGGCATCTGTAAAAGGGGACCTGGGAGAAGTGGGGGTCGACAACCTCCTTGAGATTGGTTTCTTGTGTACCTCTGGAGCGAGCGCGCTGTCATGACGACTCAGAGCACATGATGGTTCTTCGATCTTCCTGCTTCCCAGGGACATCTGGCGATAAGCAAGGTTCATCTCCGCAGTCTGACGCTTTCGAAGCAATGTCTTGGTGACATCCTTTGACTGAGTACTAGCTGTGGAAGCAAGAAGCCGTTCTTCGTAAAGCTGAGAGACAGGTTCACGGAAGAATCTCCGCCGGGTCATACCAGAATGTGGAGGTGTCCAGTCGGTCCAGTCATTCAGGTGAGCAAAGTCGAGTCCGGCACTCGTGTCGTCAAATCTTGCGAGCTCCAAAACAACCGATGGCCCAAGAGACAAGATATAAGCTATCCATTCTTCGACAACCCGGCCTTGTATCTTCGGATCCATGAAACCACCGCCGGTATGGCGGAAGATGCCACAGCTTTGTGCTTTGCTTGTCTCCCCTTCGTAAGCTTGCATCAAAGCGAATAGACACTCCCAGATCTCTGACATATCGTAGAGCTGCTCAGCAGATAATCCAGAGCCATTTCCGACCGCAAAGTGTTCCGGAGCGTTGAGCAAGATTCCATCAATCTCGATTTCTGGACCAAAGCTCAGAGTGGCAGCACAGCCTTTCTGGTGTGCTAGAACACCACCCTTGAGCCAGTCAGTCTGGCCTTTGAGGTCATTTTCCCGGCCTCTGTCGCAACCGAACATCTTGCAGAAAGACCATACACGGTATATAGCGTCCTCGAATCTGGTGGATCCTTCCGTCATAAGACTAGAAACAGTCTCAGGACGGATGAACGACTGACACTTCGTAGCAATGACGCCCTTGAGTTCTCGGACGATTAGCCGGTCATGCACTGTACACGACATGTAGGCTGAAGGGGAAATTTCGGTGTCGTCGAGGAAGTCTGTAGGCATGAAATTGCCGAATGGAAATGGGGAGAGTTCCCTCAACTCCCATGCTGGTGGCGAAACGTTGAACAACGTGGATTTCATGAGTCTTAGCTTGTTGTTTTCAAAGCATTTCCTTGTTGTTTTGTTTACCATCGACAAGGATTTCAGGTCCTCAAAAGACGCCGAATAGGCCATGATCTTCAGACACAAAGCCTCGTGCTCAAACGTCAAAGCTGGTGATTTCTTTGCGGACGATACGCTCCAGGACAGCCACATAGATCCTATATCAGGTGACAATGAGCACCGTACGCTTGAGACTCTACGGACGTCGTCTTCGTGGTCGTGCGAACTCTGTTGCTTCCTGGGCGGTACTGATTGGCGGCGGACTGGTAGGTCTGTCACCGCAGGCAACGGTTGGGACGCACTCAAAAGGGCGGGCTTGACCCACTGGCGTTTACGTGACTTTTTGGGCAAGGTAGGTACCCGAGACATGTTGTCGATAACGGAGTCAAACTTGAACGGTTTGCAGACATTGTCATCATCTGATGGTGTTGCTGAGAGTCTTTCGGAAATCGTACTCAGTTGCTGTTGCAGATCGTAAACAGCTTCGCTGAATGTAGGACTCGGAGCGCGATGACTTGAATTGCTCGTGACCTGAAGGTACTGAGTCTCAGAAGTAGCACAAGTGATGTTACTATCTCCTGATGCTTCATCGAATATGCCCGCTTTGACAGGATCGGTGATGGAGAAAGCGGCACTTGCAGATCGCTTGGGCACATCCAAGTAGTTCCAGTGTGAGTGCTGTACCATTTCGTTTGGAGATTCTGCTTCTACACTTGTCATAGACGAGTGTCTGCTGTAGCAGGAAACGATGTCGAATATATCATCTTGGTTGCTCGAAACTGAAGATCTACTGTTGCCACGACTTGACATAGATTTGACCTCGCTTCTTTGCGTCTCTACCACAGGACTTGTAGTACGAAAAGCTGGATGGATAGAGCTTTGATCCAAGCTCGTGGTCTGGGATGATGATGATCTGCGGGAGGTGGTTGCGGTAGTGGTAGGAGTAACACGGGCAGGCTTCGACGGCTGAGGTGGTATAGGTGCGTCGTCCCCCAGGATCTGCCGTAATTTACTGTTTGGGATCCTTACAGATAGTCGTGGTCGGCAGGCTCTGTCTGCCTTTGGTGGTGATGGGGCGATGGTTGGGATTTGGAGTGTCGCTTCTGACTTCCTTTTGCCATTCTTCTCCACGTCCCATAGAGCCACTCCGTCACGCCAGACTCCGATTCTGCTATCGAAGACTCCTTGTGCACGACTGCCAGATCCAGATCCGGATGCGCAGTTGTTGAGAGGAGAAGCAGAAGGGCTTGTGCCAATAGAACTTTTTCTTCCCNNAATAGCTTGCAGAATCTCCTCATTTGGAGAGACAGCCATAGCAATATCCAGAGCCGACATTGAGTGTGCAGCCACGCGTGGCGGCACTGCGTGCAGAATCGTCCCCTCTTGGTTCCTTGAAGGATATCTCAGTTTGCTCAACCAAGAACTCTTCTTTGGGCTGGTAGGGGATGCTGTTTGCTTCGTTCTAGGGGTCAAGTCTGCCATGGTTCCATAGAGAGACAATGTCTTTGGTGTAGAAGTGATTGTTCCTCGCCTAGAGAAGATAGACACACTTCTTCTACACTCGTTGTCAATCTGGCAAGAAGCGCGGAAATTTGGTTGACGCTCCATAGTAAGGCTGACGAAGGATGATATCTGATGACCTGGCTAACTTGGTCGGACCTGACATGCAATCTGCTAGATTGAGCTCCAGACCCGGAGTGAAGATTCTTGTGAGACTGCCGGTATTATGTCTCTCAGCAATTGGAAAGGTATGACATGACCGACAAGCAAGGTGACACTGGGAGATACGGCAAGATAATGGAAGAGACGGGTGCGAATATGGAATGCTGTCCCGCCAATACGTCCACGAGCTTCCCGCAGACTGCAACATCCCGGCAGCCGAAGCAATCAAGCACCAACTAGGTTGACAGACATTGGACGATTCCGCAGCGTCGACAAACATGGAGGGTTGGAAGTACACGCAGAGTAAGCTGAGAGAATGGCCGAGGCCGATCTCCCCGCTGCTGCTCCGAAAATAGACTCTTGGGAGTGTTGCACCGGGCTCCCCACTCCGCTTGTGGACTCGGAGTTTTTGTGCGCCAATCTTTAAAAATCTCCTGGTGTCTTCTTGCGAATATTCGACGAGGTGCTCAAATACTTGGAAGAGGGTCCATACTATATTCATATACAGCGTAGAGTGAGACACGTAGAAGCTTACTGCAATATTCAATAGCAAGGCAGAGATAGCGTGAATCTCACATTTCCAGATCGGGCCGTGCATACACTCCTGCAGCTAACGGAACCTTCGTCCAGCTTGCATCCATAAGGCGGGTATTCGAAAATATTGATCAACGTTTGGGGGTCCCGGGAGCTGTATTTGGCAATAGGATCGGAATTGCAACGTGCATCCTTACTCCTTGCTGTTGTTCTTGTTGGTGTTGGTTTTGTCCTCTGATCCTAGGAGGACAAGCAACTTGTCAGCAGATAAGGCGCATAGTGTAGGGGCACCAACAGCTAACTTTCAGAGGCTGCTTACCACAGCCTGCTGCTCGACTTCTGACGCCTCGCCATTCGTCATTTGTGTTTCGGAGGACATGTAGAACGGTACCATGCACGAGCGGTTGGTGTAGTGGCAGCCTTTGAGCGCTGTTCGATAGAGAGTATCGACACTGCTGTTTTGCTAGAGAGAGAAAAAGCTCAGAGGTGTTCTGGGAGTGTTTTTCATGGGCTTTTCACTAGTGACCTGTAACAACGTCAAGTAGAACTGATCATTCCAATTATTATACATGAGCTATAGAACTGTGCTCCACTGCCTCAATCCTGCACATAGCCTTCATTACCAGCGAGGCAGTGTAACAGGCTTCTTCTCCAGATTGTGTTTTGCGTAATTTTCTATGGCCTGCAGATTATCCTCTTCGTCGCTATCGTCGCTTGATGAAGAACTGTCGTCAAGGTGCTGCTTGGAGAATTGCATGACAGGCTGCGTTGCTGGTCTGGGTATTGCGTTGTTCCTGACCGGTGATACTACCGACCGGTGGACTGGCTGGGTTGCAGACATGTCAGTAGTAAAGTCGTCGAGCATTTGAGTAGCTGCGTTCGGATTCTCTCTCTCCCTCTTTCGCTGACGTTTCTCGGCTGAACGTTTGACGCCTTGCTCAATCATATGGCTCAAGACTTGCTCTTCGTTCATGTTGACCAGATTTGATCGTTGCCAAAAATCTTCGGGGGCCATGTTTGCGGCATCGACCAGTCTCTGATCGGCCTGGCGAATAAGCTCGTCCGTGTCCTGCGCATTATCCCAATCAAACGCGTACGGGTTGATGGTTCGGCCCGCGTTTGCATTGCTGGCCGGCTGACTTGAAGCCACTTTGCCAGCCTTGGACATAGGAGCAGCTTTCTTAACAGGCTGGGTCAACGATGGCTGCTTAGTCTTGCCTTTCTGCGAAGTGGGAGTAGCTTGAGAGAGCGTCCCGAAGGCTTGACCCTTCTCCAGCATGTTCTTGGTGGCCTCGTCCAAGCCAAGGGACTGCCTTTTTGGTTTCGACTGCTTCTTTGATCCTTTGGTGGAGGCCTTGGTCTGGGAGCTGGAGGATGTATCCTTACTATTGTCGTGTTGCGGAGCGCCAGTCCCGTTCGTGAATTTGGCTGTAGTCCCACAACCAATTTTGAGTGCTCGTTCCGACGGGTATCTCAAGCCTGAGCCCCTCAAGATATCTGGAGGTGCAGTCGATGGTGGTGGCTTGAATAAATCTGCATCGGCCAATATACGACTGCTTTTTCTGCGCCCTTGTCCTCTACGTGCTTTTTTTGCTNNGCTCGATCCGACGTCTGGAGACTCTCCCGAGGAATGGATCGCAGGAGACGTGAGAGATTTGCTCTGAAGATCCTGCGATCTTGAAGGAGATCGCTGCGGAGGCGCTCCTGCGTTGGAGGCGGTAGGAACCACATTGAGGGCAGGTGAACTGATCTTCTCGACTGCTTGTTCTCCAATGATCTTTTCTTTCGGAGTGGCGGCGAGATTTTCGGTCTTTGGCTGAGCGTCTTTTCTAGGTTGAACAGCAGCATTCAAGTGGGTAGTACGCTTGATCTTGTACACTTTGAAAGGACCAAACGATCCATCCTCGCGACTCGGGAACGGCATCCCTCCATCAGACTTCTCACTAGGCCAGTCCTCGCCCTCGATCTCCCTGGAATCGCTTCTATAACACTCGATTTCCTCGACATCATCCTCGTCTGAGTGGACATGTGGTTGGTATTTCTCCTCGCCGTTGGTTACGTTGTTGGCGATGTTCTTTGCGGCTACTGATGGGATGAATACAGCTTCAGATTTTTCCGTTATGGGTTGTTTGAGGGCGTCGTCAACAGCTGCTGTTTCATTGGCAGTGTCTTGGTCCAACGAAGATACGCTAGCTATGTCCTGCGCTCCAATTGATGGACTTGAGCTTGGGAATACTGGGGTGGAATGAGTCGCATGTACGATCTGATCCTCGTCCGGCATGGAGACATCCTCTTCATTGTCGCTAAAAACGTTCTCAGCTGTGCTCATCTCGAATCCAGGCATTTTGTTTTCTTGTGGTGTGCTCAAAATTTCGCGCTCTGCGGGTATATCAAATATCTCTTGACGTTCACTGTTTATAGCACGAGTTGTCTCAGAGATTGGGATGGAAGGCATAGTCGACGCGAGAGGTGTGCCCATTTTTGTGGCACTTCGGAGAGCCGCACTCCCATGAAGGACCTTAGCTTTGAGGGTCGGCTGCATCGAAGCAACAGGCGGACTACTCCTCAAAGCGCTTGCACTAGGAGAAAACAACGTTTGCGAATTTTGCTGCAGACTGCTTTCTGCAGTATTCATCTGCGGACCTTTGACAGGACTGCTGCTGTGCATGGCTTCAGAACGCAGCATCTCTTCGTCTGTGATGTCCTTGTCATCATATGACGATTCTTCATCAGAAGAGATAAACAGACTGTCATCCATGGGAGCGTGTACACGTGGGGTGACAGAAGCAGTCGCCGGATTCCTGGCAGAGGCAGGTGTCGACTTTCTGAAAGAAGAAGGTGTCGACTTCCTTGCAGAGGTTGGTGACAATTGCTGACCGTTAACTAGAAAGGGGAGCTTCGATTGGCGCAAGCTCTTAGCTGTGGAGACGCCTGGCGAAGACAGATCGCGAACGGTCTTTTCTTTTGCGGACTTCCATGATGCGCTTGGTCCGACGGGTCGAGTTGCAGCCATCGATGCGAGGGCAGATTCAAGGTCAGTACCAGTCTTTTGAAGATGCGTCGTGCGTCCGAGTTTTGCCATAGCAGATCGTGCTATCACAGGAGGAGCAACTCGTTTCGGTGTTGAGATTTCTGGGGCCTTGTGGGCGCTAGCTGCCTTCACTTCGGATGGCTTAACTTGAGGGGTGGCTTCTGCAGTGACGGCGGTCTTTTGTTTCTTGGAGGAGGTGATGACGACCTGTACTTCAACATCGGATTGTCTCCGTTTCTTCGTGCCTTGATTGACCAGTGGTGTAGTATTTGGACCGGACTTTGAGGCTTTTGCAGCATTGTCCTTCTGGCTGGAGGCTGGAACTGGGGTCGATAAAATTTCTGTGCCAATGTTGCTTCCCAGTGGACGGGTGGGGCGTGGCCGAACTGCACGGCCGGCCTGCCTGTCAAGTGCTGCTTGCTCCCCCCAGGCGGCCAATTGCTGTTTGTAGTCGTCTTCGCGCTGAAGGTCATCATCGAGGCGGCGGCGCTTGACTCGTTCGTCTTGTTTTCGGGCTTCCTCGGAGGTTTCGAGCCGTTGTCTTTGGCTCTCTTCCTTTTCTCTTCGCTCCTCGGCGCGTTTCTTGTCGTTGCTGAGTAAGGACTTCTGGTGTGACATCTCTTCGAACTCCTTAGCTCTGGCACTACTCGATTTCTTCTTAAACTCCCTGGCTCTCTCTCGCTGGGCTTCGACTCTCTCGCGCGTCTCCGGGCTGTGCTCCCATAGGAAGTCGACAGAAGGAGATCTTCCAAGATTCAGAGGGGTTGCCTTGGCCGCTGCTCGCTTTGCGCTGTGGAACAGGCTACCAGCTCTGTTCGTAACTTGTTCCACAGGGCGACGAGGAAAGACTTCTTTAGCGACACGCTTTATCTCGACACCCTCGATACGACAAGCGAGAAGAAGATCATCCTCCTCTTGTGTGAACTTCTCATTGGGACCAGTCGAGGGCATTCCATCTTTCAGCTGCTCTCGATAGTGGACGCGAGCAGATTTGACCGTATCTTCCTCTTGCAGTCGTTTGCGTATCTCGACGTAGTGAACTTTGACACTATCGTCGGATCGGTCACGGAACCGATGGTCGTGTAGAGTCTTCCAGGTTTGGTTATTGCGTATGGCACGGACAAAGTATGCGTCTTCATCCTGGGTCCAGGAGACAGCCAAACTAGCTTGTCGCTTTTGAATGGCCAAGGGATTTCGCTTAGTGTACGCAGTCGCTTTCTTCCTGATACTATCAACACTTCTGTTTGGAAGATTGCGCTGCTTCATTTCCGCATGAGTAAGCCCTTTGGCAAGTCCTTCAACCAGTGACTCCAATTCTTCATCTGTCCAAGGATTGGAGAGGTTTTGTCTGTTGGTCTCGCGGCTTTCACTGCTGCCCAAGCTCTTTCTTTTGTTTGATCCCGATGAGCGCGCTGGTGTTCGAGTTATCGAGCTACTAAGGCGAGGTTGGGAATCCTCCGAGATGGGGTCGGCCAAGTCGAGTGCTGTTTCATTGTCTGCTGGTGCGGCCACAGGAGATCGGTCGTTGCTTAAAAGGGCAGCTGGGGGCTTCTGAGCACTGGGCACTGCATCAAGCGTGGAATACTGGGAAGCTGTGTTGGCTGCCGCAGGAGGAGTCTCGAGACGTGGAATGGCCGAGGGAACTTTTTGAGGCGAGCCGAGCTCCGGCGATTGGACAAGATGGTCTTCGTAGGAGACTTGTGAAAGCAGTTGCGAGCTTGGAGCGGTCTGACTGCTTGGCGGGACGTGGGCGCGAGGAGGACGATTAAGTCTTGCCGGAATAGCAAAGCCATCTTGGTCTATGCGTCTCTCAGTTGTGCTCTCATTGGATTCGACCGGATGATCTGGGTCGAGGTTGTCGAGAGTAGCACCGTAGCGACTGAATTCAAGGCGACGCCTGTCGATTTCTTGCTGTTCTTGGGCTGACGGAGGTACGATTGGAGGATGAAGGTGCGAGTCGAACGGCACAGTGTCGTCTCTACCAGTAGGTAACGTTTGGATCTGGACAATACGCTTCACAGGATCGGTGATCTCGCCGAAGATGTCGATAACGGTATCACGCATGTCGATATCAGCCCCGGTGCTATCCTGCAGTTTCTTGAGGTAGTAATCACTNAAAACTCCGTGTCAGCTCCTTGAAGCTGTAGCATATTTGTTCTTCACTCACTTTCTGCGGCCAGCGCTATAGTTTTCCCTATAGCGTTGCTGGACGAGGGTCCAGACACGTTGGAAGGTGGCATCCTGTTCAACGGAGAGAAAGAACTTGACAGGCTCTGCGGGAGGCCTGAGAACCCAGACCGTGATACGCATGGCTGCGGTGTTCGGTGGAAGAATAGGATGGAACAGCTGTGAGGTTGTACAGAAAAGTCGAAGGAATGGAACGAGAGACAGCTCCGGCTGAGTGACGCGCTCGCGACTCCGCCGGCACGCGTTTGAGTGGTCCAAGCACTTTGTAGAAGTGCCCTTCACTTTTCAACTTTCAACTTTCAACAGGCGTGGATCTTTGGAATACTGAAGATCACTGATTACTTCGCAGTATCGTCCGTGGTTGTTTAGTTGGAGGTGCTCTGATGCAGTGACTAAGACGCAAAGGCAGTGCATTTTAGGTTCACCATGCAAGTTAGATGGTGGAGGGAAAGCGTCTATTGACTGGCTTTCTATTCTACAGTACCTAAACACACTGAGCAAGACATGGCCGTCCGCTACTGCGCCGCAAGTTCAGTTTCTCCAATACCGCTTGCAGGCACTCAAAGATAGAGAGTCGTAGATCTCTGGGCATATTTGATCCATTCTGACTTAATCTCGTATTGTAGAACCTTTCCGCCAGTTTCGGGCGACCTTGACCCTGACCAGTTGATGGACGCCTTGACCAACCGTTCACGGCTCCTCAAAGATGTACCGTCCCGCATACCGAGTCGAAGGTTTTAACGTTTATGAGAAGCTGTTGGCATTGATTCATGAGAACTGAAAACGCTACTTACTGGTTCGTGCAAGTATACGGTCAGTCACATCTTTGGGCATACAGTAAATGGGATCGATCTTTTGCAGCCCTGGGTAATTCATCAGACTGAGACCGGCGATACCGAAGTGCGTGTGGAAAACGTCGACCATATCGCCTGCTCGGTCTGAAATGCCGCCCATGTTTGGGTCCTGGCACTTCAAAATGAACTCTGCCAGCTTTGTCTGATCGATCCAGTGGATCCTATCGATCATTGCCAGACTGCTCACAACCCACCAACTGTAGCACACATCTTCGAGCTTTTCTGGTCTGCCGTTGAGGCCACCATTAGGAAGTTGTCTCTCACTAAGCCAGCCACCGATTTTGTCGATGTCGACAAGGTCCAGGCGGCCTGCGATAGCGAGCGTCCCAACACATGTAAAGACTTGACCCGAATGAGACTCTGCTCCCGGGCCTGTGCCATAGCCGCCATCGAAGTTTGCGCAGGACTGTACATGTTCTATGGCCTTTTCGACATCGACCAGATGCATCAAGCCGAGCAGGGAGAGGGCATTGAACGCACCGTAAAGAAATCGTGTATCGGTCTCGCCCCATTCGTCACCAGAAAAAGTGCCGTTGTCGGGCTTCTGAAGGCCAGCGATGACTNNGTTGATTATCAGCCACGCAGACAAAGCGATTGCTCATAGAAACTGACAGCGACCTATGCGACCCTTCCCTCCAGGTACTCTTTGCTCTAGCTCTGCGAAGGCGTCTAGGGTGGCAAGTATTTGAACGGCACTGACGGTGTACAGCATGTGTGGATCGTGGCCGGGCGCGGCACCAAAGCCGCCGTTCTCGTGTAGGCAGGAGAGCACGAAGTCCAGCAAGCCAGATCTGGGCAAGGCATCGGGTTGGCCAAGCAGGTAGAGCGGAGTGATGCCCCAGTAGATGCCACTCATGCGCAAGTGCTCGGTGAGCCAGTATTCGAGTTCATCCTTCCGNCTGTTGCGGGCGTTAGTAAGGAGCACATGCGATCGGGGACAATGGCTGCGGACCGTGTCGAGGGACTGGATGTAATCGACGTGTTTCTGGGCGTAGAGCTGGAGTTCGGCAGGGAGGTCAGACAAGACTCCTCCACGTCCGGGACCAGCGACGAGAGACATGATGAGTGGATTGACAGCTGTGGATACGAAGCAGTGATGAATGTCAAGAAGACGACGCGGGGGTTTCCACAACCCGCGCGAAGCACAACGTTTGTATGTTGTAGTGAAATACCTACCAAGACTACAATAACTGCAAGGAATATCTACTTCGAAGGTCTAATAATGATCCTTATGTCTTCTGGTTGTTTTCAGTCGATAGGTCGTCGCTCTTCAGTGGATGTTGTCCTGTTTTTGGAAACCACTGTGCATTTTTATGGCTATAAGCATTACACATTTTCGCACATTGGACAGAGGGGTGCAAATGGCACGATTCGACAACCCTGGGCAGTGTCTCGAATCCTGTCACCGGAGATCGAACATTCATGCCATTACAAGGTTTCGTTCAAGATTGGGTCGTCATCTATTGAAAGCCTGTCGTCCCTCATAATAGGTAGGTCTTACCATTGCGCGAGATATGACCCCGTAGTCAATATTCATGACCCCTTGTTTTGGCACCCATCGAGTATACATAACCGAAGTGATCTTTGTAAAACGGGGGCATGCCAGTAGCAGCTTTTCGACCTTTTCATGGAGAGGTGACCTGCCTTGTTTGATAAGGAACCTTGCCGCGACGGGAGAGGTGACTCTTGAGATTTCGTGCGACGTCAAGACCTATGATTCTTTGACAAGACTTACGAGGACATCAATTAGCCCATTGTAGTACCAGTCGTGTCGAGAGTGGATTTGTAGCAGTCTTCATAACGGCAAATTGGCCAGCAATAGCGTGTTCATTGTGCATGCTCAGAGCTTCGGTAGCTTTCTGCCGTCAAAGTCGGAGGCTGAGTGCTGCGAGAGGGCTGGAGTAGCAGACCACTTTTGGAACAGTTCGGATGAGTAAGTTGTCAAGAGCCGAGAGACTCAGGGATGAGTGGATCGACGGTGTGGATACGAAGCAGCGGTGGAAAGAAGACGACGTGGGGGAATTGGACATTCCTCAAAGCAGAAGACGGCAACGGACGCGACGCTCTCCCCTCGAGTCAGACAAGCATTGGAAGTCGATTGTGACCGTCTCGTCTACAAAGCCAACACGCTCCTTTCTCCCTTCTTGTCGCCCATCTGCCTCTTCGCGCTCCCGTGGCACAGCAACAGCAATTGTTGCCGAGGCGTGCATTGAGCTGCATCGCTAGACAAAGACTAGCCGAGCAGCCCCCTTTGAAAGAAGCTACATCAAAGAAAAGCCCGCCGTTCGCTCACACCCAGGACGTTGATGGGTGAATCCGTTCACGCCGGCACGCAGCAGCAGTAGCAGCACCTCGAGACACGCCTCTGAACAGCTTTGCCCGTCTGCGCCGACCCGAGGAGACAATGGACAAGTCCCCCTCGACCATGGCCGACGCCCGCCCAAAACACATGAGCAGTCCCATTTCTCTTCATGGAATCGACATCTCTTCCCTGGATGCCCGCGACGTCTTTGGTTTGACCATGGGCAGCGACCTGGCCGCTCTCCCCGCCGCATCACCCGACCTCTCGCGCGCGCGTGAAGACGCCGACCGTCAGAGCTTCCGTTCGGCTCACAGTCCTTCTCTCTCTGCTGACCGCATTACCGACGACGGCCCTATCTCTCACTTTGACCCTCCGTCCGAGTCTCGCTCTCGCTCTGTCTCCACCTGGATCTACCCCTACCGCCCACCTCCAGGTTCCTCCCCTGCCTTGTCCATTCGTGCCAAAGACAGCGACGACGCTTCGGGTCAGTCAAATTGCTGCCTATTGTTGTGTCTCGTTACTGACGACAAGGCCTAANCAGCTGCTCCTATACCTGTCATTCCTTCGTTAGATTCAAGTCAGCGTCCTTTTACCGCCGCCGCTCCGCACCCCTCCCCAGCCGTTCACTCCACTTCGGCCTCGAACCTAAACTCGAATAATACCAAGCCCAAGCCGGGCAAAAAGCGTATGCCTGTTCTGGGCAGATCAAAGTCACTGCGCGCCGAAGATCAGCTCAACGACCTCACCGACACCAAGTCAAAGACAAAATCGCCTGTCATCAAGCAGTCCAAGCACGGCGTACACAGCAAGTCAACGCCAGCCATTGAAATGCCGCCCATGCAGAAGCCTCTGCCCGATAACAACCGCAAGTTTATGGGCATCATGCGCGACCGCTCTCAGGACAGGGCTGATGCCGAACCGGGAAACAAAGCAAAGGCCAAGAAGGAAAAGGGCCAGGACCGTGAGGGTCCCATGTACAAGAACAACAACACATCGGCCTTTTTCGACTTCCGTCAGAGTTCCTCACGCGCGACCGATGGTTTCACCAAGGCTAGCAAAGGCTTACTGAGCAAAATCACTCGTGGTGGCAGCAACCACGGCAAGCCTCACCCTGTCACTGACGATGGGGACTATGTTGTGCAAGTTCTGAACAAAGGCCTCATTGAGCAGACACGCCTTACACGAATTGCGCAATCGTATGACGACTGCAAGGATAAGACCGAGTTCTGGATGCCTGCTTTGCCGTGGCGCGCGATTGAGTACGTCTACCGATCTTTGATGCCTTTACTCGCTAATTGTTTGCAGTNNTATCTGAACGGCAAGTGTGAAGAAGAAGGGCTCTACAGAGTCTCTGGTGGTGTCGCCAACGTACGAAAGTGGAGGAGGCGCTTCGACACTGGTGAACACTTCCGCTTCTGATTTGTTTCGAACTTGCGCTGATTCGTATCCANNGAGCTTGACATCAACCTTTTAGACGAGTCGGAATTGTATGACGCCAGCATCATCGCCTCTCTCTTCAAGGAATGGATTCGTGAACTCCCCGAGGACATTTTCCCCAAGGATTCACAGCATCGCATCACCTCTCAACTACCTACCGAAATACCCGACAAAGGCTTTGTCCCTGAGATACTGCGCCGCGAGCTCCAGAATCTTCCGCCCTTCAACTACTATCTCCTCTTCGCCATCACCTGTCATCTTAGTCTGTTGCTCGAGTATCAGCACAAGAACAAGATGACTCTGGACAACCTGTATCGCTGCTTTAACCAATCGCTAAAACTCGATGGCCGTATCTTCTATACTTTGGTTGGAAATTGGCGTCTGTGCTGGGCTGGCTGTGTTACCGAGAACGACTACCTTGTTAAGGAGTATGATTATCTCAAGCACCCTTATCCTCAATTCATCCAGGACAGTCTGGCAGCCAACGAGCGTGCGATTTCATCGTCCGAAAGCAGTGCCCCCCCTGCCAACGGTAGCTTCACTCCCGAAGCTCAGCGCCCTGCAACATCACACACCGTCCTTTCGCAATCCAGTGAAAGCGATGAACCCTTTATCACTCCAGTCAAGAAGAACAAGCGCAGCTCTTCCGATGTCACCGGTCTCTCGCCGATGCGATTCAACTCTAGCCCTCTGTACCGGGGACCGACATCAAACCCCTGAAAAAGTTGATTGCATATTAACAAGACATCGCTGTCTTCTTCGAAGCGCTCGTGCGCATTTGCTTCGCCCTGTCACCACAAGACGAGAGATATGACCAGGCTGGACCTTGTTTTGTCTCACCCGGACTGGGCGGCTTCTTTCTTCTCCCTTTCATTCAACTCCTGGTTTTTGTTTTGGCTCTGCTCCTTTTCTTCGATTTTTGTATGTACGAGTTGATATACCCCTCAATGTTTTTTTGTGCTTTTCTCTTCTTTTCCTTTTGCTGGGCGTTCTCTGGATTGGCAATTTGGGACGAGATGACGAGGGATGGAAGGTGTCGAAAATCAAGAAGTGGACAAAAAAGGAGAAAACCGAATAGGGAGGTGGTGGACCTTCGTGTACGATCAAGTGGTTTCCCGAGAGATGAAGGAAGAGAGATAGGAAGGCATGGTGGCAGTCGAAATTAGCGACTGCTTGAATTTTCATGCAAGATGAGATATGAAACTTCTTTCTGAGTGCTCGTTTCTATCACTTCAATAATCTGATCGTTCTTCGACCCCGTCTTGCAGCGTTCGGCTAGAGTAGCTTTGTGACGATGCTTGGCAGGCGGCATTCCGATTGTTTTGGTTTGCAAACACAACGCCCAAAGGCGTACACTAGATTATCCCTCACCACTAGCAATGTAGATAGAGCGATCGCGCGTCTCTAGCAGAGAGTTATTCATCCACCGAGAAACCCTTCGATCTCTCACCCTCATCAGCCATGTCTGCTCCGACCTCTCGCTCTCCCTCGCCGGTCCAAGCACCTCCCGTTCAACAAACACCAGGGCCGCGCGCCGCCGCGCTGCAGAAGCTATACTCGGACGCCATATCGCACACCCTGCGCACATGCAGCTACTCCAACTTTGCCTCGTCCTTTCCGACTCCGGCCAGTCATGCGCCTGATGCCATGAAACGCCTACACACCGACTTTGTCGAGAAGTTGCACCGCACGTGCAAGCTCAACTTTGAGCAGATCCTACGCGATCGCGAAGTTGTCGCGTCGCTGAATGATCTGGATCGTCTGGTCGAGGACGCGAGAAAGAGGAAGAGTGCTGCTGAGCAAGCGACTGGTGGACAGGCTGTACAACCACCGCTCCCGTAGGTCTTTTGTCTCAGGTCATTGCATGTGGATAGCNATACTTACTTGACGTCCAGTCCTCACACCCTGCCAGCTTCGTCGCTGTATCTTTCGCATCTCGGACCGCTTCTATCCGAACAACATACTTCTTTATCGTCGAGATTGCAGACTGCCCAGTCAGAAAACGCCGATCTGGCTGACACGGTATTACAACAGCGAAGGGAAATCGAGCGATTGGTTTCGCAGCTGGAAACGACGATTGCCGATGTTGATGCTGCCAATAATGCCTTACCTATTGATGACATGGATGCCTTGACGGAGGAAGCTGTGGCACTGGACATGGATCAACGGACTTGAACTTCGCATCGTACACGAGCGAGGCGCATCCTTACTACTGCCACATCATCTGTACGACGAGCGGATGCATGCTCTCCCTATTTGCATTGCACGCGTCATGTCCATGACTGGTTGCAACACATCCCTGCCACATTATCGAGGCCCTGATGATTCTCCTGGAGATTCATAAAAATGTTACTCTAGAGCAGCCGCAAAAGTGAGGGAAGGGTACTGTGTTCAGTTTATCTCGCAGTGCCTTCATCTTTGCAGCTCCTCAGCGCCCAGCTGGAGGTATAGAGATGACGGCGGCAGTTGTGATACTTTGCACGACGAAACAGGCGTGGGCGTTGCGACTTGACATAGTTAAACCACAATAAGGGCGAGAAGAAATGAATTTGAAAGTTTGATAGAACAAAAATATCTCTTTTACACAATCGTGACTTTTGCGCCTCGTACTCTTTTCCAGAAGCGATAAAGCTGCTCTGACCACTCAACCAAATGCTTGTATTGGCTTTGGCTGTATTCGCCGTGTCCACCAGGTTCTGAACGCTGAGATAAGTTCGGCGCGTTACTTCGTGATGTTTGTATCGTCTTGGAGTACTTTCGGCAGGAACTACTGGGTAGATTCGTTGGAGTTTCGAACGTCGCATAAAAGTCTCAGCGACCACCAAAGCCTGGCGGGGGGAAACCTCTGCCCTGCCCCGGAGGAGGCTGGAAGCCAGGAGGCGCACCGAAACCAGCTGCGTGGGAATTAGTCGGATTGTACAGATAGATGGTCGATGACGCGGATTGACTTACGAGGACCACCACCAGGAGCACCAGGGAAACCGGGAGGAGGGCCTTGGAATCCGGCTAGAAAGCTGTGTAAGTAAAGATTTAATGACAGGAACGACTCAGAACATACGGGGACCACCTCTGCCACCAAAGCCTGGTGGAGGAGCGCCGGGGAAACCACCAGGAGCACCAGGGAAGCCGAAACCGGGAGCGGGACCGCCAACACCTGCAGCAGGACCAGTGAGACCGGTAGGGGGCAGACCTCTACCTGCTGGGCGAGTAATACCAGGGCCAGCAGTCATGGTAGGAGCACCAGGGCCTGCGGGACCATCCTTGGCCAGTCTCGCCGAGGGATCTGCGGGTGGAGGACCTTCGACAGTCGAGGCGACAATATGCGCACCGCGAACAATGGTAAGACCGAGGGTACGCTTCTCCTCTGTTTCGACGAATTGGGGCTCAGCCTGTCCAGGAGCTGCCGACTTTGTGGGCTTGCGCTTTACTCGTCTGAACTCTTCCGTATCGGCGAGGACGAGGTTCATGTGCTTGTCGAAGGCGAGCATCTGGCCGGCCATCTGACGACCGTCCATCATGGTGACGCGCAGACGGTAGTTGATCAGGCCCTGCATCTTGCCCTGCTTGTTTGCGGCGGCCATGCTAAAGGTCGATGCGCGCGGACGCGACTGGTGTATGCGAGAGTGGGGTGTCCTGGAGGGATGCGCGAGTGCTGCGGCGAGGACGAGAGGAGCAGCAGAAGGATGCGACGGGATTTTGCGAGGATGGATGGATGGCAGGAATTAGAGAGTCGGTCGCTCTTGCTCTTTCCAGAGGGCAGCTTGCGCTCGCACTCTGCGCCTGGCAAGTCTGTGCCAAGGAATCGCGCCGCCTTCTCCGCATCCACCACCGCGCAGAGAAGTTGGAAGCTCTCGTGCTCGCTGCTCCGCCAGTCCATTTCAATTTCATACACACACACACATACTGCCATGGCCGTCACAAAGATGCAAACGCCGTTGAGTCTTCTCAGAGCATCTGCTCCTCTCGGTCGCGCCGTCCACACATCCATCTTCCACAGCGCACAACGATCGCAAGCCTCGGCCCTCGTCCTCTTACGCCATGCGTCATCCGCTGCTTCGACCTCGACCACTTCCTCACAGTCGCAAACACCACAACTCACATGGGACGAGTTCCTCAAACTCCGCCGTACTCGCCGCTTCATCAACCTCGGCTCCTCTGCCCTCAGCGGTGCCGCCAGTGTCGCTGTTGCAGTGCCCGCTTTCGCCGAGTTCGAGATCGAGAACATTGGCGCGCAAATGACTGGTCTCGACCCCATGTTCATCATCGGTGGTAGCTTGATGGGTGTTGGTGCTGTTGGCTGGCTGCTCGGTCCCTTCCTGGGGACTGCCTTTTTCAACATTTGGAAGGGAAGCCTGAGGAAGGAGTTCGCCAGGGTAGGCCATGCTCCTGCTCGCTTTTGATCCAACTCTTGTGTACTGACCGTTCTCCATTACAGANAAGACAAGGATTTCTATTCGCACATCAAGAGATTCCGCGCCGATCCTGCCAGCTCATCCGTCAACAACCCCGTTCCGGACTACTATGGCGAGAAGATCAACAGCGTCGCCGACTACAGACGATGGCTAAAGGACCAGAGAGCCTTCACTAGAAAGAAGAACAAGAACCTGCTCTAAGCAGCCCAACCTTAACCTTACACATCTATATTACCACCATTTTGTTCAGCGCAGGAAGCTCGAGCTATTAGCGAATCCGTATTATTATCAACATTGATTTGTCCGTCTTCTGTGAGTAGTCCCGAGAGTTGATCAACGTTCCAAGTCTTGCAATTCCGCCTTCCGAACGAATAGAGATCTGCTCCTTCTCATGATGCCTAGTTTTGTATTTTATCAAAACTTAGCTCCCAGTTCTTTTTCCTTTCTGATCTGTTCCTCGTCAACTACAATGATTGCTTTGCCTTGGATCTTTCCTCCATGAACCAAATCAACCAGTTCCTCAATTTTGTCGAGACCATGGAATGGATTGGTCTTTACTTTGATGCCATGCTTTGCGACGAACTCGAGCATGCTTACACTCTGCTCTGGTGAACAGAGCAAAGAGCCTTTAACTCTAATATCGCGGAAAACAAACTCCGCAAAGGGAATGGTAACGTTGTCCGGCTGTGCAATCTGTACCATGGTACCGTGCATCTTAGTCAACGCGCAAGCCAGGCCAGCAGCATCGTCAGCATCGCTCAGGGTTATCGACGCATCAACACCGGCTCCTCCAGTCACCTATTGTTCGCAGTACGTTGATAAAGGACCTGATTCGCATACGACGGGAAGTCTCACCTTTTGTACAGCTGCAACCACGCTGTCTTTTCCTTCGCGTGCATCAACCACCACATCAGCGCCATTCTGCTTTGACATGGCAAGTCCTTCGTCTCTAGCATCGATACCAACCACGTTGAGGCCGAGTGCTTTTGCAAACTGGATGCCCAGATGGCCTAGACCACCTCCAGACCCGACCAGTGCGATCCACTCGCCGCTTTTGAGGTTGGCCTCCAATACGCCTTTCCAGATTGTTCTTCCTGCACATGCAAGCGGTGCTGCACTCTCAAGCGTGACCTCGTCTGGAATAGGAGTTGAGCTTCTGGAATCCACAAGTGCATATTCGGCGAAGAACCCGTTTCTGTGCACGCCAGAGTGTCCTGCGATGTTGGTGCAGTATTGCCGCCATGTCTCCGGTCCATAGCAGTCCTGGCAGCGGCCACAAGGATGATAGGGCAGTCCGCACATCACACGATCTCCGAGCTTGAAGTTCTTGACAGAACTTCCCACTGCGACAACAGTGCCAGCACCTTCGTGCGAAGCTGTGACAGGAAGTTTGGTTCCGAACGTGCCGTGTTGTACCATAGAATCTGTATGGCAGTTTGACGCGACACCAATCTTGACCAAAATGTCCTCAGGAGCAAGATCTTTGGGTACAGGAACGGTGTTGATCTTGTATGGTTTGTCAAACTAGGTTCTCATCTTAGTCTAGGGTCGATCGAACAGACATGAATTGTGTGATACCTCGACCACCTGGATGGCCTTCATCTCTTGAGGAATGTCTTTAAGATCCATGTTTGGTATTGTGCTTGGGTACTGTGGCTGACAGTATATAGAGAGTGCTGTCGAGAAGCAGAAGAGCAAGTCATTATATCAATGTAGAGAACGCTACGTCATGCGGGGGATGTTTTGTCTATCGGCGATAGCGACATTAACGCCGAAATGGTAAAGATAAATTGAAGCCTGTTGAAGCCTATCTCCCTATTCTTCCATATCAAATATGCACATCTACACGTTGCATTTTCAGCTTACAATAGCCACGTCGAGACGAGGTGCACGATATTCAGCGCTGCGGATCTTGATTGGCAATCCAGATCTGAACCAGTTGCTGTCCAGGGGTATGTCCTTGGAGAAACTACTACCAAAAGAAACATTATCAAAGAACGATGGCGTGCCTTACCTTGTTCTTGCTGTACGTGGAGCTAACATCAACCGGGGATACTGCTGGTGAGATGTTCTGTGAGGTAGCAATGCCTGTAATCTGTATAGGGTTCTATTGATGGTCATCTGCAACTCAAGCATTCAGTATCTACACTCTTCGGACCATCGCCACAAGCGACTCTCTGAGTTATGCCTAGTCTGCGAAACGTCAAATTCACCAAAGTATCGTCGATGCCGGACGTTGCTATCGCCGGTAGTTTGGCGGGTGCAAGAAGGTCCGGGCGGGTCATCGAGTGGCTCTTTCCGTGCAAGAGAAGGACCACCTTCCGCACCCAGATGCCTTGACAACAGCATCAACACTGGTACTCGGTATCAATTCACTCCTTCCCTTGACTTTGTTCATCCTCTCTCTTACTCTCCTTTTGGACTGCCATTGATGGAGATGCTAGCTCCTGCATCTAGCCAGGCGCAGACCAGGACCGTACCTCTCGTCTGCATAATATGCCCACGCAAGCCCAACTTCAGTGATCTGTCGCATCTCCTCACCCACATCAGCAGCAAGGCTCATCTGTCGACCTACTACAAGCTCAAGGTTCGCTCAGGCTCCGATGATGCTGCTCGTCAGTCCGTCGAGCGGTACGACATATGGTACGCCGAGAATGACATCGAGTCTTTCATGTCGGAGCGTATGAAGCACAAGGATGAACGCAAGAAGATCAAGATTGGTACTTACTTGCCTGTTTACAAGTGAATTTCCTTTACTGACCGATGTCTGTCAGAGCTCCATACCAACGTCAAGGTCATCAAGAAAGAGTCCCACTCGCCAACGTTCACTCCATCATCAGCATCCTACGACGACATTCCATCAGTCTACCCTCACCCGTACGCTGCCTACGCACCGATGTATACTTGGGCAGCACACCCTTACCTCACCCACAGACAAGACTCTGCATCCGTCGAGAATGATGATCAGCAGGCCCCAAGTGAAGTATCACTTATACCAAGAAAGCGAAAGGTCAAGCATGAGACACACCCTGTTGGAGATGTCGATGACGAGGACGAAAGCAGCAAGCTCAAGGGTATTGTTTGGCCAGGTATGGGCCTCTTTGACGCAGCTACTCCAGAGTTGAAGAAGAAGCGTAACCAGAAGAAAGACGTCTCTGTCAACGATCGTCTTGCCACCATGTCTGGAGGAATCATGAAGGAAGAGCTGATCTTCAGTGCATCTGGTACTCTGCTCAAAACTAGAATCATCTCTGGCCAGCCACAGCCCGAGGATCTGCTGCCTGGCGAGGAGTTGCCTCCCCGTCAACCCAAGGCCAAGCGCGCTCCCAGAAAGAAGCCTCTTGACGGCAAGAAACCTCTCGAGGACAAGAAGCCCTTGGGAGACAGAGATCTCGGCACCGCTACGAAGCCCAATCTTCGCGCCAAGCCCAAGGCCAGGAAGAACTCCCGTAAGCAGCGACCCGTTCTTGCTACCACTGCCGACACTCAGGAAGGTATTGACCCCAAGGATGCGGTGCCCCGGAAGACTACGCGCAACAAGCGCAAGAAAGCACCCTTCGACGAAGCTGAAGAGGAAGGCGAGACTCAGATTGAGATGGAAGAAGCCACATTCGAGCAGCCTGTTGTCATGACGCAGCTCAACTCTGGATATCAACATGCTCCGATGTACGTTGCAGCAGCACCCATGGGTTTCAGGGCTGCCGAGCCCACTTACATGAACATGACGGGTCAGAGTTACTACCAGTTCCCGGCTGGACAGGACAACCCGTTCTCGTACGACCCATCTCCCTTGACGACGTGGGATTACTTTGGGTACGGCGTGGGAAGCAGCGTCGTAAACCCTCTGTTCACAGGCATGTACGGAGGCAGCTTTGACGATGATGACGACGACGAGGACAACGAGGGGACCATCTCGGCGCCCATCTCGGAGTCGCAGTAGCGAAAGGATGGAATTGCACTAACCAAAAACGAAGGACTGTGAATATATATGGAGCATTTGCTTTTACAGACGATAATGGCGGAAAGGATGATGGCCGGCTGCAAACTGGAACGGACAAAAGTACTTGATTCTCTTTTCTATCTTAGCGACGACAGCACATGGAGCATGGAACGTACGATATATGATAGCTGCAGCATCTGCGCTTGCAAGTAATGCTAATTTTTGCACTGGTATACAAAGTCTTGTTTGCTTGCTTGTTGATCGATGCAAAAGGAAGGAGCGACGTGACGCGAGGAGGAGTCAAGTGAAGCCTCACCTTCGGACTTTGCGGAGTTTGCATGGCATGCGCCAGTGACGGCGTCCAAAATTTCTTGAACTTGTCGACGAAGAAAAACACAAAACACTTCAATACAGCAAATTGACATGGCGACACAACTCCNNCCCCCTCCGTCGAAGCGACAAAAGACAGCGGCGGCCGCGCGGGCCCGCGAGCAAGTCGAACCCGAGCAGATGCCCGATGGCATCCAGCGCATTCAGTTCATCGACGCCGACTCGGGCGAGTCTCAAGGTCCCGTCGTGACAGTGCCCTTGTCCGAATTGTCGCCCAAGAATCTCTCCTTGCTTTTGAACACCCTCCTCGGCCGCGAAGACCCTAGCGAGCGCCTTCCTTACCGCTTCTACGACCCCCTCGGCACCGGTGACTTCGACCAACAGGCCATCATTTCAGCCTTTCTGTCCGGCGACTCGACAACGGAAGTCCAACTGAATATTCCTTGTCGCGCAGAAGCAGTTTTCCGAGTAAAAGCTGTCACAAGATGTTCCGCCGCGATCAGCGGACACGGCGAGGCCATCCTCGCTGCACAATTCTCCCCATCCTCGTCTTCGCGTCTGGCGACCGGTAGCGGCGACAAGACTGCTCGTATCTGGGACTGTGATACTGGCACACCTATGCACACGCTCACTGGTCACACGGGATGGGTTCTTACTGTCAGCTTCTCACCCAACGGCGATATTCTGGCTACGGGCAGTATGGACAATACGATACGTTTGTGGGATGCTCAGACTGGCAAGCCTCTGGGTGGTCCCATGAAGGGTCACACCAAGTGGGTGACTTCGATGTCGTGGGAGCCTTATCACATGCAGCAAGTTGGAAGACCTCGGATTGCATCCGCTTCCAAGGACGCCACTGTTCGTATTTGGGATGTTACCAGCAAGCGCGCCGATCTGGCCTTGACTGGCCACAAGGGCAACGTTTCTTGCGTACGCTGGGGAGGTGCTGGCCTTATCTATACCGCTTCCCACGACAAGACCATCAAGGTCTGGTCTGCCGAAACTGGAACTCTTGTGCACACCCTCAACTCACACGTTCACTGGGTCAACCATCTTGCTCTTTCCACCGACTTCGCCCTTCGCACCGCCTTCTACGATCACACTGGCAAGAAGGGTGTCCCAGCCACACCTGAAGAAAAGCGTGCAAAGGCAAAAGAACGCTATGAGGCTGCTGCTGGTGTCAACAACCAGAAGAATGGCGGAAAGGCTGTTGAGAGACTGGTGTCAGCCAGTGATGACTGCACAATCTACCTATGGACACCCATGACTTCAACGAAACCGGTAACTCGTTTGTTGGGCCATCAGAAACAAGTCAACCACGTCACATTCTCTCCTGACGGTACTCTTCTCGCGTCTGCTGGATTCGACAATCTCATCAAGTTGTGGAACGCTGCTGATGGAACCTTCCTTTTCACCCTCAAGGGCCACGTTGGACCCGTATATCAGGTTGCGTTCAGTGCCGACAGCAGACTGCTTGTTAGTGGTAGCAAAGACACCACCCTGAAAGTCTGGGACGTCAAGACTGGAAAGCTCAAGGAAGATCTGCCAGGTCACAAGGATCAAGTCTTTGCCGTAGACTGGAGCCCCGATGGTGATAGAGTAGGCAGTGGAGGTCAGGACAAGCAGGTCCGTGTCTGGAGAAACTGATGTCGAGATTTTGATACCCAAACATATGAATTTCACTTCTTTTGCATTCATCTTCTATCGACAAGATAATCAAAGCATGTTCTTGATCGAATCCACCTCTTCTCCTACTGATCTCGCCAATACCACTTCCTAGGTGACGTAGAGGAAGTCCGGTCTCTTGTCTCCCAGCATTCTGATCTCGGATTCGTCCTTGCCCTCGATCCAGTGGTCGCGCTTGCCGGCTTGCCTCTTCTTGTTCTCGGCTTTCAGCAAAAGGTGTGTCATCAAACTTCCGCAGAACAAGAAGAGCGACAAGTACGCCAATACTACTCCATGACCGACGTAGTATTTTGGCTTGTCCTTGGCGCGATAAATGTTTGAGGACACGACGCCCTGAAGGTTACCCCATCCGATGACGATACCGATGGTCACACCTCTCTTGTAGGCGCCTTCGACGTTGTTCGAACACCATGTGACGCTGTTACTGATCAATNNCTACATGTCGACGTCGGTCAGCAATCAGATTCCCTACAATATCACATCCATCGAAACTTACGGGTAGATGCCCAGAGCACCGAGGAAGGTGCCGGCGTATTTGACATTGGGGTTTTGAGATCCGATGAGCATGCAGAAGCCTGTGATGCCAAGAAGAGAGACGCAGACGTTGATGAGACCTCTCTTCTGCGTTCTGTCGGCCAGCCAGCCAATGAAGACTGTGAAGACGGCAGCACAAGCATATGGAGGGACGGATAGCAGGTTTGCTGTGGTGCCGCTGTATCCAAGTGCATTAATGATGGTGGGCAAGAACAGTGAGAAGGCGTAGAGCGCGCCATCGGCTCCCATATAAATGACCGCGAAGCACCATGTCTTCCAGTCAGTGACACTCTGCCAGAAGTATGTCATTTTGAACTCCNNTGCAAACTGGTTAGCGTTGAACTATACTCTGACCAGCAGAAAACCCTCGGTCTGAATACGTACCTCGTGCTCGGCACTTGCTTGCTGGTCTTCCTTGAGTCTTCTGATGACTCTGGCACGATCGTCGACAGACAAGAACGTAGCCTCGTCAGGGAAGTCATGGACCATCCAGTACGAAACAATTCCAACAACCACAGTAACCAAGCCTTCAAGGATGAAAATCCAAGCCNNTGTTTGAAGAATTAGTATTACTTGAGAGTATGTAGAGTCCGCGTATCTTACCCAGCCAGGCTTGCCACCAACACCCTTCATCTGAGCGATACCTGCTGCCAGGAGACCACCAAAACTACCAGCCAAAGCTGCTGCGGAGAAGAAGATTGCTGCTCTAATACCGAGTTCCTTACGCTTGTANCCTGAATCTCTTGAGTATGTCTCCTGAGTTGCTTGAATGGAATACACTCACCAGCACGACAAGTAGTAGTTAACTCCAGGGAACAAACCTGCTTCAGCGAAGCCTAGCCACCAGCGTGCGGCTGCGAGGCCACTGAAATTATGACAAAGGCCCATCGTAACCATCACAATTCCCCAAAGTGTCATGATGACGGGAAGAAAGACGGAGGGTCGCCATTTCTTGAGCAGGACGTTTGTCAAGGGCTCAAAGACCGAGTAGGAGACGAAGAAGATGGAAAGTGTTGCGTTGTATTGGCCTGGTGTAAGGTGCAGGTCCTTGGCCAGACCATCTACTTTGGCATTTCCGATGTTTGTTCGATCGAGGAAGGAGATGAGGTATAGGAAGGAGAGCNNTGTTGTTCGGATGAGCCACGGATGACGTTTGCGAGGAGCGGCGATACTGACCCATGGGATGAGTTTGAAGTCGAGTTTTCGGACGAGAGCCTTGTCNCTAATCACAATATGAGGTTAGTCGACGTGCCTTGTCATGCTTGATGGAAGGGATGATATTACTATTCTTGCTCTCTCTTCATCACTGAGTCCAGCATCAGGGTCATAGAGGCCAGTATCGATGGTCTCCAGCTTGGAGACCCCAACCTTTTCTTCCATCGGGGAATGCGACATTGTTGCAAGATTCCAAACGACGGTGTCACAAGAAACAGAAACCAAGCGGAACAAGCGTGGGCAGACGATCTTGACTATGTACTGCGAGACGGTTGGCCCTGCTCGCGATTACCGGATGATCCTTCTAACCGAATCGTCCTTCCATGTGATCCGATATATACGTTCCCTGGGTCGCTTTCGTCCAACCATCTCCTTTGCTCGCATCTTCGCCAATCAAACACTGCGATTCAAGCAAGAACGTGCCGTGGCTGGATAAACGGGATGACGTTGAGCTTATCTCTCCACGCCTTTTGGTGGCTTTTGGTGCTTGTCGTCCAAGAAGGTTTTGGCAAAGGAAAGGTGCGGGTGGAGAAATGCTGGGGGTGCGGGGTAGACGATCGCCGAAATCGGGGTTCTTTCCGTTTTGATGCAATGGTATTTGACATCGATCTTTCTTTCTCCAACTGTCGTAGAGTCAATTGTGCAAAGGACTTCACTTCGAGTAACTTGAGCGCCTCGGGCACGGCAGACTCACAACTCCCAACCTTTGCGGAAGCACACGGATCTGGACAACTAAAATCAAGAGCATGTCGCGAGGCGAGTTGATATTTACCAGGGATACCAGACACTCTGTGTTCGATTTGCTTGACTCATCCCTTGTGACTTGGAATACTATATAGCCTCAGGACTTTCCTTCTGGTAAAGAACAATCTTGAAATACCTGGAATACTGTCCAGGCCTCTGTGTGGAAGTGCTCGGAGAAGAATCGCGGAACTGGAGATACATCGGATTTCCCAGAAGCCCCTGCCTCTCCAATGCTAAAGTATGTGACGCGTATAGCTATAGAAATGCACGGTGCTATCAAGAAACAGGGTAGTGTCCACTGAGAGCCGACGTCTTAGCGGCTCTCTTTGTTCCAGAAAAGTGTCCAGCAATATTCTTTCGCTATCCCAGGATGGAACATGGTATCTGATGTTTCCAATTGGTACAAAGACGTTTGATGACCTGCCGGATTTTCTCACGACTGGCTATAACATCGATTGTTTAGTTAGAGTACCAACTAAGTCAATCTTTGTTAGAAATCCTCTTGGGGGACATCGGACTCTCTGAAACCATAGAAATCTCAGTTCCCGCCTCCTTGACACTCTGGGAGATGTCAGTGTGTGACTCCTCGGCCATTATGGACTGCTTTTCTGAATTTCAACGATTCACGATCGTCGTGGTTGGTTTCCAGTACTCAGAGAGAGATCTGTCTTCGAGCTGTAGATACAGTAACTTTGATACCTTGTCAATCGTCGTGATTGATGTCCGGTGCTCGGAGACAGGGCTGTAGATGATTTTATGACCTTGTCGGTCGTCGTGGTTGACGTCCAGCATCTAGAGGGAGAAATTTGTCCTCGAGCTTCAGACCACTTTGACACCTTATCAATCGTCGTGGTGATTCAAAAGACTCGAGGTTCAGCGCTTTCGGCGTGATGTAGTGTTGTTGTCTGACGGGAAGACCAAGCGAGTCTCATAAGGTACTGGGACCATTGTATGAATGCAAAAATGCTTGCAGATTGAAATCAGGTCCATCGAGAGTGTATCATTGATACTCTTTCACTGTCAAGTTGCAGACTCCTTGATATGGCTATGCATTTTTATAGTACTATTTCCAACGTCGGTTGCTTGTGGAAGCTCTGTACTTCTTACCGTGATGGGTTTCTTGAGAACGTGTTTGACTTCCGCTCAAGACCACGGCCTGTATCGTGTCTACAGAAAGTCAGAAACTACTGTGAGCAAGGGTTGTGTCTACTAAGATCACATAAAGTCAATTGCTTCACTAGAAAGACGATAATGCCATGACATACCTTCAGTGTTTTGAATGAAAATATAGCAGAACGTCGGTTACAATGCTACGGCGTTGTCGATTCCGATTTCGAAAGTTCATCATAGCAGCTTATCATCAGGATCCCCATATGAGCAACTCCATATAGTACTCACTGCTTGGGAATTGAACCTTTCTACCGTTATACCGCTCTCACTTTTGAGCAAGTAGGACCGGAAGTTGGTGTTCTTTGAGGTGCAGACTCATCCACGGTATACATCTTTTCAAATTCACCTCGTTACCACACCTCACACCGACTGTCTCTCACATATCTCAATCCACTCTTCTCACATCTCGTAACCTCATCTAGTCTTCCGTGTCACTAACACCTCCTTCTGAGCTATATATCCACCATGTGGCAGTTACCAGTCTCTACCTTCTCTTCTCAACACAACTCTGTTGCACAACATCCTTCCTTCTCTCATCCTCCTCGACACACTCTTCCTCAACCTCACAACCTTCCACCGCCTCTTCTCAGCAACATGGCCTACACATCAAGAGATCCTCACATGGCCGAGCAGATAGAGATGGTCAAAAGGCTGGCAACACTGGAGACAGAGCTGAGAATCGAGAGACAACAGCATGCATTGGCACAGCAATGCGTCACTTACATGGCACGTCAACTCGCCTCTCAGAACCAACAATCTACAACCACAGCTCTCAGAAAAGAATCCCAGCCCCGCGGCAGAAGACTCGAGAGATGTGCAGCCAACCCCAGAAATCAAGCAGAGATTGAGCAAAAGCCAGAAGTGAGAGCAGATGGAGGAAGAGAGCTGATGGCAAAGCCACTGGCCGAGGAGGAGGATCTTCTCGCTTGTGACGACGTGGAACTGCCAGTGGACTCTGTGCACTCGCCTATCCTGGTACCTCTCAAAACACGACCTATACCCGCTGGTCCAAGATCCAAGCAGACATTCAAAACCAAATGTCTGGCTTTTCTGAAGCGCGATGAAGAAAAACATGAGCTAGTCGACACCGATAAGGACGCAGAAGGCACACTTTTCACCTTCGAGAACAGCGGCGATGGCTGCAGCAAAGATCCTCCTTCAAGCGACAACGACGACGCAAAACTCAATCCAGCTCCCGACGGACAGGATGCAAAGAAGCATGAACAGCCACTTACGCTCAAGAGTCTCTCGGATCGCTACAAGGACCGCAAGCCCACAGAGGATGGTCTCGACGCATCAGTATGGGCCGAGAGACCTTTCACTATATCCGGGCCGCTTGTCGAGAGACAGAGAGGCGTTCAAAGCGAAGCAGAGCAGAGAGCCGACACGGCAGAGGAGCAAGAGGATCTGATGCAGTTTCCTGGAACGGATACGGTTGAAGAGCTTATCTTGAGCGAGGAGCAAGAGGAAGAGGCCAAGCAAAAGCATGCAGCAGAACTCCGAAAAAACCAAGCACTGGTCATGTACGATCCATCTCTCAGCGAGGACGCTTTTCGCACAGTGCTGGTGACCGAAATACCGAAGGAACGTTCGGCTGCAGATGTGATGCGCATGGTCTCAGGAGGCATGATCGTCAAGGTTCAGTCCATGGATACGACACCCATCACAGGCAGCAGGACAATGATGATCACATTTCTGGACGGCCGTGACGCCCGCGACTTCTTGAGGTCGGTGAAGGGCAAGACGAAGCCAAGATTCAGTCTCCTCCAGACACCGACCTACCCTACTTTGCGGAACCTCGTCTACGACATGGAGTATAATGGTATCACACGTTGCTTGGCCATCCACGGTCTACACGAAGACATCACGTTGGAGGGACTTTGTGGGGCTACATGCCGACCAAAACACAAGCAAGACAGCGTGCTCGATGCCAGCAGAGACGAACAAGGAGTATGCCACCTCGAGTTTACATCTGTGACGGCAGCTACGGAAGGTCGCTGGGAGCTGAACAAAAAGCTCTTCAGACGCTTCACCAGAATATCGCATGAAGTGGATCCGTGCGACCGCAGAATTTCTGGCATCGATGAAGACGGAGAGGAGGAGGAACTTGGAAGTAGGGAAAACGAACAAAGCAATATTGTCGAATTGGGAGATGGAACCGAGACTGAGAGTGAGACGCAGGCAGGAGCCGAGACCGAGTCGAGGTCGTCTGCAGGAGAAAAGGATGCGGATGGATGGCCGATCGGAGGGTTGGATTACGATTGAGCCAGGCGAGTGCAGCAGTAGAGAAAAAGATTCGACAAGGATGAAAAAGCAGCGAAAGATCTTGAAAAGGCGATATCGGGAGAAGCTGGTCTCGAGCATTATATTCTCCTTATTCATTCGAGGGTATCTAGCCAGCAATAGGCACAATACCACCTCAAGTATTGACCCCATGACACTTGCGTATAATGACGACTCTTCGCATGTAACAGACGTATCGAAGTGGGTCTACGGCTCTGTGTTGTTCAATAGCAAGTCAATAGGCGGTTGAGCCGTTGTTGGTTCTTCACATGTTGAGTGTGCTCGCCATGGGTGTGTCTCGTGGACATGGTGGGAGCTGAACTGGGTGTTCTAGGCGTATGGCGTATATAGCCATGTGTCGTAGTGGCTCAGACTTTGAGACGTGATGGTCGCATCAACCCATTTGTTCGCTACAAAACAAGGTGTCAGCAAGATACAGAGATGATACGTGTTGAACAGGAGAGATCATACCCATAAGCCTGTTTGAGCTCTTTGATGGGCACAAGACTCAGGTAGGTGATCATGGTGGGCACGTTTCTGACGGCACTTCTCTGCTCAATCTTCTCGAAAGCTGCTTCGTCGTCGCTCATGGCATCTTGATTGGCCGCGTCCTTGGTGGCAGGCGCGGATTGCACCAGTTCGGAGCCAAGGGCATTGTATTGGTAGACCTTTAAACCATTCTCTTTCACGTCTCTCTTTGCGATCTCGACGACACTGATGAGCTTGTTGGCGAGAGGAGCTTTGGCGTGGAGAGCGACGATGGCGGGTTTGTTGTCGGCCGGCGTCGACTTGAGGTGCGCGATCAGGGACGTCGTTCGGTTGGAGATACTGCTCGACGAGATGACGCTGAGTTGCAGCACTGTATACTTGGCTGACAGGTCAGGAGGTGCTGGTGCCATGACTGTTTGGAGTGTTGACGACAAAAAGTCTCCAACCCAAGACACTCCGCAATCACCTTGATGATGGCCCGCCGCCAAGCTCTGAATCCACCTTGATTCCTTTGCGACCGACCAACTCTCTCTTCTACCACTCGTCCAGTCATGGCGCCGTCAGAAAAGGAGCATCCTGCTCAGTCGCTCCTCGCCCGCGCCCACGAACCCAACACGACCTCCCAGATTTTCCGCGAAAAGATCCAGAACCGCCCTCTGCTCCTCCGACCCTCCTCTCCCGATCCTCGCCAAAATGTCCGTTCTCAAAGACAGAAAGCAAGACTCGAAAAGCAAAGAGCAGGTCGCAAGTCGAAGAAGCCTCGCCCCTTGACTGCAAAGCAAAAGAGAATCCTCGGTGTCTACGACATTCCCCAAGACCAGCGCAAATACGACATCTACCTGCCCATCTGGAACCTGTGGTGCGCCTACATGCGCGAGATTCTCTCCATGGACAAGTCTCGCTACTTAAACGCTGCCGCTGTTGGTCCCCTGCTGGCTAGTGCGGATTACCACGGTGCCATGGTCGACGTTGTGAGATGTCGCTGTGTGGGAAGAGTCGGCATCAGAGGAATTGTCGTCAAGGATACAAAGTTTACCATGGAAATCATCACTCGCAAGAATGAGCTCAAAGGTATGGTTCCTCCACCCTTGTCGTTAGCATACCTCCTTGCTGACACTACAACAGTCGTGCCAAAGGAGTATACCGTCTTTAGATTCGAAGTGCCCTTTCCGGAAAAGGATGAGGACGGCGATAATCAAATGCTCGAGCCGCGCAAACCCTTCATCTTCGAACTCCATGGATCGCAATTCGAAAACAGACCTGCCGACCGTGCAAACAGAAAGTTCAAACAGCACATCGACCCTGATCTGTGAAGGTGACCGTACTCGATGGCATCCCAAAATCAAGCCCATCTTACTCCTAGAGACTGGAAGCAACCACACGCCTGATCTGGCAGTTTGCGGTCTGCCTTGGTGATAGGGCAAAATGCTGTTCCACTCTCGACGCATGCCTCTATGCAACCGCCAAATGCATCGATGTCTCACTTGGACCTATCTTCGGTCATTTGACAGCAAGACTAGGGAGAAAACTCCAAGTATGAAGATACCAGACTTCAATCATCGTACTCGATGGGAAGAGCCAGAAAGTGCCTAACAGCTCAGTCATTGACCGACAACGCAGAGATGACCAGCCGCGTCAGATGACTTCTCGGAAGGTACAGGCACATCAGTAGCTTTCCTGCGCCTCGAAAGAGCAGCAGAATACATTTGCTGCGAAGGGTGCTTGTTTTCAAGGTAGTTTGAAGAGAGAAGGTTGAGCACAAGATCATGCTCTAATGAGTTTTAGCCGCTACATAGCACACGAACGATACCCATGATACCCTCTCTTTTCTAGGATTTTATTCATCTTCCCACCATCTCATCCTGCCAATGTCTTCACAACCATCTGCACATGAAATCCTCATCACAATTGAACACAAAGAACAGGGCCACCAAAAAGACATGACCATCATCCACAATCCGCCAAGCCCGGACTTTCTTCTCCGCTTTCCTTCTCTCTCTCTCTCTCTTCCGCGCCGCCGCTCTCGACTTTCCCAGAAACCCGGAACTTTTTTTTTGTTACAACGACCACTCACCTTCTCATAACCCTGCGACCTTTCGCCTTTGCAGCCTCTCTCCGTGTCTATTCGAATCGATAGCTGAACACAATAATTCCGACACGCCGCGGCAGCAAAATACACCACGCGCCATCATGTCGTCCATGCGCAACGCAGTCCAAAGGCGCAACCACAAAGAGCGCGCCCAACCACTCGAACGCCAGAAATGGGGTCTCTTGGAAAAGCACAAGGTCCGTTGTTGTCTTCGTTTCGTTCAGCGATTGGATTCTTCTATGGAGAATTCATCTACGAGCTACAAGTCTGCAAAAAAGAAAGAAAAGGAATATTAACAAAAAAACTACAGGNACTACTCCCTCCGTGCAAAAGACCACAATGAAAAGAAACGCCGCCTCAAAGTCCTGCGCGAAAAGGCCGCCCAACGCAACCCCGACGAATTCGCTTTCGGCATGATCTCTAGAGCCACAAAAAAGGGCGTTCAACAATCGACAAGAGGAAAAGACAACGGCTCGCAAACGCCCATGAGCATGGATGTTGTAAAGTTGCTCAAGACACAAGACGCCGGTTACCTGCAGACCGTTCTGCAACAAACCCGTCGCGCCAGAGAAAAGATTGAGAAGCGAGCTGTCTTGATGACTACTGGGGTCGATGCGTCTAGCATAAGCAAGAGAAAGGTGTTTGATGACAACGGTGACTTGATTGAGGAGACCACGGCGCAGTCTGATTTTGACGACGATGACGATATGGATCTGGACCTCGACGATCTGGCAGACCTAGGCGACCTTGATGGACTCGATGATCTCGATGGTATTGGCGGAGATGGCAGTGGTAGCGAAGACGGCAAGAGCGAGGATGAAAAGAGCGACACCAAGGGCCTTTCAAAAGAAGATATCAGGCAGCGACGGAGAAAGAGACGCGCTCAGGAGGTGCTGCAAAACCATCTCGAAGCACTCAAAGACCGTGAGCGCGATCTGTCTGTAGCCCTGGGCCAGCTCCAGCATCAGCGGGCACGCATAAACAACACCGTCGGAGGCGTCAACAAAGAGGGTGTCAAGTTCAAGGTCAGAGAGAGGAAGCGTTGAAACTTGTGTTGAGTCTTCAGAAGGACGCCGAGCCAAAAAATTATTACATGTTCTGCGAGGGAGCGCCCGCGCTCTCACCAGGTTTCTTCGAGTTCTGCGCCTCATGTGTGCTGTTGGCGCCATCTTCGTCGTACAGCCCTTGTTCCTCAATGTATTTAACCACGGGCTCGGGTACCAAGTAACGGATACTCATGTCGCGTTTGCGGAACAGGCGGATCTTTGTGCTAGAAATGTCGTTCTGCACCAGTTGCTGTACGACGTGGATGTTCTCTTTCCATTGTTGTAGTGTTGACAAGGCTTCGTCAATATCGGTACCGGCTCTCNNTGTCTTGTGTTAGGAATCTATCGTCGTGAGGATCTAGGTATAGCAGCAACATACCTCGATAATAAAGGCGCCAAAATTGCTCAAAATGTAATCGATATCCTTCGGAGCCCAAACACCAGGAGCAGACATTGTTTGGATCAGATCTGCGCCAGCGAGCAAGGCAATCTTTGCCTTCTTAGGCCCCTGCGGGGTGTTGAATGGTCCACGGGATGTATTGATTTCATGCTCGAAGTGGTCGAGCACCTTTGCCGTCTCGAGGTAGTCTTCGTGAAGTGCCTCCCATGGGTCCACNTACAGAACCAGAGTCAGGAATTTGATAGCATAAACTCAACACAAGTGTCAAAACATACCACTAATCCAGCTGCTTTGCTCAACAGCAAGACTGCACATGTTGATTCGATGTTCGGCCTTGACGAGGCCACTCTTCTTGTATGCATCACCGACAGCACTGATATAAGCGCCAACGACCTCGAAGTTTGTGTTGAAGCGAGCGTAATCAGCAGCCATTTCGAACATTCTCAGATGCAGGAAGGTGATGGGACTGAAGGAACCGCAAGCCACGAGTACTAGCGGCGTCCTCGAGGGGTCTCTCAGTTGTGATTGCAGGCGCTCGGTGGGGAATGTGTAGTTGTTCATTGTCATGGTTCCGGTGGGTGCAGAAGACATGGCGACGAGGTTTGAGAGTGTGTGATATTGACGGTACTCCGGGAAGCGGCGGAACGACTGCGATTGCAGAGATTGGATAGAAGAAGTGCTCGAGAGGTGGTGGTAGATTGGGCGAAGGTTGTTGAGCGACTTCCTGTTGGTTACGAAAAGCGGTAGTTGCGACAGTCGCGGCGTTGCGCCGGCAGGACGGCGGGGTGGTGGCGTGGTGGGCGAGTGACGGTTGATAAGAGCGAGTCTTGTTTGCCTGAAAGACGCCGTTATGATGGTCGGAGTGGGTGAGAGTTGAGAAGCAAAAATACAGAGACGGAGATTGGCTGTCAAGATGGTGGGATTCGGAGCAGGTGCGATCGAGACTACTCGCTCGGAGGAAGGAGGGGTTGATGCCGTTCGTCCAGGCTCTTTTGCTGAAAAATCACGTGGAGCACGATGCTTTTAACTCCGGCTTCGCTGTCCAAGGCGAGAGATTGCGATGCAGCGCGTTGGGATCAATCGTGACCAACGTCGAGCTGTGGATTTATAGTCGGTGATGGATGAGACGATGGGTCAAGATTCAGGCAGGAGCGATGATTCGGTGCGACAAAGAGGAATTGGCTGAGGTCGCTGCTGCCTCTCCTCCAAATTACATTTGCGAAGACACACGATGACATCGCAGCCTGCCGTCTCACGCGTACGCCCGTCATACAAACTGTCTATCAATTATGCAGGAGCACGTGTACAAATATATAGATAAGACTGGCAATCAGTTCGTCTCACGGTTACGTGTATGCGGGTAATTGTTTTGGAAGGCTTCAAAGCTGAAGTCTGTCTCGGTGTCTTGGTGAAGGTCAGAGGCTCTGTGCCAGCCGCCTAACGTACAAGTAGCTCCCAAAGTTGCCAGAGCTAAGGTAGACAGTCAACTGACAACAACCTAACTATCTGTCTCGCAGTGCAAAAACAAAGTCTCGCGCTGTTGCCTGACCGTTGTGGGAATAGACAGTCAATCGACAAAAAGTATCCCTAGCGAGATTCGAACTCGCGACTTTCGCATTGCATAATCTGCTCCACTGGAGCAATTATAAGAACGACACGCTAGCCGCTGCGTCACAGGGATTAATGACAACGGTAAAAGTTTTACAGGATATAATCCTCCATTGACGCGATCTCGTCCTTGGAATCAGAACTCGCTTTGTCGTCGCGCTGTCGCTCCAACAATGGCGGTGTTGTGGACGTGATTGCACATGTCGAGAGCAGTTTCCAGCCAAAAGCCAAAGCTCAGTATCGCGTGTCGGGCTCAAGGCCTCAAGTGAGGTCCAGAGGGAAGAAAAAGAGAAAAACTTCATGGTCGCAAATTGGACAAAACTTTTGCTGTTCGCCTATATCCGAGGCTCTTAGCAAGCTTTTTTTCTCCTTCACTGTCCCTCAACCGGCACTTGTTTTTAGTCCTAATGGGAATAACGTCTGGATTTTTGGAGAACACAGATAACACAGCTACGAGAAGAGGTAAAGGAATTCGAATTAACAATGCGTCGGGCGCAAATGCACACCAGGGGATATCGATGCTAAAAGTTGTCCTCTATCACCATGCCGTGAATTACAAAGCTGTACAAATCTGAAATCATCAATCTAGTCTATGCTTTCTCGTTGACTCTTTTCTCGTAATGGATTGAGGCCGGTGTTAGAGGCCGTGAGAACAGAGACTGCAAACACAAGTCAGTACGAGGTCATTGAGAATTTCACAGCAGATCAAAACATACCGAGTAGTCAGTGTCAACAACACCCTCGCGACCGTTTAGGTTGCGGAACTTGAATGATTGAACCATGGTAACCAGAATGGTTTGCAACTGCACATAGGCAAATTGCTCACCAATGCAACGATGTCTGCCAGCACCGAAAGGAAGATAAGGCGAGCTGGCACCCTTGGAGACCAATCCATAACCGTAGTCGGTCTTCTCATCATCTTCGACATTGGCAGAAATGACAGGCTTGAGGCTTGTGTACTTGCCGGTGGCCTCAGCGTCCCAACGATGCGGCTCCCAAAGGTCGGGCTCCGGGAAATACTCAGAACACTTGGATGTAACACCAGGTGCGGCGAGCAGGACGTGAGTGGTGGGAATGACGTAGGGGGTACCTTCGACGGGCATGGGCGACTTGACAGCACGCATGATGCTGTGGATAGGGCTGTGAAGACGCAGAGTCTCCTTGACAACTTGAGAGTGAAGAGGCAGGCGGGAGAGATCCTCGAAAGTCAACTCGGGCAGGTCGGCACCAAGAACGGCCTTTTGTTCGGCAAGTAACTCCTCGACAATGTCGGGGCGAGAAGCCAGACGAAGCAGAATCCACGAGATGGAAGCAGAAGAACTGTGCTGGCCAGCCATGAGCAGAGCAATCATCATGTGAGCAATCTCCTTGTCAGGAATCATCTGGCCAGTCTTGTATTCGCAGTTCATCAGGTTCCAAATCATGTCCGTCTCGCCATCTTCGGGCTTTGTCTTGCCGCTGTCGCGTCTGGCCTTGATAATCTCCATGTATGTTTCGGTCATCTTGCGTTGAGCAGCGTCGCGCTTACGGTTCTGTGGGAGAGGAGCCCAGGGAAGCATGAAGTTGATAGGGGTGAAGCCCATGTCGAGGTCGTGGTACAGGTCGGCGAAGGTGCTGTCGAACTTTGCGCGAACTTCCTTGCCCTGGAGCGAACGACTGGCGGTGTAGATTGTCAACTCGGCCATGGCCTTGGGGACGTTGAGCTCGCCGGCATTGCCCTTGAACCAGTTGGAGTTTGCGAAGAAGTCCTTTGTCTCGGCGGCGATGACGGATACGTAGGAGCGGAGGGCGTCGGTGGTCAGGCCGAACTTGACGAACTTCTTCTGCTCCATGAGCTTGGAGTTGGGGCAATCGTAGACGACATCGGTGCCGAAGACGGGGGTGGTCAGGGGGCTGTAGATTTCTTCGGCATTGACATCCTTGAGCTTGCCGTTGAGGATGAAGTCGTTGCCCTTGGTGCCGAGGCAGACAGTGGTCTTCTTGCCGAGCAAGATGAAGGTGAAGACGTCGCCGTACTGCGATCGNAGAGAGTCAGTTGGGAGGCATGCGAGTTGGGCTTGTCGGACACGACAACAGACCTGGGCGCGGCAGTTGAAGAAGAACTTGTAGGGATCAATGCCGTAGGTGACGGTGCTGCCAATGAAGGGCACCCAGTGGAAGACGAGTGGCGGCTCGGAGCCCTTGCGACGGACGGGCAGCAGTTGCGAGAGAACATTGAGGACAATGGCGAGAACGAAAGCCGCGCCGCCGACGATTGAGACGGCGAGCCACAGAGGCTTGTCGCCCAAATGCGCCGAGACGGCGTCAGTAACAGTGGCCAAGACTCCCATTGTTCGTTGACTGAGGTTCGAGGAGAAAGATCAAGTCGCAGGCAACAATTGGGTGTTATTGTTGTCCCCAATAAAATTATGGTCTGATCATCCCGCCAGAGTTGCGGGCCGCCGCCCCCTGCCCAGCAAAAGCCACTCGAAACACGTACGATAGGTAGGTCATCATGCCATTGCTTCATCTTGCAAAGCGACCGACTTTTTTCATACAGACGTGTGAATAATTATCGTACCATCGTCTTCTATGCGTTAGGCCTTTGGCTCCTCGGCCTTCGCCTTCTCTTTCGCAATTTCTTCCTCTCCGTAGAGCGTTTCGTCTCCCTTGCCTCCCATCTTGACAAACTCGTCCGGGTTTCTGTCGTGCGCCGGTGCCTCTTCCTTGACGTTCGTCTTCTTGTCTTGGTCCTTGTTCTGTTCCCAGACCTTGACGTCTCGATCGTCCTTCTCTGTCGCCTGTGTCTTGAAAAAGGTTGCATCGTTGATGGAGCTGAGCAGTGTCCTCTCGCGGACTGGCTTTCGCTTAGAGAAATCCAACTTGTCCATTGCCCCTGTCAGGCCATCTGTGCTCTCCATGCTTGCTCCAAAGCTCATCCCTGTGCGTCCAGTAGTCCACGGGTGCTCGAGGCATTCATCTATCGTGATTCTCTTCTCAACATCGACTGTAAGCATCTTGTCAATCAAGTCCAGTGCCGGATCGCCGACGCTGTCCCAGTAAGGACTTGGGTAATCAAATCGCCCCATCCTGATCTGCTGGCTAAGCGTGTACGGGTTCTCACGCGAGTAAAGCTCGTCGCTGAACGGTGGGAACCCACACAGACAGATGTACAGGACAACACCCAGCGACCATACATCCACAGCCCGTGTGTACCTGCGGCGATTGCCTTGCTCCAAAATCTCTGGCGCAACATACGATGGTGTACCGCAAAGGGTGGACGTAAACGACTCTTCTCCAATAATCTTGGCGAGTCCAAAGTCGGCAATCTTGATGTTCAAATCGCGGTCAATGAGAAGAATGTTTTCAGGTTTGATGTCGCGGTGAACAATGTTGCGTTCGTGCNNTGCAGGACACCCGTTAACAAGGAGAATTTTGGGATCATTCAAGCCACAACATACCAGATATTTGATGCCCTGGAAAAGCTGAACGAAGATTTTCCTGGTTTCAGTCTCACTGAGCTTGTGTTTGGCGACGATCCAGTTGAAGAGTTCGCCTTCAGGGGCAAGCTCGAGGATCAGGTACACGCCGTCGCTTTCATCGAACGTGTCCTTTAGACAGAGGACATTGGGATGCGAGACTCCCATTAGTACACCGATTTCTTGTTGCAAACCATCTACTCTGCTTCTCTCTTCGGCAGCCTGAGAGTTAGTCGTCGTCCGGCGCTTTTCGAACTTTTTCACAGCATAGCGAGCACCACTGCACTTCTCAGTACACAGGTAGACTGTCGCGAAGTGACCCTTTCCGAGCTGTCCTTGAATCGAGTATTGTTGACGGAAGCCATTGGTGTCGCGTATGCTGGGGTATCGGAAGATGAAGCGTGCCACATCCAGAATGGATAGTTCATCGCCATCGTAGAGGTCGCGTCGCTTGTTCCGACCCACAATGGCATTATTGACGTACGTGCCGTTGCCGGAAAGATCCTCGACGACAGCAATCTGGTCACTATCCTTGTTCTCGCAGAACAGCAGGCAATGGCGGTTGCTGACTGTGGGCGTCTTGATGATACGATCNTGGAAATTGGCTGTTAGTCTGGCACCTTGTCCGGACCAAGAATAACACTAACCACACTCGGGATGTCTTCCTATGAGATAACCGCCAGCAGGAATGCCCTTCTCTGCCTTCTCTTTCTCGTATGACTCCTCTTGGTTGAGGTACTCGTCGCGCGACACTGCACTCTTACCATCGGTGCGACCGACCTTTGTTTGGGGTACGGGGCATGCCGCACGGCGTCTCAAGACTAGAGGCTCTGAAACTCCATCAAGGGGGNNCACGAGGTAGCCCCAGACCCCTTCGGCTTCCTCATCTTCGACCTCGTAGCTGATAGGTGGTGGCGGCAAGAACTGGCTGTAGGGCTGGGTGTCGGATGGAGGCGAGTGCAAGCCGGCGGCAAAGGGAGGAGAGGCTTCGGGCTTCTCGGACAGCTGCGAGACACCAGTCGAGGCCGTCAATTGTCCCTCGGTCGAGTTTGAGGCTTTGCGCGTGACTGGCGATGGCAGATGGGTGGGTTGGACAAAGCGAGGCTTCTTTTGCGAGTCATTTTCGATCTCGTCTGTCGACGCCNNTGATGAATGTCAGTCAGCGAGTTGGATGGGTGAGAGAGAAGACACGGTATGTCAACACACCCTCGCTCTCTTTAGTAGAGTCTGGTTCTCTTCTGCGGCAGGGGCCATGGCGGGACTGCGATTCGTGCGATCCGATGCTAGGCGGTGCGAGAAGGTGAGATGGGGCAGGTCGACGAGCTGGAAACGAGGGGTTGTGGATGATCAGATCAATAAAAACAGGGATCAATACAAGTACAGCGGTCGTCGAAGGAGAGCTTGCTAAGAGTCTGACCAATGCAGCTCGTACCTTTTGGCTACTGCGATGATGGAATTGCCAAGGAAGCCCCGGATAACTTTATCGAGAGGCTCGATCTCTCTGGGTTTTGGACTTGTCGATGCAAATGGACAGCCATCTGCCCTCTGTCTTGGGCCAAGGCCATCCATACTCATCTGCAATGGACAAGGTGTCTGCCTTTCCCTTTCTCACATCCGACGAGTTCATCAAGGCCTGTGAACACATCCAGCCGCTGCTATCCGATAGCGCATTGTTCGTCGATGACTCTGCATGCTTGCGCATCACGCGGCGCTTGGCTGCGGCTTCCGTCGCTAACGCCGAAGGTCAGGAACATGTGGATTCGCATCTCGAAACAGCAGAGGATCATGATGAAGAAGCCATAGTCAAACACTCTCGGAATGATTCGTTTGTCACTGTTCATTATGACATCTTGCTCTCCCCCAGCTACAGAGTACCCGTGGTATACATGACCGCCAGCCCTCCGCTTCCCGTCTCCCATTTCTTTGACCTTGTTGTGCCGCACCACTTCCAAGACGCGATGCGCAAAACAGGCATCATGGGAGCCCTATCCATGACGGTAGTTGTTGATCTCGCAGAAGCAGCTTCTCCAGCTGACCAATGTACTGGCAGGNACCATCCTTTGAGGGGAATGCCAGCATATTTTGTGCACCCTTGTCGTACGGCAGACACGATGTGCGCCGCAGCATCTGAAGATATCCGTGTCCAGAATTATATGCTCCTCTGGCTAGGGATTGTCGGAGCAAGTGTAGGCTTGAATGTGTCGAGCACAGATTTGCACCGTGCATGATTAAAGTCGTCTATTCTTCGTCGCTCTCTTCCATGGCTTCATCATCCATGTCCATGGGAGCCTCTTCTTCTCTTCCGTCATCGCTTTCGTCTCTGGGTCGCTTTACACCAGCAGTTTGAGCAGGGACGCTAGCAGCCGAGTCAAGTGTGGGNGGCGGGGCTAATGGAGCGGTGGCCCCAGGAGCAGTAGAGGCGCCAGGAGCACCTGAGAATATTGATTGCTGGAGGCTGTTTGGCTGGGCGGCGGCAGGGGCCTCGGGTGGGGGGNNAGGCTGTTTGTAGGTGCCGTCGAGTTTGGCAAGTGTATCAGACTTTGTCGCCGAGTATGTGATTTTNCTAAAGCGCCGATTAGCTCGAAGCGATGGGCAAAGAAAAGAGATCGCGATCAAACATACCATCTCCTTGCCAAAGAACTCAAAGCCTTGTAGGGCGCGCATGGCCTGTGTGCTGGACGAGACGTCGCGGAACAAGACATGAGCCTGGCCGCGCATCTTGTTGGTCTTCATGGCGACAATGTCGAGGATGGAGCCATAGACGGAGAAGAGCATGTACAAGGCGCGCTTAAGATCATCCTTCTGGAGCTTGTCGGGCAGATTGGAGCAGTACAGGGTGTGGTTGGGGCGGACGCCGGTCGGTGGAGCAGCCTTGGAAGCCATTTGCGATTATGCGACACACGAAATCGGGACGTCAATGCGGATAAAGCAGTACAAGAGGTGGTCGAATGGCTCAAAAAGTAGCAGAAGAGGCACGTCGGCGTTGGCGTCGGCGTCGCTCGCAGCGGAGCGCCCGATGAAGCTTGGAGCCAGCCCTTTCCCCACCGTCGTCGTCACTGCCTTGTCTTTCGTGCTCTCCCCCAAACAACCCCTTCCATACCATATAACAAGGACAGTAGAGAGAAGCTCCTGTCACTCCAATCGCCATGGCAGCTCCTCAAGTCCATCACCTCTTCCACCACCCGATCGCCGACCACTCCTTCTCTGCCGACCGCAAGACTCTCGCCGTTGCTAGAGACAACACTGTCGAGCTGTACTCTTCCAATGGCTCCCGCTTCGCCTTGAATGACGAGCTGCGCGGCCACGACAAGCTCATTACCGGTGTCGACATTGCTCCCAACTCGGGCAAGATAGTCACCTGCTCTCAAGACCGCAACGCATACGTCTGGGAGCCTTCGAACGGCTCCTGGCGTCCCACTCTCGTCCTCCTCCGCATCAACAGAGCCGCCACATGCGTTCGATGGTCCCCCAACGAGGCCAAGTTCGCCGTCGGAAGCGGTGCCAGAGTTGCTGCCATCTGCTACTTTGAAGAGGAAAATGACTGGTGGGTGTCCAAGCACCTCAAGAAGCCCCTTCGTAGCACCGTCACCAGCGTCGCATGGCACCCCAACAGTGTCTTGGTTGCTTTGGGCAGCACCGACGGTCATGCTCGTGTTCTCAGTGCCTTCATCAAGGGTGTTGATGAGAGACCGGCACCTTCGGTCTGGGGCGAGCGTCTGCCCTTCAACACCATCTGTGGAGAGTTCTTGAACCAGACTGCTGGTATGTTTAATGCTCTCTCCATCTGTTACGACACAGACAGTCGGCTAATTTGTAACCCTTGTANNGGTTGGGTCAAGAGCGTTGCCTTCAGTCCTTCAGGAGATGCCGTGGCCTTTGTCAGTCACGATTCGACCATGACCATTGCTTACCCCGCCGGAGAAGGCCAGCCTCCTCAAGCAGTTATCAACATCAGCACGCAAGTCCTCCCCTTCGCCGACCTTCTTTGGATTGCAGAGGGCGAGATTGTTTGTGCCGGCTATGTAAGTAGCGACTGCTGTGTTTTCTATCGAGTGACTCGCTGAACTCTTCCAGNNGACTGTGAACCTTTCCGTTTCTCGGGCTCGGCATCCGGTTGGTCGCTTGTGGGATCGCTTGACAGCACTTCAAAGTCTGGCGCAGCAAACCAGCGTGACGAGTCTGCCCTCAACATGTTTAGACAGATGGACCTCCGCGGCAAGGTTATCGACGATACACAACTCAAGACCGTCCACCAAAACTCCATCAGTACTGTCCGCTCATATGCCGGTTCTCCCGATGCTGTCAGTCAAATCAGTACTAGTGGTGTCGATGGTCGTGTCGTTGTCTGGAACCTGTAAATACATCTACAACAACAATACAATAATGCCCATTTTACACGCTGCACGCCTTTGTCTTTCCGTCCTCCCAGGCCTTGGATTACATCTCACGATGCCACACTCTCAGAACATGTTCTCCATCCGCTCCGGGTCAGGGCTGAGGCCTCGGTCGCGCGGGTTTCTCTCTCTGTGCCGCTTGTAATACTTCTCAGACTTGGCTTGCTTCTCAACGGCTCTGAAGATTGAGCGGGCTGCCTCTGAAACTTGTTCCGACGACGCGTTTGTCCATCTCGCTTGTGCTCCACCCCTCGCCTGTTTTCGAGCTCTGCGATCCGCGTGTTCACGAACGACCATGGCCCTCCGACGTCGTTCATCCTCCTCTTTTTCCCCTTCCTCCTCTTCTTCTTCCTCCTCCTCCTCTTCCTGTTCCTCTTCTTCCTCCTCTTGAGCATGCGGGCCGGTTGCTTGCTTCTGCACAATCGCCTTCGCCCGCGCGTCAATAGCGAGCGGTTGCGGTTTGGCTAATTGCGAGACAGTGTGTTTAGAGACAGGGTGTTTAGCGTGCCTCCTTTCGGCCATTTCCATGAGGAAGATACGGCCGGATTCCTTGAACCCATTGAGTATAGGCGTCATACCCCTTGTTCTCTCATGGCGGCAGCGGTAGCGGTGCTCATAGTCAGGAAACACGCATTCGAGTTTATCGTTGGTTCTTCGCAGGATGCAATAAGGTAGCATGGTAAAACTTTCCGGTCTGCTCGAGACATTAGTCAGGCCCTTATTTTGAGCCATGGGTGACTTACCGATCTCAAGACAGGAGTGATCTTACAAGGTCTGAGATTCGGTGTCGGAAACTCTCCCTCGATGGACGCGGCACACAACGGTGCAGTCATGATGGATCTGATGACAAGGCAATTGACCTCCAGATCTCAGGTGGCTGGGAGGTGCATCATATCTCTATACCGCTTGCCATCGTCGGCAATCACTGCATGTCACTCCTCGTACTCACTTTATTATTTAATGGCGATGATGACTCGACGCGAGCGGGTGGGCCCTCAAGCTTGGGTGAGCGCAAGGTACGTGCACCAATGCAGGCAGCAAGAGCCGAAAGCTCAGAAGGTCGATGCAAACAATTCAGTCGTTTTTATCTTGTCCTCGACCACTACAATCTGTTGCTGGTGTCGTGTGAGCATTCGAAAGTTTCTAAATGAACAAGAAGTCGATGTGAAAAGACCCTGAAAGCTTTCTCCACGTGTTCGGGGTATGAATGACAGGAAACGGCCGACCTCGGACCGAGGCGGCTCCGGTACCTATTTTTCCAACTTCGCTCCGTGCTCGATCCAACTTTCACCTCCAGCATGAACAGACAGTGGATCTTTCATGCCTAGACTGATCTTTAGCCTGGACGATTAGTGGCAATCATTTGGTGCCTGCCACCAGAGCAATTCAACGGATCCGGCTTTCCTGCGCCGGAGCCCAATGTGACTGTGCGGCGCCTGTCTGTTCTGCCGGCACATTCTTGCGTCTGTTTGGCCCTTCTCGAGCCCAGCAAAGACACAGCCATTGTCAGTAGAACTCTCGGTATGTTGCATGAAGGAGCTGTAGAGGGTTTCCACTGCGAAAAAGCTGTATCCATCAGAGCTGGTATTCTCAACTCACCGTATAGAAGAGCGTTTCGAAACAGACATCGCATCAGCAGACGCTTTGACACGTTGTCAACACCTACTGCTGATAACTGCGTCGATCTACAGCCCCCTCGTTTCTTGCCCGGGGTCTGGTTCGAGCCGGCTCTGCTGATGATGACTAAGGGGCGCCGAACTGGTGTGGGAGAGAGCTCCGGGGTTCTTGTTGGAGGGAACCCTTTCGAGGAAGCTCACACCGACAGAGGCGACGTGGGTGGAGCTGAAAGCGTAAGCTGGAGGGTGTACAAGTATGGCCCTGATTGGCACGAAGAGATGTTCACAACTTGGTGCAGTTGATGCTTTGTTTGTGCACGGGATCAGGTAGGCAACATATGCAAGATTGGTATCCCCGCTACGTCCCCACGGACCATACAGGTAATCATCCTACCTGCCACACATTATTCAAGCGTTTCCTGGATAGAGAGTGTGATGCGCTCGCTCGATTCTCAGTAGTCGAGTCCTAGATAAGTAGGCTGTCTCGCTCCTGTCGTTTTTTCCTCGGTCAGTCCGCTTTCCGTCTTGCGAAAAACCGCAGTGGCTTTGTATTCCGCGTCTGCGTTCGCCGCGAGTTCACTTCACGACCGCCAAACCCCTCGCTCTTTCCCCTTCGCTCTGCCCCACCACAACCTTTTTGTCACCCTGATATCACCGCAGCGACTCAATCTACTGCCTCGGCCAAGTGACGCGCCCTCATTGACGCGTTCAAGATGGCTGCGCGAAGACCTGACCGTATACCTCCCTGGCAGGTAGTAGCAAAAGGCTACGAAAGCCCCACAGAATCGGTACGTTCTTCACAGTCTCCATTGATGTGCACAAAGCTGACAGTACAGACCTTCGAGGTGCTCAAGCATGTGTACACTCTGGACCAGTGGATCTCAATGTCCAACTAGAATGCCCAAAGAGCACCCGCACTTTTGGGCAGGAAGAACACAAGACTCGGCCTTCCAGAAGTTCGTTTCGAAATCTGGCCAGCAGAGGAAAGACACACCCACTTTCAGCTCAGGCAAATCTGGAAATTCTGCAACTTGAAGTGTCACGATTTGGCTCCATATGGTAAAGTTTATCTTCTCGAACAACTGCACTGTCGAGATTACCTGGCTAACAAGAGCAGCCTTCAGACCAGACCTTAGGCCCTATGCGGAGTACAAATGGGTCGTGTTCTCCACAAAGGTTCGATTCTCCGGGGACGATACAACCAGTGCTAATGCACATCGACCATCCCGAGCACAACCACTGCAAAATCATCAATCTGGATCTACCGCAGCCAAGATACCAGTCCGCATCGCCAGCAAACCAAAATCAGCTCCAGAGTCTTTATCCGGGCTCAGATCCGATGCCAGCCATCCTGACTCGCAGCCAGTCCACGCCCCTCGTCTACACGCATCCGCTCCGAATGCACTATCTCGTAACCCAGGTAAAGCTCCAGTGCGTTCTGCAGGGGCTTCTTTCCGTCCGCCCTCAACGACCCAAGCATCGAAATTTGCCAGATCCCGCACTTTGAGCACCACTTCTGCATCTAGTTCAAGCTCTGAGAGCGCTTCCGACATTTCGGATCGACCGGGAAAGGTTTATGTCGACAATTCCGGCAGTCCCGACACCACAAATCGGATCGAGGCATCTCGCACGCGCCTTGCACAAGCTTTTGAGAGCCGTCAGCCAATCATCAAGCCCGAACCCTCTCAGGCCTTGGAGAACCCACATTCCCATCCAGATCTGATGAGAGATAGTGAAGCTCCCTCGAGACCTGGAACCAGAAAGGTCAGAGCTCCGTACTCGCCTACTCCTGGCCCAGCTCAAAGTACGAAGCAAGTAGCGTCAAGTGAGCTTGGATCCCCATCTCTACAGTCCAATCACAGATACCTGCCTTCGGCTGCAACTACACAACTCTCGCGAGCAGTAGACAAGCAGCTGGCAAGATCAGTTCCATCTTCCGTTGGCCCAGCATCTCCTTCTAAACCACAAGCTCTGGTCGGGACGGATAGACATCTATGTGAGACGTGCAACAAGTTCCATCGTGGGGTTTGCATTCCGATCTGTAGCAACTGTTCCAGACGACACCCAGGCAAATGCCAATCCTGCGACCTCTGCTCGGGAACACATGTGGGGAACTGCCAATACTGCGATGCCTGCTCCAGACGACATGTTGGACAATGTCGCTTCTGCGAGGAATGTAAGTCGCGACACGTCGGTCAATGTCACCACTGTGACAAATGCGGATCTCGGCATGCATCAGAATGCCGTGAATGTGCGAAATGCAAGACGTGGCATATAGGTTCCTGCACTGTCTGTAACGTGTGTGGAAAGAGGCACAACGATGTCTGCAGGATGACTGCAAAGCCACAACAGACCAATGCAGCCCCGACTCTTTTATCAAAGGCAACAATCAACACCAAACCAGTCGAACTGCCCACTCCCAAGGCCGATCGTTGCAGGCATCTTTCAAAGGGCCAGGTATGTGTAAGATGTGAAGATGGATGTGGCAAATGTCACCCTCTCGGCAACATATGTCCGAAGAAAAAGGCTGCCGTGCAAACCCAAAAGTCTGCCGAAAAGCGAGACAAGACGCCTGCAGCAACCAGTCGGTCGATTGCAAGCACACCATCGCCGCGACAGATCGAGAACGAAGAAGTGGGCCGCAAGCGAAAGGCAATTGATCAAGATGTAGAGGCTGAGGTCTCTGTGAGTCAATCGCAGGCCGTCGTTCCAGGACTTAAGAAGAAGAGGAAGAGTCAGATCAAGATTGAGCGAGGCTTGGTGGGCTCGAAGTACAACCCAATCCCTCTGGAGGACTAGGTCAAAAGTGCTGGTGGAATGGACGAGGATTCAGCTGAGGTGGTTCTGCTGTACAGTAGTGTCTTCTTGCGAGGATACAATTCGCTGGGGTGGGTTCTCTGGTGTTTTGCTTTTTGGAATGGTTTGGCAGGAGAAGAAAGAGTGGCTATGAACGAGCAGAGAATGGGTCTACAGAGCTGTACAGAAGATGGCTCGGTGCGATGCCATAGCTACTCATATACAACGTACATAACAGCAGTACTGACCTTCTACCTAACGATCAAAAGCTTCAGTGTCGAAGGAAGAGCATTCTGCAGATACGATCAAAGTGCTGCGACAACTGCTGTCTTCTTCAAAACTTAGATGTAACGAATGTTTTGCTTTCAGAATCTATCCCTTCTGCTTCGATGCCACTATGGCAAAATGATACAAACTATCCCAAGTGGAGTCCTAACTAGGAGACGCAGACCAGCGTATGTATCATTTCCTTTGTTGCTTCGGGTCTGGCTTTGGGGACTGGGCCTCACACATCTGCCTTTCGCCGCCATGGCAAAACATTTTCAATGAGATTGCGTCCGCGGGAATTGCCTGTCCACAACATGAGCAGTGTGAAAGCCATCAGAAGCTAGCCAGCGGTAGAGAAACTTCTAGAGGGTCGACCGGCGATGGGCGATGCGGCGCTGATTGGCTGGCGGAGTACAGCCTGCGCAGGTGGCATGCACATCCTTGGTGCCGATGGTGGCATGGCGGGCATCTCTGGTCTGTTCTGAGCCTGAATGGAAAAGATGAAGGTCCTGTCCAGCTTCAAAACGTTCAATCCTCGTGGTAAGAAGTGTCAACGCCCATCTCTTCGCCGACTCTGCGAACAACGTGACGTAGGGCGTTGCATGCCGGGCTGTCGGGGAAGTTATCGAAGAAGCTCTCACCAAAGTCGCAGGCCATGCCAATGCGAGGATCCAGAGGGACTGCGCCGAGGAAAGGAATTGACATGTCCTGGGCCAAACGTCTGGCACCGCCAGTGGTCGCCTTGAAGATCTGACTCTCGTGGGTACACTTGGGACATACAAAGCCTGACATGTTCTCGACGATACCAAGCACCTTGATGCCGGCCTTGCGACAGAAATCAATCTCCTTGCGTACATCCAGCAGACTGACTTCCTGTGGCGTGGTGACAACAACGGCACCGTCAACTCCAGATTCCTTGAGGAAACTGTTGACACTGAGATGTTCGTCGCTAGTACCAGGAGGAGTGTCGACAACTAGATAGTCCAGCTCGCCCCATTCTACATCCTTGAGGAATTGTTTGATAAGGCCGTTCTTCTTGGGGCCGCGCCAGATGACGGCGTCGTCGCGATTGGGCAGCATGAACTGTACGCTCATGACACCAAGGTTCTCAGTGACCCAGACAGGGCTCCATCCAGCGTTGCTCACGTGGATAGTCTCTTGTTCTACGCCCATCATTTTTGGAATGCTGGGACCGCAGATGTCGGTGTCCATGATTCCAACCTGGGCATCGGGGTTGGCGGCGAAAGCGTGGGCCAGCATGGTGGTGAAGGTGGATTTGCCGACACCACCCTTGCCGCTGAGGACGAGGATCTTGTGCTTCACAGAGGCGAGACGGGCGGTGATGAGAGGAATGTCGGGATCGGGACCTTTGGGAGCGGTGGCGCAAATCTGCTGGTTCGGACAGCCGGCACAGGCATCGCCCTTACCAGCGCTCTGCGACTCGGGGCCAGGGCAGTGTTCTNNGCGATAGGCTGTTAGCAAGAGTAGACGGCAGACAGACGGCGAGCAGAAAGTACCAGGCTCGGGGGCAACTAGCTTCGGGGCGGCCTTGAGCGGGGCGTTGATGTCGGCATTGTCGTTGTCCTCGACCGAAGTGGCCCTTGAATCCACGCGTGCATCCATCGTCTGCGTCTTGTGCGACTTGTTCAGTCGAGAATGGCGATGGTTTCATTGCTTTCGTCGACCTGCGCTGCTGACCAATTCTCCGCCCCGCCATCGGCCATGACGCCAGCCCGGTTGCTCTCCTCCGCCATCCGCCTCCCGGGACAACCTCCTGACCACAGCCATATCAAACCACCTCTACTGATGAGTGTAGAGTTACAGAACAGAACAAATGACAACTTTTGATACCTATATTGCACAGCTATCCTATCAATTCTCCTTCAACAAACGAGCCAATGCTTTTACGAGGTCGCCAAGGACCTTGTCCTTCTCAGTCTTGATGCGCCGCATTGCCTCTCGACCTTCAATGTCCAGCTTCTTCTTGCCATCCCCACTGAGAATCCCGACATGATACTCGCCCAACTTCAAGAGTATCGCTGTCCTGAGCTCATCGGACGACTGGTTCCGTGTCTCGTCAGTGTTTCTCATGCCATAGTGGAACACTTGGGAGGTAGTAAGTCGCCACTGCTTCTTCTGCTTCTGGGTCTGAACCGAGCTGCTCGACAGAGCTGCACTGCTCGATGTAGCTGCACTGCTCGATGCAGCTGCACTGCTCGATGTAGCTGCACTGCTCGATGTAGCTGCACTGCTCGATGTAGCTGCACTGCTTGATGTAGCTGCACTGCTCGGTAGAGCTGCACTGCTTGATGTAGCTGCACCGCCTGACGGATCTGTACTACTCAACCCACTTGGACTGTCGGCCACAGCACCTGCCTTTGGGTGTCGGTATCGACGCCTGGGAAACCTTAGCGTCACCGGCGTTGGACATGCCGAATCAGTCTCCTCTACTGAACGGACAGCACTCGCAAACAGGTCACCTTCGTACTTTTTCCATGATTCCCACACCCTCTCACAGGTCCTCTCGTATGGCCTGCCACGCTTGCGGCCAAAGGCGTCGGGCAACCATCCATGGCGATCCCCAGGAGGAATGTACGACCATGCAATCAAAACGTGAATAAGCGGCGCGCCGCCAAAGAGCTGAGTCCGCCTCTTCAGGGTGAGTCGTTCTTCCACGGGGTGAAAAGGCTCGAATCTGGCGTACCAGCGCTTCAGCTTCTGCTGTATGTTAGCTTTCGCCAATGATGATCGACAGTACCGTGCCTGGTTGTACTTACCACCATATCATTTTCCGCTGGGAATTGCTCGGGCCATACATCTTCGTTCGTGGCATTGGCCGAATCGGCTCTGCAATTGCTATAATCGTCGTAGTCGTCCGGCTGCAGTTCGTAGTCACTTTCGTCGTCTGAGGTCGCAAAGCCGTCATCGCTCTCGAAACTTCCGTCTTCCTCGTAAGCCCCGTCGGCTGCGTAGTTCTCGTCGGCCTTGCCAGTCTCGTCGTCGTCGTCGTCGTCAGACTCCTTGTAAGTGATCGTCTTGCCACCGTACCTTGACCTGGTCGAATACGGTCCAGGTCGGCGCGCAGAGCTCTCATCCATGGTCTTGCCAAAGGTCGCGATATGACGAAGTTCAGCGCCGCTGATACATGCTTTGCCCATCGTGTGTTGTGAAGGTACACAGCCTCGGCAGAGACGTGGTGAACAACAGAAACAAATAAAGGAAGTAGCGATTGGATTGAATATCTGAAGCTCACAGGAGCGATTGTGTCTATTTGAATTTGTTCCTTGATCCATCAATTGAGCTCATGAAGAGGCTGGGAGTCCTCAGGTCCACTCCTCGAGAGGTTAGTGCTATAGCATACCAGGACAACCCAAGAACGCATTGACACGGCACTATGCCGATCACCGTGCTGTCATTCGAGTCATCCTCCGCGTCGAGAAAATTGTCAAATACGTGGTAAGTCTGATTCAACTCTTGCAATAGGAACTGGGTTGCTTGTACATCTCTACCTGACTTCAAACACTCGCACATGTGTTTCAATCTCATCACGATAGTTGAGCTGTTCAAGGTCTTGATCTCACCGCTCAATAATGATAGATTGCCGAGGATATTCTGTAGGGCGCAATACGAATTTTTGCGAGCAAGGAAAAAAGTATCGACGTGGCTGTGCTTTTCAGATATATTGCTTTCGCAGCCGAATTTTCCGGGTTGATGACACGAGGGAAGACTTGGTGACACTTCTGGAAACTCCTGGTTCTCTTCATGGCGACCAAAAAGAAGCCTGGTCTCCATGTTGTAGCTGTGTAGAAAATGTCAGATCCCCAGATCCTTGTCGAAAGGTGGAAGACTTTCTTGAAACGAGGGACATGTTTCGGGTCTTGCGGCCCGAACGGTGCCGCTATCTATTTCATGGCACCTGGGGTGCCCGCGGGTCAACGATGTCTATGCTCTCGTCTAGACCATTTCAACATTTTGGGCTGCCATCGCAACTTGTGTGAAGCAGGATCCTACAAGCTGCCTGTGGGCCCATGGACCACGGCTAGCGAGGATAGTGAGATCCGCGACTCCACAGCGAGTTGCGGCAATTCGACATTCGTGCCAGAGACGGACTCGAGTCGGGCGAAATAATCACTACAGGCTGGGGTTCTGCATCTGCTGAAAACATGTGGATAGTACTTGTCAAATGCTTTTAGGGAGGTACTGAGGTAGTTACTTGATGTGTACTCGGTATGCTGCAGTCCTTGTCATGAGCTAGCCTGAGAACTTGCTACGCATGACGAACATCAAGACAGCACGAGATGACTGGCAGTGCCACGGTTTCCATCCATACCATGCGACTTTGATTATCGTGTGCGCGCACAGAGCCAGTGCGAGCTGACAGAGGCCACTTGCGCACGACTGGTGATCGAAAGAGGAGAGAAGTTTGTGGAAAGTGAGCAGGATGGTTGGCCGAAGACGGCGAAGGAAAGACGGCAGTTGTGGTACAGTCATATTGTAAAGAGAACATCGAATGAGGCACTTGTTGGGCTCATACTCAAGGTGCTAGTCGTGAAGGGTTGTACTGAAAGGAGCCATGAGCATTCAAGCTCAATAGTGATGTTCTTGAGGATTACGAGCACATCACTACAAGTATACTTGAGAGGAATGGAGGATGCGGGACCGGATCATAGATGGACAAATCTTTGGTGGGGCTGGCTGAGCGACGGGACGATTTAAGCATTGGCAGGTGAAGTTATGGTCTGATTTGAGAGGGATGGCATGCTCATATCATGGCCATGGACCCGTGAAGGCAGCAGCTGAGGTCAACAGAAGCATGGGATGGCTAAAGTAAGCCGCCGTTTGATCCTTCCGAAAGTGAAAGAGCGATGAGCTCCATGAGTATGACGGCAACGGCGACCCCGCACTTTTGGCACGCGTCTTTCAAGAACTTGCGACGCGACTTTCTCTCTTCTTTTACTCTCTCTGGGCAATTCGTCAAGATTGTTCCCGGCAACCATGTTCATTCCTTCGTCGCCGCCGGTCCTCCCGGATGAGGTGTTCAACGAGCCGCCAAGCTCGCCGCCGCTGCCGCCGGCCGCCTTTCCATCTCGCAAGCGCCATGCACGGTGGGACTACGAAGATAGCAGCATGTCCAGTGATCCCATCTTCAGTGAGGACGCATCCGAAGAATCAGAAGTCACAGGGATCAAGCGCAAGCGGTTCGTGCGCGGTCCTTGGTACCAGCATGCTCAATCTCCGGCCGTGTCGCGTGTGCGAGGAGAGACACGCAAGCCCGACAGCGGTGTCTGGCTAGGTTCCGACAGTTCCACCAGTTCCACCGACAGCATCGGCAACCGTCGCATGCAGAGCCTGACCTTTAATGAGTACATGCACAAGGGCGCCCCTCTCACTCAGCGCCAGACCCCCACCAAGCACCAAACCCCCACCAAGCCGAAAGACTCGATCCAGGAACACGCCGCCAGTATCGTTTTCAGTTGCGTCGACAATTGCAGAGATTCGATCGACCTCTCGTGAGTGCTTGCTTGCCACCACTTGTCCCGCCGGCCTACTAACGTGTCTCTCGCANGTGATATGCACCTTGGCCGTATCGACAACGAAACCCTCAAACCGCTCCACCAGCTTATCCGCCTACCTGTCCCCATCAACGACACCCAGAAAATTACTGTCGACCATTTCGCCCCGCTCACTCCCAGCATCAAGTTGTTTCTCTCCAAGAACGACCTACAGCAGCTACCGTCTGAACTGTGGAACTTAGGCAATCTGGCTGTCCTCAGCTTGCGCTCAAACTCCTTGACTCAAATATCACCCTCAATCGGCCGCCTGCGCAACCTCCACGAACTTAATGTCGCTGGCAACCAGCTTCCCTTCCTTCCCTTCGAGCTACTTGCTCTGGTTGAGAACAAGCTTGTCCAGCTTTCCCTGAGCCCAAACCCATTCGTACAGCCTCTACCTCTGCCGGCTTCGACCATGCTCAGAAACGTTCCTTCCAAACGCGACGACTGTTTGCGCGAACTACAACGTCTACGCGTACGCTGTCCTGGGATCGACAAGACTCAGCCGTCGCATGAGGCTTTGCTGCACCGTCTCTATGCCTCTCGTCTCCACGCCGCTTCTCAGGGGCTCAAATCCACATCGACTTATGTCGCTTCATCCTCGACGTCTTTCTTCGAAATTGATGGTTCGGTTGTCCGTCCCCGCTTCCGCGCATATACCGCACATGCCAGACCAGATTATTCTGCTTCATTCAATTCCCCTTCACCACCTTCATCTGTGCGGTCTGCCGCACCTTCTCTTNTTGAATTGAGTGCACGCGCTTGTGCTCGCTCCCAATATGTGGGACAGCTGTCTACACTTCTCCCTGAAGATGCGTCTCCGCCTGTCAATACGGCAATCAGCAAGGTCATGGAAAGCAAGGAGATAGGTATGCAACACTGTTCTGTTTGCAACAAGCAGTTTCTTGTGCCCAGAGCACAATGGGTCGACTATTACTACGTTGGACCGGGTAGTGAGATGTGCTCCCCTAGTGAATTGTTCAGGCCGTTTTTGCGCAGGGCATGCTCTTGGATTTGCGTTGGTCGTTTGAACGAACAACGAGAGAAGCACTGGGAAGATTGCGAGAAACACATCCTGGAATTGGCACGGTTCGTGTAGATCGCTTTTTTTTTTCACGGCAGCAGGCCTGCTCCGTAGGTTCTTGGACTCGTACATACTCCACTGATTTTTTGAACCTCTTGATTGAATCTCTTGACTTGACAACAGCGATTTCCTGCGTGAGATCCTTTTGTAGTAGATAGAGGCCTGATCGTATAGGAATAATAATATCATTGGCGCCTTTATCTTATCTTTGCCCGGCTGGCACAATTGGTCAGCGCGTGAGACTTTTAAACATAGAGATCTCAAGGTTCAGAGTTCGAGCCTCTGGTCGGGCGATGTAGTTTTTGTTTTGTCAAAGCGCATCGTGTGTCATCTTCCTCTGGATCCCTCTTGCCTTGATCTGATCGACAGCAGTTGCCTACGTCGCTTGCGTCCTTTTATTTTCTTTGTACCCAGAGGCCGATACCCAGCGGATATCGTGTCTTGGCAGATGTCAGACAGGGTGTCACCAACAGCGTTGGAAAACTGGTCATCAAAGTTCTCATACCCGATTATATCCTCATATTCTTTCGCTGACTCGAATAGAAGCAGCTGTGGTCGAGGGATGATAGCTTGCGAATATTCCATATATATTGGTTTTGTACCAAAACATGTTTTTCTCCATGCTTCGCCCTATGTCATAGTGTAAAAGCACGAGATCTCAGTCGTATTCCAAGCAAATCACAACAACTCGGTCAATAACGATGATTTCAGCACCCATCCATATTTTTTCGATCAGCAACTGGTTTGAATCATAGGACTACCTATTTTGAACGACACACCCGGTGATAATGAGTTGGCGTTGCCGTACGAAAAGGCTGGATCTGATAGAGCAGGGTCATACCTGTAGCACCAAAATCGGCGTATGGGATTGACCAACGCACAAATAAGTGTTCCATCTTATCTGCCGATGCCTGAGACGTCGAATCATGTCTATAAGAACGCGCAGTACTTCCCGGAAGGGTGTAATGTCCGTTGACAATTGCTTTGCTCTCTCGCAGACTCGGGTTGCTTTTGCCAAAGTACTGTACGTTCGCAACAGTTGATACAGTGACAGAAGCATACATGAGCTTCATATAATTTGTGTAAGAGCTTATGCGCACTCTATTCGTTTGCTGCATGATCGACCCACTCCATGTCTCAAAATAGGATGTCGGCTACGTGCTCGACATTCGCCTACCCGCAGCAGTCTTGTCGTTAACGTAGCCTAAAACCACCGTGGCTGTATCGGATCATGCCTCCGGATTGAGATCAAGAAGCAGATAATACGTGTATCAGCATCATTATGCCCTTGCTCAGATACGTACAGAGACTCCGACCAGCATGTTTCCATGTAGATGAGGATCCTTTCAAACATCTCTTGATCAGCATCTAGCTATAAGGATACCGACGTGCCTTATCCGGGCGGCAAGATCGGCAGGAGTTGGGGGATTGCAACGAAATTGCGACGACATCGATCCGGAGCATGACTTGAGCAGTTTCAAAGACGGCAGTTCAATTGTTTTCACCACGACATACCTTCGCCAGGACGCCAAGGTCTTACATTCCTTGCAAGCGGCTCAACAAACATCCTACACGTCTCAGTCGCAAAGTTTACAGCGCAGTGCTCTTGGCCGCTTACATGGCTTCCCAGCATGCGTAGATGCTTCCACCGTGTGCGATACGGCGAGTTCGGCAGAGGACGTGGCTGTCAAAGGCGGTTCGCATGAAGGCTGCAGGAGCTCGGGGGTTTATTTTGGCTGAGATCTTGTGATTTGTGCAAGGGTCTGTGTGTTGACGGTCGATCAATTGACTTTGCGCCTTCCAACGGCCGGGGCCAACAAACATGCATGGGGAAATTTGATGATTTGGTTGTCCTTGATGGCATTCCCTAGCCAACACGCTGTGATTGGCAGAGTCGAGCTGACAGAAGAGCTTTACAGCCAGAGCGACAGTCGCTGGGATTATGCGTCCACGAGTGTCGAGTCGCAAGTGGTCTAATGAGCCATCTGCTAGATGATGGGCACAAGCAAGAGTCGGTCGGCATCTTCACTCTAGACTATCGGCAGCAGTTCACAACACACGCCACGAGCGGAGTAGTATGATACAATAAGCTCACTGGTGCGAGATTGCCTTGGCAGGCACGCGAACTTGCCTCCTTTGCGACAAGCCTTGAGGGAGGAAACGGCNNCAGGCTTCATTTTACATAGTTCATCGAAGGTCGTCCTTTCCACATCTCCCTCTCCTTCTTCTTCGACCTTTGCGCCGCCCATCTGCATGTTTTAGCAGCCGACACTCCTTCCCCGGACATCACTAACGACCCAGCAGAAGCATTTGCTTCTATCCACTCTTTGGAATCCCACGACAGTCACTCGCTTGCACCTCGACCACCGCATTCCTTCGCCGAAAAGCAACCCCAACTAACGACTCCGAATCGCATTCTTAACCGGACCAACAATGAAGTCTTCGCTTGTTGTGCTCTCGGCCGCCTTTGGCCTGGCCGCCGCTGTGCCTCGCCACAACCACCATGCTCACCACCAACACCATCAGGACATGAAGCGTGACGCTACCGCAACTGAGAACGTCGACGTCTTTGTCGCCGGTCCCACGGTTGTCATGTACTCGCTCAACGGCAACATCATCTCCGAGTCTGATGTTCTCGAGGGTATCAAGAACGGCACTCTGGTTTGGGCCAATGGCGCTCCCTCTCTGGCCGACCCCTCGTCCTCGGTTGTGTCCTCGACCTCTTCTGCCGTCGCCGCTGCCAGCACGACATTCTTCACTTCAACCTCGTCCAGCTCTTCGTCAGCCTCGAGCTCAACCAGCATCTCGATCAGCACTAGTGTTTCTTCATCCCAGCAGAGTGCCACGTCCTCTGCAGCTTCGTCGTCGTCGACCGGGCTCGACACTTCTTTCCCTGACGGAGAAATCGACTGCTCTGACTTCCCCTCCGACTACGGTGCTCTCTCTCTTGACTACCTCGGTCTCGGTGGCTGGACTGGTGTCCAATCGCCCGGTTTCGGAAGCTCCNTTCTCGGTCTCACCAACATCAAGACCGTGACCCACTCCAACTGTGGAGGAAGCGACTGCTGCGCCGAGGGCATGTACTGCTCTTACGCCTGCCCTGCAGGTTACCAAAAGGCTCACTGGCCCACTACCCAAGGCTTGACTGGTCAATCTGTTGGTGGCCTTCTCTGCAAGAACGGCAAGCTCTACAAGACCAACCCCAACCACGACACTCTTTGTATCACTGGTTCTTCCGAGGTCACCGTCCTTGTTCGCAACGAGATGTCCTCGAGCGCTGCTGTCTGCCGCACTGACTACCCTGGAACAGAGTCTGAGACAGTCCCCGTTACTGCCAACCCTGGCAGTGTTGCAAACCTGACTTGCCCCGATGCCACCTACTACCAGTGGACCGGCAAGACCACCTCTGCTCAGTACTATGTCAACCCTGCTGGAGTCTCGGCTGAGGATGGCTGCCAATGGGGTTCTCCTGCCAACCCTTGGGGTAACTATGCTCCTCTCAACCTTGGTGTTGGTTACTCCAACGGCGCTGCATGGCTTGCCATCTTCCAGAACGCTCCCACCACCGATGAAAAGCTCGACTTTACCATCACCATCGAGGGTGACAACATGAACGGTTACTGCAGATTCAAGGATGGACAGTACTGCAGCGGCAAGAACTACGACTCATGCAGCTCTACTTCTGGCTGCACTGTAAGTCTTGCTTCGTCTGTCTAAAACATGCTTTGATGCTGACATTCCAATAGGNTTTCCGTGACATCTGGAACTGCTTACTTTGTCTTCTCCAACTAAGGTTCTCATTATGACCATGAATTTTGTGGGCGCAGAACCCACGTTCTGCCAGTTTGAAGCCTTACGTTTTTGACTGCTGAGCCGTGCTCATGCAAGCTGTATCTACTATCTGGTCGCTGCCCAAATCTTTCATCGCCATCCCTGGAAGCTCTTGATGAACCCAGCCACGACCGGTCCCGCCAACTTTGTGCTATCGTTGTTTCGTCCTTGTGTTGCACCATGCCTGTCACTTGTTGATATATGGTAGCTTTTCGGCCGACGAGATATGTTGGTTTCTCTTCTACTTTTCAGCAATTTCGGGCCATGATCCCAGCTATCCTGCCTGGTATTGCTGTTTTCATTCTCTTCTTGCTCTCTTTTGTTGCCATCAACACTTTCCTGAGATGTCATATCTCATGGGCTCTTTCTTGTATATATTGTATCTTCTACCACTTTTTGTTAATGTTAAATATTCTCCCAAACCGTGTCCAATTTGGTAGTTCTATTGGAAAGCATCTGCATGTTCGATTGACTAGACGTTCCACTCATAGAATCTTGTGGCTCAGTCAAGAGAGATAGATGTGTGCCAAGTACGAAGAAGCACGCAGAAGCCTGATCACTGGTCATCGTGAAGCTCAAAACTCGAACGTCAGCTTGCGATTGTAAGGACTATGTCGTGCTTAATTGCGTTTGACATATAGGTCTACAAACAGCGAGAACATATTCATAGGCTGCCTTCAGAGTGGGACTGACCCTCTCTGCCAATGTACTCCAGCTTGTATGAGCTTCTAGCGATTCTAAAAGACTAACTTTCTGGACAAGCAATCTTGGGACCTACCAAAACAGCTAAACCCACACCCTAAAGACTCATGCCTCATCTTCTTATAGACAAAAGCAATTGCTAAGGAGCATGCAAAAGGGTCTCGCCGGGAATCGAACCCGGGACCACTCGCAATTGGCTTAGAGTTTTCAAGATGCTGTAGCACCTCCCTAAGCGAGTATCATACCGCTAGACCACGAGACCTGATCAGATTTTACTGAGGTTGTTGATCTAGCCTCACCTAGCTTGAATATATAGACTGGTTATTCCCGCAGTACCGTTTCTTACTCGAATAACCCTCCGGGACTGTAGCATACAGATTGCACACCATGCAATTCTACGGGACATCCCACTGGTCGTACCATCGCCCTGCCGACGATATGCGATCACCAGAAGCTCACGTAACCTCGACAGTTCTGTACCCGGTAATGTGATCATGCCTTGTGCAAGTCGTGCAAAAGCTGGTGCATCATCCACATGGCTCTGCGGCCTGCCACAGTCCGCTGCAGCTATGCCGATTATACTCAATTCTCCTTGTGTTGCACATTGAATACGACTCGGATTACACAGCGTATCAGTATACAATGTATACCGTCGTTGTACTTGATAGTGGGTTGAACCCGGGATGCCGTCCAGGATCATCCAAGAGCTTGGCCGTTTCATCTTGCCTTTCTGTTCTCCTGACTCCTGAGCCAAGACTCGTCCGATCAGTAGGTCTTTTTAAACTTGGCCTATTTTTAACAAGACGCTCAAATCGCACTCTACGTCGTGTCTCGGACACGACTGCACACATTGCTCCTCGCACTTGACCAACACGACCGAAGGCGCAAAGCACGATTCAAGGCAGATGCACGTCGGACACGCAGTATCCATCTTCATGACGTGCCGCAATGATGACAGACAGTCAGCTGCTGAGCAGTGAGCACCGCCGTCAGAACTTCGCATCTGACTCTGACCCCAATGCCTTTCGCGTGTGTTTCAGAAAACACGCCATGTCAAAATCGCGGTATCTGCGACAACGGATCACCGTGCCGGAATTGCAATAGGATGGCCTCGGACACATTGGGCCATCTCAGGCGCATGGACTCCTCAATGGATTCCTCGTCGCTTCGAATCTGGATCTTCCGCTGACGGCTGCCCTCAGCTCTTGGACGATCTGCCGGTCCCTTCGGCACGCTGTAGCAAAGTCAGATCATCTTTGTTGGCTACCCAAATCCCTGAATCCTGCAAACACAGCATCAGGTAGGTCAGGAGCAAGCAACAAGGCGACTCCACCACAAGGTCTGCAATACAGGCAATGCACACCTTTCGAGTGCCCGGTTGTCTTTCACATGATGAGTTCTCAATAGACCGAATCAGAAGAATCGCTTGGGACGGACTAAGCTCTGCCTTGTCCTTCAAATTTTGCTAGCTCGCTGTCACCGTCTCACCTGCGCGAACCATTTCAGAATCAGGCATGCTGTAACTGCCAAGGCGAACGATATGTGTGAGGCACAGCCTAATGTTGCTACGGCTTCTTTATTTTTGGGCAAACAATATAGCTTCGATCGCCAAACTGACTTTGTAGGACTAGCTATGTGGCTGGGCCGAAACTACTCAGCCATGCCACTCCTTCGAAACAGGTTATAAGTTCTTCCCAGGCGCAGGTTCCGATTGTCCTTTGCAGTTATTCTTTTGCCTTGTCACTGTTTCCTAATTCTAATCACACACTACAACAATGGCTCGGTTATCAAATTACCTTCTGACGCTGCTTGGAACCTTTGTCTTCACCCAAGGTACTCAAGCTTACGACTACCTTTCTCATGCCCGGTCTTCTTCCGATGCATTGATGCACTGGTACAATCAGGGCACTGGAGTGTTCAACGGCACAGGTTGGTGGAACAGTGCAGAGTGCATCACTGCACTGGCCGACATGCAAGGAATCGACCCGACATCCAACTTTCAAGATACTCTACGGAACACCTTGGAAATCAACAAGAATGTCATGACCACGAAGAGCGACTTCTACGACGACGAAGGCTGGTGGGCTCTGGCATGGATCAAAGCATACGACTTGACGCATGATCAGGACTATCTAAACACTGCAGAGCAGCTCTTCGACGACATGGCCAAAGGCTGGAGTATCGACTGCAAGGGCGGCATTTGGTGGGACAAGGACCATACCTATCTCAACAGTATTGCAAACGAACTCTTCTTGAGCGTAGCTGCTCATCTTGCCAGCCGAACTCGGAACATCAAGTACCTCGACTGGGCAATCAAGGAGTGGCAGTGGTTCGAGCAATCCGGATTGATTAGCAAGAACAACACCGTCAACGATGGACTGGACGGCTCTTGCAGAAACAATGGTTATACCGTATGGTCCTACAACCAAGGCGTCATTGTTGGAGGATTGGTCGAGCTGTCGAAAGCTAGCTTCGATGACTCTTACATTGTCATTGCCAGAGATATCGCGTGGGCTGCGATCGAGACTCTCACTGATAGCAATGGTGTTTTGCACGACAGCTGCGAAAGAGGCTGCGGAGGCGATGTGTCTCAGTTCAAAGGCATATTCAACCGCAATGTGGCCCAGTTATACACAGCGACCTCGGATCCTGGCCTCAAGAAGTTCTTGGAAACCAATGCCCAGAGCATATGGAAAAACGACCGCGACTCGCAAAACCGTCTCGGGCTCAAGTGGTCCGGACCATACGATAAAGCGGATGCATCGACACATAGCTCAGCGCTGATGGCTCTGATTGCTGCGGCATCTGTGCAAGGTAGCTGAACAACGAGGCCATCACAAAGTGAGGAGTTTGGAGTTTAGAGCTTGCAACAGGGCAGGCCACCGCCACGAGCTCAGTGTTTGTTTGACATGACGACTTTTTTGCTTTCTTATTTTTTCTTGTTCGAATGATACCAATCACCAGAGGTGCGAACTGCGACCTGTGCAGTATATTGTTAGGCATATAGAGGGCCATCAGAATTTCTAATGCAATGTTCCGTTGTGCCATCCTTCCTTATCGGGCTAGTGCGGGGTATGCTTGATCTGCGTCTTGGCTTCCACAGACGAACGCCGTGGGTTTTGACGCAAGACAGAGAGATTCACGTCCCGTTCAAGGCCTCTTCACTCTACCATTCTGTAACACCTGCGTACAGAGAATTGTTGTGCAGGATGCCTAGATCCGTTCCTTGGATGGCGCCGAATGGTGCAAAGCAAGGACAGGCATCCGATTCTTCGAAACGTAAACGTCCCAGCGAGGTGATTGACCTCACTGACAGTGCCGAGACGCGTCCGAATTCCAAAACGGCTCGTACCTCTCATTCCTCGGCACGTACGCCTTCACGGAGCTCTGCCGGCCAAAGCTCTGCTGCTGCTGGAAGTAGACAACTTGCTCGTACTCCTTCATGGACTCAACCAAGTCCCTCATCGCAAAGGAGTCGTACGGGCTACGTCCCGCCATGGACTCCACCCCAGCAACACAGCCAGGCCGAACGCGACGCTTGGCTTCAGGAAGAAGGCAACGATATCTTCGAAAATGTGGCTTCCTCGCAAAATCCTCCTGTGGCTCATGATCAGTATCAGAAGTATGGCTCTCTAGACACCAAAATTGTTGGTGTTCGCTTTTATACAGGCTTTGCAACTGTCGGCGAGAGGATTACCATAAAGCGCGAGCCGAGCAACCCTTACGATCCCAATGCCAGTAAGTCATCCAAGCATCAGCCTTACAAGTCGTCCGCTGACTCCAAAANNGTCCGAATCGATAACATGGCGAACGAACAGATCGGTCACGTCGGAAGGTCAGGCTCATTGACACAACCGATCCTTCTTGGAACCAAAACACTAAACAGGGAAATACNNAGAAACGTAGCGGCCAAGCTCGCAAGATATATCGACAACGGCTGGCTTCTCATGGAAGGATCTCTCTCCGGCGAGATTGGCCAATATGACTGTCCTGTTACATTCAATTTCTTCGGACCTCCTCTGAGCTCACCGTTGAGCGAAGAGGTGCGCGAACGTATGATGGTCGATAGGTTGCCCACTCAAGACATTAGTAGGTATGAGCGCGACCAGAAGAAGATACAGCAGACCGCCGAACGAAAGATAGCGGCCAACTCTCAATTCAAGGCTTCACAAGCACCTGGTCTTGGTGGGAGCTCGCAGGAACAGACCATGCAAGACATTATCAGTGGCAGCGAACACTTCAATCCGAGAGACGTTGGCCGAGCTGCAGAGCAGTTCGGTACTTCCGAAGACGACCTTGCAGCCATGGTCAAAGCCAAGCAACCTATGCGCCTTGCTACCGCCATGCTTCCGTACCAGCTACAGGCATTGGCGTGGATGCTCGACAGGGAGAATCCGAAGGTCCCGGCAAAGGGTTCCAAAGATTTCGTACAGCTCTGGCGCAGACACGAGCGCTATCCAAACGCATTCACAAACATTGCAACCAATTTCTCCATTAAGGACAAAGAACCTGTCCTCGCAAGTAGTGGCATCCTTGCAGACGATATGGGTCTGGGTAAAACATTGGAGATGATCTCACTATTGGTGTCGGATCATGGAGATTCTACTCCAAGCCAGGAAGGCGAACTGAACGCAACACTTATCGTTGCGCCTCTGTCTGTGATGTCGAACTGGAGCGACCAGGTATNNGCAACTTGCAGGCTGTAATTAAGGACACAATGCTGACCTATTTAGATTGGAAGACATGTACGCAAAGACCAGCCCTTACGTGTATACACCTACCATGGGGCTGGANAAAAGTCGATGAGCCCTAAGGACTTTTCTCAGTACGATGTTGTCATCACCACATACCAGACACTTGCAAGCGATTGGGCTTCGGGCGGACAACCCNCCAAATCGAAAGGTTTGTATTCGGTTCGTTGGCGACGTATCATTCTTGACGAAGGACACAATGTTCGAAATTCAAGTAGCAAAGGTGCCAGCGCCGTCACTGCTGTGCTTGCACGTTCACGCTGGGTACTGACTGGCACACCTATCATCAATTCACTCAAAGATCTTTACTCATTGCTACGCTTCATTGGCATCACCGGAGGCTTGGAGAAGCTGGAGGTGTTCAACAGTGTCCTTGATCGACCAGTCAAGGCAAACGACTCGAGTGCAATCGCCCTTCTGCAGGCAGTCATGTCTGCATTCACCCTGCGCCGTCGCAAGGAGATGAAGTTTGTTGATCTTAAGCTGCCAGAACTGTCCGAGTTTGTGCATCATATTGAATTTGCCAACAAGGAGAAGGAGAGATATATGGCACTATTCCAAGAAGCTCAAGGTACATTGTCGTCTTACCGTAAGGTCGAGGGTCAAAAGGCTTCCGAAACGTATCGATACTTGCTGGAGGTAAGGGATTATGCCTTCCACCCTTGTCGAAAGGGGTATTAACGTTTGATTCTAGNNATTCTGCTTCGCCTGCGTCAAGTATGCAACCATTGGCAGATGTGCTCCGAGCGTGTCACCAATCTGATGAAACAGATCCAAAAGCAGAAGGTTGTCGAATTGACTCCGGAAAACCTCAAGGCTTTGCAAGATATGCTCTCGTTGAGCATCCAATCCCAAGAGGAGTGTGCCATCTGCCTCGACGACTTGCACAGCCCCGTCATCACACCTTGCGCTCACGTCTTTGGCAGAGAGTGTATTGAGCGTGTCATCGATACACAGAAAAAGTGCCCGATGTGTCGCGCGGAGCTCAAGGATAAATCCATTCTTGTCCAGCCAGCCAATGACTTCGGTGACGAGGCCAAGGATGAATCCATCGATTTTGATGCTAGCAGTACCAAACTTGAAGCGCTCATCGAAATCCTCAAGGCATCCAAGGGTACAGGTAACAAGACCGTTGTCTTTTCTCAATGGGTACGTGATTCTGGAGCTATCAATGAATGTGCGACCGCTGACTCTGTTTGCGAAAGANCCAAGTTCCTTGATATCGTGCAGGCGAGACTCGACCGTGAAGGATGCAAGTATTGCAGACTCGACGGCACTATGTCCGTCAGACTTCGAGACCAAGCATTACATGCCCTCGAGGAAGACCCGGATTGCACAATTATGCTGGCGAGCTTGGGCGTGTGCAGCGTTGGCCTGAATCTCGTCGCTGCCAACCAGGTCATTCTTTCGGACAGTTGGTGGGCTCCTGCCATCGAAGATCAAGCTGTTGATCGTGTACACCGGCTAGGACAGACGAAGAAGACCAGTGTCTTCCGCCTCGTCATGGAGGGCAGCATCGAGGAACGCACACTGGACATTCAGGCCGAGAAGCGTAAACTCATGATGATGGCTTTCCAAGAAAAGGACAACAAGAGGNGCAAAACCAAGTCCTCAAGATTGGGTGATGTGGAGAAATTGCTAAGATGAGGGGTGAGTTAATTGCTGGGATTGAAGGACAAGATGTCTCACGACTGGAACGGTTTTGCTCTTCCTAAGAATGATTGCTCGTACTGTATACACGAACGTATCATTCCGCGGCTTACTGCTGGATGTTACGTTGTCGCTTTCATTCTATTGTCTTCCATCATCGTTGCCGGTTTACACTATGCTCCTGTCGGGTTACTTCCTTCAAGTGTGCTTGACAAGATACCGACCCTGTCTCATAATGTACACGTAATTCTTTCCGCTGGCTATTTGAGCGCGAACAGCAATCCTGGTGTGTTGTTTCGGAACGACAGATTGCTTGTACTACGTTTACGCCATCGTCTGGGATGAAGCGATTGACGAACCCATCCTGGCTTCACATCAACTTGCACACTTTTGTGCGATTTGATCCAATACTACAACTGTTAAACGAGAGACAGAACGAACCATAGGCTTTGTTCTGTCATTGGATGACAGCATTTGCTGCATGCTGGTTGAGTTATGTGTTTGTATCAGGTCAGTGGAAGCCTAAGTAGACTTGTTGATTGTTGGAAGAGACTCAATGGAGTGCTAGTCAAAGAGCTTTTGTGCCCATGAGTTGGAAGCATCTAGCTATTAGCAACAGCAAACATGGCTTTTGTATAGTCTCAGGCGTTGTAGCAGAGCAGATATATAGATCTAGCTCTTCTCTCTGTATGCCATCCAAATCTTACACCCACCTACTTTCCAACAGGTTATGAGCCCGGTCCAGCATGCCCCATCTTGCACGTAAGCATGGAAAAGTTGATCTGGTCAGATGAAGCTCGGTTGGAATAGACAAGGAAGAGCCAAAACTGCTTGTTCGCATGTACATACCTAGCATGATAGTAGGGAAAGTGTTTCTATTTGTTCCCCATGGTAGCTCACGCAAAATTGACTAGGGATATATATGCACTAACCAATTCTCGCTCCCATCTGTCAGCAGCCAGTTCACACAGTGGACTAGATCATCAGACCTGCCGGGGTAGCTCAATCGGTAGAGCGTGTGGCTCTTATCNNATTCGATATTCCAAACCTCAAGGTCGCGGGTTCGAGCCCCGCCTTCGGCTATTCCTACACAACGCTGTCAAAGATCTTTTTTTGCACTATCTCGTTGTGTCGAGAAGGGTGTGAAAGAGTGTGGTGAAAATTTCGGATTTTTTTTGGTGGTGAAGCCTCGCTTGGCGGACAGGGTCGGCGTTGAACATGAAAATTCGTCAACCAACCATATACGACAATCGCTTCTAATCTTCTGTTTTAAGTGTCTTATCTTGTCACCAACGTTCATTCAGAGCAGAGAGTCAATGATCTCAAGGTATAGGTAACTGCGATGTCCAGAATGCAGAACTATCTCTACATACCGAGTCGAACCAGCCGAAGACGCGGTTCAAACCAGATTGGTGAACTCACGGGTACAAGCCCCGTCTTCGGCATAAAATTGATGCACGAAATTGAAGACGGAAGTATATATGCACTCAGGATACAGAGCATGGAGCGAGTCAACGGCGACGACGAAGATGGTCACGATATATCGATTAATTGCAGCTGACTTGTGATTGCATTACACAACCAACCTCACTGTGTGCTAAAGGCAGTTATAGCTTGCGGTAGCCGGCTCTCTCCCTTGTAAACTATAGCGCTATCATAAGCTGTAGAAATGCACATTAGAATCTCGATATAGGGGTACCACCATGGAGATGCCTAAACACAACCTTCTCTCCGTGGACACCGCTCTGCTATACAAGAGATTGTGCATCTCTACAGCTACACTGTGACTGTCTACCGCACATGGGGAGGAGAAACCAGAATACGGCAAGAGCATAGCTTGTGCAGCCCGCTTCTCAAGAACCTCTTCCTCCTGCTCAACAGCCTAGGCAGCCTGCCTCGTAACTAGCACCCCCTCCCTAGCAGATTCGTGATTCGGGTTATACCGCTCACTTTTGAGCGAGTTCCAATTTGCGAGGCCCCGGGCTCAAATCCCGGCTGGGCCCGTCTTTTGCACCATTTACTATATCACAAAATGTATCGTACATGTAAGGCTAAGTCCTCAGAGGGAAGAGCTTTTCATACCATCTACATCTGGTATAGATGGGATGTGACAAACCCATCTTTCTTCAGCAAAGTGTGTCATTATCCAGCGGCTACCAACATGAAAGACTAGAAGTGTTTTTTTTTTTTAATTTTTTTAATGATTGTTACCAGTAATTCTTGGGTTACTGTTCTAATAGATGAAACCACATCCGCTCTATACTCCCAGCTGGTGCACAAAAGCAATGCATGAATTAGATGCCATCTTATCCTAACGCGAGAGAAGACACTTGTCATGTTCACTTCCAACAATATTCCTTGGGCTGACATTCAGCACAGCACCACCACTATCAGCAAATATTTCAAGGATACAGAGGAGCTCCAAGTGTACAGTAATTGTGTAGTTCAAGTAGAGAAGTTCACATAGTCACTGTTCCATCCGAAGAAGAAGAAGACTTTGAAGATATAGAAAAAGAAAAGAACTTTTTGATCATGGCTAGGAGTATTTGGCCGTACCTACAGGATTATTGTCTCAGACGGTTGCAACCTTGGGCTCAGCAAAGGGNGTCTCGGATCTTTCTGCGTTAATAGATTTGACCGAGGTGGTGGCCTTTGCTCTGAGAGCCTCGCGAATCTCCTCAAGACTTCTGCTCTGCCAACCTGCGAAACCAGTGGAGCTGAGGGGGTGTAGCACACGGTTGTTAGGAGCGTGTGCCCAATCTTCGACACGGGGAGGAGGAGTGCTGGTCAATACATCAATATCGGCAGCCAATTCGCGGCAGTAGTCGTCGAGGGGCAGGTCATTGACGTCGTTGCCAAAGGGGTTCTCGATCTCGGTGCCNGCTAGAGGAAGTCAGTTTCGAAAGGAGGTGTGAGAGAAGATAAGGAAAAAGACGCACATCTTAGAGAGACCGAGAATGATGTAGGCGGCGAGCATGGTACCAGGAATGGTGACCCAGTCCAAATACTTGTAAAGCTGGAAGGGCAAGACAAGGACGTAGGCCCAGGTGATCTGAGAGATGGAGATGGTGTATGCGATTGGCAGCGGAGTATTTAGCACACGTTCGGTTCCGGTGAGGACATCTGCCAGCGAGCCCAAGTTGTTCATTGACCACGTTTGATGGATGGGCCCTGTCATGAGCTTCTCTTGCATGACGTGTTCCATGTACGACGAAAGATAGGTCAGGATCTCGAGTGGTGGGTTGCCANNCTAGGAGGGAATCAGTCGCGGAAGAGTGTGCTAAGACAGGAAAAACAAGACGTACAGGTTGTCATTGGCACGCTTGATCAGTTTGCGGGGGTTGGACTCGGCGAAAGAGACACCCAGATACTCACCGGCGGATTTCCAGGGCGTAGGCTTCCTCTTGCGTAGGGCGACTTGGTCGGCCGTGCCAGCCATCAGGTTAAGATGGGCGATCAATGGCTCCAGGTCTGGGTAATCAAGGGCGGGCTCGAAGCGCAGACGATGTTTGAGGGCAACGGCGAAGGCATTGACGAGGTTGAGAGCACTCAGCTTATCCAAAAGGTCCCGCTTGCCCAGCTCCTCAGACTCATGGTGTCGCTCCTCGACGTGCACCCAGATCAGACGTGCCAGGTTGCGGGAAGTCAGCACCAATTGCGACCAGTATTTGCGGCCGTCGTTGTAGCGCTCATAGGCGGTTGACGAACGGAAGGACAAAGCAAGACCGACCACGAAACCCAGCACTGTCAACAGGAGCGAGTTGATGCCCAGGTCGGCACGAGTGTATTTCGAGATCAATGTGATTGCAGTCGCCCAGCCGCCAATGAAGAGTAGTGGAAGGAGCATCTTGGGCAGAACACTGCCGTGCAGGCGCATGAAAAAGGGCAACTTGGAGTGACGTGCCATATCTCTGGGGCCGGCGAAATAGTCCTCCATCTCGAGGTGGTGAGGTTGTGGTTTGCGAGACGAAGCATGAAAGCCCTGAGCCTTCCAAGTTGCTTCGCGAGAGACGTTAACTGACGGGGATCCCGTAGACATGGTGGCCGTGGTGCTTCCCGCAAAATCAGACGAGACCATGGCGTTCAATTCTCGATTCGGCAGCACTGTGTTGACTCGGACGAAGAGTTCTGTGAAATCAGAGAGGAGGGAGTGTCAAGCGGGTGAGCAAACAAGCAAGCAAGCAAGAAAGCAAGAAAGGAATGTATGTGAGGGTGAGCGAGCGAGTGAAGGCGATCGAAAGAGCAGAGTGCGTGTCGGACAACAAAGAAGATGGTTGTGTTTCATCATGTATCGGCATGCGTCAATCACGGCGCTACCAGGCCAAGGGCCCTCGTAATACGAAATACTAGCTGCGCAAACAGGCGACAAGTCAATCGAGGCAATGCGTGCGGTGCATTACATTCTGTTTGGGGCTGTGCAATGCAAGAAAAGAAAAGCTCATCAAAGAAGTCCCCTGAAGAGTGACAGTGCAGATCTCTCTCCACCACTCGTTCGAATCCGGGGTTTCTCTTGACACGCGACGTTTCGGCAGCGCCCGCCATCCCACGAACCCAACATTACTCATGCCCGGTCAACCAGCCCAACAAACTGCAGTCTGACCCGCTGTACCTTGATCTTGTCCATGTCGCCTGCTCGACGATATCCGCACAGTACCAGTCCAGGCCGTGCTACGGTGCGTCCGCAGCGTGTCAGAGCGACCTGAATGCCAAATTACCAGACCGAATCTCCGCTCGTTGTCCTCAGCCTCAACCATCCCCCTGACTCGCCAGAGAAGCCTTTCTTGGCTATTGTTTCGTCCTCGTCATCGCTTCCCTAAATCATGTCGTGGCCTTTGCATCTTTCATACCGTGTCTGACGATATCCTCTTGTCTACGCCAGAAACCACTTCAGCGAGACAAATGCCACACGAATGCCCCAACATGGCAGTGCCGGACTGTTCAACCACACAACACCGCTATCACCGTACCTCAACTCGCTGCTCTTTGCTCCCTCCGCCACTATCAATCACCTCCCCACCCTAGACCGCTCTCGTGACGACATGGCAAGCTTAAAAGAAGGATACAAAAGCACAAGCATCCACTAAAAGAATCACGTAACAGTTAGCACTGCCTGCCTTTCATAAACCTGGCATCTTCCTACAAGATCTCGCCGCTCCCCAAAACTCTTAAGCCAACTGCGAGTGGTCCCGTGTTCGATTTCAGGCGAGGCCCTTTTTGCATGCTACTTAGCAATTGCTTTTGTCTATAAGAAGAGGAGGCATGAGTCTTTAGGGTGTGGGTGCAGCTGTCTTGGTAAGTCCTAAGATTGTTTGTCCAGAAAGTCAGTCGTGTAGCATCGCTCGAAGCTGGTACAAGCTGGAGTGCGTTGGCGAAAAGGCCTTATCCCTCGAGTGCAAACCATATGAGGCCAATTGACTGGGACCGGCTCTACAAGGTTTGTTTCTATACTCGTGGCTGAAAAGAAATTCGTGCTCCCTAATCTGATGAGTATAAATAGACTACCTATTTCAAAGTTCGCCGCTTCAGATACAGTTCCAAATGTCTACGTCGCCTCGTGGGTCAATGCCACCATACTACTGGTCTCAACAAATCGCCAGGGTTGCCTCCAACAAGAATCCGCTCTGGAAAGGCGGATGAGCGAGCGGTCCGGAGTTCCCAGTGTGATGCTCAAGTCCAAAATCAAGGGATTTCCTTTCAAAGCCCTCGAAAGGACCCTGATTAGGCAAATCTTGGCGACTGTCGGCAGAACCTTCCCGAGCATCCGCTCCTTTTTCCCCAGGCTCAGCGGATCCACCCTAAAGGCCTCGACCAAGCTGTTTAACTCTCCTATTGCCAGTGCACTCCTGTCAATTTTCGGCAATCATTGGGTTGATTAAGATTGGAAATCATGGAATATCCTACTCGTCCTTCCTGTGCCTGCATTGGTACATTCTTCTTATATTTGCATGGCTGTCGTCCAGCCGTTGAGCGTGTACTCTAATTCTTGCTTTGCAGTTGCACTTGTGTGTAACCTATACCCGTTCATCCTGCTTTGATCTTGATACACCTATCATCTGCAAGTAAGTGGTTTCTTTATAGTTCAAGGCCGCTACGAAAAACTCGTCCTGATACCATTCCAATGGCAGAATCAAAGCAGCACATCTCATCATGTTGCTCGAAGACAAACCGAGACCTCTCTCCCAACATTCACGAGAAGTCTATGATGTTGTTGAGCTCTCCGAGACCGAAGACCAGCCCCTANTATGGCATTGGTGCACAACCTACCTACCTCATCTCATCGGTACACCACTTTCAATATTGTCATGGGCTTTCTCGCTTCGCTTTTTGCTGTTGCTTTGGCGAGCTCTCTGGGATGGGAACGACAAGCCAGGAGTTGTTGCTGCATGCTATTTCGGCACGCAAGTATCACTGCTGAGTATCAAGCACCAAGAACTCCTCTCCTTGAGCCAGCGCTAACACACAGATANNGTCGCACGAGTGGCCGATGACGGGTGGAGATTCCTTTGCACTAGTCCACGGTTACGTCCCCGAGTTCGACTCATCGGCCCAATGGTCCCACATGCGGATGTTATCATTACAACATGCGGAGAAGAGATTGATGTTGTCATGGACACTGTCCGAGCCGCGTGTGATCTTGACTATCCTGCAGACAGGTATAGGATACTGGTCGCTGATGACGCTGCGAATCAAGATCTGGAACTGCAGATAGCAGCACTGGCAACCAAGACTCCAGTCACACTCTTGTACTATGCAAGACAAACGAAAGGCGGCATGAAGGCCGGCAACATGAACTCCGCTCTCAACTATCTACACAGCCTTGGTGGGGCGGAATACTGCACCTTCTGTGATGTTGACATGATTTTCGAACCGGAATTCCTTCGCGCCACGCTCGCGCTTCTCGTCAACGATGATCAAGTCGGAGTTGCTGTTGTCCCGCAGGTGAGAATGTAGAAGTCCTGACACTCGTGGATCGAAGCTGACATTCCTCTTTATCNNCAGAGGTTCTACAACGTACCGACAAATGACCCTCTTTACCAAAGTCTCAACGTGGATGGCAAGTTCGACGAGATTCAACGCGATAGCATGAACTGTGCATGGGTGACCGGTCCCGGCGTCGTCTTCCGTTGCAGAGCGATCAGAGATATCGGAGGCTTCCCCGAAAACGCCCTGGCTGAAGACATCATGACTGGATTCACGCTTCAGGGTCGAGGATGGAAAGTGGTGTATTGCCGCGAGGAACTGCAGTTCGGTCTCGTTCCAGACACCTTCAAGGCTCACGTCACGCAACGGATGAAATGGGTAGGTGGTTCTGACATTTGCCTTGACTCGCCACGAAAGCTAACCGTTTCCAGTNTTGTCGGACGGCTACGCAACTCCCGCAAGCTCAACTGTGCTATAGCATCGCCGCTGGTTAAAGGCATGACCTGGAAGCAGCGGGTTTCCGCAATATGCCATTGCGCTTCACCAATCGCGTCCATGATGAACAGGCCGCTCTGTTCTTGGATCATTCTTCTGCTTGTTGCTTCTGGAAAGCCACTGGTTACTGCAAAGTCGAGTGAACTGCAGGATATACTGTTTGTATATGTTCTGGCTAGGATCACGGCTTTCGCAGAAGAATTGCTCGCAAGTACTGGTTGTGGCTATCTGGCGCTGCGCCGGAGAATCGAAGGCATGCACTGGCTGCACACCCACCTATTCTTCGCCCTTGCCAAAGACCTGTTCCCAAAATCGCTGGCGGGAAAGCGTCTTGGATTTATACCGACCGCGCTGGCGGAATCCAAGACCCAAGAACGCCATCTCGATCGCCGCCCCGGACTTTTCCAACGTCTGCGGGTGATGTTTCTCTACCAACATCTGTGGTATCACGTTGTTGTAGCTGCGGTCGTAGCAGCAGTCTTCAGCGTGGGACTTGTCAAAGCAGGCAACCATGAAAGTCTGCATTACCTCTTGACACATGTGCTGGTTCCTGGCGTTGCATGGAGCAGTTATTTCGCCTCGCTCAGACCCATTGCGTATGCCATTGCGCCTCCAACCATGCCAGAGCGACGAGAGATGATGGACCGGGATTTTGCCCGCCCAAGACCTGAGGGAAAGGGGAATGAGGACCGTCTTCAGTTGCACCTGGAGGATGAGTCTGACGGTTACGCATTTGAGGTCTGGCGGCCGAAGGCGGAGCAGAAGCTCGAGAAGTGGGATGCTTGGGCAATCTTGCCAGAAGTTCCTCGGAATGTCAGCCTTGTGTTTTGGGTTATCATTGGTATGGGACTATGGCAGTGATTTTTGCCATTATGACAGATGTCAATAGACGATAAATTGGACGCCTCGAGCACATAAAACGCTTTGCCGCCGAGCAAGTCCCCAGATGTGATTGAGAAAACGTGACGATGTACGGCGGATGCAACTGAAAAACTTCGACGTGTCGTACTGTTGACAGGCCTCCGGTCATGCTTGAAACACCGGTCGAGCAAAAGGGTGGTGAAGGAGAATCGAACCAAAGTATTGTCGCAGCCGTGAATCGAACACGGGGCTCGTGCATGGCAAGCACGAATTTTACCACTAAACCACTGCGACTTTAATGAAGGCATTTCGACTTTATCGACCCATGTTGACTCACAGCTGCGAGGGTCTGTTTTACCGGGTAGCCCACGCTGCTCTTGTCATCTGTCGGCAGTCGAGGTTCGTAGCAGCATGATCTCACAGACGGTAGCGATGTATCAAGGCTTCAGGCTCGCGATGTTTCACCCGAGCAAGGAGAATCATGGCTCGTAAGGGCGCCCCTCGGATGAAAAAGTGCGAAGGCACTTGGAAGGAGACGGTGCGCGCGGAGACCGAAAGACGAGACATGGTTGCCAGCAGTGATTTGGACCAGAGAGAAGTCCCCGCAAGCGCGAGCTATGACGATAGCAATGGGTGGTACTTATCATAATGCCGAGGAAGCTGACAGGATGCCATATGTTGATGGCTGGGTCTGGAATGTCTGAGCGGTTGCCGGCTTGTGGTCAGCAAATCCGGATGGCAGATGATTGGTTGCGGCAGGCGCGGAGGGCGAGCGTGGGCGGCGCGTTCAGCTGAGCACCGTTCGCGTGCTTTGACGACAGTTGGAATCCACTTCCAACATATATACAGCACTCGACGACCGCCCCGAGTGCCGGAGGCGCACGCCATCCGAGGAGAGAGTGTACTCATCGCTTCACGACTCGCTGTCGCGCGATCACCACCACAACCTTGTCCAAGAGCTGCTACCCCGCACACGCTGATAGGCCAATTCTCGCGCAAGAGAGCACCGTCGAGCACGCCATCAATCGACCTGCCATTGTCAGGCATTATCTACGTCCACCACGGCCACGACGCCTGCATCGGGAAGGAGCGCCGCCATGAATTATATACTCGTCTACTCGCTGTCTCTGCTGCTGTACCAGGGCCTCTGCACCGCCGAACAACACCGCCTACGACACTACCTCGACCTGCTCTCCAAGCCCATCAATCGTCTCGATCTGTCCCAGAACACTGCCCGTCGTGCCCGCAACCCTCATCCACACCATGGCTCCGACCGCCGTCCAATCGCCGCTTGATCTGCCTCAATCTACCTCGTACACGTATCAAACCCCTTCGTCCAAGGTCTTCCCCGACGGCGTCAAGACTGCCGGCCAGTTCGATCCTCTGTACAACCAGCTCGCCCCGTACTCGGCCTTTCCTAAAGAGATCACCGGCCCTACAGTATGGCAAGCTGAGGAGTACAAGAACAACCCTGAGCGCTGGACACACCCCTTCAGCAATGATGAGATTGCCGAGATCAGCAAGGCTGCCGACGACTTCATCGCCTCGTCGACCCCGCTGACCGGCATCACCAAAGAAAAGTTCNCCTTGCCCTCTGCAACCGGCCGCCTGCTACACTCGTTGCGTCACGAGCTGCTCAACGGCAAAGGCTTCATCCTCTTCAAGGGCTTTCCCGTCGAGCAATGGGGCCTGCACAAGTCGGCCGTTGCCTACATGGGTCTAGGCACATACCTTGGCTACTTTGTCAGCCAGAACAGCCGTGGTCACGTCTTGGGCCATGTCAAGGACGTTGGCGAGGACAGCAGCCAGATCGACAAGGTCCGCATCTACCGCACCAACGCCCGTCAGTTCTTCCATGCCGATGATAGCGACATTGTTGGTCTCCTCTGCATCGCTCGCGCCCTCGAGGGCGGCGAGTCTGACCTCGTATCGAGCCACGCCGTGTGGAACGCGCTGCAGAAGGAGAACCCCGACGTGGCCGAGCTGCTTACCCAGCCCATCTGGCACTTTGACCGCAAGGGCGAGAAGTCGGTCGGTCAGCAGGACTGGATCCGCACATCCGTCTTCTACCTCGAGCCCAAGCCGGACGGTCGCGTCTACTCCAAGTGGGACCCATACTACGTCAAGTCCCTCACACGCTTCAGCGACGCGGGCGCCATCCCGGCCCTTTCAGCCGAACAACTCCGCGCCGCTCAGATCCTCGAAGACACCTGCGTGCGCCTGTCTCTGCACATGATCCTCGAGATTGGCGATATCCAGTTCTTGAGCAACGAACACGTTCTGCACGCTCGCACAGCCTACAAGGACCACGCCCCTCCATTGCCGAGACGCCACCTCATGAGACTCTGGCTCGCCACCCCAGACACCGAGGGTGGTTGGACCCTGCCCTTCGAGGACAGTTCTCACAGAAAGCGTGGTGGCATCCAAGTCAACGATAACCCTCCTGTTGCTCCTCTTGACGCCGAGTAATGACCCTTATGATTCCATGTCAACAAATGTATTTATTATCAACTACTTAGATCGAATCAATGTCAATGCAATTCATGGTTGCTATCGAATATTTCCCCACCATGCCTCAAACTCCTACCCACGAGTCTTATTTCTTCTTCCAACCGAGTCGAGACTTTCTGACGTCCCATCCCGCGTGTCAATATTTGTGTCTGCTCATCAGAGGTGTTTACATTCTTCGCCTTCCAACAAAACAGCCAATGGTGCGAGACTCAGGAATGCAATGTGGGTCCATTCCAATTCCATTCCCCATACCCCATGTTTTGTTGTCTCGTTGACACAGGAATGCCACCCATGGCTTGCAAGAAAAAGACAAGATGTGGCTTGCTCCATCTTTCTGACGGCTTCCTGGACTCTGACCACACTCCTTTTTGTTGCCATGTTTGGACGCTCATTCGCATGTTGCCTTTTGCCACTGTCGGCCATCCTGGGTGATGCAGCCGCAGCCCTCCATCCTTTCAGGCATGAAGCTATCGAGGTTCGCCGCAGACAAGCTGATACCAGCAACGAAGCCCTATTTCAATCCAGCACTGCAGGCACGGTGTTGACATACATCGCTCCTTCTCCGGGTGCTTCACCTATCCCCGTCACACAGCAGAGCCAGCTGATATCTTCCAATGTGCCCATATTCACGCTATGTGCACTGCCACCAGAAGCTTTCTTTCCTGCCACGGCAACACCTACACAGACTACCGCTCCGTATCGAAACTACTCTATTTCCATACCCCCTGGACCCGGCACTTGCACTACAATCTACAGCCCAACGGTCACAATGGTATGCGCTACTACTTTGACCGGTATCGATCGCATGTACCCTGTGACTGCCTGTGGCCAAGACATTACCTTCTCAAGCGACTTTGGCTATGTGCTGGAAACGCCCAGTCCGACCTTGAGCAATGCAACGGACGCTAGCAATACAGCTGCACTCATCACTCCTGCCCCTACCGTGCAGCCATTGACTACATACTACGTCGCTCCTTGGACTGAGCTCACTAGTGCTGGCCCTCCTACGGATGTGGACAAGAAGATCTGTGCGACATATCCAAATGGAACAGAGGAGTGTGTTGTTGAGTACTATGTATGGAAAACCAGTCTCGTCACCATCCCAATGTCTACTGTCACCTCGATCAACCTGACCACAACTGTGGCTGGACCCTCGCAAATCATCGTCGAGACCTTCGTCGCCAACGTGACCGAGATGCTTACCACATTCTCCATGTCCACCACTATGAAATTGACCTACTCTGTCGAAACGGAGACAACCAACATAGCTACAAGGCCAACCGTTTCTACTGGACCTACCGTCACTCAGACCTACACTCTCAGTCAGAATTTGCTGNCCCACAATGTAAGACGATACGTGGAGATATATTTCACGAAAAATGGATCTGACATTCACTTCAGTAGCACAACGAGCACATCCACCCGACGCGTCACGAGGACCATCTACATATCTGGGGGAACCATGACGACCACAGTATCTGGCGTACACGTCACAACTGACCCAGCGGCCNGAGTAAGTCTTTCCACAACGTACTCTCCGGCATCGGTTGACATATTCTCCAGATCACAAGCATCTGCAGTCCCTTCACCTTCCCTTGACGTGGCGAGTATCTTGGGCATCGGCACTTGAGACAGAAGCGGCTAGTCTGTTCCTCGCCGTCCGGTTGGTACTTGGTTGATAAAAACAACCGCACGTTCTGTTTCATGTTTTTGTATGCTCAATACTGGATCGCGAAAGCCATGACTTGGGCTGTTATGTAAGCTTCGATGCTATACTGCTTTGCAACTCCTTTTGTGCTCCTTACCTGTTGAGTATCCATGATCAAAACAAATATAAGCAATTGTTCCCCAGTCGTCGGACGCCCGCATTTGACTCTTAGTCACCAGTATGCTTGTAAGGATCTGATCTGGGTACAGTTAAGCGGAACCGAAGCAAACGCAAAATAACACAACTTTCTGTAGCATCTAGCCACTTTGACCCCAAAGTAGAATGCATTGTCTAGAACACTTCGTGTCCAACAATGGAGTGATCAACATTTTGAGACAGATGTCCCAGATATTCTTTGTTTTGAGACTGCGATCAATACCTACACAAAGAAAACTGCAAGGAGAACTTTTGTTCCTTTGTTATCCTTTGACGGCCTTGTCTAAATCAAAGCATCTGTTGTTTTCCATAACGACAAAGATATAACACTCCCTACCTCCAAGCAATTTGACCCTTCTCGGAACCTCAAAAACTCATATAATCACTTAAACCATCAAAAAACACCTTCCAACAAACATGTCAGCAAACTCTCGCCTTGGCGGTCAGGAACCGTCAAAGAACACAAACTATCAAACCTTCACCAGATACCCTGTAGCAGAGGCAAAAGCGAACGTCGCTGGTAGACGTCGTGTAGCCCCTCGCGTGTCAAATATCAACACTCAGGCTTGCAACAATGTCCGAGACGAAGAGTTGCAATACACATATCTCTGCGATAAGATGCGTGGAAACCCGGATTTCAACAAGCCCCTTCCTCCTTTACCTGAAAAGAACCCTTCCTCGCGACCAGCCAGTCCCATGGATCGAGCTGCCCACTGGATGAAAAAGAAGGTTGCGACTCCTGTAAAGGAGTTCTTCAAGGCACCCGAGGTGGACGAGATGATTGGTCATACTTCACGGGAAACAGGCAATCAGTTTTCACCTCGTCCCTACGCAAGTTTTGTAGAGATGAGAACCCCGACCGAGCCGAAGAGACATACAAGAGGTAAATCGAGCGTTGACCGCCGTGAAGCCCCTCCAAGACGATCCGGAAGTATCTCATCGCGTGAGACTTTCCACAGCTCTCCAGCCACCCCAAGATCTCGTGATTCTGACAGCTCCATGACAAGTGGTGTTCGACATGCGATTGACACTGCACAGCAGGTTGGTAGCCGGCTTGGACTCAATCATGAAGCGGGAAGACTCGTCTTCTCTGACGCAGCACCAGCCGGCATGATGGACCCTTGCAGCGTCTGTCACAAAGAGCCCAAAGGAATCTTGTATCACGGACGTTGCCGTGCATGTAGGTAAATATCGCTTGACACTTATTGCCCTTGATGATTGATAGTTTGTTTGAAAGTTTTGTATTCCTCATCTCCTTTCCTGCCAAAGTTGTCTTTGTTTGCTGATCTCTCTATCTCGAATAAGCATTGCATCTGATCTGCTGCACAATGTTCACCTATGCCAATTCAATGATGACCTGCAGTCTCACGCGTGTATCGAATCCTAATCTTCCAGAGACGTTCTCGTGACATGTACTGTAGCATAAGTGCTCACACTGAGATACAGGTTTGAAAGCAGTCGTCTATAGCAATACGATGCAAGATCATGTCTTCGCCGGCGGCCCGTTGGTACTTTTCTTGTCCATGCCTATGGCCTTAGGTATCTAGCTCAAGTCTGTGCTCGTGACTATGCATCCTCGAACTGGCTCTCTTGTCTCGTTGGTATTGGTTGATAGTCGAATGCATGACTTGTCGACTTTCCTGACCTTTCTTTTTCCATCTCGGGTTGCATAGTCAATCTAGCAGCGACTGCACCTGCTAGCCCTTGTTGAGTGCAGTGATCTCTGATTAAACCTAAAGGAGCACCACACAAAAACAACCAGCCCAAGAAATCTCAAAATTGAGATGGCAGCAGATTTTCCACACCTCCAGATAGGTGTGGGTCTCCACTGTCTTCTAGCACCATCGAAGTGCACGTCCAGTGGCATTTTCAAACTCATGAGAGTTTGACCGCTCAGTGTATACCACGACAATTGATGTAGAGTAAATCAAGGCCGCAGGGTTGCTCTGTTAGCATAAAAAGTGAACCGTGCAGATGAGTACAGTCTTGGCAGTCGCAGAAACACGTTTGACACGCGACTTCGTAGGTCCCGCTCGTGCCTGCTCCCTTGTGCTCGAGAGACGTGCATACGGCGCACGAGCTACTTACCTCGCCTCTTACCTACAGATGAGTTGAGAGATTTCGTTCGTACGGTTCTGGCTGTTTGCGAAGTCGGCGGTCGTCTGGGTCTTTAGCGTGTCGTATCGAATTGAGATTGTGGGACGACATATAAGTTCAGTTGTTCAAGGAACAACCAGGGCGCAAATCGTCCGTTTGTGCCAATTGCGCGGTCGAGCTCGACAGGTTTGCTGCTCAATCTCTGCTTGGTTATCGTGCCTTCGCCATGCCGACAGATCGCGAGCTGTTGACCAGTAGTAGTGGAGGCGTGGACAAGGGACTGGGCAACAAGTGGCTCCGAGCATTTTGGTCCAAACAAAACAAGGAGGATGAAGGGTCTTCCAGCAAGAGAGGGGGCGATGCGAATGCCAGCGAAGAAGACGACAGCGGCGATGTAGAACAAATTCGCGAAGAGCTCTCGAACGTGATTGTGGAGGTTATGCGCAGCAACAGCCGCGATCATCGAGACACTGATCCGGGTATTTATGTGTTTGGAAGATTGTCAAGCAGTCGCAGTCGCAGTCGTCAGCCGTTCCCTTCTACGAGACCAAGCACGTTGTCTCGTGGAATGTCGGCTCCGGGACATGTCCCCCTTCCATCATCTCCTCCGGCCACGCTCACGATTCGTCGCAACCAGCCAATCAGAGGTAGGGCTCCATTGTCGACACGACCGCCAACTCGAAAATAACAAGCCAGCAGAAACGATTGAACACTCCCCAGAGTCGTCTGACGTCTCGCCTACCCTCCGATTTTCCAAGCCTCTCCTTCCTAGCAACGCCCTTTGTGAACGCCAACCCACTGACGAGGCACCCGTCAAATCAGAGTCCATTGCAGAAGACCACATTCGCGTCAAACCAATCCGCGTTATACCGAACTCGAGTGACCAAACGTCCATCAAATCAGAGTCAGTTGAACAAGCCATCATTGACCCAAACCTCACTCAACAAGCGCCGGGTGCACCACACCCTAGTGACGAAGCATCTGTCAAGTCCGAATCCGTTGAACCAGCCCTCGATACACGGAACCTCATTGAACAAGAATCTATCAAGTCAGAGTCCGTTGAACAAGCCCTCAATCTTGTCGAACCACACTTCATCAGACAAGGACCTCATCGTAGTGAGACTACTGACGAAGAATCCGTCAAATCAGAGTCTGCCGTAGGAGACCTTATCATCGAAGACGAGCTCGTAGAAGAAGAAAGCTCTAGGGAAGAAGACTCTAGTGACGACCAGGAAGATTCCAGTGAAGACGAATCGACTGAGGAGGACGTCGGTATGCAACTCTGGCGCGGGTTTTCACCTTTGGACACTAACTACTCGTGTAACAGGATTACCGTCTTGGCTTGGACGGTCTCCTTCTATCAACCTGTCATCTCGGATTGAACCACCTCCTCTTGAACCATCCATATCACCCAAGTCCGAGCCATCTTCTCCCGTTCAGCTGTTCCTGTCGCCTAGGACCAGACGGTCTAGACCATATCCGTCATTCTCACCCAAGACTGAATCGTCCTCTCCCGTGCCTATGGAAACTGAGCCATCCTTGAACACCGCTGCCATGGTACCTCCTTCTGGTCTCTCTTATGTGGAGCCAGCCTCTTCACCTCCTTTTTCCTTTACGGAATACACAGTGCTAGGGGATGAATATGATGTCGAGATTTATACTATTTGTCTTGAGGAATACCTCGACGAAATGGACGATGATCACGAAGCCTTAACAGCGACTTGGCTCGCAAAGGCTAGAGTCTACCAGCATCCTACCTTATTCCCACGATCCAGGAACAAGTATTCCACGAGAAACCGGGACAAGCCTAGGAAAGACCCATTTGCAAACATCAAACCCCAAAAGACTGGCCGCAAAATCACATTTACTGGAAAGGCTTTCTCACAGCTCAAGCCTAGAGGTGAAACAACCACTGCCTCCGCTCGTATCTCATCGTCGAAAGCAACCCTACCATCGAAGTTGATATCGACTGAGGTTCCAAATTACACCCACTACACCAAAATTCGTGCCAATGTACTAGGAACAAATACTCGACAGTTGCAAGTCTGGCCATACTTTGGGGAGGATGTCGATGACGATGGAACCATTCGTGAGAGGTTCGATGTCATCGTAGAGGACCGTCCACGTAAAGTTCTCATCGCGCAGCAAGTCAGTACTTATGGCCCTTACTTCGAAGCCTTTCTCGAAGAAGTTGATTGTCCAATGGATACCATTCTCAAATACCTACTCGAGGCATCAGAAGGGCCAGACGGGCTAATATCAAGAATGGCAAGCTTTTCCAACGATCACAAGCTAGCTAGAAAACTCGTACGCGCCAAGGACAAGTTTTGCAAAGAAGACTTTGATCGAACAAGCCAAAGATGGGTCTCGGTAGCATCTAGCCTGCCAGAGATTAATGATGAGATACTGTGGAAAGCTGCTGTCGTTTGCCACGCCTTCTGGATTCGGACCAACTTCAGCCCCTGGCAGATTGCACGAAAATATGCCAAATTCCCTAACCACAACATGATCGAAGGTCTTGTTACTTTCGAGAAGGCGAAGAATTATGCCAGCGTGGCCTGTACTATCTGCCAACTTCATGACTGCCCTTTTCACGGTACTATTCGCGAGAGACCAGACGTCAAAGAGGAGAGCGACGAAGAAGATGTGGACTCTGTCGACGCTCTCGACGTCGACTACCCACCACGCGTCAACTTCAAAGAGCAGGCCATAGCCCCATTTGAGCGGGAAATGTCAGAAGACATAGGCACACAAACCAAGAAACCCTTAAATTGGTGGATGATCGAGGCCAACAGTGTGACTTGGGATCACAGCCAGCGAGGCCCATTCTTCCCTTGCAGCCATATCGGTATATCGTGTGAGGACGCACGCTGTTCATGTTTCGAGGCAAAGGTCTGCTGTGAGAAGACTTGCGGATGCTCATCAAAGTGCAGCCGTCGCTTCTTAGGATGTTCATGCTCGAACCGATCAAAGTACTGCGCTCAAGACGATTCATGCGAGTGCTACAGGATGAACAGAGAGTGCGACCCAGACCTCTGTGCATCATGCGAGGCGGACGTCATTCTGGACCCAGTTAACAGGTACGATAACGATGACCTTCCTCGACGATGCCGGAATGTCGCCATTCAGCGTAGTGTGCCGAAACGAACACTTCTAGGCCGGAGTGTTGTCCATGGCTTTGGACTGTACTCTGGTGAATTGATTGCCAAAGATGAATTCGTTGGCGAATATCAAGGAGAGATCATTACCAGAGATGAGACTGAAAGACGAGGAGCGATCTACGACTTCCAGAAGTTGAGTTATATATTCGACTTGAACAGAGGCAAGAAGCCCTAAACTCTCTACTTTTGTGCTTTGCTAACAGGTTCTACTTGCACAGATCAGACGATCGACTCTCAACGAATGGGAAACAAGATCCGCTTCATCAACCATGCCGCGAAGCCCCATCTTCGCAATGTTTATCCAAAGATCATGCTCTGCAACCTGGCGCACAGGATTGGCATGTTTGCACACAGGGACATCAAGGTCGGCGAAGAGTTGTTCTTCGACTACGGCGGAAGCTATCACGACAAACTGTTCGGCGAGGAAGAGAAGGCTCGCAGGGAAAGGAACAAAGGAAAAGGGAAAGCTGTCATCACACACATCCGTCCATCAAGAAAGAGCTATCAAGCACAGCCAGCGGTTGTGGTGGAAGTGCTAGCGAAACCAAAAGAGCCCNGAACCAGAAGTGCCCAATCCAAAAGAGCCCGAAGAGCAATACCATGCCGACGTCAACAATGATAGCGACGACAGCGAAGACGACCGCCCGACCAAGCGCAGAAGACGATCGAGAATGCCTTCGCCGAAGAGACCGAGCATGCCTTCACCAAAGAGACCGAGAATGCCATCACCTAAGAGATTGAAACTATCTGCACTCAAGAAGCAGCCAGTCGCAAGATCAGCCGCCAGAAAGACCGAGGACCGATCTCGTGGACGCGGAGGCACCCAAGGCCCTGCAGTGATCAAGGCCAACCAGNNCCGGGCTTGAAGGCCGCCATGAAGTCTGCACCCGCCCCAAAGACATCTAGCCGTCGAGCTCCTATCTTGATAGAATCATCAGAGGAGGAAGCGGAAGAAGAAGACTCGGGATCGGATGAGATGGAACTGCCAAGACGTAGTAGTCGGCCGCGGATGGTGTCCAGAAAGCTCAGGGGGAATGATTGAGCACTCGTTTTCTAGCTCTAGGAGAGGATTTGTCAGTACTGTATTTCTATAGATCATCAATTCACCAAGTGTATGTTAGAAGAACAAGGGCGATGAGGTTCTCAGAGATTGTGACAAAGCGACCATGCTGGAAGCAGAAGGGACATGACTTTGCTCTGCTGATCTATGATTATATTCGATTATCAAGAGCTGTACAGAACAGGCAACACTGCAACCTTCCACCCCATGAAAACCTTCAGACTCTCTGGCAGTTCCGAGTTTTTCTGTTGTAGAACCTCATATAACAGCTTTTCCAAGATTGGCGGCAAAGTCAGCGTTTCAATCAAGAGATTGGCCGCCCGCAGCGTCTCGACATCTTGATCACCTTCTCTAGCTCTAAACAAGACCTTCATGGCTTGCTTGGGATCCGGGCATGCTGAAGACGAGTAGGCCAAGTTTGTCGAGAACACCCAGATCTCATAGGGGAGAGCAGGGAACACGAATTTGCGAACACCTTGGGTTTCTATCGCTTGGTTGAGGCAATAAGAGAACCAATCTGCTGCGTCGTAGGATTGTAGTGTGCTATCCTTCTTGGATGATAGAGCAAGATATGGTTTTTGTAAACGGACGCCCTCGGTTTGAGGATCGCGATAGCCTAGAAGCGTGTCACATGTCTTGCAATGGGCTTGATGGATGTTGTCGCTATTCTCAGATGACCGACACTAAGAAATTCGGTTAGTCTCTGTCAAGACAAAGTGAGAGGATGTGACGGGAATGTGCTCTTCTGATGTATCTTATCATGGCCAATGACTTTGAGCTACGACGATGATACGCAGGGGCAAGTCAAGATCGATACCATGAGCGACCCATCTAGCCAAGCCGAGGGTCTGCTCGCGGCATAGACATTGTCGTTCATCTAGGGTTTTTGTATCGGAGCGGGATCCCATTGAGATGACACAGTGTTCACAGAGCACTCCTTCTTGAAACCCGACGGGAATGGAGAACGGAAAAGGTGAATGGACAACAAGCAAAATGCACGACTTACCTCGACAGTGCAATCGTCTTCAAANAGAAGGAAACTCATCACGTCAACTAGACCAACACCAACCTGAGCCATGAGCTTGTTGCCAGCAGCATAGCCTTTCTTCGTCGGTGCTTCGTCGTGATTATGTTCGGGTTCATCAGGTTTGTGGCAATGCCATAGGTCCATCATCTCAGCCCAAGCTTCGGATGGAAGATTTTTCCAAACTTGGATCTTGTCGTCGGATACTAGCGCATCGCAGTGTTTGCAGTGCACTGTCGTTTGTGGATCAAGATGAGCCGCAGACCAGAGAACAAGGGGTTCTTGCTCGCCAAAAATGGGTTCTGCCGATATGCGATTCACACAATGCGACTCGCCTGCGTTCGGAAGCTGTAAATGTTGAGTCCCTTGGTCAGAAATCCTCGCTGGCAGCGCTATACTGTTAGTATGGTGGTCGTGCTCAAGAACAAGCTTTGCACGGTCGTCCGATAGCGACAGCGTAGTAAAGTCGTTCCTAGGGGTCTCTAGTACTGTCGTGATAGCCAGAGTCTTGATATTGGGCAGGTACTCGGCATAGAGATTGGGCATCCTGGTTGTCCCGGACTCGCGGTCGTCATCCTCATCATCCTTGGCCATGACGACATCCAAAGCTCTTGTTCCTAGCTCAACAGAATGCTCCAGGGCGGCCAGTTTAGCCATGGCGCTGATCAAACTTGGATCTTGGCTCTCGACCCTCACCTTCTCCTTGACCTTGACGTGGGCGCCACGATATGTGAAGACGTCCTCGGCTTCGTCGTGAGCAGGGGGTCGTGGACCGGCACCGAGTGCATGTGCAAGTCTGTCGCGGAGGCCGAAGCCAGTAAACGAAGGGGCGCCACCAAGAGGCGTGGAGGAACCTGTATTGGAAGCAGGTTCGAGAGTGCGGACGTGAAGGAGTAGAGCGGCGTCTGCTATGCTAAGATGGAAGGAGAGGTTCGGCGGAGGTGGGGGATCGAAAATCNNTGGGAATCATGTCAGCTCAGGGACAGATCAAGTTCCAGCGGCGTGGGGCACCTTGTCATCGAGAGGTTCAGAAGCCCAGGTCTTATCGGCTTCGTCGGCAGTAGGTGGGCCCTTGAGGGCAGCTTTCGCATCGCGGATGTTCTCGTGCAACAGAGTCAACTGGCCCGAGATGAAATTTGCGTCGCGCTTGTCGCCAGTCCATGTCGTGGCATCAACAACATCCAAGCTCGAGTTGATCAGAGTCCTGACTTCGGCGATCTGTTTCAGTCGGAGAGCAGGAGCGGAGGGAGAGGTCGAGATGGAGAGTTTGTAGCTCGTCTGGCCGCGTGGAGGCGGTAGCGAAGCGAGACGCAGCTGCATGTCGCCTTTGGTGATGTTGGAGCCGTTGCGCGTAATGAAGCCCTTGATGGCCTCGCTGCGGTGCGAGGAGACGACCAGGGTGCTGCCTTGTTCTTGTGGTGCCAGCAGAGCGCTANNCAGTCCTCGAGGCCGGACTTCAAGCTCGAGAGAGTCTCCTGGAGCGCGTCGAGCAGCCATGACAGTTCACGATGTCGAGTCTCTTCTGCGCGTCGGGCAAGTGACGAAGGCGAGGCGTCTGGCAATGGCGGCCATAGTATTGTTGACATGATGGCTCCCACAGCACATGGTTGTCATCGCCGACAAGCTTCATCATGCGCGCCCAATCACGTGTATGGAGCTTCACGTGGGGTGCAAGTGCTCGGGGTAATATGCGCCGAAGCTTCCAAACATGCGAAGTTGGGAACTGCCACGCTGACGATGGCTTCAGATGTCAACACGACTGATTACATGAGAGAGACCGGAATTTCGTACTTTTCATCCCAAGTCATCTAACCTNTCTACAAAAAATACTTATTGCTGCTGAGCAAACTCCTCCAGCCATTGTGCAAGCTTCTCGACCTTTTCCACACTGACAGCATTGTAGTTGCTGATTCTGCAGCCACCCACGCTGCGGTGACCCTTGCATCCAAGCAACAGTCTCTCATTTGCTCCAGCCAGGAACTTCTTCTCCTTGTCGTCTCTGTCATCCTCGCTGCCAATGCGGAAGCAGATGTTCATCTTGCTGCGAACTGACTTGTCGGGCACAACCTGGAAAACGGGGTATTTGTCAAGAATTCCGTAGAGCCGAGAAGCCTTGTGCTCTGATTCGCTCTGCTGCGTAGCAATCTTGGGTCCAGAGGTTGAGGCCTTGGAAATCAGAGATTGCATCACCTGGCCGGCGATCCAGACATCGAAGATGGGAAGCGTGTTGTAGAGAGAGTTGTTCTTTGCGATCGTGGGCCAGTCCAAGACTACAGGACCAACTGGCAGGTTCAATTTGCGGAGCAAATCGGGCTTTGCGAGCTGAGTGAGGAGAGAGTTTTTGATGATGGCGATGGTGATGCCTGTTGTGCCGACGTTCTTTTGTGCACCACCGAAGATGGCAGAGTATCTCTTGACGTCGACCTTGCGGCTGAGGAAGTTGGACGACATGTCGGCGATGACTTGGTACTTGTCCGAGTCGATCTTGGGGAAAGCAGGAAACTCGACTCCGTCGACCGTCTCGTTGTCGCAGAAGTAGATCATGCCGCTGTGAGCCGGGTCGGATGTCAATGACCACGAAGACTCGCCGGGGATGGTGCCGAATTTGCCATTGTTGTGCTTGCGGCTGTCAACAGCAACATTGACGTGGTTTGCGCCGACGAGTCTCGCGGCTTCTTGACTGGCCTTCAAGGACCAGCTGCCAGTGACCAGGTAGTCGAGCTTGAACTCGTCGTCCACCGCCTTTCTCAATGCCTCAAAGACCTTTGTCTCGTCTTCCTCTCCTAGCTCTTTTACAATCCGCTGTCTCCTCTTCTCGACCCACAGAGCAGTCATGTGGTACACCGAAGCACTGAATTCACCGGAACCGCCGCCTTGCAGGAAAATGATTTGGTAGCCATCGGGGCCTTCTTGGGTGGGAATGTCGAGCAATTGAGCCAATGCTGACTTTGTGTCTTCAAGAATCTTTGCTGCGTCGCCTGAACGGTGCGAGATTTCTGTGATGCCGATGCCGGAGTCGTTGTAGTTGAGGAGGACCTCAGAGGCCTTTTCCAGTACCGCTGTGGGCAGAGGGGCGGGGCCAGCGCCAAAGTAGGCAGTTGCTTCGCGGGAGGGCATATCGTATGTGGTGAGAGGGAAGAATACTGTAAAAGGAGAAAAAAGGTAGGGTCGGAGAGCTTTCGCGTGTTTCGATTGACTCGGATCAACAGCTTGAGTCATTGCCAATTTTCTCGTCATGCCGATGACGAATTGCAGCAATGCCAAGGTTTCCGCTCCGCTCCGCTAACCAGAAACTCCCATGCTCAGATCGCCGAGATGGTGAATACAGTGACTGTCGACAATGACCCTCGGATGGTTCACCTTATTCCTTAAAGGGGTTCCGCGTCAAGCATTCTGGAGGTCTGCGAGGCATTCGGCTCCTCCTGGTCCGACATATCGAGTTGATCGTAGAGCCGGACGTCAGGCGAGGTAGATCTGCATGTGAAACACTTGGAAGGTACACAGGAGTTCCCGTCAAGCATGCTTAGATCTCCAGACCTACTCGTACATTCTGCATCCTGGAAGCAAGCATCACAACATCTTTGTCCAGGTTGTAAAGAGATTCGTGAAGCCGGCGGATCAGCCCTGCACCCGGACAGACTCTCGGATGACCTACGTGCCGAAGCTTCCGCACGGCAGCCAACCTCTGTGCGCTTCCACCGACCATCTAAAAGCTCCCGAGCTCCCATACTCGGAATTCCTACTTTCTTGATCCATCCGATTTGACCACGATGATGCAAAAACCGTCCTGGCTTGCAGAAAATGCCAGAGATGTGCGATATTGCTTGATAAGCACGCTTGCAGTGGCTACATCTAGGTTGCAGCTTATATAAAGCCGATGCTTGACTTAGCCGTCCCTCATATCCATCATCATTCTGATTTTGATTCCACGAGCCAGCAAAACATACAATCACCAGCGCTGATCATGTCTCTCCCTACCAGCGCACGCGTTTTTCGTCGCACAGATGATGGCAAAGACATTGAGCTTTTGACCGAAGACCTTCCCAGAGAGCTCGCGCCTACCCAGGTCCTCATCCAGATCCATGCCGTCTCGCTCAACTTTCGCGACGTAGCGATGCTCAATGACAGATACCCTGCGCCCGCCGACCATCGTGGTATTCCCTGTTCTGATGCTGGTGCTACTGTCATTGCTGTTGGCAGTGAAGTCGCTGATTTCGCTGCTGGCGATCATGTCTCGCCTACTTTCCGCTGGACGACCGATGATGGCGTGATGAGAGCGCTGGGTGGAGATTTCGATGGCGTCTTGAGAGACTATGCCGTCTTCGAGTCCGAGGCCTTGATCAAGAATCCAGACTACTTGTCACCCGAAGAGGCCTCCACTATTCCCTGCGCCGGAGTCACAGCATGGACTTCACTGGCACAGGACGACTGGAAAAAGGCAGGCAAGATAAAGACAGCGTTGATGGAAGGAACTGGCGGTGTATCCCTTTTTGCCCTGCTCATCTGTCTCGCCGCAGACATCACACCCATCATAACGTCCTCATCTGACAAGAAGCTCGCTGGACTTCAAAAGTTTGCATCTCCAGGTAAGGAGATCCTCACTATCAACTATCGCAATACACCCGATTGGGCCGAAGAAGCGCTCAAGCTTACTAACGGCGGTGTCGATGTGCTTGTGAACAACGTGGGCGCAACTACCATGGACCAGAGTTTTGAAGCCCTGAAGCGCTTTGGCACAATCTCCTTGGTCGGATTCCTAGGTGGCACCNCCGACAAGATGCCTGATGTAACCATGCAGATCCTCACGAAGAGCGCTCATGTCCAGTAAGTCTTTTCACCTCTTCTCAACCGTCTTGCCACTCTTTTCTTCAATCACTCCAGGATTTTGGCTGATCTACGGACGAACAGGGGAATCGCGACAGGTACAAAGCAAGACCACCAAGACCTTTGCAACTTTTTGGGTGAANAAAGAGTCGATCTCAAACCCACAATCGACAGAGTCTTCGATTTTGAAAACTCCAGTGAAGCGTTCAAATATCTGTACTCTGGTGCCCACGTTGGCAAAGTGGTGATCAAGATCTGAGGGACGCAGATAGGCAAAGAATGGCACATGATGTACCGTTCCAAAGAACGCATAAAGTATTACAGAGAATGTGTGGTCAACTTCACCGAGTTTATGAGTGAACGTCAACATCTGGTTATCGAACAAGGGGCGGTTAGAGAACAAGTGGTGGTGTTCAATGAATGGTAGGTCGAAGCGAGAGGAAGATAGAATCCAGTTCCGCGTTTTGTTTCTGGAGACGAATGATGGACTTGGAAGACTCGAACCTCGCGTGTAATGATGGAAGCGACAAAGCTGGTGCCTGGTTTACTAGACACTGCTGTGGTCTCAGCATGTAGCAACAACCTTCGCGATGACACAGCATGTGCAAGTTATCGGTCAATTGTGTGAGATTTGATGTGAACAGCTGTGCAATCAGCACCTGGACGAAGCTATGCAAATGCGGTGGTGGTAGCAGCGACTGTTTGAACAATAGCCACTGGACAGTTGAGCAGCAAAGTATCCAATAGACAGCTTGAGGTTGTCAACAACGGAGCCTTCGAAGCGCAAAGTGGTCGCTACGCTCATTTGCAGAACTTCCCAGTCGGTCGTTGGCTCCACCGCCGAGAAGATTATCCATGCCGTATTGCTGTCTCAGTGGAGTACATGATCCACCTAATCGAGCTTACCATTGCAGCTTTGATTGAGCAATTGGCAATTTGATGTACACAAACCGTAACGTCCGGTGTGAAGTTTAGAGCCAACGAGAAAACCCAACCACCCGACCACCAAGCCAAGGTGCAAGCAGCGGCATAGCACCTGAGTAGCCAATAAGGGTTTCTTCTCCGGCGCCCAGCCAAGAAAGGCCAGTCAACACCGATGAAGGACAAACCAAAGGCCTATGCTCAGTATGTACGAACCTACAAAAGCACCTACGTGGGACTGTCGTCTACGCAAGTGTCTATACAGCGTATTAGGTGCAGACTTCCCCAGAGAGACGCGACACAATCAACCTTCGTTGCCCAAGTGCAAATGATCCGTACGATGCAGCAACCATCGTGAGCAGGCGCGTAGCCCGAAGTGACATGTGCCGGATGTGGCTGCCGACGAACACGCAAGGAACAGGCAGAACGACAAGCTTCGATGATGGAGCGTTTCTTCAGCAGACGGCATGCAACTGGTCGAGTGCCAGGTACAAGGTATATGGTACACGTTCAGTGCTCGGCCGGGCATAGCTGTCAAGCGAGTCGAGGTATCGAGGCAAAGCAATCATACGACCAGATCCCAAATCGGGTGAGGCGCTGATGTTTGGCCAGATTTGAGCAAGTTCAGACATTGTCCATCTCAGTCTCGTTGGTTTGTTTTCCCGGCTGGGGATTTGAGGCAGCGAATGCGGCCTTGCGCTTTGCCTTTTTCTGTTGACGCTGGACACCGACGGGGAACCTCTTCTCGGCGTGACAGTTCCGGCACTGGATGACAAGAACATCGGCACAAGACTTCTTTTCGGCTCTGCTCTTGTTTTCGATACTCGTTTCCGATGTAGTGTCTGGCAGTAGAGGGGTGCTGCAAACTTTGCAGATAGCGCGCTTCATGTCATGGGAAAGACGAATCTGAGCTTTCAGCGAAACTGCCTGCAGTTGGGCGGCGAGCAAAAGAGGCAGACCACGCTGTTGAAGATGCGGATCGACGTGCGATGAGTTGGTGTGCGTTATGGGTGGTCGTTGTAAGGCGAGATGGGTTGCGGCTTGGTGCAAATACGCGATGCGTGCATGCAGATGTTTATTGGGCACACTCTTTGCCTGGTTGGCGGAACCCTTGGCCATTGTGAGTGGGGCGATAGTTGTGGTGGCCGAATGGCTCTTTGAATGTTCCTCAAGTGAGAGAGAGGAAGGAGAAGACGGCAAGACGATAGTCGGTTGCTGAAGGCGGGAAGCGCGGCGTTGAAGGGTCGATGTGCGAGGTTGAAGACGGTGTTGGTCGGCGGATGGGAACAAGGCGAAGTCCAGAGAGGACCTTCGACTGATGAGCTCGCGCGGTCACGAACAGCAGCACTGCAGAGCTCCGAGCTCGTACGCGGAGGGTCTACTCAGAGAATGGCCTTTGTCGCGAGCTTGTGGAATGAGCAGTGACTACCTAGGGCAAACCCCTCAATGGCACTCGGTGTAGACAGCTGGCGATGGCTCCGCTCTCAGTGTCCTTGTGAGACGCTGGAAATTCCGACGCCGGCTTGCAGATGACTATGAACCCACGAGGGCGATGGCGACATCTACTGGCACAGCTCACCTGCAACCACAATTTGGTCTGACTCCCGTCAATCACGTGATCGCTAGCAGAATTTCTGACGCTGAGAATTGGCAACCCGTCGCACAGCGACAGTCAACATGGCCAACAGCGAGTAAGTCTAGATCTGCAAAGCGCTGGGTACCTGTGTGAGTCCCGATCTAATGAGAATGGTCCAAACATCAGGTTCGAATATGTGCGCAAATTCGAAGAGTGGGATGCACTTGCGCCCAGTAATTGGATTGTCGTGAGAATTGATGGCAGAGGCTTTAGCAAGTAAGTTCTGTTCGGTTACCTCGATGTCTTCAATCTCTTCATATTTTCAATCGTTTTGTGTTCTGGATCTCTTCACACCTGGATTGAGGGAATGCACAAGAGCTTGGCGTGGCGCGTGAGGTCTGCCTATGTTGAACGGTCATACATCGATACGAAGGAGCTGCAGTTGGAAAGATCTGAACAGTGTCCCTCGCAGTGGTCGAGACGGCCTTCTGACATTGCCACTTTTCGTTATGTGAACGAGCCATTGATATTACTCTCCAGATTTTCGAAACGCCAGGACTTCGCCAAACCCAACGACCGTCGCGCTATAGACCTCATGAATGCCGCCGCTGTCGATGTCGTAAAGCAATTTACCGACATTGTCATCGCCTACGGTCAGTCTGACGAATACAGCTTTGTACTCCACGAAGACTGCCAGCTTTTCGAACGACGAGCAGCAAAACTCGCCACAAGTATTTCGACAGCATTCTCGGTCGAGTATTGTATGCAATGGGATGAGCACTTTCCGGGACAGTCTTTGGAGAGGCCCTTTCCGACCTTTGATGGTAGATGTGTATTGTATCCCAAGAAGAAAATTCTGAGAGATTATCTGAGTTGGAGGCAGGCTGACTGTAAGTTGTACTTGCTTTTGAGTTTGCGGAGCTAGCGATATGCTAATCAGGCGTGACAGGTCNATGTAAACAACCTCTACAACACGACTTTCTGGAACATGGTCAAGGGAAACCCAGCTACGGACACACCGGCCATGACTCCTACAGAAGCTGAGTTGGCACTGAAGGTGAGCTTGAGGTCAGAATCTCGATTGCCCTCTGAGCTCTGCTCACACACACAAAACAGGNGGACTTTCTCGGCAGACAAGAATGAGATCCTTTTCAAAAGGTTCAACATCAACTACAACGCAGAAGACGAGATCTGGAAGAAGGGCAGCGTCGTTTACAGANAAAGTATGTTTCCTTCCTCTTTCATCTGCTTCCATACTGACGGAGATTGGCAGTTCGAGGACAAGCAATCAACCACAGAGAGACCGGCGGAAAAGCAACTCTTCAGACCAACAGATGACTCTGGGAAGAAGAAGACACTATCAAAAACACAACTGGAAAAGGAAAGGAAGAGAAAACAGAAGGCTAGGGTCGTGGTGGAGCATGTTGATATCATCAAGGATAGATTCTGGCTGGAGAACCCATGGATCTTGGAGTAGAGAGGAAGCGACGAGAAAGCGCGAAGATAGTCGTCACGACCTGTGTCTGGACGTACTGACACGGAACAGCGGCCATATCACGAGGGAGTCCGTGCGTCTCCATGTGGTGCGACCACGACCTGATCCCCTAGCTGCACGAATCCTGTTGGGTTTTATACATCGGAAACCAAAGACGCCTAACGGCACGAAAGCTGACTGTCAGTCTGCACCGTCATGGCCAGCTGTTGCCATCAATTGCGAAAATGGAGTCGCGGACAAAGCACTGGGTAAGCTCGACGCGTGCACAGAGACAAGCCGGGCTGAGGAACAATACTAAGCTATGGCCAACCTGCCACCTGAGACCGAACAGCATGCCCAACAACTTCATGTCGCAATTCTCACTCGGTGTATCCTGAAGACACACGTCCTCGAACTAGAAACTTGTCGAAGTGGCTGGCTTTCGGCCCCAGTAGTCACGATCACCCCAAGCGTACCCATGGCCCACATATGAGACAGGATATGCAGGATGGTCCTCATTACCATTTCCTTCTCCATTTGTCACCTCTCCTTTGTATTGTTCTTCCTTTCTACCTTTGTCCCCTGATTCTGATCTTCGCACACACCTCGTTTTATGCATACCCTTCAAGAACAATCACCTGCCAGCATATTCTCGGGATTCGTTGCTATTCTTTCTATCGTATTCTTCCCACCAGATTGTTGCTCCATGGTCATATCGACGACCGCCTTTGGTCCCGCCAACTGACTTCATACATCTCACTCGTCATACAACTCATCTCTTTTTCCTGCTCATCCTGCTTCCTTCAAGTCGTCGGTCCCTTCACCAATGGATTCCTCATCAGCAGGCCAGCCGATGAACAAGTCGGCCGTGTACAACCAATTCATTACTGTTACTGATCGTCATGGCGAACAGAACCAATTCCCATTGTGGTACGTCGACACTCTGATAGTGGATGCCGTCGTTCATGGCATCATTCCAGGGGTCCAATTCGGCGCCAGTCTGATCCTCTTTCTCGTACTGGTTCTTCTCTCCAAGCACGACAAGCGACGCTCGCCGGTCTTCATATTCAACACGGCTGCCTTGTTCTTCAACATCATCTACGCCCTGTTGCAATGTTGCATCGTGACGAGCAGTTGGTGGGACATTTATCCCGTCCTCGTGGGCGACTACGGTGTGGTGACGCCAGCAGCTCAACGTCTGACGACGGCTGTGGCGGTCTTCGTCGCGCTCGTTGCTTTGTGCATCGAGGTCTCGTTGGTCCTGCAAGTTCATGTGGTCAGCATCACGCTGCGGATGTGGCAGAAGCTGTCTATCCTGGCAGTCTCCTCGTTCGTTGCCGTCGTGGCTATGGGCTTTCGTATCGCCCAGTCAGTGGTCTCGGTCAGATGTAACAACAAAGCAGATGCATTCTGCAGCAGCACGACCTGGCTCGCAAAGGCAAAAGACATCAGCTTGACACTGAGCATCTGCTTCTTCAGCGCAATCTTTTGCGCCAAACTGGGATTGTCACTTCGCGAACGTCGCAAGCTTGGCATGAAACAGTTTGGCAGCATGCAAATCATCTTCATCGGAGGATTCCAGACCATGTTCATTCCTGGTATGCATTCTCTCGTTCCTTCCAGTCTTCGCATGATCGCTGATATTCTATAGNCAATCTTCTCGCTCGTTCAATTCATCAATGCGGAGAACATCCCCAATGTCGGCACAAACATCCTGACGGCGACTTGTATCTCGCTGCCACTGACGTCTATTTGGGCCGCCTCCCACGCTTCCTCGCCTTCCAAGGCCGCCCGTGGAAACGACTTTCATCGCAAGTTCCTAGTCGACTCAAGCACTGCCGACTCCACTCTTCGCAAGCCGAGCGACGCACCTCAGTGGTCGCCATCTCAAACAACATCACAACCAAGCGCAAGAGAAAGGCTGGGTGTGCTGAACAGTGTTGACAGTAGGTCTGATACCAGCAGCTGGACCAAGTACAGCCCAGGCCCAAGACCTACGATCGGGGTGAGAGATGTTGACCGTGATCTGGAGATGCAGGAATTGAAAGAGGGGGATTGAGCTTCATCAGCGAGCAGTGTGGGAGGAGGTAGTGCGAACTGTGATGCTGACATGAGGGTCTGGGGCAATACGAGAGGCTTCTCCGAACCAACATGATGAGATTAATTAATATTGATTGCTTTTGCAAAACACCATGTCGCATTTCTCGGCCCGAGCATTTGCACTTCTGCAGGATGAGCACGTGATTTTGCACAAGTTGAGATGTGCCGCGTGTTCAAACGCCAGCCGCACCTGAAACTTGATGGGACAAGAGATGACGTGCAAGGCGTCGTGGGGTTGGCAGGAACGGCGGCAGGGATGGTAATTGGCTTTTCGTCATGGCTGCGTTTTTGATGTCGAGCAGAGCCTCTCCACAATCTGGACTTGCCTTGGTTCCCAGCAGACATCGCAAGCACCATGTCAGAATCAACGACAGGCACAGGTGTCGTCTACCAGGACCTGCACCCCGTCAATCACCCTGCAGTGCAACAAGACACTCGCGATGCGCGCACCGCGACAGCCACGGACGCCGCCCAGAACTTGACTGAAGAGCCCACGGCCAGTCACGCCCTTGCCCAAGCCGACATTGATGAGAAGGGCGTCGCACAGCTCGCTCACAATGCTGATGTCAAGGATTTGGGTTGGAACGAGCCGTCGTCCAAGATCCCCGCTCCTCTGGTCGGTGGTATGGACAATGAAGAGCTCTGGGTCTTGGTCCGTCGCTTCAACAAGGTGAGTCCATAGCAGCCCCTGCCCGCCGATGCTCTCTGAGCTGACACGCACAGCNAAATGTACCATGTCAAAAGTTATCCCTACCCCGTCCCTGGCAATCTCGACTTGAACATCGCCGACGAAGACGAATTCTCGCCCGACAAGCTCCGCGCCACCATCGAACGCCTGTACATGACGGTCGGCCTGGGTATGATGGGCTTCATCAAGCAGGTCGGCCGTCTCAGATCATGGCGTGAACGCAATCGCACTGCCTATTTCTGCGCCGCATACTTTGTCGCATGGCTGCTCGACATGCTTGTCCCACTGTTTACCGTCACGCTGGTCGTCCTGATCGTCTATCCGCCCTCACGCGACGTCATGTTCCCTCCCGCTCCTCTGGCTCTCGTCGACGCTAAGACTGGCGGCGTGCAAAAGCCAAAGGCCGGCGTGCTAGGCAGCACAGACACAGCTACAGGAGCTCCAGAACAGCACAAGGGCGAGGCCGCCGAAGCAGAGGCGAGCAACTTTGTCAACAGCATCGCCTCGGTCGCTCTTGCAAGCGCCAGCGGCAAACATCCCCAGACCGAGCCCCCACCAGGACAGGGAGGCATCGCCGACAGCATCCCTGACCCCACCGCAGTTGCCATGAGCGCCAGCTCTGCAAAGACGTCTGCTGAAGGAAAAGTGACGGCACCCACACACGACAAGACAAAGGTGCCCATGGAGAATGCCATGTGGAGCAAGATGAGGCCTATCATGCATGGTCTCGCCGACGTGGCCGACACGTGGGAGCGTTTTGCAAATGCCCTGTCTCCCACTCCACCTTTTCCTCGTGACCTGTACCGCTTGCGTCTGGCCGCCGTCGTCGTACCTCTCATCGCCGTGTCTCTGCTGACCTCAGCCTACATGTTCACCAAGGGTGTCACTTTCGGTGTCGGCTTCGGCTTCTTCGGCGATCCCGTCATCCAGCCCGGTCTACGATGGCTCAACCGTACCTTCCCTCACTGGCAAAAGTTGCTCGAAATCCGAAACACTCTGCTCAAGGGTGTTCCTACCAACGCCCAGCTCACCATTACTCTTCTTCGAATTGGCGAAGCAAACAAGGCTCCTCTTCCGCCTCCGCCTAGCAGCAAAGAGCCTCCACCGGACGTTCCAGTCGAAATCACAGATGAACATTTGCGTGCGACTGGCGCCGACTGGCCTCTGAATGCCACTCAGGAGGAATTGGATGCAGCCATGGCTCACGACCCCACAACTGCTCACGAGACTGCCGGTGCTGATATTGACCACAGCAAAGACAGCAAGCACGGCAAGAAGGGTCACAAGCTCGTCTCATTCTTCAAGAGCACCGTCAAAGGTACTGTCGAGACTGCTCTTGGCGCCGACAAGCTCAAAGCAAAGGCAGGAAGCGAGCCGTCCAAGCAACGTCTCGGTGCTATCCCCAAGTCAAAAGACTACAATGTTGACGGCCCTGTCGACTTTGCTTGCCGTTTCCACGGAAAGAAAGGCCACACTGTCATTTCTACCAGGACAGCCATCCCTGCTGTCTCTTTCACTCTGGACAAGAAGGTCGCCGAAATCGGGTCTCTTGGTCGTGAGGAAGAGCTGCATCCCGTCTGGACCGTCCCCATAGCTGATATCAAAGAGTTGAAGAAGGTTGGCGGACTGGGATGGAAGGCGAAGCTGGTGGTAGGCTGGGCACTCGATCGCGAAGTTGCTGATGGTATGGAGATTGTGAGCAAGACTGGTGAAGTGTTCACCATCACTGCCATGCCCCTCAGGGACGAGTTGTTCAACCGGCTTGTTGCCATGGGCGGTCAGAAGTGGGAAGCTTGGTGAGAAAAATTCCATTCGACATGCACTTATATATAAAGAACGAAATTGCACGACAATCATGACAGATACTGAGTTTTGCGATCCGAGCCAGCCTTATACACCCTCGAGTGATTTCATGTTCCGTGAGCCATGTTCTACATGCATTTCTCATCCCCAGGGGTAGAGATAAGGGCATTCTTTTCCTCTAGCTCCTTTTTCAAGAGAGTATACTCTCTTAAAAGGGTAGCATAAGACATTGCCTTATTCTTGCTGCCAGGAGGGCGACCGGGACGCTTCTTAGTTTCCGACTTTCCAATAGCGGTCGGGATAGACGAGGTAGTAGGGGTGATAAGCTTAGAATAAGCCAACTTTTGCTTTCTAGAGTAATTAAGAGCAACAATTAGCCTTAATGGTTGCATAAGCTTTGAATAAACAACAAATACATACTTAGTCATAACTGGAATAACAACTTGTACTTTACAAGGCATGATAATAGTAGGATAAGGTAAAAATAGCCCTAAGGATAGGTAAGGGTAAAGGTAAAGGTTAAAGTGGTAGTAGGAATAGAGTAGGTATTTACTTTAGAGTATAAAGAGAAAAGAATGTAGTAATCGGGTAGGAAGGACACATGTTTATATATTCGAGGTACCTAAGTACCTAAAAAGGGGCAGAGAAGGCTAACCAAAAAGCAGGATAAAGGATTAAAGTATAGACAAGCCTATGTTAAGACCTTCCTATTAAGGCTATGCTAGTCTAGTATATTAAGGGTGATTTTTTAGGCTTACATAAATTTAAATAACTAGGTCTAATAGACTAAAGGCTAGATAGTACTATAGCTAAGGATTAGAGCAATATATATTTTGAAATATTACGTTTTTTTAAGATCCTAGATGGTAGGGCTCATATATATAACCTATTAATAGCAAAAACGTTCTAGATAGTAAATAGATAGATCTAGACAACTAGAGGGTAGTTAGTATTATATTATTCTAATTAGGCTTATAGATAGATAGAAAAGCTAAGAATCTTTTAGAAAACTATATTTCTACATATTTACTCTCTACTCTATACACTCTACATTATTAAGTTAAGCATAAAGTTTGACCCTATATTAATACTTGCCGGTATACTAAGCTTATATACTCAGTTAAGCTATTTTATATAACGTTACAAAATCGTGGATATATATATAATATATACAGATACATGGCTTTTTCCACTAGCTTTAGATATTTATTTCTAGAAGTTTTGTCTATTTAAGCAATTTAATTTGTTTTGCAACAATATAAGCTTTAAGCCATATAGTTAAAAGTAATACTATAGCTAAGCTACTACTAACTGTATTAAGCTAAATTATAAGACAGCTACTAACCATTGTTTACTATAGTGACTAAAATAGTTAGTATTGGACTAGTCTAGCAATTATTAGTATGCTACGACCACTTCTAATGTTAGTACTAGTAGTGACGGTTTTAATACTACCGCATTATCTCGTACCCGTACGGTAATTACAATAGTGAATGATTAGAAAAAGCTGCTACTGCTGTAGCTACAATCGAGTGTAAAACATTGCACAACCAGCTCGCCGGTTCCTTGTGCTAAGTCGAGTCATGGGAAGCCCTTTCTTGCTAATAGTCTATGTCGTATGAGTAGAGAAAAGCGGAAAGAAGATGGATGCCCTTTCGTACGCGTTGTTGCGCAGGGGTTAATAGTGGCATCTGCTGATGGCAAGAGCACCTGGACCTGGCTGCGGAAATCTATACAGGGGACGATGTTTTTGTGGTGCTGTCGTGTATAATGGTTGTTGATGGGCGAGAAAGGGAAACGCCTTGATTGGCCCGCCCCGCTTATCCGGAGCGCGGGGTTAATCACGCAACCTTCGAAGAGGAACTTGTCCCCTGCTCTCGCTTTCTTGTGCTGCTGTATCTTTCACTTCGACGACGTCTTCTACCCTTCGCCTTCCTCACACACCCTCACACATCATGCCTGCGCGCGTGTCACCACCACCGGCGGCCGACCTGAGCAGTGGCCTCACCAAGGAACAGCTCGACTTCTGGAACACAAATGGCTATCTGCTCATCCCCGACGCACTGAGTCCAGACACGACCAAGGCACTTCTCGAGGAAGCTTACACCATGCTCGACGATTTCTCTCTCGACGACCACCCCATGACCAAGTTCAGTACCGGCGAGAAGAGCGACCACGTTGGTGACGACTACTTTCTCGACTCTGGCGACAAGGTCCGCTTCTTCTTCGAGGAAGGCATGTATCACCGTCTCTGTCTCACTCACACGAACTAACACAAGACTANNGACGCCTTCGACGCCGACGGGCACCTCACCAAGCCCAAGGCTAAGGCCATCAACAAGATCGGCCACTACCTACACGGCCTCTCCCCTCTCTACCGTAGCGCCTCGCTCTCCTCGGCCAATGCCGCACTCGCAAAATCCCTCGGCTATCACGACCCAAGAATTCTCCAGTCAATGATCATCTGCAAGCAACCTGAGATCGGTGGCCGCGTCCCTCCCCACCAAGACAGCACCTTTCTATACACAGATCCACCTTCGGCCGTTGGCTTCTGGTACGCTCTCGAGGACGCAACAGCAGAAAACGGCTGTTTGAGTTTCGCAGCCGGGAGTCACAAGCGCGCCCCCATCCGCTCTCGCTTTGTGAGACAGTATGAGGAGGACGGTACACCCACAGCAATAGGCACTGGTTTCGCCGAGAATGAGGGCAGCCAATGGCCGCAAGGACTCCAAGAAGACACCGAAGTCAAGAAAGAAGTTTACGAACTCGGCGAAGTCAAAGCTGGCACTCTGGTCCTGATCCACGGCAACCTTCTCCACAAGAGCGAGAAGAATACGAGTATGAAGGGCAGGATGATATATACCTTCCACTGCATCGAGGGCGGGAATGACTATGACGCAAAGAATTGGTTGCAGCCTCCGGAAGAGGGCTTTTCTAAGCTCTTCCACTCATAACCCTGACCACAGCATGCTTGGTTGACGAGTATGCTTCACCCTTGGGGAGGATTTCAGGCTGAAGAGGCAGAGGCTTGGGCATACAGGACTCGCACTTGTCTTTTTTTACTCTACATTCTCTTTGATTGGACGACTCCGTCCTTTTTTGACGTTAATGACACTTTCCTTTTCTCTCTTTCCACCCAAGACACCAAAATGCGAAAGGATGCTCACCGGGCGCAGAGGCCATCGCAACCCCTTTATGGAGCCGATATTGCCATGTTTGTGCTCCATGGCGTGAGAAAGTGCACCAAGCCGCTGCATGCTTGATAAGATTCCGAGTGTCGTCGCGCTCGTTGAGTGCAGACCTTCAACTGACTCCGACTCTAGGTTTCGTGGTGTGAGTCAACGGGCAAAAGCCGAGATGGGACTGCATGATCGATCATGGTTGACAACTACAGGGAGATACTCCGTCTGCTCTGTGTTTCCAATGTTTGGGACTTTCGTTGCAGGTGCGACTCTATTGTCCATCTCTCAAGCAAAGCCTCAGGAGATGGATCACGCTGTCAGAGCCCTATGGTCCGAGGGTTGAGCAGACTTCTCGTGAGACACAGGCAACATGGCGCAAGGTAACAAGGAATGCGGCTCACGGGAGAGCATCCCTGCGATGGGATGAAGGAAGTTGACGCAGACGTCGAAAGTTGCCTTCGGGCTACAATGATGTCGGACTTCATGGTCGAACGGGACAGAGGTCGGGACGCAAACAGCATCATCAATGACGGAACTGATCGAACAGTCCAGGTTCAAGTACCCCTGGCAAGGTGGAAAGGAGTGGTCTCACGATGCCAAATCGAGGACACAGGAGGCTGGGAGGAGCCCACAACCGCCATCAGATGCTCCAGCTGCCCTGGACTTCCGCAATGCCTCAAGTTCAGATGCAGCCGAAGATGAAACTTTGGTCACACGAACGAACATCAACGAAGAACGTCGCATCAATGGTTCAACTGTGTCATATGTCAATCCTCGAGGCTGAAGCCTGCCACGACTGGGAGTTGTCTTCCAGAGCTACCTGGCAGATCAACGGCATCGGTCGAGATCTGACAATGTCTTGCGGCTACTGGAAGTTTGATTGATTCGCAAACGTGGAGCTCCGATCTGTGAAATTGTGGAACGCGAACCATCTTGTTCCCGGCCAAGACTCGAAGAAGCATTGGTTTCCTCATAGTGGCAACGAGTCGCACATGCGACTTAATCAGCTTGATATCTGTGAGTATTCTCCATGAGACTGATTGTTCTAGAAAATTGTGCCAGCTGAGCTAATGTCTGTGCCACCGCTGACAGGCCACCCTCCGCGAATCGCCCGGTTTTGGAGGCCACCACTACTCATGCTAAAGGAAGACGAAGGCACTTGGTGTTTCGATCTTTCTATTCCTCTCGTGACGCTTTCTACGTCACATTTCCACTTTCCTCACTCGACCATCTCCGCCCGTCTCATCAATACGTGCTTTAGCTGGAACTCGTGCGTTTCAAATGAGCATAAACGATGGAAGCAGGTCCCAACTTCTTGGCTCGATCCTGGCTGCACCGGGTTCACTGTAGTCATTTTATTTACTCCGGAGAGCATGCCTTCACCTGTGCAGACCTATATGTTGTTCCCAAAAGTCAATGATAGGACGACTTTGCTGCTGAGCTTGGGCGGGTACGCGACTCGAGGCTTCTTCTCAATCAAGTAGAACTTGCCCTGGGATAGGGCGACTCAGTTCCAGATTCGCCACCACGGCTGTATAAGCTCGAACCAGTGAATCCTAGCTGTTTTTCCCGCAGCTCAGGATGCTGAGGTCAAAGTCTTGCAAGCAATCGAGATTCACAGAGAAGATGAGCTACGTTGCGACCTTAGCGACCCGTTGTAGCTTATCATGTTTCCAATCGAATCCTCGTCCTTCAGCAAGAGGGAGCTTCTCGCGCCTCGCGGCTCTCTCATGGCCACGCCAAATAGCCACCTACATCGTGTAGTCAATCGCGCGAAAGGCTGTCAGCCGGCGCGTCGCAAACCATATCGCAATCAATTGACGCCTTTTCGACTTGCGATTGATTCCGGCCTTGTCATACATGGACATGAGACGTACGTCAATCTCCCGAAGGCTGTGACTGCCAAAAGCTTCTGTATGACGGGAACTGATGCAGTGAAGATCGTTGAGCGCATGTACAAGCGTTACAACACCCCTGGATCGAGCTATATAGATTCTGAGCGTATGAGCAGCCTTCTGGCCGCGGAACTGTATGGAACTTGTTCCCGAAAGTGATTGAATGGCTTGCATGGATGATTGCACAGTCATCACAGTCGCGCGTATTCCATTGACACAAATTGATCGACCCACAGATTGATCATCTTGCGATTAGCTTTTCAAAAGTTGTGTCTGTTTCCACAGTCGAATCTGCTTTGTGTAGGCTTGAATATAGGCGCCATCCAAAGGCATATATGAAACGAAGGGCTGAGTTTGCAAAGAAGTACAATGCCTTTATAAACAAGACACCCACAAAAGTCGGTAACCAGAGGTGTCACTAGAGGGCTTGAGCCAATCCAGAAGAAGTGAATGTCTTCCACCGTATTTTGACATGGACGAAAAAGAACAAGCACCTTGAGTTGCAATCTACAGCTGCGTTCATCCATGGCGCCAGAGGGTCTTGTAATGTACCGTGGCCAGAGACACACAAGTAGGTCAAGGAGACTGGAAAGTACTTGCAGAAAGGAATAAAGTATCGGAAGGACAGAAGATTATAATAGAATCCAAGCGATCCAACGGAACAATGTATGAAAGGATGTGACAAGGGAGGCATGCATAGATACCGGCACCATGGAGGGTGACTGATACTAAATCTATTACCTCAAATGGCTCGGGAAACGGTTCGTGCAGTCGATGTTCTGTATTCCGATCGTCTACTAAGCGTGTGTTGTCGTATGCTGGCATGATAGGGATTTTCTCACGAAGATCTGGCGGTGAAACCGAATTGATCACAAACCAAATGACCGTACCGTCTGTGAGAGATTTGACTGCCGCATCTACGGCTAGATGAAGGGAAATCTCAGCGATAGGTTCGGAAGTCTTATTTGCGATATTATGGTGGTCAAGTTTAGTCCCAGGCCTCTTGAATTGGTCCCGTTTTTCGCGGTGGTTGATGTATCTCTGCGAAGCGTCTTGGATGTGAGGTTCGAGCTCGCGTGGGTAATTGTTGAATCCGAAGGTCTTGATCTGCCAACCCCCTGGGTGTGTGTAGTGGCTATGCCATGTTTTGCCTCCTTTGTCACAACTCTTCATGTCGTTAAATTCTTTGTTGGTGGCTCGATGAGCATACAGATAAGCCCTCTTGCTTTGAGTCACAGCTGCATCGCGAGCGTCTCTGTCACGCTGGGCGGCCTCAAGCGACATGACACAACCGGACTGATGAGAATGCTTCTCGTGCGCCCAGGCCGCTGTTTTGTAAGGATTGTGAGTATTGTGTTTCGTGAGTTCGGCGGTGTGCTGGTCTTTGGACTGGGACTCTGTTCCAAGTCTGTCGACAAACTTGGGGATGTCCTGACAGAGGCTCTTGTTACAGGGTGAGTTGTTTTCACCTTAAAAGCACGTGAGAGATGTGTCTTCTCATGTGTAGGCTTTGCGAGGCAGTAGAAGACTTTTTGTCGCATGGTGAAGTCATCTCGGAAGGCGCCAGCTCTGGCACCGCCCTTGCTCGGATAGAATTCTAAGAAATCTCACGACAATTGGTGTCAAAATGAGACGCTTGATGTCACATGTGTTGGAGGCCTGTTTCTGTGCCTACGTACTGAGAGCCTTGCGGTGAATTGTGCAGTAGATGCGCACCAAAGTGGCTTTTCTTTAACGATGGCGTGACCGCGCTGGGAGTACCGGCGAATATTGCTCGAGTAGCTGTGTTCGAAAGGTCCAAAGATGCCGAGATCAAAAGCCTGTAGAAGTGGAACTTTATGCTAAGGAAATCAGAGTAAGCGCTCTCTTCTACTAATGAAGATGAGCGACTGACAAATTGGGTGGCCGTGAACA